>CM056054.1:37105609-37705609 GCA_029574335.1 Rana kukunoris
TTCAGTTAGGCAGCCCTTAAAGCGGTATTTCACCCTAAATATAAGATCTCTCATGCGATCCAGCATACTGGCGTCAGCGCCAGTATGCTGGGTTTTTTTTTTTTAATCGCACACTTACTGTATTATAGTGGAATTCCTTTTTTGTCCCCCGTGGTGGACGGCGCCAGTATAGCGCGTCACATCTTCCGAAAATACCCGATATGGACTCGGGTAATCTCGGCGAAAATGCGGCGCCTGCGCACAGACCTAGGAGCTGACTGCGCAGGCGCCGTATTTCTCCGAGTCCTACGGCTATGGCGCGTCACGCCCTCCGAAATAGGACTCGGAGAAATACGGCGCCTGCGCAGTCAGCTCCTAGGTCTGTGCGCAGGCGCCGCATTTTCGCCGAGATTACCCGAGTCCATATCGGGTATTTTAGGAAGATGTGACGAGCAATACTACAGCTGTCCACCGCGGGGGACAAAAAAGGAATTACACCATAATACAGTAAGTGTGCGATTAAAAAAAAAAAAACCCAGCATACTGGCGCTGACGCCAGTATGCTGGATCACATGGGAGATCTTATATTTAGGGTGAACCTCCGCTTTAAGTGATACTAAAGCTAAAAAAAACTTTTTTTTAACCTTAATTCATTCCTTGAATTAAAGGAATGAAGTTTGCTATCTGGGAGGTAAGGCAAATATATACAGTTCAGAGAGGTATCCTCATGTCCCGATGCATTTTGCAGTTTAAAGCTTCATCAGGAGACCCTTGATACATACAAATATTAGGTATAGAAGTAGCACTGCATCTCTATTAGGAATACCCCAAGACCACCCTACACAGGATAGAAAATGGAAAGCAATAAAAGCACCGACTGGAGGATGGGCAATAAAGGTCCCAAGCATATATTCATTGAAAGATGGGGACTGTGATGATGACTGTTAATACTCTACCAAGCTTTGATATATTGGAAAACAAAAGCCATTCATTCCAATATTGTGGTTATTAACGATGCAGATGCGCTGCTGCTCGATCCAGAGGATTTATCGGATGCTTTGAAATTTTAAGCGTATCTTTTTTTATCATCTTCTTCCTGCTTGAAATCTTTGCTGGCCGGTTCCCAGAGGTTGCTCCATTGCCATCCATTTCCTAACCGTGTGGGGTGGTCTTGGGGTCTCCTGATGAAGCTTTAAACTGAAAAATGCGCAAGAACCTGAGGATACCTCACTGCAATGTATACAATTGCCCTACCTCCCAGATAGCAAACTTACTGCATTTATTTATGTCCTTATACTCAGGTGTACATTTATATAGGAGTTGTGTCTTCGTTATCAGAGACTAACGATTTAAGAATGGCTATACTGTACAGCATATTCATCACAGCTTTGATTTTATGTTTTTTTTTTATGATCTATGTAAAATAAAAAATATTTGTATTTTTAACTTAAAAATTTGTCATGTAATTGTTTTTTGGGGGGGGGGGGGGGGGGGGAGTGGGGGCTTCAGGAGGAGTGGCACTTCCTGTACCACTTCCTCCCTCCGCCCAGGGACCGCTTAGGTGATATATCATATCGCCTACAGTGGCCCCTCCCTGTAGGCGATCGCCTGGGACACGTGACAGGTCCCAGGCGATCGCCTGTCCAATCAGGTAGCGCAGCTCTGTTTGCGCATGCGCAGTGAGTGCCCGGTCGTGAACATGAAAGCTGTCACGGCTTTTTGCAGCTGCTGACTTTTAATAAGCATAAAAAAAGGCCAATAACAATAATGTTCAAACATTATAGGCTGCGTATATAAGACTAGAATTAGAGTATTAAAGTGGTACTAAAGCTTTGTGGTTTAAAAAAAAAAAAAAAACACATGTCATACTTACCTCCACAGTGCAGTTACTTTTGCACAGAGTGGCCTCCGAACTTCCTCTTCTGGGTCCCGCGGCAGCTCTCGCGGCTCCTCCCCGCAAGTGCTAGCCCCCTCTGGGAATCTCTCCCGAGGGGTGTTACCTTGCGGGCATGCTTCCACGTGATACAATCGGCGGCCATAGCCGCCAAGTGTATATGACTCGGCTCCGCCCCCGGTGTCATTTGATTTGATTGATAGCAGCGCGAGCTATCAATCTATCCAATGAACAGCCGAGCAGCCTGGGCAATGATCGAGCACATTCGCAATGCAGAACTTTCCAGGGCTCAGCCAAGTAAAACAGGGGGCCCCTAATCGTCGGATGTTTTTTCACCTGAATGCATTAAGATGAAAAAACATGTACCTTTACAACCCCTTTAAGGCAAAACTTATTTTACTTTGGATCAAGTAGTAGGGGGGGTAGAGCAACAGTCAGAGTTTTATCATTATCTGTGTGTCCTCATCAGGGACTTTCAATTTCTTTAAATGTCCTGATGACTAATGTCACAGGGAATAAAAGGGAAGGTATATGTCAAATTTGGAGTGGCCACCAGAACAGAAACCCAGGGGGAAATCTTCTAAATGTTGACAATTGCTCCCAGCACAATTGTCTAAGACGTGATTTGCTTCACATTGGATAGGTATCCTCTCTCTTCCTGCTGAATCTAACAGGACTAGACAAGTGAAAAGAAAATTTTTCCTAATGAAACACCATGGCAAAAATTTAACTGACAATCCTCCTCTACACTATCCAAAACGGAAAAATACTTTTTTTTGGCTTTAGACACATTCTCTGTAGTTTCCATATCAACCGATCTGCTGTTTTGAGCTAACAGATGGCAACATTTGTGGCTAACATTTTACCTTTATCCAAAGCCCAAATATCTGAAATAAACACTTAAGGATACAACCCGGACCTCCTGCAGTGCCCACTTTTGTTTCAGGAACTCTATGAGGCTGGAGACTTTTCTGTGCAGCTCTACTATCATCCTGGTAATAGAAGGAGACACCAAAAAATACATAAATGCAAAAAGACTTTTTTATTTTATAAATCAGATATTTTTTTTATTGCTTTTTGGGACATAAATTTGTAATTTTTTTGTTTTACATACAACAATAAGAGTCCATTATGTTAGTACACAGATACAACATAGTGATCAATGAAGTATACAATTTTTTAATAGCAAAAATCTCTTGCCGCCCGAGTGTACACAAAGTCCTTTCAAAAGAACCGCGGTTCTTTTGAAAGGCAAGAACTTGGTGACGTCATCGCGTACGACGAGCAAGCGTTCTTCACATTCAATGCCCGTTGCCGCCTTCTTGCTTCACCCTACCTATGCCGTGGAAGCTAACGCGCATGCGTCAAAGTAATTTCGAGCATGCGCTGGTTTCCACAGCGACAGGTAAGTATACACACTCTCGGGCTTCAAATCTTCCATAATCAGACTAAGCCAAAATGGGTTAACCTTCCATGGTATACATCGTGAGGATTAGGTTTACAGTTGGTGCAATTAACAACGGTGGGTGGTGTGACAGGCGGAAAGCGGACTCAATCAATGGGAGAACGGAGGCCATGCCCAATGCCAAATCGATACAAGAGTTGGAACGATAGGTGCTCAAGCAGCAGGAATACTTGAGGTTGTCTCTAGGGTTGCACCGATACAAATACCAGGAATGATACAGAGTATTCGCACGAGTACTCATACAAATGCCCCAAAATAAAGGGATTTTTAAATACAGCTTACCTGTAAAATCCTTTTCTTGGAGTACATCACGGGACACAGAGCGGCATATTCATTACTATATGGGTTATATGGAGTACCTTCAGGTGTGGACACTGGCAATCTCAAACAGGAAGTCCCCTCCCTATATAACCCCCTCCCCTAGAGGGAGTCCCTCAGTTTTGTAGCAAGCAGTATGCCTCCCAAAATGTTTCCCCAAAAGAGGGGTGGGAGCTCTGTGTCCCGTGATGTACTCCAAGAAAAGGATTTTACAGGTAAGCTGTATTTAAAAATCCCTTTTTCTTTCTCGTACATCACGGGACACAGAGCGGCATATTCATTACTATATGGGATGTCCGAAAGCAATGCTTTAATGAGGGGAGGGAGACATCTTCCAAAGAAGGATTCAATTTAGAGGTATACTCAAATAATAATAATAATTCCAACTTAGTCAAGAAAAAACTTTTTTTTTTTTTTTTTTCTTTTTTACAACCAAGGGTGCCTCTGATCCCGAGGATCTTAAACTGCAGCCTGTAGTACTGCCTGTCCAAAGGCAGAATCCGCATTCCTTCTCACGTCTAGTTGATAAAACTTTGTAAACGTGTGGACTGATGACCACGTCGCCGCCTTGCATATCTGAGCCATAGAGATCTGATGGTGTGCTGCCCAGGAGGCGCCCATGGCCCTGGTAGAATGGGCCTTTACCGACAAAGGAGGAGGCAACCTCTTCAAACCGTAGGCTTGAATGATTAATTGTCTAATCCATCTCGAGATGGTGGATTTTGCAGCTGCCTGCCCCTTCTTGGGGCCATCTGGTAGAACGAACAACACATCTGTTTTCCGGATCTTTTCTGTAGCTTTAAGATAGGCCTTCATGGCCCGGACAATATCCAAGGTATGCAGCAACCCCTCCTTTCTAGATGTGGGTTTTGGAAAGAAGGATGGAAGTACCAAATCCTGGTTCAAGTGAAAATTGGATATAACCTTTGGTAGAAAGGAAGGATGGGGCCGGAGAACTGCCCTGTCCTTATGTAGAACGAGATATGGTTCCTTACACGATAAGGCTGCTAATTCTGACACTCTCCTGGCCGAAACTATGGCGACCAAGAAAACCCACTTTCTTGTCAGTAAGACTAAAGGAATCTCAGCCAACGGCTCAAAGGGTTGTTTCTGTAGAGTGGACAGGACAAGATTTAAGTCCCATGGACAAATTGGTGACTTGACAGGAGGATTAATACGCAAGACCCCCTGTATGAAGGTCTTTACCAGCGAGTGGGTGGCCAGCGGCCTCTGAAACCACACTGACAGAGCTGAAATCTGTCCCTTGATTGTGCTTAATGCCAGGCCTTTATCCACTCCTAGCTGGAGAAAAACTCAACACCCTATCAATGGTATATTTGCGGGAATTCCATCTTTTGGATTCACACCAGCCTACGTAGTTCCTCCACACCCTGTTATAAATCACCCTGGAGGCCAGCTTTCTAGCCCTAATCAGGGTAGGAATTACCTGCCTAGACAGACCTCTACCCCTGAGAATCAGGGATTCAGCCTCCAGGCCGTCAAATTTAGACGTTGTAATGTAGGGTGGAGGATCGGGCCTTGTGAGAGTAGGTCTGGTCGTAGAGGAAGAGTCCAAGGGTCTTCCACTGCCATCTTCAGGACTAGTGAGTACCATGTCCTCCGGGGCCAAGCTGGAGCTACTAGAATGACCGGCTTGTGCTCCACTCTGATCCTGCGCAACAGGCGAGGAAGTAACTGTAGCGGAGGGAATGCATATAGAAGTTTGAATTGATGTCAAGGGCAAACCAACGCATCGGTTCCGCAGGCCATAGGGTCCCTCGCTCGAGACACGAACCTGTCTAGTTTCTTGTTGAACCTGGATGCCATTATATCTACGTCTGGCATTCCCCACCTCTGGCAGATTGTCTGAAAGACCTGGGGATGCAGAGACCACTCCCCTGGCAACAGACTCTGGCGACTTAAGAAGTCTGCCTGCAGGTTGTCCACTCCGGGAATGAATATCGCCGAAATGCAGGGTACATGAACCTCTGCCCACTGAAAAATCAAGCTCACCTCCCTCTGAGCGGCCTGACTCCTGGTTCCCCCTTGGTGGTTTATGTATGCCACCGCTGTGGCATTGTCTGACTGGATTCTCACCGGGAACCCCTGTAATCTGGAGGTCCATGCCAGAAGGGCTAGGCGAGCAGCTCTGATCTCCAAGATATTGATGGGGAGCTGCCTCTCTGTTTTCACCCAAGTTCCCTGGCGAGAGAACCCCTCGAAGACCGCCCCCCAGCCTGCCAGGCTGGCGTCTGTGGTAACTACCTTCCAGACAACAGGGCTGAAGGATTTTCCCTTTAGAAGATTCTGAGGGTTCAACCACCAGGCCAGGCTTTGTCGGACCCTTGATGATAGCGTCAAAGGGGACTCTAAGGCATGTGCTCTCTTGCCCCAGGCTGCTAGAATGGCTGCCTGTAGGACGCGAGTGTGGATCTGAGCATATGGTACTGCCTCAAACGTGGCCACTAGCTTGCCTAGTAATCGCATACACAGGCGAATAGTTGGTCTTTTCTTGCTTAGAACCAACTGAACCAACCCCTTGATAGCCTCGATCTTTACAAGGGGCAGGAACACCCTTTGCTGTTCTGTGTCTAACCTCATGCCGAGGTATTCCAACTGCTTTGTAGGCTGGAACGCTGCCTTTCCCGGTTTAGGACCCAGCCGAATCCTTCGAGGTACCGAACCGTGAGGTTTACTGCCTGTTGCAGACACGGCCGTGAGTGATCTATGATTAAAAGGTCGTCCAAGTATGCTAGGACTGTGACCCCTTGGATCCTTAAATTGGCCAGAACTGGGGCTAGGATCTTCGTGAATACCCGGGGGGCCGTGGCCAGCCCGAAGGGGAGCGCCCTGAATTGGAAGTGTCGCTGCCCCACCGCGAAGCGTAAAAATCTTTGATGCGACTGAAAGATTGGTACATGAAGGTAAGCATCCTTTATGTCTATGGAGGCCAGAAAATCGTCCCTCTGAAGCACGGCGGCTGCTGACCGGATGGATTCCATCCGGAAGGAACGAACCCTTAGGTAACCGTTTAACCTCTTTAGGTCCAAGATTGGCCTGACATCGCCGTTGGGCTTTGGTATGACAAAGAGATTGGAATAGAAACCTAGCCCTTGCTCTTGGGCTGGCACCTCTATTATTACGTCCTGGCAAAGCAGGTGATCCAAAGCTGCCAGCATTGAGGCCTTCCTTGCTGGATCCTTTGGTAGCCTTGACTCTTGAAAATGAGGCGGAGGACACTTTAGAAACTCCAGTCTGTAGCCTGTGGTTACAGACGCCCGGACCCATTTGTCGGGGATCTTGGCTTCCCAAACTTCTGAGAAGAAACGAAGCCTTCCCCCCACCCGCGAGAGTGGGGGCGCCCCTTCATAAGGCAGACTTAGGGGCTGTCTTTGTCGGCTTGCGATACCATGGCCTCTTACCCCCAGGGGCCTGTCCCTGCGATCTACTGTTAACGTTGGATCGTGCAGGCGGCCGTCGATACTGCCTGGAATTTGAGGGCCCTGAGACAGGAAAGAGCTGCCTTTTAAATGTAGGACCCCGGAATGTCTTTTTGACCGGTAAAAGGGTACTTTTGCCACTTGAAATAGTCTGAATGTATTTATCCAGATCCTCCCCGAAGAGTCGTCCTCCATGGAAGGGAAACCCTGCCAGAAGCTTTTTGCATGGGGGCTCCGCCGCCCAGTTCTTCAACCATAAGAGCCTTCTCATGTGCACCAAAGATAGTGATAAACGAGAGGCCTGCTGGATGGAATCTTTTATAGCATCTACAGCAAAACACAGAGCTCTAGGAATGTCAGAAAACTCTTCTGCTTGTTGGGTAGGCATGTCCTTTAATATTTCTTTTGTCTGGTCCTTTAACGCCTGACAAACTCCAATTGCAGCCACAGCTGGCTGTACCACTGCTCCTGCCATAGCAAAGGATGCTTTTAAAAGTGTCTCTAACCGTTTATCAACCGGATCTTTAAACATATGTATGTTTTCCACCGGGCAAGTTAGTGATTTATTCACACATGAGATGGCTGCATCCACTACTGGGAGCCTCCACCTCTTGGAGAATTTTTCCTCCATGGGGTAAATGACCGCAAATCTCTTCGGTGGCAGAAAAATCCTGTCCGGCCGTACCCAATCCCGAAAGATCAATTCCATACTGCAGGATGTTTGTCCAGCAAAACGATCCAATCTTCTCCCATCTCCGTGGGTAGCGTAGTAGACCTTCAGGCCCTGGGGTCCTATGAAGGTACCCACTGTCCTGGACCTATATAGCACCCTGGCAAACAGGAACTTATGGTTTTTACAAACTCCAAGTCCTGGGCCCAGGGTCCAGCCCTCCAAAGAGGAGCATTATAGGCAAAACCCCACGGTTTGGGGCCCGGGTACTGTCCACTTTGGCACTGAGGCTCCTTGGACAGATCCGGTTAGCCCGCCCTTAATCCCAAGGATGTGGAGCAAAGCTATTCCGTGACCAACACCTAAGACACTCGCGAAAAAACTGAGGGACTCCCTCTAGGGGAGGGGGTTATATAGGGAGGGGACTTCCTGTTTGAGATTGCCAGTGTCCACACCTGAAGGTACTCCATATAACCCATATAGTAATGAATATGCCGCTCTGTGTCCCGTGATGTACGAGAAAGAAAGTAAGCCGATGCCTTTACGGTGCGATTTGAGCAAAAGCAGTGCTTATTCCTGCACCGCTCCTGTGTGCTTAGAAATCACACTGCATTCCTGTTCAAAGTGCATGTAATTCTTTGCAGTGCATCCCATTAATTTTGTATGGGGTAAAATCGCACAGCAAAGGCATCGTTGCAACCCTAGTTGTTGTTAAAGTGTCCCACAGCAACACCGGAAACACTAGGGAATCAGGCCATAAAGCGAGATAAGCATTTCAAGACCATGGTCATGGATATTAGCCGCTACACAATATTTAGCATCGAATGTACAAAGTAGAAAAACGTATTGTCCCTGCTCATCAATTTCAACTTGGGTGCAGGAGAAAAATCACTCAGAAAGCCACTAAAACACTTAAACCTCTAGGGTATGTAGAGTAAGTAGAGTGATATTGATATTTAAATTTTGTCCTAAAAATACTGACTGTATCTCGAGACATGTGCGTCTCCTGCAGGCAAATTACTGACAGATCATATGACAATAGTGCAGTAAAAACAGCCTGCTTTTTACTTAGATCTCCCAGGCCCCTAACATTCCGTGACATCACAACTGTCTAAGACACTGCCCTAATCGTTCAAGATGGTAGGAGTACCCAACTTTAATTGGCATGGATGTGTCCCATAATCTCCCTAAAAAAAGGAAAGTAGAATATGTGACAGTATCCAGTTAATGACTGAGCAAATTAGAAACTATTCTAGCTAAAAAGGTACAGATCTAGGGTCCTGGCAGTAAAAGGTAGATCTGAATATAGCTGGTCTAACTGGACCCGTGAGCAAAGGGCTTAAATCTCTGCACGTGAAAAAATCTCAGCAAAACTTTGCTGGAAAAAAAATATATATATTAAAATGAAACACACACACACAACCAGATTTTCCTCTTGGGAACACTGCTAGGGGGAAAACCTGTGGCCTTTAATTAAGTGCAACCAGAAGCAGCAGTAAAGGTCACAGTCAAACATCAAACAAGGTTGACAAGGTATACGGGGGCCACCTGCCTAAGGATTGATATACGTACACTGGCAGCTAAATGTACACTTTTAGCGCTTTAAGAGCTGCCCCATTTAGGTAAGCTTCAACCTCCCTCTCCTGAATTTAGGATAGGAACGTTTTGATCACCTGTCTTGGGAAAAGCGCAAAATAAGGAACAAAACGTGCCGCGTTATGCACATTGTTTCTGTACTTTTGCAGAGAAATTGGAGATCTTTGCTCCATGAAAATCAATATTCTTCCTCTTATGAGCTAGCATGAAGATTATATCTCTGTCTTTAGAATTAGTAGTTTCAAGATAAAAGGAAGTGGAGGATGACCAAGAGATCGTAGGCAAGCTTGTATTCTATGAGCTTGTTCCACAGCAAACATGGCAGTAAAACTTTTTCTAGGAAACAGTTAAAATTGGCCATTTTTTATGTAATAAGCTAGGTGTTTATTCTCAACACTGGTAGACCTGGGACACGAACATTATTGGTCCCTAGTCTATACCAACCAGCCTATATTTGTGCTTGCTCTCCCCTCCAGTGCAGTGGCACATTCGCATGTTTTTTTGCAAGTCCTGACCGACAATCAATATATCTTCTTTAATACTCAGGACGGTTGGGGTTTACATTGAAATATTACAGGTTTGCACTGCTAGAAAACACATCTGCCAGCGTTGATTCAGTAGCAGCATGTAAACTGCCTGGCTGCATCTCCTCTCCCTGCGATGCACATAATTAGGGTGGGTGGCAGCCTTAGGCCTCGTGGGCAAGTCCAGGCAGTGGTCCATTGAACACCGAACCAGCTCACAGATGAACCCCCCCCCTTTTTTTTCACTGCAGCATGATCAGTGCCCATCCAATGCAATCTCACCAGTGCAGACAGTGCCCATCAGTGCAGCCTGATCAGCACCCATCCAATGCAACCTCACCAGCGCAGACATTGCCCATCCAATGCAGCCTCACCAGTCAGTGCCCATCCATTGCAACTTTATTAGTGCACACAGTGCCCATTGATGTGGGGGTTCAGGGTCTGTCTCACCTCAGCAGGTCAGGTCCTCAAAGGATGCATAGGATGCAGTCGGGGCTGCCCTCTCAGTCATGAGTCATGTCTTATCACGCAACTTGCAGCGGCAGCCACTCCACAAGCCAGTGCCCAACCTTAGCCCACAAACTGAGAAAGTCACGTGTAACGCATCCGAGTGCCACATGCCCTGCCTCCGAGACTCCAGGGAGGTGGAAATTGTAGTGTGCTGCGCTGGCGAGTTCCTCCCACTACCAGGAACGTGAGCGCAACCGGACTCCCAGAATGCAGTGCAGCAGCAGCCAGCTAGTCGGCGATCGCCGTGGCCGACTTCTAGTGTATAACCCGGACAGTATGAAAAAAAAAAAAAAAAGAAGCAAGACGGGCAGTGGCCCCTTTTAAAGATAAGGTAGGTGGCCTAGGGGAAAATTTCAACCCTGCACCCCCCCCCTGCACATAACGGCAACGCTGTCCCACCTCCCTCCTGCAATGGATTGTCCTACTGCGATAATTAGGCTGCATCCTGTGTGCCTGTACACCCCTTCTCACTAGGCATTTCATCAGCGGCTCAGGATC
Organism: Rana kukunoris; assembly: GCA_029574335.1. Classification (NCBI taxonomy): domain Eukaryota; kingdom Metazoa; phylum Chordata; class Amphibia; order Anura; family Ranidae; genus Rana; species Rana kukunoris. Next base: position 37,116,504 of record CM056054.1, read on the forward strand.
TAGATGGGGTGCGAGCGTAGTGCTCTAGCTTACCCGCAATCTCCCTTGCCTTATCTCAGGACCGCCCACCACTGGAAGAAGACCAAGGAGGAAGGCGATCTTGCAGGTCATGTGACCTGCCAGAAGACATCAGAAAAAGGTAAGTAAAACATACTGTTGGCAGGGGTTACAAAGGCGAAAGCCTAGAGCCCAAAGTAAGGTTTTAAATACAATTTACACAGCAACATTATATAGTTCCTCTAGGAGCAATATACTGTGGCAGTTACAGCCATCAATATATCGTAGATCCATTTTCATACCTGAGGCGTGGATTCTGTGCCAGGCTCTGTACACGTGCCCATGCCTGGTTACTCCTTGGCTGAAGTTCTACAGGTACCTTCAGAGGCAATCGCACTGGTTTCTGATCCTCTTCATCACTCAGACCTGGAAAAGTTACAATATCAATCCAATAGCTTTAGCCAGGAGCAAAAATAAATAAACCCTAAAATACCTATGTAGGCAGCCAATTGTAAGATAAAATGGAATTAATGTAGCTTACAACTTACACAACCCACATTCTGGAGACACATGAACCTCACTGCACCGTTCTACACGTTCCTTGAAAATCCTATTTCTTTAGAAAGCTTTTTTACACAATTTTTTGTCTCCCACTTCTACAACCAACAAATAATCAGTGTGTGGGCAGTAACAAAATGACTTTAAGGCGGAACTATACTCATAACAACTTAATACATATTAATGTTCTTTAGCAAGCATGTGCTGCAAATAGCATTGTTCCGGTTTCCTCTTTCCGGAGGCTGCCATTTTGCTGAAGCCCAGATCCCCTAAACAGCAGTAAATCATAAAGCTAAACCCATCAATTTAACGGTTTCACAAAACAGTTACATTCCTGGAATGCGGGAACTTCTAACACTCACATTTGCTTGTGTCCTCAACCAAACTGTCCAATGATGATCACATGTGCAACACCAGGGTAGTTGCAGATTAACAACTTAAGGACCGGAAGGATTTACCAACTTCCTGACCAGGCCATTTTTTGTGATACAGCACTGTGTTACTTTAAGGGCTAGTTTACACTTGCTTCAAAACATGGCTTCAGACACGCTTTGTTAAAGCTCTCTGAACCCCAGTTAATGCTTTTGTTACTAAATAAAATGGTTAGCTTACAGTCCTGTTTACACCTTGCTTTTGCTTGGTGCTTTGATGAGGCTTCCGGTGGGGCTTCAAACGAGCTTTGCCATAGACTTCTATGTAGATGTAGGGTTGTCCCGATACCGATACTAATATTGTTATTGATACCGAGCATTTTCCGAGTACTTGTACTCGGGAAAATGCTCCGATGCTTTACCTGATACTTGTACAGTCAGGGTGATCAGTGCGGTGAGGGCGTTACAAGCACTGATCACCGCTGTATAGATTTAAAAGCCGTTTCTTCGCTTTTCTCTCTAACCTACTCAGATGCTAGATAAGTAAATCACAAAACAGAGGGAAACACTCACCTAGGGCAAATCCGCATATCCACAGTGACAGAATGTGTCATCGCCTGTCCGTGCAGGTGCAGTGGCTAAAAACTATTATACCGCAACCCCCACTGTAGCTCTGTATCAATATTATAATTCCCATATTCTGTCTTGTCCAATGGCTTAGCGTTGACGCTGCCGACCAATCACGGCATGACACGTGTCCCGCGCATGCGCCCGGGACACTGTAGGGGATCGTGGAGGACGCCCACATTTTTTACACCGTTTTGGAAACCAGTGATATTAATACAGTGATCAGTGCTAAAAATATGCACAGACATTGTACTAATGAGACTAGCAAAAAAGGGGTTAATATCAAGGGCGATCAAAAGGTTAACTGTGTTCCTTCACTATGTTTTTAACTGTGTGGGGGGGAATGGACTGCCTTGGACAACACACAGATCCATCTTCCTGCATAGCAGAAAGACAAGATTCTCTGCGTCATCCCCTGTCAGAACAGAGATCTGCCTTGTTTACTTTGGCACATAACCTCGTGCACGAACCAACGTACACCTACGACAATTCACGCAGCCGAGCCAACTTGCCGCAGAGGTTAAATAGAAGGCACTCCCTTGGCCGTAAAGGATATGAGGGTTTAATTTTGCTTTAAAGCGGTCAGCAGATCGGCCTTTACAAATTCAGCAGTGCCTGAAAACGGAGAGCAACTGAGCATGTGCAGAGTAAAGCCCCATACACACTATTAGATTTTCTGCAAATTTTTGTCTGCAGATTAAGGGCTCTTTCACACGGACGTTCCGTATGTCCGTTTTTTCATCCATCCGTTGTCGGATGAAAAACGGACATACATGTATCCCTATGGGATCGCGGATGTCAGCAGAGACATGTCCGCTGGCATCCGATCCGCCAAAGTTTGCCGGAAGAAAAACCTACTTTTTCTTCCGTCTGGCGGATCGGATCGATGAACACGGACAGATGGTCCGTGTTCATCCGATTCCCCATAGAGGAGAGCAGAGAAAAGACAGGGCGGTCCCTGCACAGTGTGCGGGGACCGCCCTGTCATCCAGCAGCTCAGCAGAGATCAACGGAGCGATCCTCGCTGAGCAAACGGAGGTGCACGGGGCGGATCATTACTGATCCGCACCGTGTGAAAGAGCCCTTATAAAAACACATATAATAACATATAAGGTCAAACATTAAGAGTTTCAATTTGTATGCAATCAAGCAGGTTTCTATGCAGAGCTGCACCAGATTTAGCATTTTTCAGCTTCAGTAAATCAATCCCCAGCATATTACTGGATTTTAAATAGTATAGGCACTTTTATTTAATATTCTACCAACTGGTTTTCCACTGACCAATGAGATAGGCCTAGTGTCCAGTAAGAACCGCAGAGGTGACCAAATACCACCAAAAGAAAGCTCTTTGTGTGGGAAAAAAAAATGTTTGGGAACCACGTCGCACGACCGCGCAAATTGTCACTTAAAGCGTTGAAGTGCCAAGTTGCAAAAAGTGGCCCGGTCATTTTACAGCCAAATGGTCCGGGGCTGAAGTGGTTAAAGTTCGTGTGCGTGTAAAGGCAGGTGTCCCAATACTTTTGACTATATACGGTATAATAAAATAAAGGAAGGTCTTAGTCATGTCGATCTAAATTGACAATAAGCCTACCCAACTAACAGTTGCATCCTCTGTATCAAGGCAACACGTTGGCTTTAAACATTCAGACTATTAAGTGTTACCTGTCTTTCCTTCAGGGTCACAAAGTTTCTTCAACGCTCGGCACATAGGAGCCTTAATTCGCAAGTTCCTTCCCTTGTACCGCACAGTAGTTGCCCTGTGAAAAGATAATTAAAAAACAAAATTGTTATTAAACCTTATTGCATTTAATTTGGGACAACCTGGACATTTCATGTGATACAAAATTACACTGAGGTCCAAATTTTCAGACCTAAATTTAGAAGCGTCATTTAAAGCAACCCTGCAGGTTCCTGTAAAAGAAGAGCTTGTATACTTACCTCTTTGACAGCTTGCATGCGTACCTCGTTTCATAGCAGTCATTGTGATCACATAATTGGGAACAGAGCTTATTGATTCCTGATCAAAAGTGAAGATTGAAGCCATCAGTGACAGCCTGGTCTGGTGACAGTACTTACACCTGGAAAGGTTGATCTACAACAGGGGTATCAAACTGGTGGCCCTCCAGCTGTTGCAAAACTACAAGTCCAATCATGCCTCTACCTGTGGGAGTCATGCTTGCAACTGTCAGCATTGCAATGCCTCAAGGGACTTGTAGTTTTGCAACAGCTGGAGGGCCGCAAGGTTGCGACCCCTGATCTACAGAATACAGGCACCTAGTGCTTAACTATGAGGGCAATGAACAACATTGCAACATATAACGCAAAGCAGTGCATAAACACATTGACCTTCTGCAACCAATCAAAATAACCTTTACTTGAACCACAAGGCTGAGGAAGGTGTAATCTTATGAACATTTATATTTGGCTTCTGAGATTGTTTTATTCCAGAACATTGATGCAAAAATGTTCAGCACGTGAAGTGTCAGCTTTAAAAAAATACACATGTAAATTGTCGTTAGCCATATGTCATTGATTCTTATTGTACTTTGGTCACCAAAAAAATCATGCCTAAAAATAAAAAATAAATAAAATTGATCAAAGCTACACATATCGCAGCTTAGGGAATGGATTATACTCTTATTCATGCATTTTGGTAAAATTTGCCAGGTAAATACCATTGTTTGTAAAGGTTTTCTTGCAGTCACATGCTTTCTTGCTGGGCTGTGGGCATCACCCTCTAGGTGACTTCCTTCTCCCGTTCTAGACTGCACTGTCCAACAGTCCCTGCAGGGACAGCGAGTCCATAACTCACTCTCCACAGAACAGGCGAGCAGTACATGCTCTGCAGATGTAGATGTTGTAGGCATTTTCTTCACAGTGGCAATGCCTGAATGATAGAGGAAGCCCCAGCATGCCTATGCAGTTCTACATTTCTTAGGGAATAAGCTGGAGATAGAGGGTTACAATGCTACTAGAATTTCAGCAACAGCCTTGCATTGCTTGCAATCTTCTAAAGCAGTTGTCTCCAACCTGCAGCCCTTTGCTTACTTTCATAAGGCCCTTTTGGTATTTACCCCCCCCCCCCCCACTGTTTAGCAATAATGGGGCATAATTCCTGCCACTCTATTCCACCTACTAACACCAAGGACGGGGCACTAATCCTCCAACTGACGACACAAAGGACGGGGCACCAATCCTCCCACCGACGACACCATGGACGGGGCATCAATCCTCCCACCGACTACACCAAGGACGGGGCACTAATCCTCCCACCGACGACACCATGGACAGGGCACTAATCCTCCCACCGACGACACCATGGACGGAGCACTAATCCTCCCACCGACGACACCATGGACGGAGCACTAATCCTCCCACCGACGATACCATGGACGGGGGACTAATCCTCCCACCGACGATACCATGGACGGAGCACTATTCCTCCCACCGACTACACCAAGGACGGGGCACTAATCCTCCCACCGACGACACCATGGACGGGGGACTAATCCTCCCACCGACGACACCATGGACGGGGGACTAATCCTCCCACCGACGACACCATGGACGGAGCACTAATCCTCCCACCGACGACACCATGGACGGAGCACTAATCCTCCCACCGACGACACCATGGACGGAGCACTAATCCTCCCACCGACGACACCATGGACGGAGCACTAATCCTCCCACCGACGACACCATGGACGGAGCACTAATCCTCCCACCGACGACACCATGGACGGAGCACTAATCCTCCCACCGACGACACCATGGACGGAGCACTAATCCTCCCACCGACGACACCATGGACGGAGCACTAATCCTCCCACCGACGACACCATGGACGGAGCACTAATCCTCCCACCGACGACACCATGGACGGAGCACTAATCCTCCCACCGACGACACCATGGACGGAGCACTAATCCTCCCACCGACGACACCATGGACGGAGCACTAATCCTCCCACCGACGACACCATGGACGGAGCACTAATCCTCCCACCGACGACACCATGGACGGAGCACTAATCCTCCCACCGACGACACCATGGACGGAGCACTAATCCTCCCACCGACGACACCATGGACGGAGCACTAATCCTCCCACCGACGACACCATGGACGGAGCACTAATCCTCCCACCGACGACACCATGGACGGAGCACTAATCCTCCCACCGACGACACCATGGACGGAGCACTAATCCTCCCACCGACGACACCATGGACGGAGCACTAATCCTCCCACCGACGACACCATGGACGGAGCACTAATCCTCCCACCGACGACACCATGGACGGAGCACTAATCCTCCCACCGACGACACCATGGACGGAGCACTAATCCTCCCACCGACGACACCATGGACGGAGCACTAATCCTCCCACCGACGACACCATGGACGGAGCACTAATCCTCCCACCGACGACACCATGGACGGAGCACTTATCCTCCCACCGACGACACCATGGACGGAGCACTTATCCTCCCACCGACGATACCATGGACGGGGGACTAATCCTCCTACTGACGACACCATGGACGGGGGACTAATCCCTCCCACCGACGACACCATGGACGGGGGACTAATCCTCCCACTGACGACACCATGGACGGGGGACTAATCCTCCCACTGACGACACCAAGGATGGGGCAATATTCCTCCCACAACGACACCAAGGATGGGGCAATATTCCTCCCACAACGACACCAAGGATGGGGCACTATTTCACCACTGACACCAAGGATGGGGCACTATTCCACCCACTGACACCAAGGATGGGGCACTATTCCACCCACTGACACCAAGGATGGGGCACTATTCCACCCACTGACACCAAGGATGGGGCACCATTTCTCCCCCTAAAATGGGGCATTGTTCAATCCCACTGACATCAGGACATTTTCTACTCCCGCTGGCCACAGTCCGGCCCCCCAAAAGGTTTGTAGGACAGCAAACTGGCCGTTTGTTTAGAAAGTTTGGAGATCCCTGATCTAAAGGAAGCGAGGTCAACACAGACATACTGGCAAGATCAGTAGATAAGAACAGCTGAAAAATGTGGGATTTTTTACTTGACAACATATATAGAGGGAATCTTTGGGAATGCACAATATGAAAACAATTTTTTGTCCTATTATGTTGAACTTTAAGTGAACTTGTTGCTTAGCCCCTACAAAACATTTTGGCTAAAATGGGCTTTAAAAACAAACAACCATTAGACCCCAAGGTCAGTGGCAGCACCATGGTTTGAATTTGTGAAACGCATAAAGGTACAACAGAGGCAGTCATATGATATCAGGTACCAGGAAACATTTTATACCCACCCTAACTGGATCAGCTCATTCAGCTTGGCGGCGTTCTTATCATCCATGCCTACAAAAAAACAAACATTAGAAATATAGACTCGCTTGGGGCATGACTACCACGTGGCATCTATATAAAGCAAAAGCTTTTCAACGATACTTGTGGTCATCATCGTCACTTGATAAAAATGTATGTAACCTCTTGTGTGCCAGGTTACTTCTAGTGTAAGTGTGTATGAGAAAGAGAGAAAATGAGTGGCAGAAGAAGCAAAGCATCTGCATGCTGGAGAGGTTTGTATACTAACAAACATGTCTAGCCTGCAAGAGTCTTTCTCAAGGTCTGTCCAAGAGATGACATCAGCAAAAAGCACCCCCTGATTTATTGCAAATTAGGACCACACACAGGTGCACACTGTCACCTCCTTGGCAAAAGGAAAATGTGCGTCCAACAATCACTTAGGTTAAAGGGACAAGATGACCTTTGCTGTTACACCCGTATTTAGGGTATAACATGTCACCAAAAAGCACCTGCCTTGCGCCCCTCCAATCCCTTGCTGTGACAGTGGGCAAAGGGTCTTCTCTCTGTACCAGATGTCACATTTAAAGAGCATGGTAATGTGTGGCTCCGCCCACACAGCCGTGTTATTCATTCACAGCAATATGTGAATGAATGAACTACAACTACGGTATTCCACTGCAGCACACGGCTTGTAGTTCTCAATGAACTAGGTGGGAGTTGATGAGCACTCTCATCGTTTATTGGTTTTCCTGCTCTCCAGCAACTAACTGCCCCTTTGGAATGCATGGGCAGACAGCAGTACTGGAGATTCTGTAGGAGCTCGACACTGCACCCATGATCTGCCGATTCTATGTGCAATGCTCTGCAAGCTGTCTTGTGACTTCTATCAGTGTCTGGTTAAAGCTTGTAGGAAGAGTTTTCATTCTCCTCTGTCCTATGAAGCTGCATAACCCCTGACCCTCTGTCTGGACAGTGCCGATTGGCCGGCCCTGTGCCTCTCACAAAAAAAATAAACTCTCCAGCAACACACACCAAACTGAGCATGCGCAGAGTGCCTCCAAAAGCTCCGTCTTATCAGAAGATGGATTGGGGGCAGTAAAAGGGACGGATCAGAGAAGACAAGACCAAACAGCCTTTTTATACAATGCAGAGGATTTACCCCTTAGGTCCATGGTGAGTAAAACAAGCATGCTTTACTGCATGTACAGACTGATTTTACTGTTGTAGGTTTAGTAACAAGAGGAGCTGCAGTCTGGTCACATAATTTGTAATAAAAAAAAAATCTCTGCCATTTGGAAGCTTCCCTCCAACCACTTTGCATATTATTTTATATATATACTGCGATTCTGTACTTGCCAAATATGTTGCAGAACTCTCCCTCTGCCAAGTCTGGCTTTCACCATTTTAACTATGGGCAGCTGAAGCTGCTGCCTATTCACTTCCTGGATTTACACAGAGGCACACCTCCAGCTCTGCAGCTCTCACTGGCCCTCTGACTCATCCCCCCTCCCTTGCTGGCAAACTCTCACAAGAGAGAGAGAGCTGCGCATGATGTCATAAGCCTAGGCTAATGACCAGGCAAGAAACAGAAAGTGGGCTGTGTAAGGTATACTGCATATATACTGTATAAGGTATACTGGCAAAAATAAATATGTTTTACTATGCAAAATTTGGCATCACATTAAAATATTGTTTTCCATGTTTGCAATGCCCCTACAGCAAAGCAAAGAAAAAAAAAAAAAAAAACATAACTCACATCCGCCAATTTTTTTTCGTAGCTCCCCATAACAGATGAGGCCATAAAGCTCCTGTGATGACTTCTTAAGACCACAAGAAAACACTGCAAAAAATAAAGATAGATCAAATAAAATAAATTAAAATCTGTAACAAAATATAAATAAATATTAGGAGGCATTTTACATTACAGAAAAAAAAAAAAAAACATCCCGCTGCTGTCGTACGGAAAAGTGAACAAGAACACAGTTTATGCGATCACCATAGATCAGGTCTTTTGCTCAAATGTATTCTTTAAACTAAAGCAAGATTATTGGTTTCAAACTTATAATAAAGAAAAATGGAAATGATAGACTGGGTAACACCATCCAACATTAATATCTTAAAGTGCAAAACATTAATTTTTTTATTTGGATAGCGCATAGGAGGGTTATAACCCAAGCAATTTTTTTATTTTTTGCCATCTGTGTCACATTGGGGAGATTTTCCTTCACTTCCCCTCCCATAGCCAAACAGGAAATCTCTGTGTCACCAGAACTAGTGTCCCCAATGGAAGATTTCCCCTCTATTACTCCTATGGGGACAACTCAAAATTTGGGATTTTCCTTTACTTTCACTTTAGATTACAATGGGAAACAGGCCAAATAGAGAGGGTGAATATCTCTAATATGGCACAGACAGCAATAAAAATCCTTTCTTTATCGTACATCACGGGACACAGAGCGCATAGCCATTACACTTGGGTTATATGGGTACCTTCAGGTGTGGACACTGGTGTAATCAATTTCACAGGAAGTTTCCTCCCTATATAACCCCCTCCCACTGGGAGTGCTTCAGTTTTTTCGCCAGTGTCTTAGGTGTTGGTCACGTCTAGCTGTCCCTCGGAGGTCTCGGGACCCAGGATAGCTAGCCGGATCCGTCCGAAGTGCTTCAAAGCCAAGGTGTACGGTACCCGGGCCCTGCTGGATGGGGTTTTGCCTATAATGCCTCTCCTTGGAGGCTGGATTCTGGGCTCCAGTGCCTTAGTCTCTTCCAAGAACTAAACGCTACTGATGCCAGGATGCTATATAGGTCCAGGGGTGTGGGTTCCTTAACACAGGACCCCGGTCCCTGAAGGTCCAAGACAATACCCACGGAGATGGGGGAAGGTTGGGCCTCTTGCATTTTGCAATACCCTGCGGCGTGGAGCAGATAAGAGGGAACCTGCGGGACTTGGTTCGACAGTAGGTATCCCCCTGGGGGTTCTGTGTTGGCTAATGGTATGCTTGTGCATCAGCCACTATCTCCACTATGTCTTTTGAGGCAGGATGGGATGTACTAATGTTTACCCAGATAACATGTAGATATATATATGCTTTTAAAGATATGTATTTTGCTACTCCCCCCAGATTTGCCTGTTAGCATGATACTGCAGCCCCACGTGTATAGAGAGGAAGTGCTGACAAAACTCCTGTTTCCTAGGAAGCCTAGGGGGACAGCTTCCTCTATGTGTGCACTACAAAGATTAGTGGCTTACCGGGTGTCTGTTGGGAGCGCTGGTCCGGGCTTCTCCTCTGCTCTCTGCTTCCTCCATGTTGGTTTCAGCGTGGGGGGGGCGGGGGCGCGTGCGCGCCGCCTTTTACAACGTCAGCGTGCGTGGGGGGGGCGGGCCAGCAGCGTCCGGTCTCAGATAAAGCAAAAAAGCATTTCCTGGCTGGTCATTCCCTCCTGAGAGCAGTGGAGAGTGAGGACATAGAGCGCGCAGCTGAGCCAGTTCTGGCTAACAGTGACACCCAGTGGTGGTTTGTGGATCTTCAGGTCTGGACTTAGTCCACACTGACCAGGAAAAAAAAAAAGATTTTTTTCTTAAAGGGACTCAGCCTTAGATCTGGCAGTATCTGAGTCGGTGCAACCTTGGACTCCAGCTAACGGGCATTGGTGTGGCAATACTCACAGGACTTTACTCGGTATTGCCGCCTTCTCAGGCGTATGAAAATTTAGATTTTTTTTTACCATAGCCTGTCCTTATTAATGTTTCACTTCTAGCTACAACAGTTGGGTGTTGGCTGTAGGGGTGTCTCAAGGTTGTGCAATGGCTCCCAAGGGATCAGGACCACCTAAGGCTGCAAAAGGTGCCAAAAAAGTAAAGGGGTCTCCATCGGGGTCAGAGGATTTGGGCCAGGCTCCAGTGGTCCCACCCTCACCAGATAGACCACCGAACAGCATCGTGCAGGAGCCATTGAGGGTGCTAGGGGCAGAGGCGGCCCCCAATCAACCCATTCCCGTTTATGTTACGGAAGAAATGCTAGAATCCACCCTGGGTGGGCTAGAGAAAAGGTTAACTGCTTTAATTGCCCGCTCTTTGCCGGGTGGCAAACGGGCTAGATCCGTCACCTAGAACGGTGTGTTCGGATGCAGAGGTCCTCTCTTCGGAGGAATTGGACCCACAGGGGGATCAAGCGGACCTGAGTCCTGACGGGTCAGACATTGAAGATTCCACTATAGATGAAATTTTTTCGGCTTCTCAAGCAGAGAGTCTGTGGATCCAGTCTCTGACGGATATGGTTCGCACTGCTTTTAAACTTCCAGTGTCAGAACAATTAGCCCCCGCGGTATCCTCTTTAGGTTCCTTGAAGGCACCATTGAGTGGTGCGTCTTTCCCGGTTCACCCCCTTCTGGAGAGCGTGATTTTTCAGGATTGGGCTCGACCTGATAGGATTTTTATCCCTCCTAAAAGGTTCACCATTCTCTATCCTATGGAAGAAGAATTTGCAAAGAAATGGGCACTCCCTTCCGTGGACGCAGCCATTTCCTGCGTAAATAAATCCCTGACCTGTCCGGTGGAAAATGTCCAGGTGTTTAAAGATCCAGTCGACAAAAAATTGGAGACCCTACTGAAGGCTTCTTTTACCACAGTAGGTGCCGTGGTTCAGCCAGCGGTGGCAGCCATTGGCGTTTGTCAGGCTTTAAAGGATCAGACTAAACAGATATTAAGGGACATACCGGCTCAGCAAGCTCGTGAATTGGCTGACCTCCCAAGAGCTCTCTGCTTTGCAGTAGATGCTATTAAGGACTCCGTTCAACAGGCGTCCCGTTTATCTCTGCTGTTGGTTCATATGCGTCGCCTTTTGTGGCTAAAAAACTGGTCAGCAGAGGCACCCTGCAAAAAGCTTTTAGCAGGATTTCCCTTTCAAGGTGGGAGACTATTCGGTGAAGACCTAGATAAATATATCCAGACCATATCAAGTTGTAAAAGTTCTTTCTTGCCTATCAAGAAAAGATCGCGTGGGCCCGCATTTAAGCGACAGGCCTTCGCAGGCTCGGCCCCTTCAACTTCCCGTCAGTATCGACGGCCTCCCGGGCGTTCAGCATTTAATAGCCGCCCACAAGGACAAGCCACGACAGGCAAGAGGCCATGGTCTTGCAAGCCGGTTAAACCAGTCCTCAAGTCAGATTCATGAAGGGGCGCCCCCACTCTCTTGGGTGGGGGGAAGGCTTCGGTTTTTCTCCGAAGTGTGGAAGGCCAGAATTCCCGACTCTTGGGTAAGATCCGTGGTAACCACGGGCTACAAGCTAGAGTTTCGGGAAGTCCCCCCTCCTCATTTTCAGGGGTCCAGTCTTCCAAGCGACCCATTAAAGAGGGCCTCTCTTGTAAAAGCGTTGGATCGTCTCTTGCTCCAAGGAGTAATTATAGAAGTACCAACCCAGGAATGGGGTCTGGGATTCTACTCCAACCTTTTCATAATACCAAAGCCCAATGGCGACGTCAGGCCTATCTTAGACCTCAAACGCCTAAATCGCTTTCTAAGCATTCAGACCTTTCGTATGGAGTCCATACGTTCGGTGGCAGCCAGCCTACATCAAAACGACTTTCTAGCATCTATAGACATAAAAGATGCGTATCTGCACGTGCCGATCTACCCGGCACATCACAGGTTTCTTCGTTTATGATAGATCACCGCCATTACCAGTTCGTAGCCCTCCCTTTCGGGTTGGCAACAGCTCCGCGGGTATTCACAAAGGTGTTAGCCCCGGTGCTAGCCGTCCTAAGGACAGAAGGCATTTTAGTCTTGGCATACTTGGACGATCTTCTGGTTATCGACCGCTCAGCTTCCAACCTCAATCAGGCAGTAGGTCGCACAGTTCAGCATCTAGAGGAATTCGGGTGGATTGTAAACCTAGAAAAATCGGTATTGAAACCCACAAAGCAGTTGGAATATCTAGGCCTTCGGCTAGATACAGACTGCCAGAGGATAATTTTACCTCAAGCAAAGATCAGATCAATAGCTCAAGCAGTTCAAGTGATCTTAGGCAAGAAGAGGCCGACTATTCGCCTATGTATGCGACTGCTGGGGAAGATGGTGGCCGCCTTCGAGGCTGTACCCTACGCCCAGATCCATACCAGATATCTTCAGGCAGCCATTCTCTCTGCTTGGAACAAGTCCATTCAGGCGTTAGATCGTCCGTTAGTGCTCTCCCCGAAGGTCCGGCGCAGCCTGTCTTGGTGGCTGGTCCCTCAAAATTTGTCAAAAGGGAAATCCTTTTGCCCCATAACGTGGAAGATAGTATCCACGGATGCCAGCCTGTCAGGTTGGGGGGCAGTTCTAGAAGAACAAACCCAGCAAGGGCAGTGGTCGGAGGCAGAAAAACTGCTTCCCATCAATATCTTGGAGATCAGAGCTGCTCGGCTGGCCCTGGTCGCCTGGACTCTCCCCCTTCAGGGTCTGCCAGTAAGGATACAGTCCGACAACGCCACTGCGGTGGCATACATAAACCACCAGGGGGGCACGAAGAGCCCAGCAGCCCAAAGAGAAGTAAACCTGATTTTCTCATGGGCCGAAGCCCATGTACCCTGCATCTCGGCGGTGTTCATCCCAGGGATAGACAATTCTCAAGCAGATTTTTTGAGTCGTCAACAGTTGCTCCCGGGGGAGTGGTCTCTTCACCCCCAGGTATTCCAAGAGATTTGCCAAAGATTCAGAGTCCCAGATGTGGACATTATGGAAACGAGATCCAACAAAAAGTTGGACAAATTCATATCCCGAGCCAGGGATCCCTCGGCCTACGGGACCGATGCCTTGGTTTGCCCTTGGCACCAGTTTTCTCTTCTGTATGCGTTCCCTCCACTGCAGATGATTCCCTGCCTTCTACGGAGGATCAGGGTGGAGCGCAGGCCTGTGATCCTGGCGGCCCCAGCCTGGCCCAGGAGGGCTTGGTACGCACTCATCGTGAAGATGTCAGTCGGGGCGCCGTGGCCGCTCCCCCTGCGCCCAGATCTGCTCTCTCAGGGCCCAATCTGCCACCCTGCTTCACAGCAGCTAAATTTGACGGCTTGGCGGCTGAATCCCTAATTCTTAAGGGCAGAGGCCTCTCAGATCAAGTCATATCTACGTTGATTCAGGCTAGGAAACCGGTCTCCAGAAATATTTATTACAGAGTCTGGACAACCTATGTGGAGTGGTGCGAGTCTCAAAAATGGCATCCTCGAAAGTTTTTTATTGACAGGATCTTGCGATTCCTCCAGGTTGGCGTTGACAAAGGGTTGGCTCTTAGTACTCTAAAGGGGCAGGTGTCGGCTTTATCAATATGGTTTCAAAGACCCTTGGCCACCCATTCGCTTATGAAGACCTTCTTGCAGGGGGTCTTGCATGTGAATCCCCCTATTAGAGCTCCCCTCTGCCCCTGGAATTTAAATCTGGTCTTGTCAGCTTTACAAAGGCAGCCGTTTGAACCTCTGACAGAAATCCCTCTTGTGCTACTAACCCGAAAGTTGGTTTTCTTGGTGGCTATGGCTTCGGCCAGAAGGGTTTCCCAGCTGGCAGCCTTGTCATGCAGGGAGCCATACCTTATTCTGCATAAGGACAGAGTGGTTCTGCGGCCTCAACCTTCTTTCCTTCCTAAGGTCATATCCAGTTTTCACTTGAATCAGGACCTAGTCCTACCATCCTTCTTTCCTACTCCCCAGTCCAGAGAGGAAAGACGGCTTCATACTTTGGACGTGGTTCGAGCCATGAGGGTCTATCTCAAGGCTACAGAGAAGATTCGGAAAACAGATGTGCTTTTTGTTCTTCCGGGTGGCCCCAAGAAGGGTCAGCCGGCTGCCAAGTCTTCCTTGGCTAGGTGGATTAAGCAGCTGATTTTTCAGGCATATGGTCTGAAGCGCGTTCCACCTCCCTTATCAGTTAAAGCCCATTCTACGAGGGCCATGAGTGCCTCCTGGGCGGCACACCATCAGATCTCTATGGCACAGGTTTGCAAGGCGGCAACCTGGTCTTCCGTACATACGTTTACTAAATTTTATAAGTTGGACGTTGCAAAGGGTACGGACGCAGCTTTTGGGCAGGCGGTCCTACGGGCAGCAGTATAGAATCCTCTGGCCCGGTTCACGCCCCCTTGTTTTTCTGTTGGTGGAGCTATTTTTTCTCCTAACAATGTTTTTATTTGGCTATTCTTGGCCTTACGGTCTCCCTCCCTTCATGGAGCATTGCTTTAGGACATCCCAAGTGTAATGGCTATGCGCTCTGTGTCCCGTGATGTACGATAAAGAAAAAAGGATTTTTAATAAACAGCTTACCTGTAAAATCCTTTTCTTGAAGTACATCACGGGACACAGAGCTCCCACCCCTCTTTTGGGGAACATTGTGTAACCTCTGGAGAATTGCTTGCTACAAAACTGAAGCACTCCCAGTGGGAGGGGGTTATATAGGGAGGAAAATCCTGTGAAATTGATTACACCAGTGTCCACACCTGAAGGTACCCATATAACCCAAGTGTAATGGCTATGCGCTCTGTGTCCCGTGATGTACTTCAAGAAAAGGATTTTACAGGTAAGCTGTTTATTAAAAATCCTTTTTCTCTACTGCTCTACAACTTCTGCACCTTGTCGTTGTACCCAGGACTATCCTTCAATTCTGGTGACGGCTGTTAATACTTACCATTCCCGCTGCCCACACAGCTTATCTTTCCTCCATTCAGTAGAAACCTTGTTCTGAGGTCCTTAAGGGGTGTCAATATCAAGGTCCTCCACAGCTCTCACTGGTTCCTCCTCCTGGGTCTGGTAATTAAGTGAAGGTCAGAGGGAGGAACCAGTGAAGTTGGGTTTCCCTTCGGACTCCAGAGGATTGCTACTAAATATAGTGGAATTTTGTGACACAGGCAGCAGTAAGTATTCACAGTGTTTGATCACAGGTATGTCAAATTTGCAATTTTTTTGCACTTCCACCTGGCGGCACTAGGGTCTGCCGTTTCAATCCCAACCACAGAACTACCTGCCTGTAGCTTGCATGTTCTCCCTGTGCCTGTATGGTTTTTTTCCGGGTACTCCGGTTTCCTCCCACAATCCAAAGACATGCTGGTAGGTCTAAATTGGCCCCTAGTATATGTATGTATGTATGAATGTGAGTTCTTAGATTGTAAGCTTCTTGAGGGCAGGCACTAATGTGAATGTGTAATATATGTAAAGCGCTGGAAAAATTTACGCCACTATACGAGTACGTTGTAATAAGCAAGCAGAGGACACTTACCATTGTTGAAGTCGATGTACTTGGAGATTTTGTGCCATGTTCTGTAGTAGAAGTGGCGCACTTGCTCCTTGTTCTTCACCATGCTGACTGGCTTGGCTTTCTTCTTGTACTTGAGGGCAATGTTGTTCTGAATGGCTTCAAAATCCTTCCCGTGCTAAAGAGTGAAAGAACAGATGCATGATCACGTTTGCCTTAATCATGTCCTGCTACAAAATCATTAGCTACAGAGACAACTATTGTTTGATATGATTCCATCGCTCAGCGGTGCTCAAAAAAAGTGACCACTTACAGTAGTATATTTGAGCTCTGACAACATTACACCAAAAGAGATGAAAAAAAATAACACATCTGCCAACCAAGAATAGATACTTGCGATAAAGGGCGGTTTAACAGCTATACAAACAATAGGTAAAAACAAAAAAAAAAAAAAAAAAAGGGAAGAAAATCCCTTGTGCATCAATGGTATACACCCCTGTGCGCAACTTCTTGCCTAGGGGCCAAACGCATCCCTTTGGTGCCTACCGTGTGGTCCTCTGGGCCCTGCAGACAGCCATCTGGGTTTCCCCTGTTGCTCACCCATGTGCACCTTACGGCAAAGGCTAGGATATGGGTTGCAGCAGTAGCCAATTGTTTTCTGGATTTGGTGCAGGGACACACTTGATGCCTTTAGCTGTCTTTGTGCCCTTGCTGGGTGTCCGGTGTGTCCCAGTACCTTTAAGGAGAGGCAAACCTGCCCTTAAAGCAGGGGTGGCAAACTCAAATTCATCAGGGGCCGCATCAGCAGTTTGGTTACCCTCAAAGGGCCGGTTATATCTGCACTCCAGTTTTCTTGCGCTGCGTAGGGAGCGCAGGGTTCAGGAGTGTCCCTCCCTCCTCTCTGGTGTCACTGGTGTCCCCCCCCTGGTGTCCCCCTCCTGGTGTCACTGGTGTCCCCCCTCCCCTCTGGTGTCACTGGTGTCCCCCCCTCCCCTCTGGTGTCACTGGTGTCCCCCCCTCCCCTCTGGTGTCCCCCCCTCCCCTCTGGTGTCCCCCCCTCCCCTCTGGTGTCACTGGTGTCCCCCCTCCTCTCTGATGTCCCCCCCTCCTCTCCTCTCTGGTGTCACTGGTGTCCCCTCTCCTCTCTGGTGTCACTGGTGTCCCCCCTCCTCTCTGGTGTCACTGGTGTCCCCCCTCCTCTCTGGTGTCACTGGTGTCCCCCCCTCCTCTCTGGTGTCACTGGTGTCCCCCCTCCTCTCTGGTGTCACTGGTGTCCCCCCCTCCTCTCTGGTGTCACTGGTGTCCCCCCCTCCTCTCTGGTGTCACTGGTGTCCCCCCCTCCTCTCTGGTGTCACTGGTGTCCCCCCCTCCTCTCTGGTGTCCCCCCCTCCTCTCCTCTCTGGTGTCCCCCCCTCCTCTCCTCTCTGGTGTCACTGGTGTCCCCTCTCCTCTCGGGTGTCACTGGGGTCCCCCTCCTCTCCTCTCTGGTGTCACCCTCCTCTCCTCTCTGGTGTCACCCTCCTCTCCTCTCTGGTGTCACCCTCCTCTCCTCTCTGGTGTCACCCTCCTCTCCTCTCTGGTGTCACCCTCCTCTCCTCTCTGGTGTCACCCTCCTCTCCTCTCTGGTGTCACCCTCCTCTCCTCTCTGGTGTCACCCTCCTCTCCTCAGTGACCCCAGTGACACCAGAGAGGAGGGGGACCCCAGTGACACCGGAGAGGAGGGGGACCCCAGTGACACCAGAGAGGAGAGGAGGGGGACCCCAGTGACACCAGAGAGGAGAGGGACCCCAGAGAGGTTGGGGACCCCAGGGACACCAGAGAGGAGAGGAGGGGGACCCCAGTTACACCAGAGAGGAGAGGAGGGGGACCCCAGAGAGGAGAGGAGGGGGGCCCCAGTGACACCAGAGAGGAGAGGAGGGGAGGGGGACCCCAGTGACACCAGAGAGGAGAGGGACCCCAGTGACACCAGAGAGGAGAGGAGGGGGACCCCAGTGACACCAGAGAGGAGAGGGACCCCAGTGACACCAGAGAGGAGAGGAGGGGGACCCCAGTGACACCAGAGAGGAGAGGGACCCCAGTGACACCAGAGAGGAGAGGAGGGGGACCCCAGTGACACCAGAGAGGAGAGGGACCCCAGTGACACCAGAGAGGAGAGGGACCCCAGTGACACCAGAGAGGAGAGGGACCCCAGAGAGGTTGGGGACCCCAGGGACACCAGAGAGGAGAGGAGGGGGACCCCAGTGACACCAGAGAGGAGGGGGACCCCAGTGACACCAGAGAGGAGAGGAGGGGGACCCCAGTGACACCAGAGAGGAGAGGAGGGGGACCCCAGTGACACCAGAGAGGAGAGGAGGTGGACCCCAGTGACACCAGAGAGGAGAGGAGGTGGACCCCAGTGACACCAGAGAGGAGAGGAGGGGGACCCCAGTGACACCAGAGAGGAGAGGAGGGGGACCCCAGTGACACCAGAGAGAAGAGGGACCCCAGTGACACCAAAGAGGAGAGGAGGGGGACCCCAGTGACACCAGAGAGGAGAGGGACCCCAGAGAGGTTGGGGACCCCAGGGACACCAGAGAGGAGAGGAGGGGGACCCCAGTGACACCAGAGAGGAGGGGGACCCCAGTGACACCAGAGAGGAGGGGGACCCCAGTGACCCCAGAGAGGAGAGGAGGGGGACCCCAGTGACACCAGAGAGGAGAGGGACCCCAGTGACACCAGAGAGGAGAGGGACCCCAGTGACACCAGAGAGGAGAGGGACCCCAGTGACACCAGAGAGGAGAGGGACCCCAGTGACACCAGAGAGGAGAGGGACCCCAGTGACACCAGAGAGGAGAGGGACCCCAGTGACACCAGAGAGGAGAGGGACCCCAGTGACACCAGAGAGGAGAGGGACCCCAGTGACACCAGAGAGGAGAGGGACCCCAGTGACACCAGAGAGGAGAGGGACCCCAGTGACACCAGAGAAGAGGGGGACCCCAGTGACACCAGAGAAGAGGGGGACCCCAGTGACACCAGAGAAGAGGGGGACCCCAGTGACACCAGAGAAGAGGGGGACCCCAGTGACACCAGAGAGGAGGGGACCCCAGTGACACCAGAGAGGAGGGGGACCCCAGTGACACCAGAGAGGAGGGGGACCCCAGTGACACCAGAGAGGAGAGGGACCCCAGAGAGGTTGGGGACTCCAGTGACACCAGAGAGGAGAGGGACCCCAGAGAGGTTGGGGACCCCAGGGACACCAGAGAGGAGAGGAGGGGGACGCCAGTGACACCAGAGAGGAGAGGAGGGGGACCCCAGTGACACCAGAGAGGAGAGGGACCCCAGAGAGGTTGGGGACCCCAGGGACACCAGAGAGGAGAGGAGGGGGACCCCAGTGACACTGGTCCCCCTCCTCTCCTCTCTGGTGTCACAGGTGTCCCTCTCCTCCGCTCAGTACAGACAGCCATGCTCCCCGGGTGATGGTCTCTCCTACCTGCAGGTGCAGATCTCGCAGTTCTCCTCATGTCCTGTGGTCCCGGGTCTGTAATTAGTGAGCTGAGGCGGTGCAGAGTGTCACGCCGTGCACTAGTTACTAGGCAAGCCGACTGGGGTGGAGCAAGATGGCGGCGGCGAAACGTCACTTCCTGACGAGACAGCCGCCGCCGGGTGTACCAAGATGGCCGCCGCTCCGGAGCTAGGCCGAAGCCGGGGACTTTCCTATGGCCGAGGCTGCGGAGCGGATCGCATGGTGTAACGGATTGGTGACAATCTGTTGCACCCGCTGCGCGGGCCACATGACAAGGCCTGGCGGGCCGGATTCGGCCCGCGGGCCTTGTGTTTGCCACCCCTGCCTTAAAGGATCACCTTTAAAAAAAAAAAAAATGCACATCTTTTTGCAGGTAAAAGAATGTGCATTTATTATTAAATCATTTTTTTTTTTTATTAGGAGCCTGTAAAGCAATGCACACACAAACAGCAGATCGCAGGTGCAATCCCAGGCTTCTGCAGACCGTCAATGTAGCTATCTGCCCATACCTCCACAAGCAGGCAGAAAACAACAATGAACTACCTAGAACACTCTTCAGCACTAGGGATGAGCTCTGGCGTGTTCGCACACTACACGTGCAGAGCCCGCCAAGAAGTCGGCACGGTGCTGCACTAATCGCAGGCAGTGAGACATTTCCCCATCTCTGCAGCCGAGCATCGGGACAATGTCTCACTGCCTGGGATTAGCGCAGCACCATGCCAACTTCCTTGCGGGCTCTGCACGTGGCATGTACAAACACACCGGAGCTCATCCCTAATCAGCACCCTGGTAGTTCATCGAGTTCATTGAGAACTAAAAGCCGTCAACTGCAATGTCTAACAGTAGTTGTAGTTCTCTCATCCACAGAACTCTGAATGAATAATGTGGCAGTTTCTTTTTTTGAGACAGTGGGTGCTGGGAAAAAGATTCCCAGCCCGCTGTCACAACAGGGAGCCGGGGCAATAGGTAGGCTTCTCAGTGAGCAACATGTTACAGCTTAAGTGTGGGTGTAACATGTTACGAAAGATGAACTTATCTCTTAATCTATAGAGTTAGTACCGCACTATACAGAGGTGCCTTGACGTGGGCACTGCGGCTTACACATATATTTGCAAATAACCCCCTGCCTTTAATGTGAAATGTTAGACAGTCTCAAGTTGGTCTTTTTGCAGGCTGGCAAGAGTGCTGGGAATTTTTTGTTTGTGATCTGCGTTTAAAAAGTAAAAATGTGGCACAAGTAATTTTTAGGGGAGCTGTAGGGAGCATATAGCGTATGTGGAAGCACCGATGTGTAGCAAAGTCCAAGGAAAAAGGTAGTGAGAACCAGTAACCAGGGAAGAAATAAAACTAAATTGCAGGACACTGAATAAAAAAAAGTAATAAAATAGAATCGAATTTTAATAATAGAGTATAAAAAAAGTTAGGGTTCTTTCAAACGTGGCACCAGTCTCTCCTACACTCTCCTACACTCTGAAAAGCGATCGATTCTTAAGGGGGGCTGAACAGCGGCTTCCGAGCATTTAGTAGGTGATCCTGTTGTGTCCTAAATTCTTTTTTTTTTTCCCCCTTCTAAAGCCCAGGGGGATTTTGTATAAAAATACCATGCTGCAACCAAGTAGCTGGCTCACAGGCGAGTTTGACAGGTAGTGTCACCTGTCAAAATTAGCAGACTTAAAAAATGTGTCTTTGCTTGTGGAGATGGCGTGTGTGTAACACACCGACCAGCTGCAATGTTAGGATTTAGGTGGGTGATGGCTGGAAAAATGGGAATCCACTGCCCCTTTGCCACCTGTGCAAAATGGTCCTTAGAGCAGAGTTCCACCCAAAAATGAAACTTCTGCTGATTCGCTTCCTCCACCCACCCAATGCCACATTTCAGGGTGGAGGGGAAACCGGGGGACCTGTTTCTGACAGGCCCCCCTTCCGGAGACGGCACCCTCGGAAGCTCAGACCCCTTCTCCTATCTCCGCCACCGGACCAATTAGAAAGTGCAGCGTGCTTCGCATATGCTCAGTGGGGAATTGTTAGGGAAGCCAAAGGGCTTCACTGACGGTTTTTCCCTTAGTGGAGATGGCAGCGGCAGCACCCAACATTCGACCTGAAGATCGGCTGGGGTGCCTACATTGCGGGCTCCCTGGACAGGCAAGCGTACATTATATAAAAAATCAGCAGCTACAGTATTTGTAGCTGCTGTCTTCATTATTTTCCCCCAGGCTGGAAATCCTCTTTAAGCAGATAAAGGGCACATAAAACGGCACTCACTTCATAAAGGGCCTCAAAGAAGGTGTTTTTGTCCTCTGTGCTCCAAGACTCCCACTGTCTTCGAACCTTTTTCTTGTTGCCCTCATCTTTCTCGCCGGCAGATGGCGCTGTATTTCGGTTAGAGGTTTTGGTCGCACTGGGAGTTGCTCCGGTAGAACAGCTTGGTGAGGACGGAGTGGCATTGTCCAATCCTAAATAGAATAAAAACAAAAATATATAAGCATTTAATTATATAATGAAAAAACTACACTCTATTGTAACCTCAAGCAGAAGACATAAAACAGTATATTAAAAGTAGAAGGAAAAGTAAAACTTTTTTCTTTACAGGTATGGTATTGCACAAAGCGGCCCTGAACCTCTTCTCCTGGAGTCCCCCACTGGCCCACTTGGCTACTCCATTTCAGCATCTGCCACAACAGCAAGCCACTTGCTATGGGTGCAGATGTGTGGGCTCGCTCCCAAGACAGGCTGTGTATGTCCATAGACACACACAGCGTGGCTCAACTGAACTACCCAGCCACAGGATTTGATCTCTGTCCTGTGAATGCAGGGAGAGAGAGTGCAGCTACAAACAGGCACAGCGCTGGAGTGAGGACTAATACTAGTAAGTATTTAGAGGGGTGAGGGCACAATACTGCTACCTTTAGGACCGCAAGGAACATGCTAATTGAAGAAAGAGGAGCTCATAGGTCTGCTGCTTCTTCTTTTACTGCAAAGTTACAAGCTAGGGGAAGGGACTTAAAATGGAACTAAAGGCACCAAAAAGTGGAAGAAATGCACAAAAAAAAGTCCTTTATTTAAAATCACGCTGCACCACACGTTTGGTGTGCACGTTAGATGCGTGGTAATACCATGAACAATGTTAGCATGGCTGTAAGTCCTCTCAAGGGCAGAGTGTTTTAGTGCATGTGCGATTTTGAGCGCATTACAGACACACAAGTTGTGAACCTAGCCTTGGATACAGACGAGAAAAAATGTGTGTACTACATTTTGTTCCATCAACAAATATCATTTTTTTTTGTAAAGCAATGCAATGGGCTTTGGTGGTCCAATAAAACCAATTAAACCATTTTCATTTCTGCCAAGTAAAAAAAAAATAGTAATAAAAATTAAATTTCAATTGGTTTCATTGGGTTACAAATTTTCTGCTTTCACGTATAGTAGGCCTTTGGACAAGGAAAAACAACATGGCCCTGTCTAAGATGGAAGGTTCCTAGCTCAGAGAATAAGGTACCAGGAGGAGGAGGAGGAGGAGATCTCCCACGTGTGCTATTAACTTGTACCAAAGCAGAACAGTGGGACTGCAGAATGAAGTCAGTGGGTATTTTTAGACTGAAATCTAACATCGTGAAAGCACACAATCAGCGCCCGCAAAACCACCTCCTCACAGAGAGGTTCGTGGGAGAGAAAAAAAAAACATTTACATAAAAATAAAAAGATAATTCTAATAAATATATATATATATAAAAGCTAAAGCTGCTAACCGACCCTGGAGGGCTTTTAGAACTGGATTATATGCAGTTATCAAAAGTAAAAAAAAAAAAAAAAAAATGACACAAAATAATGATAGGCAGAAAATACCAACAAAATAATTATTCACAAGCACCAATTTCCGATGCATGAGCAAATGCTCCGGTCTCCTTTCAGTGTGTGGTGTTGCACTTTTAATATGGCATTCTCTTTTCTGCTCCTAAATTATCTCTGTGCCCTACAGGCACCATAAGGATCCAGACTATACACCTTGGTTACAATAGGTTATTTTTTACCTCCCACTAAGGCCTCCCCAAATACACCAACTTCCAACATCTGATGGGGACTAGGCATGCTTAAGCTAACCACACAAGACTGGAATTTCATTAAAAAAAAAAAATTAAAAGTTTATTCAAATTTTTTTATGGGGACAATTTGGTGATCATTTTTGACCAGTAATAAGAAAATTCTAAGGCAAGGTATGGAAAAAATAATTGCACTTCTTTCCTGAAGAAGAACGTTCCAACCGTAAAATGTGTTTTCCGAAATCAAGAATTAAAATTCGAACGAGTGATATGGGAAATAAAACTACGAAGGGCTTTCAAACATTTCACAAGTCAATGATGGAACAACGATTTTTCAGAATTTGTGTGTGAAAAACAAACTTGAGATCGCCCACGTGTGAATAGGGTCAGTCCTATTTCTTTGCTGCAGTACCATTTGGCTGTGGCAACCAGGGAGAAATAATAGCCACATGCTTAGCCATACCCACAGGTGCCAAAAGAGGTGCTGCGTGGTTGATTGGCCCAGTGCTGTCACATGGGCCCAGGGAATTAGCTAGCCACATAGCCCTGTGTAAGCTCAGAAAAGCTGGTAAGATGGATGAACTGAGCAGCAGGGGGGCAAGAAAAGGGGAGTATAAACTCCTTGGGAAGGGGTCCTGGGTTAGAAGACTCTTTGCCCTGTGTGGGAAAATATAGGATTTTTTGTACTCACCGTAAAATCCTTTTCTCTGAGTCCATGGACGGACACAGCTCCTTAAATCTTGACAAGTGGGTTATGTTCCCTGTTTACAGGAAAGGATCCTCTTCTGTAAACAGGGAACATAACCCACTTGTCAAGATTTAAGAAGCTGTGTCCGTCCATGGACAATAAGAGAAAGAAAGGTTCACTTTAAAATGTATATTTTAAAGCAGGGGGTAGGCAACCTTAATGGAGGTGAAGATCTGCCTGAGCAACATGGGAGAAGTCAAAGATCTCTGGCCACATTGTCACCCCTCACACCTGATTTAAACTTCTAATTGCTGTACTAGCGTGTCGAAAACGTGTGGATTGCACAGCAATCATGGGTTTAATTCAGGTGGTGAGAAGGCAACATATCGCCTCCTCACCACCTGTCAAACACACTTGGATCGCTTTTCAGAGGAGCAGCAGTGCGTGCTGCACTTGTGAATGAGCACTTCGTGGCATTCAGTGTGAAAGAAGACCTACACTATTATGGCCAGGATATTGCTTTACACTGACAGTCTCTTCTTTTCTCCTGCTGGCACCACTCTGGAGACCACTAGCTGGGATAAGAGATGGAGTGCAATTGGTATCACTCCTCATGGGACAGGAGCCAGCACTACAGAGGAGGCATCGGCTTATGTGTCTCTTGCTCCCTACTACAAGTACTCCCTCTGCATTGCACTCCGTTTGATGCTCTGGAATGGCGGGTCAGCAAGCACAGACCGCAAACTACTAGTCACCTGTCCACGATCTAGTGCTAGATCATGATCTACAGGTTGCTGACCCCCCGCTTTAAAGCTTTAACTTGGTACGTCATTGTTATGAGTAAACGCATCATTTTATGTTGTCAAAAACTCGCATATCAGCTGACCAGTTAATATTCTTCCTAAGAAATGTCTTTCACCAATACAGCAAAACCTTGGTCTGCGTGCATAATGCGCTCCAGAAACATGCTTGTAATCCAAAGCACTTGTATATCAAAGCATTTTTTTTACAGGGTATAAAAGAGAAGAGAGGCGCCTCTAAGTGTAGAAATAAGTTGCTAAATGTTGTCCCTTAATTAAATGTAACCATATTGCTACACTTGGAGGCTCCTCTCTTCTTTTCTATACTCAGTTGTGACATGACGCTACTCTTATATCAAGACATCGCTTGTATATCAAGGTAAAATGTATTAAAACATTTTGCTTGTCTTGCAAAACGCTCTCAGACCAAGTTACTCTCAAACCAAGGTTTTACTGTAAACATAAAAGGCAATTAGCTAGTTACTGACCGCCCACCGTCGTTATACGTCGGCACTTTAAAGATGGATATCTCAGTAACGGCAGCAGCTGCTGCCACAAGCGAGATATCCATCTCTTCAGTGGGCGGTCCTTTAAACGATAACGGCGGTCTCCGCGGCGGTAGCGGCGGAGGCAATCGGGTCCGCTCGTCTGCTGTGTGGGGATGTGAGTGAGGGAAAAATGTCCCTCACCCGTCCCCATAGCTCTGCTGGGCGGAAGTGACATCAAAACGTCAGTCCCGCCCAGCGTCTTACAGAAACATTTTTATTTTTTTTTGTCATTTGAAAAAATTACAGTTTAAATTTTTTTTTTTTTTTTTGCATTTAAGTCTAAATTTTAGATCGGAGGTCTTTTTGACCCCAGATCTCATATTTAAGAGGACCTGTCATGCTTTTTCCAATTACAAGGGATGTTTACATTCCTTGTAATAGAAATAAAAGTGATAATTTTCAATTTTTTTTTATTTCAGTGTTAAAAATTGTAAAATAAATAAAAATAAATACAAAAACAAACAACATTTTTTTTTTAAAGCGCCCCGTCCCGACGAGCTTGCGCGCAGAAGCGAACGCATACGCGAGTAGCGCCCGCATATGAAAACGGTGTTCAAACCACACAAGTGAGGTATCGCCGCGATCGTTAGAGTGAGAGCAATAATTCTAGCCCTAGACCTCCTCTGTAACTCAAAAAATGCAACCTGTAGAATTTTTTAAACGTCGCCTATCGAGATTTTTAAGAGTAAAAGTTTGACGCCATGCCACGAGTGGGCGCAATTTTTAAGCGTGACATGTTGGGTATCATTTTACTCGGTGTAACATTATCTTTCACAATATGTAAAACCCCTGCGCAAATACGGTGTGACAAAAAGTATTGCAATGACTGCCATTTTATTCTCTAGGGTGTTAGAAAAAAATATATATAATGTTTGGGGGTTTTAAGTAATTGTATAGCAAAAAAAAATGTTTTAGTCTCGTAAACACCAAATCTGAAAAACAGGCTCGGGACTTGAGTGGTTAATTGTTAAAAATTAAGAAGTGCACTTCCTTTTTTTTGTCCTGACCTAACTGAACACACCCCCAACTGATGCATACTCAACCTGATGGCAGTGATAGTGAACCTTGGCACCCCAGATGTGTTGGAACTACATTTCCCATGATGCTCATGGCCACAGACCCTGGTGTTTAACATCTTGGCTGTACCTTCTCATTACAGCAATAAAAAAATATTTTCAACGATAAAAAGTGCTTTAAAAAAAATTAAAAAAAATTAAAATAAATAGAATAGGTATTAAATAACTTGGAATGAGCAACTCTTTCCAGGTTCAGCTCAGAAAATGTTTTATAAATTTTGCAGGTGAAATCTGGAAATAGGTATGGAGCAGAGGGATGCGAATCCTTAATGGTAGAAGTACCAATGGCAAAATAAAAAAATAAAAATAAAAAAAACACATAGTGCTGCATTATAATTTGAGAAATAAAGGGTTTATTCATGCATGCTTATAAAGATGCTGAAAGGCGGGCTATGACAAGATCACACAACCGTTATTCGTGTCATGGAAAAAAATGTTTTTCCTCGACTTGATTTGTCGCCATTCCTCTCAAGCCTGCCTTGCATACACACGATCGTGAAAAAAAAAATGCTTGAGCAAAGTGCGGTGACATACATCGGCACTATAAAGGGGGAGTTCCGTTCGAATGGCGCCACCCTTTGGGCTGCCTTTGCCAATTTCCCCATCTCGTAACTTGCTTCTGAGCATGCACGTTTTTTTTCCACGACCGTTTTTCACGACGTGAAAAAGAACGATGAGAAAAAAAATAGAGCAGGTTCTAAATTTTTATAACGCCCATTTTTCTCGTCAAGAAAAATGCTCCCGAGCCTACACACGACCGTTTTTCACAACCTTTTTAAAAAAGTGTGTATATGCTGCATAACTTTCCATAAACCCAAACATTCCCCTCTGGGCGATCTGTCTATATAAGGTTGTGATTTCCTATGGGGGGGTATCTCACCATAAATAACATTTTTGCTGCGGGGATGCCTGAAATCTGACTTGTATCTGTTACAGTGCAGACTTTTGGGAAAAGCAGTGAGCCAATCACACAAGCGGGGAAATTATTTCTGGGGGGCGTTCTGTACACCATCTGTGGGTACAGGTAGCCATATTGCATTTCACAGAAAATTACAGCACTGCAGACTGAAAAGGAAAGATAATATTTAAAACATTCAATTGCAATAGGACTTTAGTTGCAAATCTACATGCGCTATTACTTTTTATTTTTATGTGCCATTTTTTTCCCCACAAAATT
The DNA here is from genome assembly GCA_029574335.1 of Rana kukunoris. NCBI lineage: Eukaryota > Metazoa > Chordata > Amphibia > Anura > Ranidae > Rana > Rana kukunoris. Next base: position 37,144,425 of record CM056054.1, read on the forward strand.
GTAGTTAGCCTTTAATTTTCCAGCACCTACCAAAATATTTATCAGTTTTCTGTAGACTTGACATTTATAACACTAGGATTATCATTATTATGCCCTCTAATACTCTAAACGCGGCAGAACAGGTCTCATAATTTACGCAAAACTATAGATTACGCCTGGATTGGCCCCCGCCTTGGATAGATTAATACACATGCCTATTACCAACTTTGAAAATTTGTAGTGATACAAGACTAGCAGAGAGTGTGTGTCATCAGAGGCTGGTAAATTAACAATCAGTTACTCCCACACATACAGGCCATCTTGTGAGGACCCCACCCAAAACATTCACCTGCTTCAACTAGTTTTCATCTTGGTTTCTTTTAGTAAATGTGCCCTCTATATCAGATAAACATGCCATTATTTTTCCAAAGATTTCTCTTATTTTGAAGGGATTTATTCTCACTTCCTGTTTGGCTATGGGACAGGAAGTGATAGGAAATCTCCAGAAAATCCCAGAGATGGCAAAAATAATTCTGACAGTGATTATAACCCTCCTTTACCCTATTCAAATTAAGTAAATTTTTGCCTATAGTTCTATTCCAATTCCGCGTACACACAAACAGTTTTCATGATGAGAAAAATGCAATTTTTTAAATTGGTCCTTAAAAACAATTGTGTGTAGGCTCCAGAGCATATTTCTTGACGAGAAAAATGGGCATTAAAAATTTAGAACCTGCTCTATTTTTTCTCTACATTTTTTACGTCCTGAAAAATAATTGTGTGCACGATTTAACGACGGGGGGAAAAAAAACGTGCTTGCCCAAAAGCAAGTTATGAGAAGGGAAATTTGCTAAATCAGCCCAAAGGGTGGCGCGATTCGAATGGAACTTCCCCTTTATAGTGCTGTTGTATGTGTTGTACGTCACTGCGCTTTGCACGAGCATTTTGAGAGTCACGTCAAGAATTTTTTTTTTACATGAAAAACGGCCGTGTGTACGTGCCATAATGCCAACAAGGGTGAAACGTGCCTGCGGAATTCTCTACAGGTGGAAAACAGGAGCTGAAGACAATTTTTACGTACCAATTATGTAATAGGGCAGGGATGGAGAACCCTGACACCACAGATGTTTTGAAACTACATTTCCCATGATGCTCCACTACACTGCAGAATGCATGAGCATCATGGGAAATGTAGTTCCAACACATCTGGGGTGCCAAGGTTCACTATCACTGCAATAGGGAGTCAGTGTCTGCATGCAGACGGACGCTATTTTGATGAAGAGGTGTGGGGAGTCGGGACACACAAAGATGTGCAAAAATATTTTTGGGATCTATGGCAAAGTGATCTGCTGATATATCAAAAGATACATAAAGACGACCAGGGCTGGTTTAGCCCATCTATGACTAAAACATCACATTTAGCAGGACTGGCTCTCATATACCTGATAAGGCCATGTTAAAGAAGAAATAAGATTTGTAGGTATTGTTCGCAGCCAGTAAGGTCTTCACTTTCTTAAAATTAAAGCAAAGCATCCGATTGGCTGTGAGATAACAAAGTTAACCAGACTATGGCCAATCTCTTGTTTGTGATTGACTTTCCACTACAGAACATACACATACCCATGTACCATCTGCAAATAAAGCAGTGCAAAGTGCAAATCCACCGCAAGCAAGGAAATCTCAGCTCCGGCTCTAGTCAAGAGCTGAATTCTAATTGGCTGCTACAATTAATACATCAGTAAAGAAGCCCGATTAGATGTACAGTTGTGATATGGCTCGAGGCTTAAAGGGGTAATTCCCCCAAAAACCTTTTTTTAACATTGCATGAGGCTCGTTATGTCAAGGGGAATCGGGTAGTTTTTTATTAGAAACGAAGCAATACTTACCGTTTTACAGATGCATCGTCTCCGTCGCTTCCGGGTATGATCGTCTGGTCTGGGCGTGCCTATTTGATTGACAGGCTTCCGACGGTCGCATACATCGCGTCACGAGTAGCCGAAAGAAGCCGAGCGACGGTGCGGCTCTATACTGCGCCTGCGCACCGTCGTTCGGCTACTTTCGGAAAATCGTGACGCAATGTATCCGACCTCGGAAGCCTGTCAATCAAATAGGCACGCCTAGACCCGGAGCCCATACCCGGAAGCGTCGGAGACGATGCATCTGTAAAACGGTAAGTACGGCTTCATTTCTAAAAAAAAAAAAACCTGATTCCCCTTGACATAACGAGCCTGAATAAATGTTAAAAAAAAGGTTTTTGGGGGAACTACCCCTTTAAACACCAACTCCTGGGGAATTGGACACCGGTAGGAAGACATTGCCACGGCCACTATTTTGCCTGTGTTTAATCTACTATTGGTACGTGCATTTGGAGCGGGGGCTGTATCATTTATGAGGGGTTGCTGCTTTTACATTTAATAAACGAGATTACGCTATTTGGAGCTTTTCTGTGCTTTATGTGTTCTATGTGGAGCATTAACCTACTGGTCCCAGCTATAGAGACAGAAGACTTAGTGAAAGATACCTGTTGTTGCCCTGATTATTTGACCCTCTGGTGAGTGTGTACCCGAAGGGGAGGGCGCCTCGCTTGTGGTGTTCTTGTTTTTCTGGGAAGAGGTGTAGGATCCTCCACAATCTATCTTCACTGCACTGATTAGAAAATCCGTCATCATACGAATGCTTATATGAAGTTGGACATTTAAACCAATAACTTGAGCGCTGTTTATCATTTTGGACTATTTTGTTCTTTATGTGATCTTTATTAATGCTTTCATCTATCTGTCATATGACTGTTATATTTTAAATTAGGGCTGTTACTGATCAAAATTTTTGTGTTCGATTATTCGTTATTTTTTTTAATCGATTAATCGACTAATTTCGATTAATTATAAACGCACATACAGATCCAACTACTTTTAGCAGATTTCCTTGCAGGCCGATTCCCAGTGCAGCTCCAACCACTGGAAAAATGGATAGCAGGATACAAAAAACACACAAAGGCAGCGCTCAATGGGAATAGCATTAAAATACCAAAGGGTACCAAAAGCAGTCATAAAAACATGTAGCTAAGTATAATACTGGTATAAAAATGTGTACAACGATACCACTGCTGAATCCAGATGAGGAGGGGATAACATCAGTCCGTCGGCATGTAGATGTCCCATGAATGGAACAATCACAACTCCCAGTGGATGGCTGTAGAATCCCAGGTTGATAGAGGGAAGTGATAGAGGGAAGTGTAACAGCCCTTGCGTGTGGCAGATAGTAAGGTCCCGCTGGCATGCAGACATGAAGGCACAGCAAAGGAGCCCTTCAGATGGTCACGGCAAGCCCCGCCGTGAGTTGTGAGACTAGGCCTGGTGTTGCACTATTTTGGAAAATACAACTCCCTGTTCTACTATCTCTAAGTATCTTCTGTTCTATTTCCTGACAATTTTACATATTCATATACCGTATTTATCAGCGTATAACACGCACCCTAACTTTCCATAACCCCCTGCGTATAACACTCAGGCACAGTTTACCCTCTATTTTCAGGGTAAAAAAGTGAGTGTTATACGCAAATAAATACAGTATATTCTTCTTCAAAAACAAAAAAATATTTTTTTTAAATTAGATGGATCTAAAAGGGGGGAAGAAGAATTCAGAACCTTAGACCCCTTTCATACCAAAGCATTTTTGCAGCGTTTTAGCGTTAAAAATAGCGCTCATAAAACGCTCTCCATGCATCTCAATGGACCCTTTCACACTGAGTCCTGCAAGCAGCATCTTTGGAGCAGCTTTTGAGCGCTGAAAAAAACCTCTCCAAAAACGCTTCTCTCCATTGAAATGAATTGAAAGCGCTGTAAAAACGCCTTACCCTTTCACATTGAGGCACTGCAAAAACGCCCTAAAACTTTAGGGTCTTAGCGGTGCTTTACCAGTACATTGGGATTGCAGATGAGGCTTCGCTCAAATAACGCTGTAATAACTCTGTAATGACGCTCGAAAAACGCCCCAGTGTGAAAGGGGCTTTAACATTTGGGATTGCAGATGAGGCTTCGGTCGAAATAACGCTGTAATAACACTCGAAAAATGCACCAGTGTGAAAGGGGCCTTAGACATTCTTGGTTAAACATAGTTGGGTGAACAAGCGGTACTTGAAATAGATTGTTAAAAGCAATAATGTTTTTTTTTTTTTTTTTATCATCCTTAAAATAAAAAAAATTCAGTTGGGGGGGGAAAAAAAAGAAGCAAAAACAAAGAAAAACACGTACACATACATTGATGAGTACAAAAAGTACCAAATTTTGCCTGCGTCTTTAGCATATTATTTGCCTATTTTACAAGTAATACCTGGAAATTCTGTTAACTTAATATATGACAAGAAGGTAAGGTTCACACTAGGCTGCATTATAAATCAGCTCCAACAGGAAGCACTGCGATGGGAAATTCAGCATGTCACACTGCTTTTTTTTTTTTGGACAACTTTATTTGAAGTGTCAAAACGCAGACATGTTGCATTTTTCCAAACTGCACCCCACATCACACCAGCATTGTGCTGTGAACTAGAAACAATGTTTTCTATGTGCCCCACGCTTTCACCTTTGTTTAATGCAGTGTGCACATAGTGAGCCCAAAAATCGCACAAAAGTATTAAATAAATAATCCTACAAAAAAGGCAGTGTTAAACAGACTACATATGTTAGAAAACTAGAGTAAATAATTAGATCAGAAAACTAGAAAAACTAGAAAAATTTGAAAACTAGAGTAAATAATTAGATCAGTTCCTCAGATCAAAAATAAGCATATGACTTGTAATATTAATACAGAACAAAGATATGCCAAAATAAAAAGTTACACGGACCAACTAAACATTCTATATGCCCAAAACACGAATTCTGTCCAATTACTCTGGTCCCAATAACGTTAAAAACCAAAGTATCAAAAAAAATAAAAATAATAATAATAAAATAAAAAAATTAGATAGTAAAATAGCATACCAAAGTTTGTATTGCACACTGCCCAAAGAACATGCAATACCCCTCGAAGTGTCGCCTGCAATACCTGGACTGCATTTGGGTTAAAAGTGGGCAGTAATCTCAAAAAAAATAATAAAAATATAGGCAAATAGAAATGCAAATGGGGTGCCACTGAAATCACAGCATACAACTAGTATCATTTTTGTAAAATCGAAAAAATTTCACCATTAGTATCTGCATAAAAATTTCCATATCTATGTAAATAGACGCTCCACGGACTAGGCCAAAGCCGCTTGCCACGATTCTAAGAAAATGACACAAAGGGCATGCCTCTTTATAGTGATTGTAATGGCTCGTTTTTTTTTTCCTCCAAAAAAAACAAACCTGTTATACTTGCCTGCTCTGCGAGCAGCCCGCATCCTTTTCTTCTAGGGTCCCTCTTCGGCTCTCCTGGCCCCTCCTGTCGAGTGCTCCCACAGCTTGCTATGGGGGCACCCAAGCGGAGCTGCAGCTCCATGTGTCCATTCAGACACAGAGCCCTGGTTCGGCCTCATGACCTTTCTCTACTGATTGGCTAACTTTAATTAAACAGCAGTGGGAGCCAATGGCCCTGCTTCAGTGTCTCAGCCAATTAGGAGAAAGGGTCCTGGACATCCGAGGCACTTGTTGACATTGCTGGATAGGGAGGGGGCTCAGTCAAGTATTAGGGGCGAGGTGGCTGCTGCACACAGAAGGCTTTTTATCTTGATGCTTAAAATGCATTAAGACAAAAAGAGCCTTCTGCCTTTACAACCACTACGTTTCAAGGGGTGGGGCATCCATTGCGGTGGAATATTTGACAATTTTCACTTGACATTAAAAAAAAGGATCCAAAATGCGCCATTGCTGGGAGAAATCACCATTAAGGTACCACCAGCCCTTCCTCTGGGTCAAGAATGAGCCTCAAGCACCTGGAAATGACTTTGCCCCACATGGGATTAAAGCCTGGTGTCATCCAACCAAACAGGAACACAGGCATGCATCACGCTCAATGCAATTACTGCGTGAGCCTCCGCCACACAGTGCCTTACAGTACATGCACTTGCTGGGAACCCAAGCTGGTCCCCCATCAAGGTGTGTGTGCTCCTTTCATACATGGCCTTTGCCATTTCGCCAAAATCTGCCATTTTACGGAAGCCCCGAGCAGAAATAAATCTTCAGGCTGTCAGCAGATTAGCCTCTCCAAATTCGAAACCATGCCGAAAAATAGAGGAACAGGAGAGCATGTGTAGAGCAGGGGCAGACAGCGTATTGCTGGATTTTTAATAGTATAGATGCTTATTTTTAATGTTTTACATTTAATCTGCAAAAAAGGGCCAGCCTGAAGTGAACGAGCAGGACAAGATTTTCTGACTAAAGTTCCACTTTAAGAATTGGAGAAAAAAAACAAAAAAAACAGAAATGTGAAAACTCTCATGGTGCGCTACTGATAATTTGGCATGGGGGTTCAAAGTGTTACCCTAAAAGTAAATATATAAACTCTAAAAAAGCATTCAGGCATCCAGAATTGTGAAAGCATGGTGCACCCCTAAAATTTAGGGGACCCCTGTCCCCCAAGCCTGCAAAACCATCTTTAAAAATGTCCTTGTGCTTTATTAATATTTTTGGCATTGGGATCAGAATCTCACCCTGCGATAGAATGTAACACTGTATCACATTTACAGAATTGTAAAAAAAAAAAAAAAAAAGACCATGGTGCACCCCTAAAATGTATGGGGGGGGAGTTAGCCCTTTTGGGGGTGAGCCTGCTCATACGTTTTACGCTGGATCACGATATTACCCTGAAAAGTAAATAATTATAAACACATCCAAAAAAGCATTGAGACACCCAGAATTGTGAAAGACGGTATGGTGCGCCCCTAGAACTATTTTTACCCCAAAAAAAATTATTGGAATAAAATGAATGATAACTGGTTGTTGGGGATCATAATGTTACCCCAAAGGTAAAATAATATAAAACAACTGAAAGTGCGAGACATGTGAGGAGTGTGAAAGACAGCATGGTGCACCCCAAAATGTATGAGGTGCCTACATCGCGTCCCCCCCAAACCTGCAAAAACTATTGAAAAATATTCTTGTGCATCATTAATAATCGGGAATCACAATCCCACACTATCACTATGCAAATGGGAAAAAAAAATCATGGCGCACCCCTAATTTAAAAAGGGGGGGTGTGGTCTGTTGGGGGTGAACCTCTGCATTTCTTTTGGCCCTGGACTAGTTAAGTTTTTCCAGAAAAAAAACAACAACTTTTTAATGAAATTAATGATAATTTGGTGTTGGGGGTCACCATGTTACATGGTGCACCCCTAAAATTATTTGGTGTCCCCTCTTTCCCAAACCATCAAAAACAGTTAATGTGTGTGAATAATAATTAAGCATCGGAAACACAGTCCCACCCTATCAGACAGAATTACGCAAAGAGAAAAAAAACAGCCATGGTGCACCCCTGATTTAAAGGGGGGGTCTGTTGAGGTCGAACCTGTGCATTTCTCTTGGCATTGGACTAGCTTTGTTATTAAAAAATATATATATTTAATAAAATTAATGGTAATTTGGTGTTGGGGATCACAATGTTACCCCCAAATTAAAAATAATATAAAGACAACTGAAAAAAATTTGGGCGTGTGAAAGACGGCATGGTGCACCCCTAAAAATCTGAGATGACGCCCCCCTTCCCGAAATGGAAAAAGACAGCCGCACTCCAAAAAACCTTGATGGGTTTTCTTTATTTAAAAAAGGAAAAAATGCACTACAAGTCACAGCACCCTACAAGGAGTAAAATAACTGACGCGTTTCGCACTATAAATGAGTGCTTAATCATGATTAAGCACTCATTTATAGTGCAAAACGTGTCAGCTGTTTAACTCCCCTGCAGTGTGCTGTGACTTGTAGTGCATTTTTCCCTTTTTACCCCTAAACTTGGTGGCTGGTTGCTAAAAATGTTGGGGTACCCCTCAAACCTGCAAAATAGTACAATTTTCACATTCCTTAAAGCGGAGTTCCACCCAAAAATGCAACTTCCGCTTAATCCACTCCCCTCCCCCTTACATGCCACATTTGGAGCCCCGGTTGGCGCGTCGCTGGAAAGTGGAGAAGGTAAGTGAATGTTTATTAAAAGCCAGCAGCTACACTTTTTGTAGCTGCTGACTTTTAATAAACATTACATTTGGGTGGAACACCCCTTTAATAATGCGACGTGGAGACCAGAATCCCACCAGAAAGTGTAAGTGTAATAATGTAAACATTGTATCAAAGCTGTGAAAAAAAAAATCGGCCCGGAGTGCCCCTACACGTGGTGGCCCATCTGGGTGAGCCGCTAAAATTTTTGAGGTGCCCCCCCAAACCTGCAAAACAATACTAAAATTTTCATGTTCCTTATTATTTTAACGTGGAGACCAGAATGTGTAATAATGTAAATATAGTGTTAAAGCTGTGAAAAATAATTAAATCTGCCCTGAGTACCCCTAAACTTGCTAAAAATGTTGGGGCACCCCCCAAACCTGCAAAACAATAGTACAATTTTCACGTTCCTTAATAATTTAACGTGGAGACCAGAATCCCACCAGAAAGTGTAATAATGTAAATATTGTATTAAACCTGTGAAAAAAAAAAAAAATCTGCCCGAGTACCCCTAAACGTGGTGGGCCATCTGGGTAAGCCGCTTAAATTTTGGGGAGCGCCCCAAACCTGCAAAAACAATTACAATTTTGACATGGTGATCAGAATTCCACCCAGAAAGTGTAAGTATAATTATGTAAATATTGCATTAAAGATGTGAAGAAAAATAAAAAATCTGCCCGGTGTGCCCCTAAACGTGGTGGGCCATCTGGGTGAGACGCTAAAATGTTGAGGTGCCCCCCCAAACCTGCAAAACAATAGTAAAATTTTCATGTTCCTTACTAATTCGACGTGGAGAACAGAATCCCACCCAGAAAGTGTAATAATGTAATTATTATATTAAAGCTGTAAAAAGAAAAAAAAATGTAATCCGAAAGTTGGCGTCCCGTCCGGAGTGACCCCCTGTAGTTAGCGGTCATGCCAATGTTGGTGTACCTTTGCTCTTGGCGGCGGTAGTGGCGGTGGCAGCGGCGGCGTTGGTGGCGGTGGCTTTCCCGTTGCTGCAGGAGTCTCTCCTCTGGCGTTTGCTGTGGGGCCGAACGCTGGACCTCAGAAAGTGGTGCTGGTCTTGCGGGCCCTTGGGGGTGAGGGCCTCCTGTTGAGGGGTGCTGGGGATGAGGGGCTCCCCTTCTTTCGGTGCTGGCTCTTCCACTTCTCCTGCAGCCTCCTCTTCCTCCTCCTCAGCTTCTCTCTTGTTTGGCTTCTTCAAGCTTTCCTCACCACTCTTCAGCTTCACTGTCATTCTGCAAAAAAAATTAAAATAGATAAAACAACCAAAAAAGGATTTAAAAAAGGGGGGTGCAGAGGGAAAAGGGGGTCCCCTCAGAAGGAGGCTCAGGGGCCCCCCAAACCCTTTAGTTAGAGAAATAAAGTTGTGAGGAGAGAAGGAGCAGAGAGGAGAGCTCCTGAACAACATGGCCGCCATTGTTAGTGACAAATCCTCTTCCCTGTCCCGACTTCACCGACCTGCCTGGTTCTCCGTGTGGGCAGACGGGGCCGGGTGGTGTGGGGCCCCCAGGGGCCCGGGGGCAGTGTGAGGGGTGCGGGGGACCGGAGGAAGAGGCAGGCCGGGGCTGGTTTTGTTGTTCTCTGAGCACAAGACAAACCCGACATGATGATCAGCCCCAGCCGCCTCTACCGCTCCGCTCCGCCCGCCTTACTAAATAAAAGTGTCCCGGGCCGCCCGATCCCGACCCGCCGTACCCTTCTCCCCGCTCCTCACCCTTCAGCCGGAGCCTCCAGGGGCCCGGGATCGCTCATCTTGTCGGCGGCAGGGAGAGCCGCTCTGCGCCCTCGTCTCCTCTCTGCTGCGTCTCGTTCTGGCTGGAGACTCAGCTCCCCACTACTCTGCGAGCAACAGCCAGGCGCCCGGCGCCGCACCGACCCTTCCCGGCCCTCTAGCTCGCGATCGCCGGCACCGACAAACTCCGCACCGGGTGCAAACGAAAGAGGAGACCCTCAGCTTTCTAAAGAGGGGTCCCCTGACCCCGGGGCTCCCCGTGATTTTAAACGGCGGCTTGCCAAAGTGGGGTCACCCACCGGGGCTGTCGGGAGGGTTTGTCTGGAGCTGGCTGAACTTTGTTTGCTACGTCATCAGATCTTTACTGCTATTCATTTTATTGTTTTTTTTTAATGTTTTTTATGTATCCCCCCCCAAAATATACAGACCCCCCAACTCATCACACTAAACCCCTCCAGGGGAAATATTACACACAAAAACAAAACTGCAACTAATCACCATGGATGGGCAACATCATCCCCAACAACAACATACACCACTACTCCATTTTCAAAATGTCTGTCTGGGAGATCAACACTGAGATCTACAATAATCATACCAAAATAATAATAATAAAAAACACAGAGACCTGCACTGATAAGGAAACAACACTGACATCAACATTCATTATAAAAACAATAAAAGAGGCATATATAATGAGATCTACACTAATGAAGAAAGGATCAACCTCATTGGGGAAAACAGAAGGAGAGCACTGATCAACTTTAAAAAGAAGAAACACTCATCAAATTAAAAAGCACTAATAAAAAAAACAAAAAAAAAAAAAAACATAATATTTAGGAAGAAACATAAAAGATCATTAAGAAAAAAAAAATCTATACCAATTAAAAACAAGGGTGTTAAACCTCATTGAGAAAACATTGACACAGCACACACAGACACTGAGACCAACATAAAATAAGAAACACTGATCAACATCAAATAAAAAAACACTAATAAAAAAAATAGAACACACTGATAATACAAAATTAATAAAAAAATAAGATCATTCAGAGAAACACTGAAAATGTATACCAATGCAAAAAGAGGGGAGGATTAACCTCATTGAGAAAACACTGATCAACATTAATAAAACACACACACACACACACACACACACACACAATGAGATTAACATTAATGAAGACACACTGATTAACATTAAATAATAAAAAAACACACACGACAACAACAACAACATCCACACAAGATCAGTGTTTTTTTTTTCCTTTAAAGGGGGTCAACATCATTAAAAAAAAACAAAAAACACACCACAGATTGAGAACACCATATACTCACTGATCAACATTCATATGAAAACATTGAGACCACCATTCAATGATAAAAACACTGATCAACATTCATAAAACACTAAGATTAAACAAAATTGTCAACAAGAGATCAACACCATTGACAAGACACTGACATCAACAATGATAAAACAAACACTGATATCAAACCCATTGATAGCAGACAGGTACACAGCCACAGGTAAGAAGTCACATGCTGCCATCTGATACAATGTAAACAATACACTGTTTTTTTTTATATCAAAACAGGCATCAGGATCATCACAGGAAACACAATGAACTGGAATAGTAAACTGTCATAAAACAACCACAAAATAAATAATTGGTTACATAAACTGAAATACAGACATTTGTAGACCAATTCGTAATTGTATACAGATCAGATCTATGTTGTGAAATCAACCCATGACCAAAGGAAGAATTGAATTACAGCAGAGAGGAGGTATTATTTATTATTATTATTATGTATCATTTTTATTATTATGTATATTTTATTATGATATATCATTTGTATTAGTATGTATCCATGCAGCACACTGAGAATAATCATGATGAGCAGAGATGAATGAAGCTTATAACAAAAGAGAGCGATTGGATCTGCTGCCTTCCTGATTGCAGATTATTGATCAGCGATCACAGGACAATCTGATCACTAGGAAATCAATGGATACAGTCAATCAATACAGGAGACCAACACTGGACCAGGAAAATAAGTGCACAGCCGAGCCATGATCCTGATTTTCAGGACTATACAGAGATTGTTATTGGATGAATAGAGCAGATAAGGATTTCCAGCAGACAACAGCTGCTGTCAGCCATCACTCCCCTGCAGCACCTGTTTCCTCTATAGAAACCCACTTGTGTTGAGGGTGGGTGGGGATCACGCCCTGTATATTGTGACACTGATTGGAGGAATGTAAAGCTTGATCTCCCCCCTTTATTTACTATATAAATGGCACCTGGAACTGAAAGAACTGTTGGATCCAGACTGCAGAATGCTGACAGGTGAATAGGAAGAGCCCAGCACTGCTGATCACACTGCAGCATGGACAGGGAAGTGACATAAAGGTGTAATGGAAGGCATTTGTCACCCTGGCAGCTGTGCAGATGAGGTGGAATCATGCCACCCATCCTCTGGGTACAGGAGTGGGTCAGGAACAGCTGCAGCAACCCAGAGGCTGCCTGAGTTCACCGATCACATAGCAAGTCTCCTTTTGCTAGCAGCTTGCTGAGACTTGTAGTGCCACAACTGCTGTGACTTGTAGTGCCACACATGCTGCGACAACCCATGTTGCTAAAGACCATGTAAGTCTAATGGGTGAAGGGACACAGGTCTTACCTGCAGCATTCAGGATGATGGAAGGGCCTGCTGCAGCTTCCCTTATCCTCAGCACGACCAGAACTGACAGCCCAGGCCCTCAGGCCTACGCGGGCAGCGCCTGATGTGCTCCAGCGGACATCTAAGGTGCGATAATACAGATCCGATCTCACTGGGCCCGGCCCAAAGCACCTTCAGACCCGGGTTCAGACCTTCCTCTTCCCAACCTGCGTCCGCATCTGACAACAACCCGCGCCAAGCCTGCCTGCCAAAACAAGTCACGCCCCTCGCAACCCAAACAAACTCACGGGTTGGTCGGTTCGCCGAGAAGGGCGGCGCTTGCGGCGGGGTCGCCAATCGGAACGCGCAAAGCTAGAGCAGCGCAGAGAGTCATGGGCGCGTAGGGACGGGCCGTGTGATGTCAGTGGGCAGGGAAGGAAAGCGCGGATTGGCTGGGAAGGTTATCCAATGGATAGCAAGGTTTCAAAAGTGAACTCGTCTGTCTGCGGCAGCTTCCCTCCCTCGGGATTCTATTGGACGTGGGAGATTTGATTGATGTGGATGGGCGTGCCGGAAGCTGGCTGTCATTCAAACAGTGACAACTTCCACTTTGTGACCAGTGTGTGTGTACGGGATGGGGCATGTTTTATTGAAGGACAGCTATCCAACATCACAGTGTCCTTGCTGCCTGGATCGCCCTCATTGCACAGATCGCTGCTAGTTTTCTCCTTACGTTTAAAAGGGATGCTTATTAGTAATTTTAGGGTATACATGTATGTAAACAAAATAAAAATATACACTCCCTGATCACATATGTACTTTTATACCATAAAGAAATAAAAATACAGACTCCCTGATCACATATGTACATTTATACCATAAAGAAATAAAAATATACACTCCCTGATCACATATGTACATTTATACTAGGGTTGTCCCGATACCACTTTTTTGAGACCGAGTACAAGTACCGATACTCATCGATATCGCATACTGATACTTTTTTTTAATGTCATGTGACAGTGGCGTTTTATTTATTTTTTACTTTTTTTTATTTACTTTTTTTTTTAGGGGGGGGGGGGGGGGGGTATCAGTGTGTGTGTTTTTTTTTTAATTATTATTTACATTTTTTTTTTATTATTATTTATTGCAATTTTTTTTTATCAGCCCTGTTGGGGGTCTTTGGAGAGATGTCAGGGGTCTTAATAGACCTCTGACCTCTCCCTTTTAAGAAAGAGAAAGGGACTAATGGACAGTGATCACTGACTCTGTCCATTAGGAAAAGGTACGAAGGGGGAGAAGATGGCACGGAGGGGGCAGCACATGGAGCACAGGGGGAGGGAGAAGGCAGCACACAGAGCACGGGGGGAAGAAGGCAGCGCACGGAAAGCCGGGGGGGGAGGCAGGACACGGAGCACGGGGGGAAGAAGGCAGCGCACGGAAAGCCGGGGGGGGGGAGGCAGGACACGGAGCACGGGGGGGAGAATGCAGCACACAGAGCACTGGGGGGGGGGAGAATGCCTCACAGGGAGCATGGGGGGAAGAATGCAGCACACGGAGCACGGGGGGAGAAGGCAGCACACAGAGCATGGGGGGAGAAGGCAGCACACAGAACATGGGGGGAGAAGGCAGCACACAGAGCACGGGGGGAGAAGAGGACCGGAACACAGGGAGGAGAAGGCAGCACATGGAGCACGGGGGGGGAAAGGCAGCACACAGAGCACGGGGGGGAAAAGGCAGCACACAGAGCACGGGGGGGAAAAGGCAGCACACAGAGCACGGGGGGAGAATAGGACTGGAGCACCGGGAGGACGGGGGGAGAAGGCAGCACACAGAGCAGGGGGGGGGGGAATGCAGCACAGGGAGCACGGGGGGAAGAATGCAGCACACAGAGCACGGGGAGAAGGCAGCACACGGAACACAGGGGGGAGAAGGCAGCACACGGAGCACAGGGGGGAGAAGGCAACACACAGAACATTGGGGGGAAGAAGAGGACAGGAACACAGGGCGGAGAAGGCAGCACACGGAGCGGGGGGGGGGGAGAAGGCAGCACAGGGAGCACGGGGGGGGGGGGGGGGGAAGACGTCCGGAGCACGAGGAGGAGAAGGCAGCACACGAAGCACGGGGGGGGGGGGGAGAAGGCAGCACACGGAACATGGGGGAGAAGGCAGCACGGAGAAGAGTTGCAACTCCCCTGCCGCACCGATCACCCTGACTGCCCAGGTATCGGGTGAGGCATCGGAGCTTAGTATCGGTACCAATACTAGTACTAGTATCGGTATCGGGACATCCCTAATTTATACCATAAAGAAATAAAAAGAAGCTGCCTGATCACATACAATCAGTGTTGTATTTTGGTTATGTGTTGCCCTAGACGAGAGTAAAGTCGGTCGTTCCCTCATCTAAATTTTCTCCACCCCAGCTGCTGTATTACCGCCCTTGTCTCAGGGTCTGCTCGGGAAGCTGCAGCCATTCACAGTCGACCTGTCCCTCGTCTCCTGGGTGGAGGCATCAGCATCTTCAGTAAGGGAATTGCGGCTTCACAGCCTGGTTCCTTACTGCGCATTCGCGAGTCGCGCTGCGTGTTCTGAGTGGTCCCCGCTGTCCTATGGGACCTATGTGTCTCCCAGAAAGAGGTTCGGAGAAGGGACCGGGCATGGCGTAGATCACCGCTGATACTGCGGCGATCTTTCCCCCGGAAGTGGGAGCAAATACTTGTATTAGTCAGGTAGTTGCTCAGGTGTCTGCTCCCCCCTGATTTGTGTGGAACTCCGTTTCAAAATTCAATTAAAAAAAAAAGTACAGAAAAAGAAATATGCATGAGCTGTGACCTACAAAGAAAAGAAGATTCTCGGCCATGAAAATTATTTTCTGTAGCAACAGGAGGTTAAATTGAAGGCTTGGTTGGTTGAATTCCGAAATCAATGGTGGCACCATCGGATCACAAAAAAGAACAACAGTTCTGATTATTTAAAGAAAATTTGTTCTTGAAAGAGAATTCGACCAATATATGGCCTGCATAAGATGGCAGCTTCCTTGGCTGAAAAGGATAGGAGGGTTTAGTTCCACTTTAAAGCCCAACTGAAATTTCAGTTTAAATCATCTAAATACATTTTAACTGAAAGTTCAGTTGGTATTTTAACTTTAATTATCAACTGTCAAACCTCACACATGGACACTGTGGGGAACAGCATGTGATATCTTGGGGTTGAGACGGCAGCAACTGTCCCTACAACAAAAAAAAAAAGGAGATTTAAAGGAGGTTGAGATCAATAGAATGAACTTTTTTGAGTTGAGAACACTTACGTGAATAGATTTTATTTTTCTAAACTAGAATTTACTGTCACTAAACTATACTTACCTATTCTTCAACAGTTCAATGCCCACGCTGTTTTCCGGTTGGTCCAGGACTTACCCAATGGGCCGCGGTAGGTGGCAGGTAGCTCTGTGTCCTCTCCTCCATTGTGGCTTCCAGCTCCTCCTCCTAGGCATCCAATAGGATTGCCTGTCTTTAATTGGTGCTTCAAAAAAACAGCACCCCCCGCATTTTAATATATGTGCCAGTGTCATAAAAGGGGCCAGGTGCATGGATAGGGGGAGGCGCGCCTAATGGACGGGCCGCCCCTAATCGAACTCTACGGAGTAAGACTGGGATGCTATTAAAGCGGAGGTTCACCCTAAAACAAGTAAAACAAGTATATCCCATTCAATCCAGTATGCTGTGCAGTATGCTGTTTTTTTTTGGTTTACATACCATAGTATAGGTATTCCCCCCCCCCCGACTACCGGGCAGTGAATCCCACGGGACTGGGCATTCGTAATCGAGACTAAGTGATTGATGTATGACAAAAGCTTCCCCCCGGCGCATAATGCGTGTCACCAGTTTCCGAAAAAAGCCGAATGTCGGTGCGCAGGCGCTGTATAGCAGGCTTCTTTCGGAAACTGGTGGCGCGCATTATGCGCCGGGGGGAAGCTTTTGTCATACAATAATCACTTAGTCTCGAATAGGAACGCCCAGTCCCGCGGGATTCACTACCCGGAAGCCGGGGGGGATACCTATACTATGGTATGTAAACCGAAAAAAAAAAAAAAACATACTGTACATGTCGGCAGTATGCTGGATTGAATGGGATATACTTGTTTTAGGGTGAACCTCCGCTTTAAAGTTCCTGTAAAAGAATGGTTAATATACTCACCTCTTCGGTGGCATCTGTCCTGCCTCCATGTTGTTCCAGGAATGACGTGTTCTCTATGGGCATTCCATCTCCCTGTTAAAGTCTATGGGCATTCCATCTCCCTGTTAAAGTCTATGGGCATTCCATCTCCCTGTTAAAGTCTATGGGCATTCCATCTCCCTGTTAAAGTCTATGGGCATTCCATCTCCCTGTTAAAGTCTATGGGCATTCCATCTCCCTGTTAAAGTCTATGGGCATTCCATTCTGTTATTCTCTTTAGTATGTCCCCATTCTACATTACTAGGAGCGTCGGTTGTCAGCGTCCCCCGTCTCAGCCAATGGTTCTTCCCTCAGGCCCTACGTTCTTGCTGAGGTTAGGCTCTGGAGGAATGAACCATGGTGTAGAGCGGGGGGAGACTGACAGAGGCTGTAAGCCTGAAATGGAGGGGAGGCCACATTACACATGGGCCGCCACCTCTCTAAAATAGGACCTTTTTATATTTTGAATTCCTGCTAACATGGCTGCTTTACTCATTCCCTAACCTCTCCAAAACGAAACAAAAATGGTTAGGCTTTAGATACACTTTATACATGACAAAACATATTTTATTGAACGTTTTTATAGAACGTATGTTTGTATCTCCCACACAACCATTCCGCATCACAGGAAGTAATAATCCCTCACAGGAGGGCTTTTTTTCCGGAAATACACGAGCAGCGTTCGGCACATTCCGGAACTCTTCGGAAGCGTTCGTTTAGTTCGGGTCAGCGCGCTGCCAATTGGAAAGCCAGGATTGGCGCTTTCGGGTCACGTGACTGCCCGGCCCGTTGTCAGGGTAACGGGAAGCGAAGCGGCCTGGCACAGGAGTAGAAGCCTTACGGGAGGAAAAATAAAAGGAGCAAGCCGGCGGGGTAAGACGGTGGTGTGTGGGGGGATTGGGATCCGGGGAAGGATGAACAATGGATTAGATCGGAGCTGGGGGTAATATGGCGTGTTAGAACACCCGGGGCCAGTACTAGGCTGTGGGGGGTTATTTACTAGAACTGGAGAGTGCAAAATCTGGTGCAGCTCTGCATTGCAACCAATCAGCTTCCAGGTTTTATTGCCAAAGCTAGAAGCTGATTGGCTACTAGATGCACCAGATTCTGAGTGCACCAGGTTTAGTAAATCCCTCCTGTGTGTGCGCCTTTATGGGATGCCTGGCTGTATGGATATCATTGGCTCTCAGCTGGACCGGTAGTTGCAGTCCATTTTCTGCCTGCGACAGACTTTGTAAAGCCAGGAATGAGATTTTATTCAGTCCAATCACAGAAGATGCGCTGGCACATGTTTTTTTTCCAACGCAGGCCAACGCAAGAGCCTGTAAAAAAAAAAATCAGGCGATAAATGGGAGCGAGTCGCACGGCTGCGATGATATCTGCTGGTTTGGCGGGAAAGAAAAAGTAGATCAAACCCAACTTTATTTCTGTGCAATGTGTGACTAACGAGCGTCAGTGCATCGTACATCAGCGCACAGGAAAACAACAGCCCAGCACAAGTCTGGCTCCTCCTCCATGCCAGAGACTAGGGATGAGCTCAGGTGTGTCTGGATCCTGGTCCTGACCCTTCTGCAACCCGCCAATCATAAATGGCCGAGGCATTCCCCATATACAAGGAGCGTATATACGTGTGACTGCGGGGTGGGGAGATGCGTCGGCAGCATAGGTGGTCACTGGTGGGAAAGCTCCTAGTAGGATCCAAACACACCTGAGCTCATCCCCGCTGTGAACCTTTTGCATGAAGTGAAGAGAAAAGTGCTAAAAACCCAACGCTCAGCCATTAACCTGCGCTCATCGCATACGTTGTGGTGCAAATGGACCCTAAATCTGCACATCCTTGATGCATCTACCTATGTTGGGTACCCTGAATGTTGGCTAATGCCATCACTTATTCCAATTCTGTGCCCAACGTATGTACAGTGACAAGGTTAGTCCACCACAACGCCCCAAACTCTACAGTTGGCCATACAATGGACGAATCTCTCACGCAGGCTATTGTACTTTGATAGCGGGCTCTGCCAGCTGTTCAAATGCCCATCTGATTGGATGCAGCCACTGTTCACCCAAAAGATTTCCAGCAGGCTCCTTCGACAAAAGTCGATTGAATGATCAACTTTTGTCAAATGTAGCAGGGCTGGCAGGGGCACACACTAATAAAAAGTTTTGTCTATCATTCTACTTTAAAGTGTAAACTTACACAGGACCCCCTCCTCACCCCCCTCGCCAGTCCCGCTGACCTGCAGCGTGGCGATCTCCCATTCTGAGCCCCTTGGCATTCACTCCACTTCTTCCCTTTTAGAGGACAGGCTATGTGGGTTCTGATTGTTTGGCACTGCCCATGTGACAGCGCCGACCAATTAGAATGCTCCTGAACGTCCCTCCTGACCAGGTACATTTAGGAGATTAAGCTCCTGGGATTTCTAAGCCCCGGAGCCGTGTTGCAGCTATACCGGGGCTCAGAATGGGAGATCACCGCCATGCAGGTCAGCGGCATTGGGGGGTGCAAGGAGGGGGTCTTGTGCAAGTTCACCTTAGGCCACGTACACACGATCAGACAGATCCGATGAAACTTGTCCGACGGACCGTTTTCATCGGACCCCGCTGAAGTGGTCTGTTGGTCTGATGTGCGTACACACCATCGGACCAAAATCCCATCGGACCAGAACGCGGTGACGTAGAACACAACGACATGCTGAAAAAACGAAGTTCAATGCATGCGTCGACTTGATTCTGAGCATGCGCGGGTTTTTGGTCCGATGATTTTGTGTACTAACCATCGAACCTGTCCGACGGACAGGTTTCCATCGGACAAGTTTTGAAACTTTGGTCCGCTGGAAAACGGTCTGATAGGCCGTACACACGATCGAACATGTCCGCTGAAACTGGTCTGCGGACCAGTTTCAGCGGACATGTTCGATCGTGTGTACGCGGCCTTACAGATTTTTCTAAAGGTGACATTTTCTTTAAGTTAGCCACACACTGTGCAAATTTTGTCTGGTTTCTGATGAACAGGTCAAAATTATTTTTTCATTTTAAATAGTGTAAGGGAGGGTTATAACCCGTAGGTTTTTTTTTTCTTTACCATCTGTGTCCCATTGAGGAGATTTCCCTTCACTTCCTGTCCCATAGTCAAACAGGAAGTGAGGAAATTCTTGCAGATTAATGGAAACTAGAACTAGTGGAAGATTTCCCCTCTATTACCTTTATGGGGAGAACCCAAAGCTTGGGATTTTCTTTTATTTTCGCTTTCAATGATAGTGGTAAACAGGACAAATAGAGAGGGTAAATCTCCCTAACGGGGGCACAGATAGCAATGAAAACTGACAGGGGTTCCAATCCCTCTCCACTCTATCCAAAACTAAAAAAATAAAGTTTTGCCTTTAGTTATACTTTAAAGGCATAGTTCACCTTTGTCAAAAAAAAAAACTGTCTATGCAGGTAAGAGGCGTATATAGATGAAAACAAACTGCAGCTAGTCAAAAGATGAACAATGCCCTTGCCACATGTGTAAGCTATTTAGGTAAGTACCTCCTGAAGCCTGTATGAAAAACTCCCAGAGATTGTAACATCCCCATGCTGCCTTGTTGTGAATGCGGTTCATTCTATGGAAGAAACCCTAGCGATGTCCAATGACCAGTTAGTGAGATTTTTTAAATCTTGAAAGGTCTGGTTCCATTTTTAATTGGTTTATTTATAGTGATATAACTGCAACAGCTGCGTGTCGTGTGGCAGACACTGAAGACTATACTCAAATTCCAGCTTTGTAATGTTGTACAATGTATATATGTTTATTGTTCATGGGATAGAAAACTGTAGGCCCGGATTCGCATACATCGGCGCATATTTATGCCGCCGTAGCGTATCTCTTTTACGCTACGTCGGCGCAGCGTGGAGAGGCAAGCATGGAATTCACAAACAAATGCTCCCAACTGTGCACCGGCGTAGCGTATATTTCTTAGGCGTAAGCCGAAGTAGGTGGAAGTGGGCATGATCCATGTTAATGAAGCGTGACCCCATTGCAAATGATAAGCCGAGAACCAGACAAGTACTTAAAATGAACTGCGCATGTGTCGGGACATGGATGTATGCCCGTGCGCATGTGCACAACCACGTCGTAAAAACTGCCTAAGATACGCCGGATCACTGTGTACGCTGTGAACGTAACCTACGCCCAATCAGACCCACGTCGGCCCATATTCACAGACGTCCAACGTACAATACGTAGACTTGAGTTCCCTGGTCCATACCTTTGCATGGGTTGCGCCTCATCTATGGGGCATAACTTTATGCCGAACGTAAAACTTATGCAAACCGCTTAAATCGTGCGCCGGGCGCAAGTACGTTTGTGAATTGGCGTATCTCCCTCATTTGCATATTTGAATAGAAAATCAATGGGAAAGCCACATGCGTCCAGCGTAAATATGCGCCCACTCTACGCCGGCGTAGGCAAGTTACGTCGGTGGGATGAAGTCAGTTTTTGGGCGTATCTAAGTTTGTGAGTTCGGCGCACAGATACGACGGCGCATATTTGTACTTGCGTATCTGGAGATACATCGGTGTAAGTGCTTTGTGAATCCGGGCCGTACTTGCTATTTATATAACTAGATCAGCCATAAATGGGTGACAACATGTATTTTTTATTATTCTTTAATGTGTACATAATTACACTAATATTACATGTGTTGCACAGGTCTGGTCTTGCGGGAGGTTCATTCGCCATGGCGGTGTATTTTGACCATCGGATAGAAGCCCCGAACCCTGCAGCATCCCCATCAAACATCTCTTGGCACAGCCAACATGCTCTGCTGGCCGTGGCTTCCATCAGCTCGTTGTCAGGAGGTTGTGTGGACGTTTACAGTGAACTGGTAGGTTCCTCTTCTGCGGCAGCGGCTATTTTTTGTAGTCTAATAAATAGCCGCTCATAGTTAATAGTTTTGAAATGTAAAAGTAAAAACTGTGAACAAAAAAAAACTCATAGAAATTTCTTTGGCTTGCAACCATAACAGCGTCTTTTTTTCAAAAATTTTGCAATATTTCTTAGAATCCTTACCTCTCTGCTTCTATAAGGTGTTCACTAAGGCCCCTTTCACATTTGAGGAGTTTTTCAGGCGGTACAGCGCTAAAAATAGCGCTGCTATACCGCCTAAAAAAACTCCTGCCAAGCAACCTCAATGTGAAAGCCCGAGGGCTTTTACACTGAGGCGACGTGCTGGCGGGAGATCAAAAAATCTCCTGTCAGCAGCATCTTTGGAGCGGTGAGAGGAGCGGCGTGTATACCGCTCCTTCCCATTGAAAAGAATGGGAAACCGCGGCAATAACGACCTCAATGCGCCTCTATAGAGGAAGCTTGTCGCCCAAAGGGGCTTCTTTCAGGTGACAAGCTTTGCACGATGCAGTTTGCAACAATTGCAGCGCCATTTATCGAGTGACAGAACCGCACTGCGTCTTTAGGTGCCATTAAAATGGAATCTGAAATTTGTGTTGTGCGACTTTTCATTGTAGCAGATCATTTTGAAATCGTAGGTAGAATCGCAGTGATTCTACCCGCGATTCAAAATGCCCAGGTGTGAATGCAGCCTTAAAGGGGTTGTAAACCCACATGGTTTTTCACCTAAATGCATTCTATGTGTTGAGGTGAAAAACTTTTTGAAGTGCACCAGCCCCCCAGAGCCCCTCTTTTACTTACCTGAGCACGATCATTCCTGCGTCGGGGATGAGCACACCCCTCCAGCCACTGTCTCGGGTCCTGATTGGATAGATTGATAGCAGTGCAGCCATTGGCTCCCGCTGCTGTCAATCAAATCCAATGATGTGGGGTATGGGTCGGAGCTGAGTCCTGCTGTCTGTGTCAATGGATGCAGCAGCAGGACACAAGCACGCTCGCATTGGGTGCCCAGAGGGAGCGCACTTCTCCGACAGAGCACTCGAGAAGAGGAGGAGGCAGGAGTGCCACTGAGGGATGCCAGAAGAGGAGGATCGGGGCCACTCTGTACAAAACTATCTGCACAGAGGAGATAAGTATGACATGTTTTTTTTTAAAAAAACGGAACCTGGTACGCAATACGTTTTTTTTTTTTTTGTTCAACCTAGCTGGTTAAACGAAAAAAACTGTCAGCACCGGTTGGGGCCAGGGTAACGATTTGACATTAGTACAGCGATCTCCCTCACTGAGCTGTCGTGTTCTCACAGGGAGCGCACCCCCCTGGCAGAACACTCCGATCAGCACTCTCAGTCGTTGGCGGCCGGCTGCTGGTTTTTCAGCATGCACGGACCAGCTGGCATGCACATGGACCAAATATCGGTGGACATCGGC
The DNA here is from genome assembly GCA_029574335.1 of Rana kukunoris. Lineage (NCBI taxonomy): Eukaryota > Metazoa > Chordata > Amphibia > Anura > Ranidae > Rana > Rana kukunoris. Next base: position 37,167,456 of record CM056054.1, read on the forward strand.
CAGTTCAATAAGAGTGGGCAATGTCTCCTGACATTTGGCCCGTGTGTACAGGGCTTTTGACTTTTGGCCATACTCCATCATCCCAGTGGAAGTTACCTTTGCTAAAAAAGGCTATTTGTGTCATGGTTCAGTAGCGTTATTATCAACTAGCAAAAAAACTGAAGAAATCTAGGTTTAGGGCAAGTTCACACTGACTTGCGCTAAAACGTATGAAAATTATGTACATTTCTATCCATTTTAGCCACATTTTACGTGCGCTGACGTCCATTGACATGTATGTGCATGTTATTATGTGAATAGGACACATTGATTTTTTTTTTTCAGATGTCCCTTTGTTGATCTGTGTTTTACAGCATGTGTAAAAATGCCAAACAACACACTGGTGTGAATTGACCCTAAGGCTGCATTCACACCTGAGCGTAGCGTTTTTTTACCGCGATTTGCAGCGACAAAATGCAGCGTTTTTAACACGATTTTGTACAGTCTATGGTCACCAATGCAAAACGCCCAAGCCGCCCGATTCGCGCGACAAAAAAGGGTCCGGAACTTGTTTGAGCTTCAGGTGTTCGACGTCAAGCGTTTTGGAGTGGAGATGTGAACCATCTCCATAGAGAATAATGTATTTTTTCTCCTCTAGCGTTTTTGAGCGTCGCGCTTCAGGTGACAAAACGCTCAGGTGTGAATGCAGCCTTATGGCCCGTACACAGGATCCGAATATCGGACGAAAAGGATCGTATGATGATGGATCGTACGATTTTCGGATCGTGTGTACACTATTTTCGAGAGCCGATCACGACCGTTCATCCGATATTATTCGATCGGACAAGCGCGAAAATCTTCCTCGTACGATGTCAGATCGTACGATTTTCGTTTAGTCAGTACAATTGTTGTCCGACAATACAAATACATTACAACACATGACATCACTTCCGATTTTTTTTTTTTTTTTCTGTCGTACGAGATTTTTAGTGACTTTAATAACCTATTTCATTTTACTTGCGACTATTAAGCGAAAAAAGTCGTACGATCCGTTGTCGTACGATATTCGGATCGTGTGTACGGGCCATTAAGTCAGATCAGCAGATCATGTAACATTATGTCTTCTTGTTGAGTAACTGTCAAATTAACTGTTGCTACTTATTGATTTAACGGCTTGAACTGTGTTCTTTGTAATGTTCTGTACAGGGTGAACATGTCACTGCTTCACATGTGGAAAGGTCCTACCAGCCTACTTTGCTTAGCTGGCACCCAACAAAACGTCTTCTTGCCATGGGCTGGGTCACGGGAGAGGTGGTCATTTTTAACGAGCAGGATAAAGAGTTTCACACAGTGCCACCAACACATGGCGCAGAGATTACATTGCTGGTGTGGAGCGTAAACAACAGCCGTCTGCTTACTGGAGACTTGGTGAGTATTAAATTCTTTGGAGTTTGTAGTGTATTAGACATTTGCTTGGTTTTTAGGGCAGCTATGGAATTTAGACCCCAAAAATGTAACTAATGGCGCATACACACGACCGTTTTTCATGACGAGAAAAATGCATTTTTTTTTAATTTGTCGTGAAAAACGGTCGTGTGTAGGCTCCAGAGCATTTTTCTTGATGAGAAAAATGGGCGTTAAAAATTTAGTACCTGCTCTATTTTTTTGTTTTTTAAGTCGTCGTTTTTCATGACGTAAAAAACGGTCGTGTGTAGGCTATAACGATGGGAAAAAAAATGCTCAGAAGCAAATTATAAGACGGGGAAATTAGCATAAGCAGCCCAAAGGGTGGCGCCATTCAAATGGAACTTCCCCTTTATAGTGCCGTTGTACGCCACCGTGCTTTGCTCAAGCATTTTTTTTCACGATCGTGTGTATGCAAGGCAGGCTTGAGAGGAATCGCGTCGAGAAAATCGTTGTTTTTTTCAATGACATGAATAACAGTCATGTGTACGTGGCATAAATCTAATGCATTTGTTTGTGCAGCAGTAGGCTTGACATTCAGCTACAATGGATATGGACAACACCCTGGAGCAGTGTTTAGTAGTGTTCCCTTACAACTCTGAGGTTCTGGGTAGGAATTCCCCTTGTGGGAATGTAGTGCCTTTTGTGAATTTTGGTCTAGCCAGTGAAGTACATTTCATGGCTTTCTGTACACTTTTTTTCAAAAGTAAATCTCAAAACATACATAGCAGGTTACATGTAGACTTGGAGTGCCAGTCAAAGCTGGAGGATTACAGGTGTCCCTACCGATGTTCAGAAAGTGGGAGCAGGCATCAGACACATCCAGAAGCATGGACATATGTAGGGTAAGACGCCGCTTAATACAAACCCAGTGCTTCCGATTAGGATATGGCTGTGTATGGCCTCAGCCAGTGTGGCTCCGGCCACCCCCCTCTGACATGTTTCACCCCCAGGGGTCCCCAAGGAATTTCCTTAATTTGAAGGGATTCCCTCTCACTTCCTGTTTGGCTATGGCACAGGAAGTGAAAGGAAATCAACAAAACGGGACACAGGTGGCAATAAAATAAAAAACTGGTTAAAACCCTCCCTTGTTCTATCCAAAATGGGGGGAAAAAAAGTTATGCCTATAGTTCTACTTTAACTCACAGTGTACAGTAATGCCCTGTACACACAATCGGACCTTTGTCCGACCAAATTCACATCTGAATGCCGACGGAATTCCATTGGAGTGAAACAAAACATGTTCTCTATGTAAACTCTGATGGAATTCATTGAAATATTACTCCGATGGGGTATACACACAGTTGGAATTTCCAATGGAAAAAGTCCGTCTGAATTTTCATCGGAAATTCCGATCGCGTGTACTAGGCTTTAGTGTGTGTAAAAGAAAAAAAAAATATGTGTGTGCTGCCTTTGTGTGTTTAATTTAGATTATATGCTTATTTGTGTTTCTAATTTTAATATACATTGATAATAATATTAATAATTATACTTCTGGTTTAGAACGGTCTGTTGATTGTGTGGAAATTGGATCAGCGAGGTCGTGTTCAGGGTGCCCCATTACTGAAGTTGGAATACCACAAGCCATTGACTCACTGCATCTTTAAACCAGTAGCCCCTGAAGAGTAAGTCTTACAAACATTATCTCCTATGCATGCCAAGGGCACTTTTTGGCTAGATGAAATGGAGAATGGAATGCATGGACATACAGAACGGAATGCATGAAGAGTCATGTTAAGGTTATTAATATGAGAACTCCTTATTAAAATACTCAAAAAAAACCACATTCAGTACACAATTGTATTCGTATTGTCAGTCTCTTTCAAGAAAAACAACAGATTCTACATAAATGTACTGTGACAGGAAGTCAGGTAAATCTGTGGGTGCTGTCACAGACGGGAGATACATTTCTGCCTTGTTTAGACAATTCACCAATTACTATTAGGTGTCGGCTGCAGAAATAGCCAGAAAGGTTTAGGGCGTTGGAAAACTTCAGCTGTTCAGAATGAGGCAATTAAGGCCTCTATAGGTTATTCAAAGGATGACTACTGATTGCTGCATCCTGAGGCTTTTTGAGTTAAGGAGAGCAGTCAGAAAGACTTCTGAAGAGGTGAGGTGGTTGTTGATTTTTCTGTGTGATAAAAATCAAAAAGACTATTGTTTTTCTGCTGTCTGACCAGCAGTGTCTGCCCAGCAGTAGGCTGTGCCAGACTCCATAGGTAGGTTCCTGCGTTGTGAAGATAGACGCCCCAAGTGGCAAGGGTTTATTTTATGTTTTGTTTTGTTTATGCTGTGTTGATACTTGCACTTGTATCCAGCAATATGGAAGAATGAACCATATCCTTTGTTTTCAACCATCCTCAACTGCCTTTCTGTACAGTTCAGCGTGTAGTGAACCCATCCAGGGGGTCACACACACCAGCTACCGAGCAAATCCCTCACAGTACATATGTACAATATATAGTTAATGACCCCCCAAAGATGTGCCTTCTACCTTCCTTTAGTAGTTTAGCATTGGCTATGGGTTTAAGGGTGTCACGCTGTTAAAGATTATTTAAAGCAGGGGTCTCAAACTGGCGGCCCTCCAGCTGTTGCAAAACTACAAGTCCCACGAGGCATTGCAAGGCTGACAGTTACAAGCATGACACCCACAGGCAGAGGCATGATGGGACTTGTAGTTTCGCAACAGCTTGTCAGAAACCTTTAATCAGACTGAAACAGAAGTTAAATCACACTTGTTTAACCACTTCCATACAGGGCATTTTCACCCCCTTCCTGCCCAGACCAATTTTTAGTTTTCAGCGCTGTTGCACTTTGAATGACAATTGCGCGGTCGTGCAACGTGGCTCTCCAACAAAATTGACGCCCTTTTTTTCGCACAAATAGAGCTTTCTTTTGGTGGTATTTGATCACCTCTGCGGTTTTTATTTTTTGCGATATAAACAAAAGAAGAGCGACAATTAAAAAAAAAAACACAATATCTTTAAGATTTAATAAATATCATAATTTTTTTTAAAAAAGAAAAAATTTGTTTCCTCAGTTTAGACCGATATGTATTGTTCTACATATTTTTGGTAAAAAAAAAAATGCAATAAGCATATTTGATCGGTTTGCGCAAAAGTTCTAGCGTCTACAAAATAGGGAATAGAATTATGGCATTTTTATTTTTTTTTCTATTTTGACTTGGTAGAGTAGTGGTTAATAATATTTATAAAAAGATAAACAGAGTAAGCGTAGGCAAAACATAGCCAGAGTTCAGAAACCGGATCGGATAGTCAGCCAAGCCAAATGTCAGAGAGCCAGAGATAAAAATAGTAGAAGAGCAAGCAGGATCTGGAGCCAGAAGGAACGTCAGCCAAGCAAGTCTTCAACAGGAACGCAGGGGATGCTCTCTGTGATGTTGACCAAGGCGAAGGCAGAGATCAACTAAGCTGGATGGCTAAGTAGGTAGGACTGACGAGCAGGATATCATCAACAGGTGAGTCACTGTGGAGAGATAGGAGCTGGCAAATAGCCAACAGCTGAGCGGCCAGCTCAGAGAAGGAAGGGCTGAGCCCAGCTCTGACACAGCTGGAGGGCCATCAGTTTAAGACCAGTTTAAGACTCTGATTTAAAGATTTCAACGGGCCACCAAAAAAAAAAAAAAAAGCTTTCAACTCAGGCCTAATTTGTTGCGGATGTAGTTTAGTTCTTTGTATATTTTAGTAGTCATTTGATTCCAGTTTTTAAAATAAACCAATTTAATTTGTACTTCATGTAAGCTAACTTTTTGCCCAGTGAAAAGACAAGACAATTAAAGCAACAGTACGCAACTTAGATGCAGTCCCGTATACTTCTTTAAGAGGCACGGAGCCTCAACCCCTCCCCCCTTCTACTGACTCTTTTCCTCTTCCACCCTATGGTTTTGATTACCTTTTTTGTTCTAACTTTTTCTCTTCTAATTACTTACTGAGAGACATAAATTTTTGTCTATTGCCTGCTAATGGGTTACGTATGCTATGGGAGGAAGTTTCCTCAAATGTAAAGGTTCACTACCATGTAACCCTGATGATATAGCTTATTTCATGATGAAAAGACTATGGGCCAGATTCAGGAAGCATTTACGCTGGCGTATCTCCAGATACGCCGCCGTAATTTCAAATGTGCGCCGTCGCATCTTTGCGCCGATTCACAAAGCGAGATATGCTGAAAAACATGGCTTCAGCCGTCCGACGTAACTTGCCTACGCCGGCGTATCGTGGGCGCATAGTTACGCTGGACGCATTTGGCGTTCCCATTATAAATATGCCAATTCACGAACGTAGATGTGCCTGACCGCTTCATATACGTAAGGCTTACGTCCGACGTAAAGTTACCCCTGCTATATGACGCGCAGCTAATGCAAAGGTATGGGCCAGGGAATGACGGCGTCTAATTTTACGTCGTTTACGCTGTTTACGTAGTTTGTGAATAGGGCTGGGCGTTGGTTAAGTTCACACATCGTAGGCATTGCGCGCCGACGTCACTTAGGCATTCTATCTGACATGATTCTGAGCATGCGCACTGGGATACGCCCACGGACGGCACATGCGCCGTTCGATCGGCCCATCATTTGCATGGGGTCACGGTTCATTGTAATAAAACACGCCCACTGCCTTGCTACTTTGAATTACGCGGGCTTACGCAAGCCCATTTACGTTACGTCGCCGTAACTTAGGGAGCAACTGCTTTGTGAATACAGCACTTGCCTCTCTAACTTGCGGCGCATAGCGTAAAGAAGAAACGATACGCCCGCACAAAGATACGCCCGGGTACGCAAATCTGGCCCTATATCTTTGTGAGTTATACTGCAAAACTTTAATAAAAATTATTGAATCATAAAGCAACAGTACAAGAAGCCTGCTTGTACCTTTTAAATCTAAGCATCACCTCTTCAAAGGTGCACACTGATCCTTGATCCAGTTGGGCTGGCAGCCTCTGCACTTTATAATGCAATCCTGGAACCTCATTGTAGACTCTGATGGAACATCTGTATTGCATTCTAGGATAGGGAACAAAAGCATAGCTACAACTTTAAGCTAAATTGGGAATCGCTGGAAGCTCAGGTACTCCTGTGATATACATAAGGCCGTGTACACACGGAGGGACATGTCCGCTGGAAATGGTCCGCGGACCGTTTCCAGCGGACATGTCTCCTCGGGATTTTCGTCCGGCGGTGTGTACACACCATCGGATCAAAATCCCCGTCGGCAGACAGCGCGGTGACGTGGCGGTGACGTTGACGCCGCCACGTCACCGCACCACGCATGCGTCGCATTCATTCGACGCTTGTGCGGGCAGATATGTCCGCTGGTTAGTGTACTAACCAGCGGACATATCCGACGGATATGCTTTAAAATTTGTCCGCCGGTCAGACATGTCCGCTAGCCCATACACACGATCGGATTTGTCTGCTGAACTGGTCCGTCGGATAGCAAAATATTTAGACCGACTCTCTATGGAGCCGGTCCACATATCTCCAGTGCGGCTTTTGCCGCCGGCCAAATTAAGCCAAAAATTTGGGCTGAAATCAGAGATAAAAACGGTGACTGGGGACGCACCGGACCCCTGCTGTGAGCCGCATTCGACGATAGTGTGAACCCAGCCTTGGTAAGATATTAACCTTAAAGGGGTTGTAAACCCTTGTGTTTTTTCACCTTCATGCATCCTATGCATGAAGGTAAAAAAACTTCAGACACTGACCGCCCCCTGTTTTACTCACCTGAGACGCGCTCTTCCTCTCTACCCGTTGTCTCAGCTCTTGATTGGATAGATTGATAGAAGCGCAGCCATTGGCTCCTGCTGCTGTCAATCAAATCCAATGACGCGGGTGAATGTACACAGAAGCAGGACTCGGGAGCGCGCCTGCATGGGTGTCCACTTTAGGTGAGTCTTCTCCAACGTGGACACTCCATTCGGGGAGAAGCTACCAGTGCTGCCGGGGGACCCCAGAAGTCGAGGATCGGAGCCACTGCACAGTGGAGGTAAGTATGAAATGTTTTTGTTATTTAAAAAAAAAAGCATGCCCAAGACCATATTTCCAGGCAAGGCACTTATATGACTATATGTAACAGTGGTCAAGTAGATTTGTGATTGGCTGGTATGCATGTACAGGAAATTGTGTGACTCTTCTGGGGATTGTTTCAGGGATATGACCCAGTTGGCTAAGGCTGCAGTGAGTGGCGATGAGAAAGCCCTTGATAAATTTAATTGGAAAATGAAGACGGGAACACAGCAAGAGTTTTCCTTCTTCGTCAGCACAAGAGATGGTAAGTAGGAGGCAACCCCCATGTTGATTTAGGCTTATATTTCTGCATAATAGCCTGCTTATTCCAAGGCAACTAGTAATGGTCAAAACAAACAGGGTAGAATTGTGATCATTTAGCAGGATTGTTATTTTGTTACATAACATATGTCTTGACTGTGCCATTTGTACCCAATAACTACTAGTAGTACTACTAGTAGTTGATCAAATATTGAGGTCCTTGTATATTACCTGTAATATCAGTGACTGTAACTTGCCACAATTGTTGCAAAGAATCAAAATAATGGGACAGGTTCAGTCAATGCTGTATCCTGGCCTAGGCCAACAAGGCCCAGGCCTAGGGCAGCACTTTGCAGGGGGGCAGCACAGACAGTGTCTCCGCCGGCTTTCGATACACTGTTAGGCAAATTAGTTTAGCGCCCCCATAAAACGGCCGCACTGCTTCCATTATGTGGGCAGTTAGCATTCTGCAACTGTGGGGGGGAGGGGGGGCGTCGCTTCAATTTTTTTTACCATCCCTGTCCCATTGCAGAGATTTCCCTTCACTTCCTGTCCCATAGCCAAACAGGAAGTGAAAGGAAATCTATGCAAATTAAGGGAATCAATTGCCCCCCCCCCCCCCCGGCCATCAGAACTAGTGTCTCCACTTGAAAATTTCAGGGTGAGTCTTAAACTGCAAGGGGTGTGGCCTTGACAGGAAGGGGTGGGCCATATTTAAATTAGGGGGTGCACAAGTTTAGTCAGGCCTAGGGCAGCACAAAACCTAAATACATCCCTGGGTTCAGTGCTGCATTTGATTACAGCAGTTAGTGGTGTTTGCAAGTTATGTAGAGAATGGCCCGGATTCACAAAGCACTTACGCCGACGTAACTCACCTTTTCCCGGCGTAGCGTAAATATGCGCCCGGCGTATGTGGGCGCCAGAGTCACAAACTAAGATACGCTTAAAAATAGGCCATCCTACCCCGACGTATCTTACTTGTGCCGGCGTGGTGTGGGCGCAAATATGGTCTGGACGTATGTTGCTTCTCCCTTTGATTAGGCATTCACATATGCAATTAAGGGAAATCCGGCGATTCACGAACGTACTTGCGCCTGGCGCCCGGCGCATGATATATGTGGTTTGCTTAAGTTTTACGTTCGGCGTAAAGTTATTCCCCATAGATGAGGCGCAACCCATGCAAAGGTATGGACCAGGGAACACAAGCCTACGTATTGTACGTTGGACGTCTGTGAATATGGGCCGACGTGGGTCTGGCTGGGCGTAGGTTACATTAAAGGCTTACACAGTGATCCGACATATCTTAGGCAGTTGTTCCGACGTGGTTGTGCGCATGCGCACGGGATACGTCCACGTCTCGACGCATGCGCAGTTCGTTTTAAGTACTTGTCTGGTGCCCGGCCCATCATTTGCATGGGGTCACGCTTCATTAGCATGGATCACGCCCACTTCCACCTACTTCCACTTACGCCAGCCTGCGCCTTCGAAATGTACGCTACGCCGGCGCAAAGTTGGGAGCAATAGCTTGCTGAATTTAGTGCATCCCTCTCCACGTTGCGCCGGCATAGCGTACTATGTGTGCGCTACACCGGCGTAAATATGCGCCCATCTCTGTGAATCCGGCCCGTTGTCTGTGCATTGCATTTTGGTGCAGAGTCCTCTAACAGTAATGGTGGGTCTTGGCTCCCTGTTGTGAGAAATTAATTAGTACCCAATGCATTAGATGCAGAATCAGAAATGTCATATTTTGATAAGTCAATGACTATTAAAGTGGATGTAAACCCAATTCATGAAATTTGAGCTGGGCACATATATCTGCAGTATATTGTTATCTCTCTTCAAAGAGCCAAGTCCCAGCTCTCTCTTAAACTGTTCCTCTGTTATCAGCCTGAAAACTCCCGGCAAATTCTCTGTCCGGGTGGTTGCTAAAATAGATTAGCAGGGAGCTGACCCTGTTACATAACACCTCTGAAAGTCTCTGGAGAGGGGGTGTTTGCCTTTCCTCCAATTAGCAATTTTAGCTATCTTGCCTGTATTCCCAGACATCACACTCTGTGTTAACCAGAAAGAGAAGATTGCCTAACACAATCTGAACTTTCTAAACAGTATATAAATGTGTAGACAGCAGATATACATGTAAAACCTACGTAGGGAGATTTGGTACATCTCTATGTATTATCTGAGGCTGTTCACTTCACTGGGTGTAAGGATTATACATGTTGTGGAACATACACACCTTTGCTTTTTAATGTGTGGTGTTTTTTTAGGGACACAAATTAGGGGGTACCACTGGGTCTTTCTCTCTCTCTCTCTCTCTCTCTCTCTCCCCCCCTTCTCTCTCTCTTCCGTTTCCCTCTTCCCCTTGCCTCTCTCCCCCCCCCTCTCTCTCCTCCCCTCTCTTTCCCTCCCCTCTCTCTTTCCCTCCCCTCTCTCTTCTCTCTCTCTCTCTCGCTCGCTCGCTCGCTCGCTCTCTCTCTCTCGCTCTCTCTCTCTCGCTCTCTCTCTCTCGCTCTCTCTCTCTCGCTCTCCCCTTCTACCTCTCTCTCTCTCTCTCCCCTTCTACCTCTCTCTCTCGCTCTCCCCTTCTACCTCTCTCTCTCGCTCTCCCCTTCTACCTCTCTCTCTCTCGCTCTCCCCTTCTACCTCTCTCTCTCGCTCTCCCCTTCTACCTCTCTCTCTCGCTCTCCCCTTCTACCTCTCTCTCTCTCTCTCCCCTCTTCTCTCTCTCTCTCCCCTCTTCTCTCTCTCTCTCTCCCCTCTTCTCTCTCTCTCTCTCTCCCCTCTTCTCTCTCTCTCTCTCTCTCTCTGTCTGTCCTCTCTCCCCTTTTTTTTCTCTCTCTCTCTCTCTCTCTCTCTCTGCCTTTTCTCCCCTCTCTCCTTTCTGCGCTCTCTCTCCCTTCTGCCCTTTATCTCCCCCCTCTTCTATCTCTCTCTCTCTCTCCCCTTTTTTTTCTCTCTCTCTCTCTCTCTCTCTCTCTCTCTCTCTCTCTCTCCCCTCTCTCCTTTCTGCGCTCTCTCTCCCTTCTGCCCTTTATCTCCCCCCTCTTCTATCTCTCTCTCTCTCTCCCCCTTATAGTGGAACGTTCCTATCAAAGGGAAGGACAAGGTGAACATTTTGTTACAGACAGCAACCTCTAAGTCCAACTTGAGACAAGGTTCTTACCCCAGATCATGCATGATACAGCAATCGTCTGATATTTGTGGCGAGGGGAGAATTTAGGTTCTGCTCAAGGTACTATTGATTTTTGGAACAATACTAAGAGCATCCAAAATGGTTTCCATACCTCATCAACCTCATTTCAGTGGGAATGACCTGATCAAGAACACCAAAAATAACCCCGGATGAATGTGTGTGCACTCTGCTTTCCAAGGTATACTGAGCACATTCTGTAGATCCCATTGGAACTAATTACATTTAGCATCTTAGTAACTTCTGTGGCGAGATTTCTCTATAGTTGCCGCCCTTTCCCACAAGACTATAAAAAAGTTGTCTTGCTTTCAGCTGTATTCCCAACTATTTGTTAGCTACAGTATGTATTATGGAGCTCTCATGGACAGAGAGACACATTTTTGGCATTGTTAGATCCACCATAGTTGGACAAAACTGGAAACTGGTGCAAGTTTCTTGCCAGCAGAGTTCTTAAGAGACCCAAGAAGCCAGCAAGTGATTCCACTTGCCAGTGACCACTGCAAACTAAATTATCCATTTCAAAATGAAACTGTGGCCAAACTGGAAACCCTCATTGAGTGCTGTAACTACAGACACTCTGGAGTAATTCAAACTTAAAATTTACCCCAAAAGTACTGAAGTTATTTGCTCAGCTTCCCCTGTTACTCTGCCAGCAGGGAGGATGAGCCAAACACACCTGGGTTCTATTCATGGAGGTTCAACTGAACATCTAAAAAATTTGGATGCAGATAGCGGCCCTCATTGACGTAAGTCACAGCTGACCACGTGGTGAGGAGCCTCCATCAGAGAATACTTGCTACGATCGGAGATGCAAGGGGCCGGATTCAGATACATTGGTGTATCTTTCCGGCGGCGTAGCGTATGCTATTTACGCTACTCCGCTACTTTTACAGGCAAGTGCCTTATTCAGAAAGCATTTGCTCCGTAAGTTGCGGCGGCGTAGCGTAAATTTGCCCGGCGTAAGGGCGCCTAATTCAAAATAGGCAGGTAGGGGGCGTGATTCATGTAAATGAATTATGACCCCACATAATTTACGTTTTTTTCTGAACGGCGCATGCACCGTCCGTGTACGTATCCCAGTGCGCATGCGCAAAATCACGTCGCAAGTTGTCAATGAAAACGAAGTGAACGTAACTTACGCCCAGCCCCATTCCCGAACGATTTACGCAAATGATGTAAACGACGTACAATTCAACGCCGTCCCGACGTCCATACTTAACATTGGCTGCGCCTCATATAGCAGGGGTAACTTTACGCCGGACTTATGCTAACGACGTAAACTACAATGACCAGGCGCAAGTACGTTCGTGAATATGCGCATCTAGCTCATTTGCATATTTTACACATAAAACGACGGAAGCGCCACCTAGCGGCCAGCGTAAATATGCAACTAAGTTACGATGGCGTAAATGACTTACGCCGCTCGTATCTTAGCTAAATTCTGGCGTATCTTGTTTTCTGAATACAGAAAAAAGATACGCCTGCGCAGATTAGAAGCTATGCGGCGTAGCTCTAGATACGCCAATGTAAACTCTATCTGAATCCCGCCCAGAGTGTCAGAGTGACACACAGCACCACTGATCACTGTCATATGACGCCCAGTCAAGATGACTGAACTCCCGGCCGTCATTCTGCTATAGGCCAGGTGGGAAATGGTTAAAATGGTTGTAAAATTCTGAAATTAAATATGAAAGCACACCCCTCTATAGTGTGTACTTATCTCAATCCAGAGCACCAAGCATCATTTATGTCCGCTGCTTCATTCCTCTTGTATAAGCATGAGTCACTTCTGACAAGTTTTTCTGACACCAAGAGAAAAATGATGACCGGGAAGGAAGCTCCAGCTGTTTTACTGCCTCAGCTCTGTTCCTGTGTGCTGTGTAAAGGGCGGTGTGTCTTATCCCTCCAATCGGCTCTATAAGCTCTCTTTAGTGGTGTAACTTCAGCTGTCTGCCCCCTGCTTTCCAGAGCTTGGAGATCATGTGAAAATTCTGGACTTTAAATGCATGTTTAAAAGCAAGATAAACAGGTACAACTTTATGTAGGAGGATTTGTTTAATCTCTGCCAATCACTTCACTTGGTATAGGTGAGGGTTTACACCCACTTTAGGTCGGTATAGCAGCCAGGCACCAAAGTGGGATTATTAATAGTGTTGCTCACGAATATTCCCATTGCGAATATTCGTTACGAATATTGCATATTCGAGTATTCGTGAATAAATCGAATATCGCGGTGAATATTCGATATTGCGAATATTCATATTTTTTCGATTTTTTTTTTAAAACAGATCACATCCTAGTGATCTCCATCGACGTCTAAAAGCATTGCTGGTATGATTAGAGAGAGACCCTGGGCCGAGTAGCTGAGGCGATCCTTTTATGTTGCCGAATATTCGCAATGCGAATATTCGTATTACGAATATTCGCGAATACTTTTTCTGCCCTTCTGTGTTTTGTGTATATATATAAAAAAAAAAATAGCTTTAGTTTAGTCATATAAGTTTGTGTAAGTAGAGTTAGTGTTTAGTGCATATTAGTTTAGTAATCCAGGAAATGATCTCCGTTTTCGCCGTGTTGACGAGAATTTCGCAATCAATTTCGCATTCACATTAGCGAAATTTCGCATTCGCATTAGCGAAATTTCGCAATATTGTTTTTTTGATAAAATATCACGAATATTCGATATTGGCGAATATTTCACGAATATTCTTCTATATATTCGTGAAATATCGCGAAATCGAATATGGCGTATTCCGCTCAACACTAATTATTAATGAGGGAGATTTGAAGTTTAACCACTTCAGACCCGCACTATAGCCGAATGAAGGCTACAGCGCGGGTCTGAATATCCAAGCCGCCGTCTTTTGACGGCCGCCCCTTTGGGCGTTCCCCGCGCGCGCTCCAGAGCACGCAGCGGGGAAGCTCTGTGTTGGCCGTGTCCCTTGGACACAGCGAATCACAGATCGCGGCGAACGGCCAATCAGAGTGGCCTTTTGCGATGCGATCTGTGCGACGAATGAGACATGATCTCATATGTAAACATATGAGATCATCTCTCATTGCCGTTTTACACAGAGACAGCGTCCTGTCTCTGGAGAGGAGACCGATCGGTGTCCCTTGTACATAGGGACACAGATCGGTCACCTCCCCCAGTCACCCCCCCTCCCCCCACAGTTAGAACACAACGCAGGGTACACATTTAACCCCTTCCTCACCCCTAGTGTTAACCCCTTCAATGCCAGTCACATTTATATAGTAATTAGTGCATATTTATAGCACTGATCGCAGTATAAATGGAAAGTGTGAATGGCTCCAAAAATGTGTCAAAAGTGTCCGATGTGTCCGCCATAACGTCGCAGTCCCAATAAAAATCGGAGATTGCCGCCATTTCTAGTAAAAAAATAAATAATAAAAAATAATTCTGTCCCCTATTTTGTAAGCGCTATAACTTTTGCGCAAACCAGTCGCTTATTGCTTTTTTTTTTTTTTTACCAAAAATATGTAGAAGAATAAGTATCGCCCTAAACTGAGAATTTTTTTTGTATTTGTATTTTTGTATTGTATTTTTTTCAAAATCGTCGTTTTTTTTTTGTTTATAGCGCCAAAAAATAAAAAAAAACGCACAGGCGATCAAATACCACCAAAAGAAAGCTCTACTTGTGGGGAAAAAAGGACGTCAATTTTGTTTGGGAGCCACGTCGCACAACCGCGCAATTGTTAGTTAAAGCGAGGCAGTGCCGGAAGCTGAAATTTCACCTGGGCAGGAGGGGGGTATATGTGCCCAGTAAGGAAGTGGTTAAAAAACAAAAATGTTCTACTTATAACTGCTGGATAACATGCTTTGTGACTGTCTTTGTTTAATTCTGCAGTATATAGTGTACACATTTATATGCAAGCTTTTTAAACTTGGGTTCCTCTTCTAGGTTCGATACACTGGGTGAATGAACAGGGTAAAAGTATCCAGATAATTGGAATGGACAGTCCTGTGCGCACACTGCTTTTCATAGAGAAGAAATCTATGCTGGTTGTGATCTCTGAGAACTTCCTGCTCTTGCGATACTTCATTACTCCAGAAGGGGACGCTGAGGAGATCTCAAAGGTGAGCTTAGACCTGAGGCCCCGTACACACGGCCGAGGTTCTCGCTGAAAATCAGCGAGAACCTCGCTGGAATGCACATTCCAGCGAGGACCTCGGCCGTGTGTACGGTCTCAGCGAGCTTCCCGTCGGGAAGCTCGTCGAGCCGAAAAAGAGAGCACGCTCTCTATTTTCTCGACGGCCCGCCTGGAAGAATGGCTGGTTGCCATTCCCGACGGGCGGGTCGCCGAATTCGACGGCCGGGAGAGAACCTCGACGGGCGGAACGATGTGTTCTGCCCGTCGAGGTTCTGGGTCGTGTGTACGCCGCCTTAGAGGACTTCTGTCACTATGGCCCACAGCTGAATAAGTGATGGGAGATGCACACCCCTCACTGTCCATGGCTCATAGGGACCCTGTGGATTTTCATTTAGAGAGAGTCAGGCGCCGTACACACGGCCGAGGTTCTCGCTGAAAATCAGCGAGAACCTCGCTGGAATGCACATTCCAGCGAGGACCTCGGCCGTGTGTACGGTCTCAGCGAGCTTCCCGTCGGGAAGCTCGTCGAGCCGAAAAAGAGAGCACGCTCTCTATTTTCTCGACGGCCCGCCTGGAAGAATGGCTGGTTGCCATTCCCGACGGGCGGGTCGCCGAATCCGACGGCCGGGAGAGAACCTCGACGGGCGGAACGATGTGTTCTGCCCGTCGAGGTTCTCTGCCGTGTGTACGGCACCTCAGTCAAAAAGCGAGCAGTCACTGCTAATCTTTCTTATTAGAAGGCCTAGGATTCTCTTCAAAATAGTGCACTGGAAACACATTGTAATATATAGCAATTTGAAAAATAGATATTTTATATGCATAATAAATTATCATTTTATAAACAAACAAAAAAAATTGACCAAAAAGTTTAGTCTCTCTTTTAATTTCTAGATTATGGTTACATTTATGGGTGGTATTTGGTTGTAACATGACAATTCTCCTATTTTATAAAGGGGTTGTAAAGGTATTTTTTATTTTTTTTTCCTAAATATACTTTTCTATCTTGTCTGTGGTGCTTTATACAGTGCATCCGGAAAGTATTCACAGCGCTTCACTTTTTCCACATTTTTATGTGTTACAGCCTTATTACAAAATTGATTAAATTCCTTATTTTCCTCAAAATTCTACAGACAATACCGCATAATGGAGTAAGAATCTAATAACATGTTGTTATTTATTATACAGAGGAACCTCGGATCGCGAGCGAAGCGATTAACAAGTGTTTCGCAATACAAACAATTATTAAAAAAAAAATCCTGGGCCAGATTCTCAGCTGAGATACGACGGTGTATCGCAGTTTTTTTCAATGGGTATCTATGCGAGTGATTCTTAGAATCACTTACGCATAGATACACTAAAGATCTGACAGGTGTAAAGCAATTACACCGTCGGATCTTAGATGTAATGACAACGCCGGTCGCTAGGTGGCCTTTACGTTTTCTCATTTGCCTATGCAAATGAGCCTAATACGCCGATTCCCAAACGTTTTTACGCCGCCCCGTCGTCGTTTACGTAGGTTGCATACGCGTAAGGTTACCCCTGCTGTATGAGGGGTATGTTTCCGAAGTGCCGTCGTTGCCATGTTAAGTATGGCGTCGGGTCAGCGTCGTCTTTTTCCGTCGGTTACGTCGTTTTACTAAGTCGTTCGCGAATAGGGAATTGCGTAAGTGTCGATCACGTCGTTTTGACGTCGGTTTCAACGACGCTTTCCGACGTGAGCTGGAGCATGCGCACTGGGGTTTTTTCCCGGCCGCACTTCGTTTGACGTGGGGGCGCGCTTAATTTAATTACAGCACACCCCCTCCTTCACTATTTGAATTACGCGGCCGTACGACGCCGCATTTACGCTACGCCGCGGAAAATTACGGAGCAAGTGCTTTGAGAATACGGCACTTGCTCCAGTAAGTTGCGTAGGCGTAGTGTAAATGAGATACGCTACGCCGCCAGATACGCCATTTTTTGAGAATCTGGCCCCCTGACTCGGTTTGTGGGCAGGATTCAAGCCTCTGCGGTGTGCAGTACCGCATTTTGCCAGAGGTGCAGAGCCAATCTGAGTCTTTATTAACACTCGGAAATACTCAGTTCCTATATGTTTCTGAGCCTTTCCGAGGGTTTCTAAATGCAGCCAAATGGTCTCTGAGTAATTCCAAATTTCTCCGGCGCCCCCCCCCACCTCTGGCCAAATACGGTATTGCATGCCATAGAAGTCAATGAGGAACAAACTATTTTTTTTTCAATTGACCTCTATGGGGAAACTCGCTTTGATATGCAAGTATTTTGAATTACAAGCATTCTCCTGGAACGGATTATGCTCGTAATCCAAGCTTCCACTGTATTAAGGTGTTACTAAGTCCCCTTTCACTCTTATACGACTTGTCCCACGATTTTGGACTGTAAAATCGTATGACAAGCCATTCTCCATTATTTTCAATGACTACCATTCATACTTGCACGACTTTAAGTAGTGCCTACTTCAACGTAGTCCTTGCACTACTTTGGTCCGATTTTGATGCCACTTACACAGGCGTTCATTGAAATCGCGGCAAGATCGCGGCCACGAAATCGCGGTAAAATCGCACGACTTTGAAGTCGTACAAGTGTGAAAGGATACTAACCCCAAAACATAAAAGTCATTCTGCATATGCAGTAACGCATGGTTGTTATACTCACTGTGCAACCTAAGAGGCTAATCCTTTGCATTGTGTAAAAAGGCCCTGTCTTCTCTGGTCCTCTCCTTCTTCCACTGTCCACAATTCATCTCCTGATAGCACAGAGCCTTGAAGTCACTCTGCACATGCTCAGTTTGGTGTGTATTGCTACAGAGTTTTTTTTTCTGGGAAGGGTGCATGTGATCAGCACAGGGCCAATCAGCACTGTCCAGACAGAAGGTCAGGGGTCCTGCAGCCTCATAGGACAGTCAGAGTAGAATGAAAACTCCTCCTCAAGCTTTAACCAGTGCTCAGCCAGACACTGATAGAAGTCACAAGACTGCTATATACTGCTAATGAGAAAAGGTATTTAGCAGTTTATATTTACTAAAATAATTGCATTTACATGTTCTGTGTACTGGAAATGTGGAAACTTTTAAGGCGTGTGAATACTTTTTCAAGGCACTGTATACCCCATCTCTAACACTTTACAACCTGTAATATATGGTTGTGCCCCACAGGTGAAGCTGACTGGAAGGATCGGGAAGACGACGGACATTCTTTGTATTGAGAAGACTCTGCTTGTTACAGCTACAGGAGAAAGTATCATAAGGTAAACCTTTGCTCAGATCTGTTGCATACAACAAGGAAGGTCCAGCACACTTTATTGGCACAAATAATGTGCCATATTATTCATCAGCGGCAGAATATTTTTCATTCGTATTTTAATAGATTTGTTTAGGTGCAATCAATTCTAGCACAGCAATCTTATTGGCACTGACATGTGTGTATTGATTGATGTCATTGGCTGAACTTGAAGCTTAGGGTTGGGAATGGCATAAAGTTGAAGCTAAAGCTATAAAACCCCAGCAACCAATACAAAGCTGGAATACATATAGTGAGCTGGTTTGAACTATTAAAGGATTTGTATTTCTATCCACCCAGTTCTGCGATTTACCCAGCTCTGCCACACAATAGAGCCATGTTTGTGACTGTATAGCAGTGACTGATAAGCATTCAGGAGGTGCTACTGTTTTTTGTTTTCCAACTATGAGCAATAATGAGGCAAGCATTTGACTTGTAGTTGCGATGCGGCCCTATTGATCTCAAAGAGTGCATTTGATGGGTGGTGCCACCTGTTAAAGGGGTTGTAAAGGTAATTTTTGTTTCCTAAATAGCTTCCTTTACCTTTGTGCAGTCCTCCTTCACTTACCTCGTCCTTCCATTTTGCTTTTAATTGTCCTTATTTCTTCTGAGAAATCCTCACTTCCTGTTCTTCTGTCTGTAACTCCACACAGTAATGTGAGGCTTTCTCCCTGGTGTGGAGTGTTGTGCTCTCCCCCTCCCTTGGACTACAGGAGAGTCAGGACGCTCTTTACATTGCAGATAGAGAAAGGAGCTGTGTGTTAAAGAGAATCCTGACTCTCCCATAATCCAAGGGAGGGGCGAGCATGACACTCCACACCAGGGAGAAAGCCTCGCATTACTGTGTGGCGTTACAGACAGAAGAACAGGAAGTGAGGATTTCTCCATTTTTTTTACCAGCGGTTTAGACATTAATGGCTGTGTGTTGAGTTATTTTGAGGGGACAGCAAACTTACACTGTTATACAAGCTGTACACTCACTACTTTACATTGTAGCAAAGTGTAATTTCTTCAGTGTTGTCACATGAAAAGATAGAATGAAATATTTACAAAAATGGGAGAGGGTGTACTCACTTTTGTACAGTACCAATATTTAAGGCTGTTGTTCCTGGTTAGGATTAAAGTGACTTTGTTTGGAAACTGAGGGCCAGATTCTCATAGATCTGCGGCGGCGTAGCGTTTCCTATTTACACTACGCCACCGCAACTTAAACACGCAAGTGTCGTATTCTCCAAGCACTTGCTCCGTAATTTGCGGCGTAGTGTAAATGGCCCGGCGTATCCCCGCTTAATTCAAAGGGGGCGGCTTGTATTTAAATTAAGCGCTCCCCCGCGCCCAACGAACTGTGCATGCGCCAGCTGTAAACGTAGCCCAGTGCGCATGCTCCAAAGTACGCCGCAAATACATTGGTTTCAAAGACGTGAATGTAATTTACGCAAAGCCCTTTTCGCGAACGAGTTACGTAAACGATGGAAAAACACGACGCTGTCCCGACGTCCATACTTAACATGGCGTAGGCCGGAGCTACGCAAAGTTAACCCACCATATAGCAGCGGTAACTTTACGCGGCCGCAATTACGTTCGGGAATCAGCGTATCAGGCCTCGTACACACGATCAGACATATCCGATGAAAACGGTCCGCGGACCATTTCCATCGGATATGTCCGATCGGGAGTATGATCCGATGGCGTGTACACACCATCGGATCAAATTCCCCGCCACCGGACGGCGCGGTGACGCGGCGGTGACGTTGACGCCGCCACGTCACCGCCACGTCACTGCACCAGGAAGTTAAACACTTCCGCGCATGCGCCGAATCCATTCGGCGGCGGCGCGGCGGCGGTGGGGGACGACATGTCTGCTGGTAAGTGTACTAACCAGCAGACATGTCGGGCGGACAGATTCCACCGGATGGATTTCAAAGCATGCTTTGAAATCTGTCGGGTGGAGAAATCTGACCGCTAGCCCATACACACGAGCGGAGATGTCTGCTGAAACGGTCCATCGGACCGTTTTCAGCGGACATATCCCCTCGTGTGTACGAGGCCTCAGGCTCATTTGCATATTTGACGCGGAAATCGACGGAAACGCCACCTAGCGGCCAGCGTAGAATTGCATCTAAGATCCGACGGTGTAAGTGACTTACGCCAGTCGGATCTACGCCAAATCTATGTGTAACTTATTCTAAGAATCAGTGGAATAGATACCCAGGCACAAATACAGAGATACGACGGCGTATATGGAGATACGCCGTTGTATTTCATACGAGAATCTGGCCCTGAGTTTTTCAGGAATTATTTTTTGTGCTGAAAATGCCCCCCTCGGCTTATACACGAGTCACCTTTTTGCGCCTGATCTCCCGGACTTTGGGGACCCTGTACTTCGCACACATGTTGCCCAATTCTTCCTCTACAAGTGTGCAAAGTTAGATGTCTGGGGCACCTACGGCCAGGGAGCACCGATTTTTCAAAGCCGGGCACCCCTTTCATAGACTCCAATGTTAAACGGTCATTTCTCCTGTGATTTTGGGGACCCGGTACCAGTCGGTCGTAGGTCCTCTGGACCCGGAACTTGGTACACATATAGCCCAATTTCTCCTCTACAAGTGTGCAAAGTTTGTTGTCTGGAGGACCTACGGCTGGGGAGCACCGAATTTTCAAAGCCGGGCACCTCTTCCATAGACTCCAATGTTAAACGGTCATTTCTCCTGTGACTTTGGGGACTCGGTACCAGTCAGTCGTAGGTCCTCTGGACCCGTAATTTGGCACACATGTAGACTTCTATGTTAAACGTCAGTCTAGTCATGGGCACAGTAAGGCATGGACACAGTGAGGCATGCAGATGGACACCCTAGGCTTATACTCGAGTCAATAAGTTTTCACATTTTTTTTGTGGTAAAATGAGGTGCCTCGGCTTATATTCGGGTCGGCTTATACTCGAATATATACAGTATCCATTTTTTTGCTGCCTGTACCTCTAAACACTGCTGTACTTCAGAAAAAATGTCCACTAATCTCTGTACTGATACTTCTGCAAGAGTCGATCTGTTGTGTCCCCCCGCAGTGCTCAGTGGTTTCTCCCGCCAGCCTCCATGTTACTACAGGAAAGAGTAATAATGTGAAATTCAGCAGGAGGAACCACTAACTTTTAAGGGGGGATTACTACCTGTGTCTCTGGGGGCAGGAAGTTCAGGGAAATATCACTGAGAGGTCTATAGGTACCAATAAAAATCATCTGTCGGGTTCTAATCCTCCCCCACACTATCCAAAATAAAATTTGGTTTGGCTGGAGTTATAGATTAGGGAAGGTTTATTTGTGAGGTTGAATAATTATAACCCAAACCTTGGCAGCTCTAACTGAAAATGTGGTGAAAAATGCATAAGTAGTGGTTGCATTAAATGGAAACCACATGTCCGAATGATCCGTAGTGCTGAGCTATATAGCCAGTTGAAATTAAAGACACACTAAATATTTTATTTCTTCTTTCCTGTAAGGCCTCATGCACACTGGAATGTTTTTTGACGTTTTTACAGCAGCTGTTTTTGGCTGTAGACATTTTTTTCTACAGTCATTAACCACTTAAGACCCGACCAAAATGCAGGTAAAGGACCTGGCCAGTT
Source organism: Rana kukunoris (assembly GCA_029574335.1). Lineage (NCBI taxonomy): Eukaryota > Metazoa > Chordata > Amphibia > Anura > Ranidae > Rana > Rana kukunoris. The sequence continues at coordinate 37,189,399 of CM056054.1, forward strand.
TTTGCGATTCGGCACTGCGTCGCTTTAACTGATAATTGCGCGGTCGTGCGACGTGACTCCCAAACAAAATTTGCGTCCTTTTTTTCCCACAAATAGAGCTTTCTTTTGGTGATATTTGATCACTTCTGCGGTTTTTATTTTTTGCGCTATAAACAAAATAGAGCGACATTTAAAAAAAAAAAATCAATATTTTTAACTTTTTGCTATAATAAATATCCCCCAAAAATATATAAAACAACATTTTTTTCCCTCAGTTTAGGCCGATACGTATTCTACCTATTTTTAGTAAAAAAAAATCGCAATAAGCTTTTATCGATTGGTTTGCGCAAAATTTATAGCGTTTACAAAATAGGGATTAGTTTTATTGCATTTTTTTTTTTTTTTTACTACTAATGGCAGCAATCAGCGATTTTTTTTTTTTCATGACTGCGACATTATGGCGGACACATTGGACAATTTTGACACATTTTTGGGACCATTGTCATTTTTACAGTAAAAAGTGCTATAAAAATGCATTGTTTACTGTGAAAATGACAATTGCAGTTTGGGAGTTAACCACTAGGGGGTGCTGAAGGGGTTAAGTGTGACCTCATATGTGGTTCTAACTGTAGTGGGGGCGAGGCTGGACATGTGACGTCATTGATCGGTTTTCCCTATATCAGGGAACAGACGATCAATGACAGCGCCACAGTGAAGAACGGGGAAGCTGTGTTTACACACAGCTTTCCCCGTACTTCAGCTCTGGGGACCGATCGCGGGACTCCAGCGGCAATCGGGTCCGCGGGTCCCACGGTCACTGAGCTTCGGACCGGGTCGCGGGCGCACGCCCGCGACCCACGGCTGGGCACTTAAAGAGGACACACAGGTACGTGCTTGTGCCCAGCTGTGCCATTCTGCCGATGTACATGTGCAGGAGGCGGTCCTTAAGTGGTTAAACTCTCCATCTTGTAGTCCATGCACACATATGCTGTGTACACGCGATTGGTTTTACAGATGAAAAAAGTCTGATGGACATTTTTCATCGGACAAACCGATCGTGTGGGCCCCATCGGTATTTTTTCCATCGGTGTTAAAAAATAGAACATGTTTTACATTTTTCCGATGGGGGAAAAAACAACCCATAGTAAAAAACGATCGTCTGTGTGGAATTCCATCGGAGAAAAATCCACGCATGCTCAGAGAATCAAGTCGACGCATGCTCGGAAGCATTGAACTTCATTTTTCTCAGCACGTCGTAGTGTTTTACGTCACCGCATTTTGGGGCGGTCGGAATTTAGTCTGATGGTGTGTAGGCAAGACTGATGATAGTTAGCTTCATCGGATTTCCGATGAAAAAATCCATCGGTCTTTAGACCATCGGAATTCCGATCGTGTGCTGTTATCAGCAGTTTTGGGCAGTGGCGTTTTTGAGCAGTAAAAAATAAATAAATAAAAACTAGTGGGTTCTGAGAGACGTTTTTCAGCTGTAAACCTTGGTTTACGAGTAACGCGGTTAAAGAGCATTTTGAAAGATGAGAAACTTTCTTTTAAAAATTAGGTTTGCGAGTGTTGTCTCGCAAAAAGAGCAGAATTCAAGCTAATGGGGTGGGACAGTACCGCATTCGGCCAGAGGTGCGGGGGCGCCGGTAACACTCGAAACGGTTTGGAGCCATTCGGAAATATTTAGAATCACTCGGAATGTTTCAAAGCCGTTCTGAAATACTCACAATCACTCGGAAACACTCAGAAACACTTGGAAATACTCTGTTCCCAGGTGTTTCCAAGCTTTTTAAGGGTTTCTGAGATCATTCAAGCTGTCCCCGAGTATTTCCGAGGCTCTCAGGCACCCCCCACCTCTGGCCACATGCGGTATTGCATGCCATAGAAGTCAATGCAGAACTAATTATCTTTGTTTCCATTGACTTCTATGAGTAAACTCGCTTTGATATGCGAGTGCTTTAGATTACAAGCATTCTCCTGGAATAGATTATACTCGTAATCCAAGGTACCACTGTATAGTGATTGCAAGGTCCTGGGTTTATTTAGTAACACTTTAATACTAGTCTTCCTGGGTATCGTTGCTTAGTTTAACTTTTTCTATATCAGTGCAACCAGCACGGTGACAGCTCCTACACAACTAATGGTGACCTATCCTAATCTATGAAATGTATTTTCAGATTCTGGGATCTGGAGCGAGATGACAATTATGTCTTATTTCTGGATGAACAGTTGGGATTTGAAGCTGAGGAGACCATTAACTGTATATCTTATTGTGATGCTAAAGGTAACCCGTCTCTCAGCTAGCTGCTGTCATATTAATTATCTCTGTATATTGTGCCCTGGTATATTTATGAGGTTCTGTTATGTTTAAAGCCCAACTCAAGGCTGGCCACAAAAAATAAGTGACAGACCCCTGTATACTAAAATACAATGCTCATTTTATCTAGAGCAGGGGTCTCCATACTTTTTAAAGCAAAGGGCCAGTTTCAGAATTCAGGGGGGCCGGATTCGGACCAGTTGGGGTAGAAAATGTCTTGGGGCCAAGCATCAGTGAGAATAAACATGGCCCCAGTGTTGGTGGGCAGTTGGCGGAGGAATAGTGCTCCATCATTGCTATTAGTCTAAGAAATAGTGCCCCATTGTTGGTACCTTTGGGAGGAATAGTGCCTCATATCCTTGGGAGCAATACTGCCCCAAGGGCCGATGAAGGCTAGCAAAGGGCCACATACGGCCCTCGGGCCAAAGTATGGAGACCCCTGATCTAGAGGGTTGTAATGGAGACAAATATTTACCTTGCACACAGATTCTGTAGCAGGTGGCTCTCCTGTCTTCTCTTCTGTCCTTGTATGTGGGCAAGCCCTCAATATCACCATGTACAATGCAGCACCGCTGGTCATGATATGTCTAGAAATAATTTGTCACACACGTCTACCTCCACCAATCTATGAACTCACCAGATTTTTATTTTTTTTTGTATATAGAAAAATAAAATCGCGCTAAAAAAACTGCAAATGGAACTAGGCAGTATAATCACAAGAAAATAAACACTGAAGGTATAATCCATATATGAATTTTTTTTTGAGCACACAGAATCATATGTAAATTCAAAGTTCAAATTGCAAGGTCAAGTTCATATTGTAGATCTCCTGGGTGCAAACACTAATGACAGACTGTGGAAAAAAGTGTTGAGAATAGGCACCTCCACCATGAATAAGAATGGCCTCTTACCAGATGTACAATAGAAAAAAGCCTTCTATCTTAAACACAGAGTCCTCATAGACAGCTCCAACGTCCTGATCTCCTATATAGGGACAGCCCTCCATATCGTCGGTGTGCGTCAGGATGTATAAAGGAGGGATAAAAAGGCTTGCATAGTGTAAAATCGTTGGGTTTAATATAGAAAATAAAAGGTATGCACTTACAAGAAAATAGTAGTAACAGGCATCCAATAAGTAAAGCCGGCCGGCTAGCACATTCCGCCCGTGTCTTCCGGGTGGAGATAAGTTTGCGCGGTGACGTCAGCACGTCGCCTCCCTACGCTTCGTCACTAGAGGGACGTGTTCATGGGATACAGGCGGCGTGCTGAATCACCGCATATATACACAAAGCGTGGTGCGCAGCCTCGATGTCAGTCACACCAGGTCGTAGGCCCGCCATCTTTGAATCTGGAAAAACTGAATTTGCTAATGGTGGTAAGTACAATCGCCTCCCTTACAAAGGCAAAAAGTTAAAAATATAAAAAATATATATAAAAATATATCATACCACCAGAATCTTGAAAATCAATATTGGAGACAATAATGATTTTCTATACGTAATAAAAGGGTCAATAAAACCGCAAAACAACACTACCCCATTTAAGGGCAAGCATAGCGTGTCTAATCTTAACCTGGTTAGAGCTCACATCAAGTCTGCCCTACCGCATATCAATACAATACAAATAAATATAAGAAAGGTTACTATGGGCCAGATTCAGGTAGAGTTAGGCTGGAGTATCAGTGATACTCCAGCCTAACTCACTTTCAGCCGGCGTTTCTGTTTTCTGTAAGCAGAAAACAAGAAATGCCGAGTTGGAGTTCCTATACGAGCGGCGTCATTGTATTTCGACGTCGTATTAGAACTGCAATTTTAAAAATGGCGCTCAGGGCGTTCCCGCTGATTAACGCTGAGAATATGTTAATCAGCGAGAATCGGCAATTCACGATCGTATTCGGGCCCGACGCTTTCCGACGTTTCCGTAAGGCCTTGTACACACTATCAAATGTGTCTGTTTAAATCGGTCGGACCGACCGATTTGAACATATCTGTCTGCTGGCATTTTGGTTAGCCCGCGTGTACACACGAGCAAACCAAAATCCCCGCCAGGAGACAGCGCGCTGACGTGGCGGTGACGTTGACGCCGCCATGTCACCGCACCAGGAAGTAAAACACTTCCGCGCATGCGTCGAAACCATTCGGCGAGTGTGCGTGAAGACATGTCTGCTGGTTAGTGTACTAACCAGCAGACATCTCGGGCGGACGGGTTCCCAGCCGACAGATTTCAAAGCATGCTTTGAAATCTGTCGGGTGGCCAAATCCGTCTGTTTGCCCGTACACACGATCGAATCTGTCTGCTGAAACGGTCTAGCAGACCGTTTCCAGCAGACAGATTTGATCGTGTGTACGAGGCCTAAGAGATACGCGGCGTAAAGAAAAAACAGCCCCCTAGTGGAGTATCCTATGTTAAGTATGGCCGTCGTCATCGCGTCGAATTTAAAAATGTTCGCGTCGTTTGCGTAAAACGTCCGTGAATGGGGATTGACGTCATTGACATTCACTGACAGAATTTGGAGCATGCGCACTGACAGTCGACGCATGCGCAGTACGTTCGCCGCCGGATCGCGCCTAGTTTAAATAATACACGCCCCCTATCCGCCCAATTTGAATTCCGCCGGCTCATTTTCGCTACGCCGCCGCAACTTTAGGAGCATATAACAGTACTTGCTCCTAAAGTTTCGGCGGAGTAACATAAATGATTAACGTTACTCCAAAATAAAGATTCGCCCATCTACCTGAATCTGGCCCTATGTCTCCAATATGTAGTAATATACATAAAATCAGTCATATGTTTATGATTTACATAAAAAATATATCTCCTATTCATACATCCTAATTTTGTAAAAAACACCAAAAATGATCAATAATTACTGAACCTGTTTTTCAAGAATTAGCTATAAAACAGTTCACATCCAGCTCTATATTGAGACCAAAAGGGGTGTAACATTTTAATTCATGCACCCATGACATTTCTAGTTTGGAAATAGTCCTGTCCTTGCAGGTAGACAGGGAGAATGCATTACAGTCAAAACCAGGATGCTGGAATGAGATCAGCAGCTTTGATGGAGCAGGAGCGCTGCACGTTTCTGGCAGTTCTGTCTTAGCTGATATGAATTGAAAAGGTTTTTTACTCGCGAAACCTGCAGCCAAATAGGTTAATAGAGAGAACGGTAAATATTAGAAATGATCAAATTTGGGAAATTGACACATTCGTTTTATTAATACAATTTAAAGTGTATGTTTAAAGAGGCAAAATCTTTTTTTCTAGTTTTGCAGTTGGTGAGGAAGGGTTAGAACTGTTGGGTTTTTGCTGCAGTCTAGCAAGCTGTTAGAGAAATTGACACTCTTTGCTGTCACCTTTATGCCTAATGTAGGTGGTCGGACACTATAACTGGCTTCTGTGTTCCCAATTATAGCAGCCCCCTTTCCCAAAAAGCAAGCAGGCCTACTGGGACCCCCCCAGGAATTGTACACACTACTATAGTGACTGGCTACTACACCAGAGCCTGCATGAACTGAGCAAAGAAAACAGGTACTTGCAGTTGGCAGACAGGCAGAGTGTTTCAGTGATAGTCCAGGTAAAAGGCAGGCAGAGTTCAGAGAATAGTCCATATCTGACCCGAGGTCATACACAGGGAAATCCAAACTAGCAGAGCACGGCAGACAAACAGGCAGCTTGATTAGGTATTTACACACTCTATCACAAGCATGAGACTGGAGGTTTGGCTGGCCTATAAAAGGTTTGGTCTTCACCCAGAGACTGACCACATTAATCACCTTGCAGGTAGACAGAGAGACAGGGAGAATGCCACAACCAAAACCAGGATGCTGGAACGAGGAGCAGAAGCACTAGACACTCCTGACATTTTTCTAAACTGTTGACAGCAGTTGTACCAGGCACACACCACACACTTCTGAAAAGCTTCTTGTATCTGACTGTTGCTGTGAAAGAGTTGTTCTCACTTTTTGTCTGGTAAAACACTAGCAGCATGCTTCCCATTGTGCATGCGGGAGCCGCCCTGCACTGTGTGAATAGTGAAGTGTCCGTGTCCCCCCCCCCACCCTTGCCTGCAACCTTCTGGAATACCTCACAGGTCCCTGGAGGCTGTGGGACCATTCACAGTGCAGTGTGGCTCGCGCATGCACAGTGAGAAGCTGGCTGTGAAGACACAAAACATCTTTAACCACTTCCTTACTGGGCACGTATACCCCTTCCTGACCAGGTGAAATTTCAGCTTCTGGCACTGCGTCGCTTTAACTGACAATTGCGCGGTCGTGCGACGTGGCTCCCAAACAAAATTGGCGTCCTTTTTTCCCCACAAATTGAGCTTTCTTTTGGTGGTATTTGATCATCTCTGCATTTTTTTTTTGCGCTATAAACAAAAAAAGAGCGACAATTTTGAAAATCAATATTTTTTACTTGTTACTATAATAAATAGCCCATTTAAAAAAAACAAAAAAAATATTTTTTTTTCTCAGTTTAGGCCGATATGTATTATTCTACATATTTTTGGTAAAGAAAAGAAAAATCGCAATAAGCGACTGGTTTGCGCAAAAGTTATTGCGCTTACAAAATAGAGGACAGAATTATTTTTAATTTTTATTATTCATTTTTTTTTACTAGTAATGGCGGCGATCTGCGATTTTTATTGGGACTGCGACATTATGGCGGACACATCGGACACTTTTGACACATTTTTGGCGCCATTCACATTTATACTGCGATCAGTGCTATAAAAATGCACAGATTACTGTATAAATGTGACTGGCAGTGAAGGGGTTAACACTAGGGGCATGGAAGGGGTTAAATGTATTCCCTGAGTGTGTTCTAACTGTGGGGGGAGGGGGGGTGACTGGGGGAGGTGACCGATCTGTGTCCCTATGTACAGGGGACACAGATCGGTCTCCTCTCTCCCCTGACAGGACATGGATCTCTGTGTTTACACACAGAGATCCATGTCCTTGTCCCTGTAACCGCCGATTGCGAGCGCCTGGAGGACATCGCGGCCGCCAGGCACGAGCATCGGTATCTCAGGAATGCGGCGGGCACGCACGCGCCGCCGGTGGCACTCGTGCCCCCTCTAGTGGCCTGTAAAAGCGGAGGACGCATATATGCGTCCTGTCAGAGATTTAGAACCACCCGGCGGCCGCACATATTCGTACGGCCATCGGGAAGTGGTTAAAGCGGTTGTAAACCCATTAAGGCTTACTTGTAGGTGCAAGAAATATCTCCCACACCTAAAATATTTAGGAGATATTTTCACATGCCGTAGACATCGGGCGCAGGCGCACAGAGCGTGCGGTTTCTAACGGCGATCTCCCTCTGGGAGAGGTGGCGGCATCGGAGGAGGCGAACGAGGACCGCACAGGGGGCTTTAATCTCTGGTAAGTACCGTTAATACATGAGTATAAGCCGACCCGAGTATAAGCCGAGGTACCTAAGTTTACCCCAAAAAAACTGGGAAGACGTATTGACTCGAGTATAAGCCTAGGGTGAGAATACAGCAGCTACTGTAAGCGGATAAGAGAGTCAACAATGCCCATTTGCATGCCTCACTGTTCCCATCCTCACTGTCCCCATTGCCACCTCACCGTGCCCATTGCAGCCTCCCTGTGCCCGAGTCAGTGTACCTGAAATTCTTGACAAACTGCGGGCATCCATTCATTGTTTAAAAGTCGCATTCTCCTCCTGGTCCCGTTACGTGATAGGCGTTTCCCAGCAACCTATCGCGGAACGTCTTCTCATACTCGAACTCAGTTTCCCAGCAGACACTGTGTTCAGTGTTCCGCCAATCACGGTCGTCTTTTTATCCTCGGACAAGAGAACGTCCGTGATAGGTGGAAAACACTGAACACAGTGTCTGCTGGGAAACGCCTATCACGGAAGGGACCAGAGGGAAGCTGCAACTTTTGAACAATGGATGCTTGCAGCTCTTTAGGTACACTGACTTGAGTATAAGCCGAGGGGGGTATTTTCAGCCCTAAAAAAAGAGCTGAACAACTTGGCTTATACTTGAGTATATACGGTAATTCATAATGAGCTAGTATGCATACTAGCTTATTATGCCTTTGTCTTGTAGGGTGAATAATTTTTTCCCGAGAGGGTTTACTTCCTCTTTAACATTACAGAAAAAGTCCAGGTGATAGTGACTGACAACCATCTACTAAAAACTGCTTTAAAAAGTGTTTATCTCTGTCATGCACTCTATCTAATATTCCCAGGAATTGTAATTGGGACATTTCCCCTGAATCGGATTCTTTTGTAAGCTCCATTGTTGTGATTTTCTCTAAATGTAGTCTTTTGTACACCTACAGCTATGTTAGCAGCTGGAACCAGTAAAGGCAAGGTCGCCATGTGGAGCAAAGTAACTGGTGGGCCAAAATCTTTAAAGACTGATGGAAAAGATAGCTGGAAACTGAGGACCCCAACAGAACTAGAGGGGAACATTACTCAAGTACAGGTAAGCTTATGATATCCAGAATCGCGTTAAAGAGATTTACTCTCACTTCCTGTCCTGCTAATGTTTTCTTACCAGTCAGGAATCCCAACAGAAACACAGGCCTATATATATATATATATATATATATATATATATATATATATATATATATATATATATATATATATATATATATATATATATATATATATATATATATATATACACAGGGCCAGATTCAGATACCTCTGCCTATCTATGGGCAGGCGTAGCGTATCTCAGATACACTACGCCACCGTAACTATCAGTGGCATTCCTTATTTAGAAACTACTTACGCCGTAAGTTACGGCGGCGTAGTGTAACTGTGGCGGCGCAAGGCCGCGCAATTCAAATGTGGAAGATGGGGGCGTGATTCATGTAAATGAATCATGACCCCACGTTAGTGACGTTTTTTCTGAACGGCGCATGCGCAGTCCGTGGACGTATCCCATTGCACATGCGTGAAACACGTTGCAACTGGTCAATGTAAACGACTTGTACGTAAATTACGTACAGCCCCATTCCCGAACGATTTACGCAAACGACGTACAATTTGACGCTGTCCCGACATCCATACTTAACATTGGCTGCGCCTCCTATAGCAGGGGTAACCTTACACCGGAATAACGCTTACGCAAACAATGTAAACTACGACGGCCAGCCGCAAGTACGTTCGGGAATAACCGTAACTCCCTAATTTACATATTCGACGCGTAAAACGACGGAAGCGCCACCTAGCGGCCAGCGTAAAACTGCAACTAATATACGACGGTGTAACAGAATTACGCCGCTCATATATTAGCAGAATTCCGGCGTATCTTCTTTTCTGAATATCAAAAAAAGATACGCCGGCTATTCTTAGTATTTACGCGGCATATCTCTTGATACGCCGACGTAAATACTATTTGAATCTGGCCCACAGTATATATATATATATATATATATATATATATATGTGTGTGTGTTTATACACTGTTGGGTCTAAATATATTTGGAAAGGCAACATTTTTCATACTTTTGGCTCTGATGCCGCTGCCGTTATTCATGTCATGGAAAAAAATGAAGTTTTTCTTGTCGTGATTCCTCTCAAGCCTGCCTTACATACACACGTTCGTGAAAAAAAATGTCGAGCAAAGGCACGGTGACGAAAAAAAGGACGCCAATTTTGTTTAGGAGCCACATCGCACGACCGCGCAATTGTCTGTTAAAGCGACGCAGTGCCGAATCGCAAAACCTGGCCGGGTCCTTTAGCTGCCTAAAGGTCCGGGTCTTAAGTGGTTAAGCATACACACGACCTGTTTTCTTGTCGTAAAACAGTCCGACGAGAAAATAGAGAGCAGGTTTTCTATTTCTCTCATCGAGATTCCAGGCAGTTTTCTCGACAAAAAAACATAAACACAAACGATTTTCTAGGCAAAAAGCTTCTGTCCGAGAAATCCTTGCGTGTGTACGAGGCTTCAAACCCATTTCTGGTCAAAATTAGAACAGCCCCCATTTCTCCTGCCCATCCCACTCCCTTCCAATAACAAACATAAAAATTAAGCCATTAGTGACTTGCCTCAATCCAGTTCTGGGAAGAGGCATCATACATGGTCATGTGATGGTGGATTAAGGCTCAATGCACCGTCACATGACCATGCATGATGCCTCTTCTGGAACTGAAGACCAGTGCTCTACAGATCCAATTCTGCAGTCTGTGCCTGCCACCAACATGTCTTGTTGCCACCAACCTCTCATGTAATCATCACGTTGCCACTTTTGTTGGGGGAGGGTTTGCATGGTTCTATTGGTAGGCAAGTAGTGCAGTCATATGTATTTTGACTTTATTTTGTGTAACTTCTTGCCTAATGTTCCACTTGAACTTTACATAAATAACACAATTTGTACTGCAAACTGCCATTGCTCAACCTATTTCTATAGCCTGATGTCTAATGTCTTTACTCTGTCTTGGCACAGTGGGGATCTTCCAAAAATCTCTTGTCTGTGAACAATCTCAGCTGTGTCCTGGTCCTCAGTGAACATGTAATGTCTTCTCATTTCCACCAACAAGTTGCAGCCGTCCAAGTGGCCCCTTCTCAGCTCAGTATAACTTTCTTCAGTACGGGGGCCACCCACAGCCTAAAGACCGATATGTATATCATAGGGGTCTTCGTCACAAAAGTAAGCAAATCATTTATTGATCAAACCCATAATCTTCATTTGTTGTGATTTGGATTTTGCATTGTTCCCTGTATTTATAACAATGAAGCCTCATTCACACGACTGGTTTTCTCGGCAAAAACCAGCAAGAAAACTGCTTTGTGTCGAGATTCCCGTTCGCGTGTACAAGGCTTTCAGGTTTCTCGTCAGGAAATCTGGCCAGAATCTCAACGAGAAAAAAAAGAGAAACTGCCCTCTTTTTTTTCCTCGTTGAGATTCTTGTCGGCCTGTTTCCCGACGAGAAACCCAAGAGTGTGTATACTTACCTGTCGCTGTGGAAACCCGCGCATGCTCGAAAAGACGCATTGGCGGTAGCTTCCACGGCATAGGTAAGGTGAAGCAAGATGGCGGCGACGGCATTGAATATGACGAGCGCATGCTCGTCTTACGCGATGACGTCACCGTGTTTTTTCCTTTCAACAGAACCGCGGTTCTTTTGAAACGAAAGTCTGTACACTCAGGCGGCAAGAGTTTCTTGCCAAGAATCTCATCAACGGGTTTTTCCTGACGAGGTTCTCGGCCTTGTGTACGAGGCCTTAATAAGAATAATGATATATTTGTAGTTTCCTTTATCGTTATGCTTTTCTCCCTTTTTTTTTGTACCAGGTACTTGTTTGTTCTATGCCAGTGTCTACTAGGTGGTGCACTTTGAGGCCGCGTACATACGATCGAATTTGTCCTCTGAAACTGGTCCGACGGACCGTTTCAGCAGACAAATCCGATCATGTGTATGGGCTAGCGGACATGTCTGACCGGCGGACAAATTTTAAAGCATGCTTTAAAATTTGTCCGCCGGAGACATGTCCGTCGGATATGTCCGCTGGTTAGTACACTAACCAGCGAACATATCTGCCCGCACATGCGTCAAATGGATTCGACGCATGCGCGGAAGTTTTTTACTTCCTGGTGCGGTGACGTGGCGGCGTCGACGTCACCACCACGTAACCGCGCTGTCTGCTGGCGGGGATTTTGATTCGATGGTGTGTACACGCTATCGGACCAAAATCCGATGAGACATGTCCGCTCTAAACGGTCCGTCGGACAAGTTTGAGCGGACATGTCTCATTGTGTGTATGCGGCCTTAGATTGTTACTTGCATAGCAAATTATCTGCGACAGCTCATATCCTCATTGGTCCACTTTAATGTTTGTAGCAAAGTCTCCATTAATCTATATGATTTTTTTCAGGAGTATGTCGCAGTGTGGAATGGAAAGCAGGTTACTGTCTATGAACTCAATGGACCAACACTGAGGAACACAGGTATGTAGGTCAACAGACAGTGACAAGTTCTCTTTGGTCATGTAGATTATATGATTCAAGAAAAGACTGCTGTGTCACCTCTGAGATGAATAAATACATTTCCTGCCATCTGCTGGTAATCACTCATCTCCTGGTTACATTGTTACATGGTTTAGCAAAGCAAAGCCCATAACTATACTAGTGATTTGGCATTAATAAATATCTTGTAACACAATTCTTCCATCAGTCTGTAACAACTCTGACATTCCTGGAGAGCAAAACAGAAGATAAATGAGTAAACTTGGCTCCAACAAAGCTGTGTGATAATTATACAATTATAATTATACAAAAAACAACAGCATAGAACTAAAGATCTGTGTATGACAAACGTATCCCTTCCCAAATCTGATTATTATGGGTTGCACAATTAGGCTTGCTATGGGAGCACTCGGCAGGGGGGTGGAGCGAGGAGCACTGTCTGGGGACCTGAGAAGAAGCGGATTGGGGCTGCTCTGTGCAGAACCATTGCACAGAGCAGGTAAGTTTGACAGTTGCTAGTTTTACAAAAATAAACATTTAGGCTCCATTTTCACCTAAATTAAAGCAGATGTTCTGCGGCGATTCTTTTTTTTTTTTTTTTTTTTTTGGTGCATTTAATAGGGTTTCACAATACAAAGTTAAACTCACTTGTTTGGTGTCTTCAAATATCCCCTGTCCGTTTTCATGGCAAATAAGAACGTTTAAAATCGGTTCCTGACAGTTTCCATTTTGCTTGTGGGCATTGTGAAGCCCACAAGCAATCATTTCCTGGAAGCGTTGGCTGTATAGAACGAGCGAGCGGCGTGTCTAACCAATGAGCGACGAGCAGCATCTCCAGCTGACGAACTGTTCATATATATATATGTTTATAATTATATATATAATATATATATATATATGTTTATAATTTTAAGCGGCTGCTGAACTTTTGAGGTTGATTTTATATTTTATTTTTTAACCTTATTATTAATTTTTTTAACCATATTATTGTCATTTTTCACATATATACACCATTTTTAGGATATTATTTATGGTGATTTGTGAAATTAAGCTATTTAATAACCTATTAGCTGTTGAGTGCTGAGATAGTGAAAGACGGCCAGGGACTTCACTACTTTTTTGTATGACGAACTGTTCATACTTGGGGATTTCTGTCTGATTCAATTGCACCTGCTCAGACCATCCCGGAAACTATCTGATAGCAGAACCAGCTCGATAGAACAATGGCGTTCCGCATTGTTTCCTAGAAACATGACACGGCAAGCTCCCAGCTGACATTGCGGCGACGGGGAAATGAGTAGGAACGCCTACTCCCGCGGAAGGGAAAAACGCCAGAAGAGGAAGTGGAAGTTGGGGTGCCAGGAGAGGAAGTGGAAGTTCAGTGCTAAATATGATTACTCTAGTTTGGCCTTGTTCACACTTGTGCCTTGAAAGACCTACTGCATAAAAGGGAAGGCTTTGGTACTCTGGTAAGTTGTCCAAAAGGAGACTTCTCACTGCACCCTACAGAAAACAAATCCAAACTTTTAAAGCAGTAGTAAACTTCCAAAAAAACAAAAACCAAAAAAACCTGCAAGACAATGGCATAATGTGTTCGTATACAGCTGCATGCAGGGTAAATATCTCCTAAACCGTCCAGGTTTAGGATATTTTTATTTTACCTACAGGTAAGCCTTATTATAGGCTTACTTGTAGGTAAAAATTACCAAGCGTGGCTGTGACAGACTCATCTGGGACAGAGGCTTTTGGAGAGGACTGAATGCTAGCCTCTTGCCTTGCGATCATGGGCCCTGGTATTTGAGGGTTGCTCTTTGTGAGCTGTATGCCTGGGACCCTGTATTTGCCATTAGAGTGACTGATTCATACTGTTGGGACATACAGTGTAAGGAGATGCTAATGCCATCCCCTCCAGCTATCTGTCTGTTCTCTGTGCTAATTGACCCTGCTATTGTGTAAAAATGTCCTGTGTTTACACTTATGATAATGTGTATTGTATAGCAGGTGAGCGAGGAGACGCGACGTCTACCCTGAAAGGTCATATCTATGAGTCGCGTAGTCTGGGTAAATGTTTAGTTAATTAGCTCATGTTAATTTATGTTCTGGTTACCTCCTCTTTAAACTGTATATAAGGTTGTATTCTTGGTGCTGTTAAACACTCCATGTTCAGCAGACAAACAAGTCTCGTCTCGTTGTGTGTTGAGAGCAGCTGGAATATCTGATATCTATATCCAGACTGATAGGAAGCGGTATATGACGGAAGCACTCAAGCAGAGTGTGGGACATTCAGTTACAGGGGTATACAACAGATTTAGGTTTTTAAGAGTGCAACGTCAAATGCACTTCACAATTATTGCTAAAGTGTGAACAGCTCTGTTCTGGAACAGAGGCAGAAATTTATAATGGACACATTAATAACTTTACAAGTGTGTATGTGTAAATAGTATGATCTTTTTAATATTTTTTTCTCCAAAAAAGCTGCATGTTTTATCACTTATTTGACTTTGTCGCTATTATAAAAAATGTTATACAATGCCGGGCTGTAAAAGGGAAAGTATTATACTTAGTTTTCCGGTGGGCCGAGTTTTACATCTTTGCCTCAGGTACTACTGCTGCCTGACATTTCTGGCCTTGACAAATGGCGTGTCCCCTGCTGGGTGCTGTGGCTCCTTTGTAATCACTGCTGTTTTCTGAGTATATCCTTTGTAATGTGATTGTTGTCTTGTATTTAGGCTCCTTTGCTAGTGACTCTCCTGTGCTGGCAATACACGAAGAAAACATCTACACTGTGGAGCCAAACAGAGTCCAAATTCGCACTTTACAGGTCAGTCTACAGACTAATTATTACATTTGTATCGTGCATAGTTATATCATTTGTGTATCTTTTAAGCCCAATTGAAGCTTCACATCTTTTTACTCTTTTTATAGATATGTACACCTATCATTTGTGACTGACTATTAATAGAAAAAAAAATTAAAATACCCTTTTCTTTTAATAAAAATGCTGCTTCCAGCTTTCACTCTGCAGTGCCCTGTGCTAGCAGAGCTAACAATCAGCCACACCCCTCATCACTTCCTCAACCAAACTTGTATTGAACAGAAGGCTGAGGGATTATGTCTGATTAGCACCTTGTCAGAATCTGTTGGTAATGATAATGTGCCCAGGACACATTTCAGCTTCACTGATAAGCATCACTGATGAGCACAGATGGGTGGCACTGGATAGGCAGCACTGATGAGGTCCTGCTGACAGGCATTAATGAGTGGCATCTGAAGGGCACTGACAGGCATTAATAATGGCGCTCCGATTGCCACTTTTATGGGCACTGGCAGACGTTCTTTCTGGGGCACAGGCTGGCAGGTGATGGGCACTTATTGGCACATCTGATGGGGGCTGCACTGATAATCAATGTGCTGATTATCGGCGCAGACCCCTCCTCTGACAGGGAGAGTCGCCGATCGGCTCTCCCTGTCAGCGTGAACCGAGGAAAGCCGTTAACCGGCACTTCCTGGTTCACAGGATGGTCAGCTGTGATTGGTCACAGCTGATCACGTGGTAAGAACCCTCTGTCAGAGGCTTCATACCACGATCAGAGTTGACTGACACACAGCACCTCCGATCGCCACCTTGTGCTCCCCCGCGGGCACGCGCCGGTGTATCGTCATACTCCGCTTCCCATCACAGACTGCTCTGGAAGTGCTGGGCGGCCAACTGTGCATGCGCGATGCGTTCCAAACGCATCTGCGATGCGTTCCAATGCATTTACGGCAGTGCACACCAGCGAAACCTCGTTCGGCATCCAGGCTCTTTCCTTAACATCCCCGTGGATTGGAGGATGTTAAAAAAAGAGCCAGGAGGCCGAGCGAGTGGAGCGAGGACGTGAGGCCGACTGGCCACTTACCTCTAAGTCCACGTCGCTCTGAATGACGGCTTCGCCGGTGTGCAGTGTCGTAAATGCTTTGGAACGCATCGCAGATGTGTTTGAAACGCATCGCGCATGCGCAGTTGGCCGCCGCAGCACTTCCGGAGCAGTCTGCGATGAGGGAGCCGAATATGACACGTCACCGGCTTGTTATCCTGATCACGTCATATGAGGATAACTTAACCACATTGCCGCTGTCATATTGCTATATGGCAGGCGACATGTGGTTCAAGGTCGACCTCAATCAAAACTGATATTGCTGACAAGATGGATCACAATTTGGGTTCCATTCCATATTTCTTGAAGTCTCCAATTTCTGCCCAATTGCTGCGGTCATGTCAAGCCAGGTGACAGTGTCGCACTCTCCAAATGGATTTTCCATAAAAAAAAAAAATGGGATTTGATATAGTAGAGAGGGATTGGAACACTTGTCAAGTTTTTATTGCCGTCTGTGCCTCCATTAGAGAGATTCATTCTCTCCATTTGTCCTGTTTGCCATTATCAACAATAGTGAAAGTAGAACTTCCCAAATGGGTTGTCCCCAGAACAACAATGATGGGGATATCTTCCAATTAGGACACTAGTTCTGGTGACCCTGGTGACAATCAGGGATTCCTTCAACTTAGAGGGATTTTTTCTTACTTCCTGTTCTGGTTGTTAAAAAGGAAGTAAAGCAAAATCTCCCCAATGGGACACAAATGGCAAAAAATGTTTTACAAGAGTTATAACCTTACCTTACTCTATCCAAAATAAAATAAAACGTTTGTTTTGTCTTTAGCTCTACTTTACTATAAAATTATTAGGCAGTCAAGCTTTTAGAGGGAACGCCTATTGATGGTCTTATGAAAATGAGAAGATACACCACTTGCTGCTGGGAAAAGTTAGCTTTAGAGCTTTAAGAAGCTAGCAGGTAGCTCAGTGTTCCACCAACCCCCCCCCCCCCCCCCAAACATCATTCTCACAATATTGAGATATGTTTTTTTGTTTTTTTGCTGGAATTTGACTTTAAAAAAAGGAAAGGCATTAGATTTGAAACATGTTTGCGGATTTAAAGTGGAGTTCCACCCTTAAAATCACTTTTTTTCATTACATCCAGCATACTGGCGTCAGCGCCAGTATGCTGTTTTTTTTTTTTTTAATGCGCGTACTTACTTTATATCAAATCATTGAATTCCAGGCGCACCGCGGAATGTCGCTGCTATAATGCGTCACGCCTTCCGGAAACAGCCGATTAGCATTCGGCTTTTACTCGGCGCCTGCGCACAGACCCAGGAGCTGACTGCGCAGGCGCCGAAAATAACCGGTCCTAGTTCGGGTTTTTTCGGAGGGCGTGACGCGGCTATATACGGCGCCTGCGCTGTCAGCTCCTGGGTCTGTGCGCAGGCGCCGAGAAAAGCCGAATGCTAATCGGCTGTTTCCGGAAGGCGTGACGCCTAATAGCGGCGACATTCTGCGGTGCGCCTGGAATTCAATGATTTGATATAAAGTAAGTACGCGCATTAAAAAAAAAAAAAAAAACAGCATACTGGCGCTGACGCCAGTATGCTGGATGTAATGAAAAAAAGTGATTTTAAGGGTGGAACTCCGCTTTAAAGTGTATTAAATTAATAACAAAAATGTTTTGGTCTGTTAAATATACCATTGAAAGTATTCAGGTTATATGTGTTCAGAAACGCACTGTTAAATTAGTTGTTGATCCTGCTAGAAATCCAGTGAGTTCCTCTGCTGCACGGAAATCCCAAGCAGTGTTATCAGCCCTTCCCAGTTCTACCCTTAAAGTGAATGTAAACCCACTCTCATCCTTTCTAAACTACTGCCATAGTGCTGATCTATAAGGATATAGATGCCTCCTGCATGTATCCTTACCTGTCAAATGTCTCCCCTCTGTCTGTTATGAGAACTGAAAAACTGCAGATTCTGTGGGTGGGTCCAATGTCTGGAGGTCTGTGGGTGGAGTTGTGATGTCAGTAGACTTCCCCGCCCACCTCCTGTGTATTCCTTACACTGAATTCTGCTATGATCACTAACAGTCAAAATCCAGAAAAGTAACCACATGACTTTAGAAAAGAAGTGGGGGTGGGAATTAAAAAATAATGCCTGTCGAATCTTAGAGATAAAGTATCTTGGCCTCGACCAGCTTATAGTTACGTATCAGTTATGTGGCCCCATAGGTCTTGTTTTTCTTGCAGATCCATATATACTCTCTCACAATGTACCGCGTACGATGCAACACTGAACCCCTCCCGAGTGTAAGGGTGATAGTTACAATGTATGATTACTTTATATATCTGGAGATTGCTAAATCATATGACCCTATGGTGGTCCACATGCATATGCTCTCATTCCCGTTTTTTCTCCCTCCCGTAATTTAGACGTGCTTTTATTATGTCAAACGTGATGCTTAATGTTGATGTAATTACTTTTAATGTATGTAATGCTTGAGACGATATCTTTCTGTATGTTTCTTTTTCTTCTTCTTTTCTTAATAAAATAAGATTGAATTAAAAAATAATGCCTGTCTCCAGGCTAGTGCATGGGATATGTAAATAACCTGTCACTCACAGCAAGGGGGCGGAATGGACTAAGGTTTTTCTCTGTAAGTCTGTTTTATTTCACTGAACTATAAAAGAGGATTGCTCAGAGCTGGGTTAACTCTGTGTGGCAAGACTGGCCACAGATGATAGGAAATTGTATACTCTACATTGTGACATAAAAAAAATAATAATAATGTGGGTTTACATCCACTTTAAACTATTTAGATATCTTTATATATTACATTTAGATATGTGATTAACCTGCCTTTTATGTTCCAGGGTACTGTCAAGCAGTTACTCCAATTCTCTGTGTCAGAGGGGAGTCCGTGTTTCCTGGACATATGTGGAGGATTCCTGGTGGTAGCCACAAATTCTGCACATTTTAAGCTCTTTGACCTCTCCAGAAGGTAATTGCTGTAGAACTGTTCTTGGTCTTTCCTAGAATGCTCAGGAAAGTCATACATTGACAGTAAGCTGGCCAAAGACATGACGATGTGTGGATTGTGTTCAAGATCCATTTTCTGACTGTTCTTTTTCTTAGCAGGTGGGTGTATGAACCTGCATGGTCATAATTCATTGAGCAGACAGCTTCACCACAATCCTTAAGCCCCGTACACACGATCCGAAAATCGTACGAAAAATGCCACTTTCGAAGCGATCATATGATAATCCAGGGCTCAAAATTTCAAGTCCTGAGCTACTAGCCAGGCCTCAAGGGTTACTCACCACCAGTTGCCCCCCCCCCCAACCCCTACCATGTCCTGCCTCTAATCCCGCCCCCTAGACACGCCCTCATAAATTATCTCATGGAATGACCCTTAAATATTTTATGCAGAATTAAGTTATAAAAATAAATATTAACAACAACTTTATCCATGCCCAAAAATGCAGCCTGCCCATGTTTACCAATGCAGCCACGTGTCCCCAGTGCGGCCACGTGTCCCCAGTGCGGCCACGTGTCCCCAGTGGAGCCTGTATCCCCATTGCAGCCTGTGTCCCCATTGCAGCCTGTGTCCCCAGTGGAGCCTACCTGTGCTGGGTAAGAGAGAGGAGAGGAGCTGCCGCCACCTGGTTATTTAAAGCGCGGGGAACATAAAAGCTTTCAATTCAATAGCTGTGTTCCGCGCCGTGAGCCGTCATATACAGCCCCTCCCCCCTTGTCCGGGAAACTTTGATAGACAGATCATCCGTCCAATCCTGGGATGGGTGATCTGTCTATCAAAGTGCCTGGACAATGGGGAGGGGCTGTATACAACGACGTGCAGCGGGAAACACAGCTATTGAATTGAAAGCTGTTATGTTCCCCGTGCTCCTTGCTCGCCCCCCCCCCGCCCCAGGCAGCCCACACTCGCCAGCCCTCAAAATGCACTCGCAAAATGCGAGCAGGCGAGTGTAAATTTTAGTTTAATCAGTACAGCTGTCGTTCGAAAATGCAATACAAATGCATTACAACACATGACATCACTTCCAAAATTTTATTCTGTCATACGAGAATTTTCATGACTTTAGTAAACTCATCAGATTTGATGTGAGATTAGCATGCAAAGAAAAAGGAAAGAAGTATTTATAAAAAATATATACAGTGAGGGAAAAAAGTGTTTGATCCCATGCTGATTTTGTACATTTGCCCACTGACAAAGAAATGACCGGTCTATAAGTTTAACCGCATTGCAAACGCATTTCAGAAAATTTATAAATTGATTTGCATTTTAATGAGTGAAATAAGTATTTGATCCCCCAGCAATCAGCAAGATTTCTCTAAATCTGCTTATTAGTACCTTTCCTGGTGAAGATTATGGTATCGGCATTGAATTTTCTTGCGATCACAACCTCCTATTAAGAAATGCTCACAGAACTTGCTGCACTCTAATTATGTTGTCTTTTTTTATTTAAAGGGAAGCCAAAGCCCACAGCAACTGTAAAAACCTGTGTGAGCTGGTGCCAGGACTGGGCAGCATTGTGTCCATCAGGTGTAATGCCAATGGCAGTAAAGTCAGCATCCTTGCCAACCGGGTAGGAATACGATTTTTTTTTTCTATCCTTGAAACGGTTATACTGTTTAGAAAAGCTCCCTATACATTGTAATTTGCAATTTGTATTTTTTTTTACATTAATAAACTATGATGGGGAAAAAACAAAACGAAAAAAAAAACATTGTCTTAGAATACAGAAGGAAATAAAATGTGTGATAAGTAGATAAGTTTGTGTGTGCGAGAGCTTCTGAATTAAATTGCATGTGTTTCTAAACTGCGAACATTAAAAGAGGAGTGTGGGTTTCAAAAAAACAATCATATACTTACCTAGAGATCGATGCTGCATCTGTCCTCCACCGTCTCTGCAGTGAGAACCGAGCGATAAAACACAGCTGATCGCTTAATTCTCTTCTCTGCCCTTCCAGCACTCACTGGAGCGCTAGCTCAGTCTTTCACCTGTGCAGCTGAGAGGCTAAGCCAGCTGTGCCAATCGAGGGATCTGGATGGATCCCGACTGTAAATTCAGGATCTTTTCCTAACCTAGACCGGCTGAGTGACATCAGCCGACAGTGGGCTTTAGCCTGCTGTCAGCTGAAAATGGGTCACCGGTGGAGCAGAATGAACTTGGATGTCAGTTTTTTGTCTTTCAGCCCTGCTGGGGTGAATGAAAGAATACTACTAGTGTGTACTAAGCTTTATATACAAAACAGTACAATAGAACAGTGGAACCTAAACAAGTCAAAACTAAAAAGTCAAGACCTCAAAAGAGTCCATAAGTTGCATATAATACTGTAGCAGCGCTTAGTCTCAAAACCAAATCTGAGATTCTTCTAAGGGTCCAGAAGACCTTCTAGGAATAAGATGATAGTGCAGATGGTATAGACACAAAAAGCAGTCCTTAATTAAGTGCTCCTTTCACCAAAAGAGGGGGTGTTCACCACGTGGGGGGATAATTAGTCCCCAGTTGGGGATGCACTCACCACAAGACTGAATCAAAAAGGGCCTGGATTATATATCTGTGTGTATCCTGGAAGATGCACTCTCCACCGTCAGGAATGTTTAAGATCAAACCGCATACATATAAGGTAAAAAAAACTCATATAGTGTGATACCGTTTAAAATCATTTATTAAGCCCAAAACATCCCAAATCATATATTGTGCGTACCACAATGTAAAATCATCAAGCATAAAACGAAAATCTGTACTGTGCCTGTCAGCTTCTCCCTGTGAGTCTGTAGAGATGTAAGTTACTGCTACAAAACTCTCCTGTTCCTGCTCTGGAGGCTGCACAGCGTCTCTGGTCAGTGATAAGCGTCACGCACTGACGCGTTTCGTCATTGGTTAGACTTCAACAGAGGTCGCCCTTGACTGAATGTACTGAAAGCCGCATGGTACACATGGAAAGCCTGGTTTCTGATTTTAATATATTGTTTGTAGAAGCTCATGTGCTCAATAAATATACAGGTTGTGCTATTTGCATTGCATTGTACTTGAGTAGCATAACTCAGAATAAATACAGAAATAGATCATGATTACTTTTAAATTAGCTCCAGTATTTAAAAATCTGCAATATTCACTCTCAATTCCGGTTTTATTGACATTCGCTCACTTTCCTAATTTATAGACACAGGGCATGTCATTTACACAATTGCAATAATCCTCTTGTTGGCATAATCATGACCCTTCTAACATACAAACAACAGATGTGCAGGCATTTAATCTTGCCACTCTGCCTGAGATTTCAATCCCTTTAATAAATCTCTGCAGCTTATAGCAGGGGGGTCTCCAGCATTTAAAGAAACATACTTATGTAATACATAATTCAAGCTAACGTTTGTGTATGACAGGCATGTCCAAAGTCTGGCCCATGTTCCGGTTTCAGACGGCCGGCCTGGTGATCTTGACATATATATCGTTTGTGGCCACCAACGAATCCCTGAGCGCCGGGGGACACAAAAGATAGTATGCTGGCTGCCTTAAAAAGGATGGGACGAGTGCCGTGGATACAGGAGGGTATTTCCTGTTTACACCTAGTCCTGTGTAAAAGGAAGTCCCATCTTCTGCGCTGCTATTGGACAACTGTTCTGTCCATCACAGGAGGCGGGACTTTCAATTAAAGTAGTCCGTGTAGAAAACAGGAGTTTCTCCTGTTTGTTGGCGCTCTTCCCACCTTCATTCATGGCAATACAATGGGTGCTGCATTCATGGCAATACAATGGGTGCTGCATTCATGGCAATACAATGGGTGCTGCATTTATAGCAATGTGGAGGGTGCTGCATTTATGGCAATGTAGAGGGTGCTGCATTTATGGCAATGTAGAGGGTGCTGCATTTATGGCAATGTAGAGGGTGCTGCATTTATGGCAATGTAGAGGGTGCTGCATTTTTCTTTATCGTACATCACGGGACACAGAGCGCATAGCCATTACATATGGGTTATATGGGTACCTTCAGGTGTGGACACTGGTGTAATCAACTTCACAGGAAGTTCCTCCCTATATAACCCCCTCCCACTGAGAGTGCTTTAGTTTTTTCGCCATGAATAAGCACTGATCCAGTGCGAAACGCGTCGGCTGTTCCTTGTTTCTACTGCTGTGACCCTATTTTTGTACATGCTGTCTATTGAATAAAAGACCACCCATCAGGTTTTGGAGTGCGGCTATCCATTTTTCTTTGTCTTCATTTTGCTTTAGTTTTTTCGCCAGTGTCTTAGGTGTTGGTCACGTCTAGCTGTCCCTCGGAGGTCTCGGGACCCAGGATAGCTAGCCGGATCCGTCCGAAGTGCTTCAAAGCCAAGGTGTACGGTACCCGGGCCCTGCTGGAGTGGGGTTTTGCCTATAATGCCTCTCCTTGGAGGGCTGGATTCTGGGCTCCAGTGCCTTAGTCTCTTCCAAGAACTAAACGCTACTGATGCCAGGATGCTATATAGGTCCAGGGGTGTGGGTTCCTTAACACAGGACCCCGGTCCCTGAAGGTCCAAGACAATACCCACGGAGATGGGGGAAGATTGGGCCTCTTGCATTTTGCAATACCCTGCGGCGTGGAGCAGGTAAAAGGGAACCTGCGGGACTTGGTTCGACAGTAGGTATCCCCCTGGGGGTTCTGGGTTGGCTAACAGTATGCTTGTGCATCAGCCACTATCTCCACTATGTCTGTGTAGGCAGGATGGGATACTAATGTTTACCCAGATAACATGTAGATATATGTATACTTGTGTAAGTTATATATTTGCTACTCACCCCAGGTCTGCCTGTTAACACTGATACTGCAACCCCACATGTTTTAAAGAGGAAATTGCTGGTAAAAACTCCTGTTTCTTAGGAAGCCCATGGGGACAGCTTCCTCTCTGTGTGTGCACTACAATAAGATTAGTGCTTACCTGGTGTCTGTTGGTGCTGCCTAAACGCTGGTCCATGTTTCCTCTGCTCTGCTTCCTCCATGTGGTTTCAGCGTGGTGCGCGCGATCGTGCGCGCGTGTGCGCGCGCGTGTGCACGCCGCCTTTTATAGCGTCGGCGTGCGTCGGGGGGGCGGGCCGGCAGCGTCAGGGTCTGTTGAAAGGGAAAAACTTTTTCTCTGGCTGGTCTTTCCCTCCTGGAGGCAGAGGAAGAAAGGATACAGAGCGTGCAGCTGGGTCTTTTGGCCACACAGGGACACCTAGTGGCGGTTTTGTGGATCTTCAGGTCTAGGACTTAGGTCCACTATTGACCAGAAAAAAAAAAAAAAAAGGAAGTTTTTTGCTTAAAGGGACTCAGCCTTAGATCCAGCAGTATCTGAGTCTACCTTGGACTCCGGCTAACGGGCATTGGTGTGTCAATACTCACAGGTTTCCTCAGTATTGCCACCTCCCAGGCGGGTAAAAAAGTTAATAAAATTTTTTTTGAAAAAAAAAAAAAGGAAAAAAGGAAAAAGAGAGAAATTAGTTCTTTTTCATTTTCCTCATACCTGCCCTCATATTGGTTACTCCTAGCTACAACAGTCAGGTGTTGGCTATAGGGGTGACCCAAGGTTGTACAATGGCTCCAAAGGGATCTGGACCAGCCAAGGCTGCTAAAGGTGCCAAAAAGCAAAAGGGGTCTCCATCGGGGTCAGAGGATTTGGGCCAGGCTTCTACGGCCCCACCCTCGCCAGTTAGGACACCGAGTGGCATAGTACAAGAGCCATTGGGGGTGCTGGGGGCAGAGGCGGCCCCCGATCCACCCATTCCCGTTTACGTGACGGAAGAAATGCTAGCAGCCACCATGAGTGGGCTAGAGAAAAGGTTAACTGCGTTGTTTTCCCGTCCTTGCCCAAGTAGCAAGCGGGCTAGATCCCCCTCACCCAGTGTGGGGTTTTCAGAGGCGGAGGTCTCCTCTTCAGAGGAACGGGACCCACAAGGGGATCAGGCAGACCCAAGTCCCGACGGTTCAGACAGGGAAAATTCCACTATAGATGAATATTTTTCGGCCTCTCAAGCGGAGAGCCTGTGGATCCAGTCTTTGACAGATATGGTTCGCACTGCCTTTAAACTTCCAGTGCCAGAACTAGTAGCCCCGGAGGTATCCTCATTGGGTTCTTTAAGGGCTCCATTAACTTGTGCGTCTTTTCCAATGCACCCCCTTCTGCGGAACGTGATTTACCAGGATTGGGTTCGACCTGATAGAATCTTTGTCCCTCCTAAAAGATTCTCTATTCTCTACCCTATGGAAGAGGAATATGTAAAGAAATGGGCACTCCCTACAGTGGACGCGGCCATTTCCTGCGTGAATAAATCCGTGACTTGTCCAGTTGAAAATGTCCATATGTTCAAGGATCCGGTCGACAAAAAATTCGAGACCCTACTGAAAGCAGCTTTCACCTCAGTAGGTGCCATGGTTCAGCCAGCAGTAGCAGCCATTGGTGTTTGTCAGGCCCTGAAGGATCAGGCAAAACATATATTAAAGGACATGCCGGCTCAGCATACTCATGAATTAGCAGAATTCCCTAGGGCTCTCTGCTTTGCAATAGATGCTATTAAGGACTCCATCCAACAGGCATCCCGTTCATCTCTACTGATGGTTCACATGCGTCGCCTTTTGTGGCTAAAGAACTGGTCAGCAGAGGCACCCTGCAAAAAGCTTTTAGCAGGGTTTCCCTTTCATGGGGGAAGACTATTCGGGGAAGACCTAGATAAATATATCCACACCATATCAAGTGGAAAAAAGTACTTCCTTACCGGTCAAGAAAAGACCGCGTGGGCCCACGTTTAAACGACAGGCCATTGCAGGCTCGGCCCCTTCGACTTCCCGTCAGTATCGACGGCCTCCCGGGCGTTCAGCAGTTAATAGCCGCCCACAGGGACAAGCCGCGGCAAACAAGAGGCCCTGGTCTCGCAAGCCGGCTAAACCAGTCATCAAGTCAGATTCATGAAGGGGCGCCCCCACTCTCTCGGGTGGGGGGAAGACTTCAGTTTTTCTCCGAAGTCTGGAAGGCCAGAATTCCCGACTCTTGGGTTCGGTCCGTAGTAGCCTCAGGCTACAAACTAGAGTTTCGAGAAATCCCCCCTCCTCATTTTCAGGGGTCAAGTCTTCCAAGCGACCCGTTAAAGAGGGCCTCTCTCGTAAAGGCGTTGGATCGCCTCTTGCTCCAAGGAGTAATTGTAGAAGTACCAACCCAAGAAAGGGGTCTGGGATTCTACTCCAACCTGTTTGTTATACCAAAACCCAATGGCGACGTCAGGCCTATATTAGACCTCAAACGCCTAAATCGCTTTCTAAGGATTCAGACCTTTCGTATGGACTCCATACGTTCAGTGACAGCCAGCCTGCATCAGGGCGACTTTCTAGCATCTATAGACATAAAGGATGCATATCTGCATGTGCCGATTTACCCAGCACATCACAAGTTTCTTCGTTTTACGATAAATCAAAGTCATTACCAGTTCGTAGCCCTCCCTTTCGGGTTGGCAACAGCTCCACGGGTATTCACAAAGGTGTTAGCCCCGGTGCTAGCCGTCCTAAGGACAGAAGGCATCTTGGTCCTGGCATACCTGGACGATCTCCTGGTTATCGACAGATCAGCTTCCAACCTCAATCATGCAGTAGTCCGCACAGTGCGGCATCTAGAAGAGTTCGGGTGGATTGTGAACCAAGAAAAATCAAGGTTACAACCCACAAGACAGTTGGAATATCTAGGCTTTCGGTTAGATACAGAATGCCAGAGGGTATTTTTACCTCAAGAGAAGATCAGGTCGTTGATTCAAACGATTCAAATAGTCTTAGGCAAAAAGAAGCCGACTATTCGCCTATGCATGCGACTGCTGGGAAAGATGGTGGCCGCCTTCGAAGCAGCGCCCTATGCCCAGATCCATACCAGAATTCTGCAGGCAGCTATTCTCTCTGCTTGGAACAAGTCCATACAGGCATTAGACCGTCCATTAGTTCTTTCCCCAGGAGTCAGTCGCAGCCTGTACTGGTGGCTGATCCCTCAAAAATTATCAAAAGGGAAAACCTTTTGCCCCATCTCGTGGAAAATAGTAACCACAGATGCCAGCCTAACAGGTTGGGGGGCAATCTTAGGAAAACGGACCCAGCAGGGACAGTGGTCAGAGGCAGAAAGTCTGCTTCCCATCAATGTCCTAGAGATCAGAGCTGCTCGGTTGGCCCTGGTCGCCTGGACTCTCCCCCTGCAGGGTCTGCCAGTAAGGATACAGTCCGACAATGCCACGGCGGTGGCATACATAAACCACCAGGGGGGCACAAGGAGCCTAGCGGCTCAAAGGGAAGTAAACCTGATTTTTTCATGGGCCGAAGCCCATGTACCCTGCATCTCAGCAGTGTTCATCCCAGGGATAGACAATTCTCAAGCAGATTTTTTGAGTCGTCAACAGTTACTCCCGGGAGAGTGGTCTCTGCACCCCCAGGTATTCCAAGAGATTTGCCAAAGATTCGGAGTTCCCGATGTGGACATCATGGCAACAAGATTCAACAAGAAGTTGGACAAATTCGTATCCCGAGCCAGGGACCCCTCGGCCTACGGGACCGATGCGTTGGTTTGCCCCTGGCACCAGTTTTCTCTCCTGTATGCGTTCCCTCCACTACAGATGATTCCCCGCCTTCTACGAAGGATCAGGGTGGAGCGCAGGCCGGTGATCCTGGTGGCCCCAGCCTGGCCCAGAAGGGCTTGGTACGCACTCATCGTGAGGATGTCAGTAGGGGCACCGTGGCCACTCCCCCTGCGCCCAGATCTGCTGTCTCAGGGCCCGATCTACCACCCTGCTTCACAGCAGCTAAATTTGATGGCTTGGCGGCTGAATCCCTAATTCTTAAGGGCGGAGGCCTCTCAGCCCAAGTCATATCTACGTTAATTCAAGCTAGAAAGCCAGTCTCTAGAAATATCTATTACAGAGTCTGGAGAACCTATGTGGAGTGGTGCGAGTCTCAAGGAGGGCATCCTCGCAAGTTTTTTTATTGACAGGATCTTGCGATTCCTCCAGGTTGGTGATGACAAGGGGTTGGCTCTTAGTACTCTAAAGGGGCAGGTGTCTGCCTTATCGATATGGTTTCAAAGGCCTTTGGCCACACATTCGCTTGTGAAAACCTTTTTGCAGGGGGTCTTGCATGTAAATCCCCCTATTAGAGCTCCCCTCTGCCCCTGGAATTTAAATCTGGTCTTGTCAGCTTTACAAAAGCAGCCGTTTGAACCTCTGACAGAAATCCCTCTTGTGCTGCTAACCCGAAAGTTGGTTTTCTTGGTGGCTATGGCTTCGGCCAGAAGGGTCTCCGAGCTGGCAGCCTTGTCTTGCAGGGAACCGTACCTGATTCTGCATAAGGACAGAGTGGTTCTGCGGCCTCAGCCATCTTTCCTTCCTAAGGTCATATCCAGTTTTCACTTGAATCAGGACCTAGTCCTACCATCCTTCTTTCCTACTCCCCAGTCCAGAGAGGAAAGACTGCTTCATACTTTGGACGTGGTTCGAGCCATGAGGGTTTATCTCAAGGCTACAGAAAAGATTCGGAAAACAGATGTGCTTTTCGTTCTCCCGGATGGCCCCAAGAAGGGTCAGCCGGCTGCCAAGTCTTCCTTGGCTAGGTGGATTAAGCAGCTGATTTTTCAGGCCTATGGTCTGAAGCGCGTTCCACCTCCCTTATCAGTTAAGGCCCATTCTACGAGGGCCATGAGTGCCTCCTGGGCGGCACACCATCAGATCTCTATGGCACAGGTTTGCAAAGCGGCAACCTGGTCTTCCGTACATACGTTTACTAAATTTTATAAGTTGGACGTCGCAAAAGCTACGGACGCAGCATTTGGGCAGGCGGTCCTACGGGCAGCAGTATAGAATCCTCTGGCCCGGTTCACGCCCCTTTTTTTCTGTTGGTGGAGCTATATTTTACCTCCTGATATATTTTCTGTTTGGCTATTTTTTTGGCCTTACGGTCTCCCTCCCTTCATGGAGCATTGCTTTGGGACATCCCATATGTAATGGCTATGCGCTCTGTGTCCCGTGATGTACGATAAAGAAAAGAGGATTTTTAATAACAGCTTACCTGTAAAATCCTTTTCTTGAAGTACATCACGGGACACAGAGCTCCCACCCCTCTTTGTGGGAACATTGTGTAACCTCAGAGAAATTGCTTGCTACAAAACTAAAGCACTCTCAGTGGGAGGGGGTTATATAGGGAGGAACTTCCTGTGAAGTTGATTACACCAGTGTCCACACCTGAAGGTACCCATATAACCCATATGTAATGGCTATGCGCTCTGTGTCCCGTGATGTACTTCAAGAAAAGGATTTTACAGGTAAGCTGTTATTAAAAATCCTCTTATGGCAATGTAGAGGGTGCTGCATTCATGGCAATACAAGGGGTGTTGCATTAATGGCAATACAGTGGGTGCTGCATTCATGGCAATACAAGGGGTGTTGCATTAATGGCAATGGGGTGGGTGCTGCATTCATGGCAATACGGATGGTGCTGCATTCATGGCAATACGGATGGTGCTGCATTTATGGCAATACGGAGGGTGCTGCATTCATGGCAATAAGGTGGGTGCTGCATTCATGGCAATACGGAGGGTGCTGCATTTATGACAATACAGAGGGTGCTGCATTCCTGGCAATACGGAGGGTGCTGCATTCCTGGCAATACGGAGGGTGCTGCATTCCTGGCAATACGGAGGGTGCTGCATTCCTGGCAATATGGAGGGTGCTGCATTCCTGGCAATACGGAGGGTGCTGCATTCCTGGCAATACGGAGGGTGCTACATTCCTGGCAATACGGAGGGTGCTGCATTCCTGGCAATATGGAGGGTGCTGCATTCCTGGCAATACGGAGGGTGCTGCATTCCTGGCAATACGGAGGGTGCTACATTCATGGCAATACGGATGGTGCTGCATTCATGGCAATACGGAGGGTGCTGCATTCATGGCAATACGGAGGGTGCTGCATTCATGGCAATACGGAGGGTGCTGCATTCCTGGCAATACGGATGGTGCTGCATTTATGGCAATACGGAGGGTGCTGCATTCATGGCAATAAGGTGGGTGCTGCATTCATGGCAATAAGGTGGGTGCTGCATTCATGGCAATACGGAGGGTGCTGCATTTATGACAATACAGAGGGTGCTGCATTTATGACAATACAGAGGGTGCTGCATTCCTGGCAATACGGAGGGTGCTGCATTCCTGGCAATACGGAGGGTGCTGCATTCCTGGCAATATGGAGGGTGCTGCATTCCTGGCAATACGGAGGGTGCTGCATTCCTGGCAATACGGAGGGTGCTGCATTCATGGCAATACGGAGGGTGCTGCATTCCTGGCAATACGGATGGTGCTGCATTTATGGCAATACGGAGGGTGCTGCATTCATGGCAATAAGGTGGGTGCTGCATTCATGGCAATAAGGTGGGTGCTGCATTCATGGCAATAAGGTGGGTGCTGCATTCATGGCAATACGGAGGGTGCTGCATTTATGACAATACAGAGGGTGCTGCATTCCTGGCAATACGGAGGGTGCTGCATTCCTGGCAATACGGAGGGTGCTGCATTCCTGGCAATATGGAGGGTGCTGCATTCCTGGCAATATGGAGGGTGCTGCATTCCTGGCAATACGGAGGGTGCTGCATTCCTGGCAATACGGAGGGTGCTGCATTCATGGCAATACGGAGGGTGCTGCATTCATGGCAATACGGAGGGTGCTGCATTCCTGGCAATACGGATGGTGCTGCATTTATGGCAATACGGAGGGTGCTGCATTCATGGCAATAAGGTGGGTGCTGCATTCATGGCAATAAGGTGGGTGCTGCATTCATGGCAATACAAGGGGTGTTGCATTAATGGCAATACAAGGGGTGGGTGCTGCATTCATGGCAATACAAGGGGTGGGTGCTGCATTCATGGCAATACGGATGGTGCTGCGTTTATGGCAATGGGGTGGGTGTTGCATTCATGGCAATACGGTGGATGCTGCATTCATGGCAACGGTGAGGCTGCAGATGGGCACTGATTAGGCTGCATTGATGGGCACGGACCCTTATTTTTCTTCACAGTTCTTTATTTAAAATGTAAGATTTATTTTTTTAAAACTGCCTTTTTTAACCACACACAGCCATAAAGGCAAGAGAATTCTTGTTGGCCTGTGTATTAGTGCTCGGAGGAACACACTTAGACCGAATTTTAATGGTTTAAAGAATGTCAGGCAAAATGGTCGGCCCTCAAGCATGTACACTGCATCAAATCTGGTCGTCTTTGAAAAAAGTTTGGACACCCCTGACATAGAGTAAAGTTTATGAGCTTCTAAAAAACATGCCAAAACTCCAAAAAACAGCCGTTTATGAACTCCGGTGTGCATGGAGACTAAAAGATCAGCTGTGTGGCCAGTTGATTTTGCCTTTAATGCAGCTGTATTGCCAGCAGATGTCCCCCTCAATATATTATATAGCTGTCGGAAGCTTTGCATATGAGCACACTGTTAAAAATTGAGAGAGTTTGGTTATGAAGGATAGCAAACGTGACCCTTAGGCCGCGTACACACGAGGGGATATGTCCGCTGAAAACGGTCCGATGGACCGTTTCAGCAGACATCTCCGCTCGTGTGTATGGGCTAGCGGACAGATTTCTCCACCCGACAGATTTCAAAGCAAGCTTTGAAATCTATCCGGTGGGAATCTGTCCGCCCGACATGTCTGCTGGTTAGTACACTTACCAGCAGACATGTCGTCCCCCACCGCCGCCGCGCCGCTGCCGAATGGATTCGGCGCATGCGCGGAAGTGTTTTACTTCCTGGTGCGGTGACGTGGCGGTGACGCGGCGGCGTCAACGTCACCGCCGCGTCACCGCCACGTCACCGCGCCGTCCGGCGGCGGGGAATTTGATCCGATGGTGTGTACACGCCATCGGATCAAACTCCCGATCGGACATATCCGATGGAAATGGTCCGCGGACCGTTTTCATCGGATATGTCCGATCGTGTGTACGCGGCCTTACAAGAGACATGGCAATTAGTTATACCAAACAGAACATATATCATTGGTCACCGTAATGATCACAACAGACTGGCTCCTGGGGTGATAGGTCAGTCCAACTACAACTATTTAATCTTATTTTATTTTTATATTTGGGGGGTGATTTTTAGGAATGGAGATTACAGGGACAGAAAAGCAATTGGGGCCCCACAGACATTTTAACCTTTCGCTACTTTACTGAACAAGCCCTTTGCTTCAGCTTCTGTTCCCACTGGAGAGAATAAAGATAACGCCCTAAAAGGAAACATCAGCACCAGGGACATAACTTACAGTCAGTAGGATGTGTGCCTTGTGTTGATTTCTCCTCTTTTAGTTAAAATCTGTCCTTAACCTCGCTGTCCTAACGTTTTGGTGCGGCGGGGGGGTATTACAACTCAGCCATACATGGAGCAAATTTATTTCCTGCAACCAAGAGAATGCGGCAGGCTGGTTGTACCCAAGTTAAAGTGTTACTAAACTCACAACAGTAAAATCAGTCTGTATATGCAGCATAACATGCTTGTTATACTCACTGTGGAACTTAAGGGGTTAATCATCCGCATTGTGTAAAAAGGCTGTTTTATCCTGTATGCACAGATCCTCCCCCTCCTGCACTGTCTGGGGAAAGCCAGCTAACACAGGCAGAGTAGCCGACCTGCACATGCTCAGTTGTGTCTTTTATGCTGGAGAGAACATTTACTTGTTCTCAGAGCTAGCCAGGTCACATTATATTGACATCACACATATGGACGTGTATACAAGCTGAAGTGGAAATCTCCTCCTACCTAAACTCAGAGAACTGGAGAAAGGCACATGTAACCGTGGTATACAGATCATCCAAAAAGGTATCCAGTAGCAGTATTTTAATGTAACTGGGTTTATTAACACTTTAATCAATCAACTTGTTAATTCAGTCTGCCCATTAAGGGCTTTTTCACACGGAAGTTCCATATGTCCATTTTTCATCCATCCGTTGTCGGATGAAAAACGGACATACATGTATCCCTATGGGATCGCGGATGTCAGCGGAGACATGTCCGCTGACATCCGACCCACTCCGATCCGCCAAAGTATGCCGAAGGAAAAACCTACTTTTCCTTCAGTCTGGCGGATCGGATCGAATGAACACAGACAGACGGTCCGTGTTCATCCGATTCCCCATAGGGGAGAGCGGAGAAAAGACAGGGCGGTCCCTGCACAGTATGCGGGGAACGGCCTGTCATCCGGCAGCTCAGCGGAGATCAATGGAGCGATTCCCGCTGAGCAAACGTTGATCTCCGCTGAGATGTTCCTTAACTTTACTTTACTTTACTGGCCATGTCTTGGTAGGTTTGCAGTTGTGCCATACTTTTTCAATTTTTGGATGATGGATTGAACAGTGCGCCGTGATATGTTGACATGTTTCCCCGAAAATAAGACATACGCCGAAAATAAGACCTAGCTGTTTTTCCAAGAGGGCTGCAATATAAGCCCTACCCCGAAAATAAGCCCTAGTTCGGGGAAATTGTGTGTTTTGCGAGGAAAATAATATAATCCTATTAAGGCAGTGTGCTCTGTGTGTGTGTGTGAGACTCTCTCCCTAGCGATGTCAGGTGACTTTGCTACAGAGCAGCACTCAGCTAATCTCCCCCTGGTCTCCTCTTCTCCCACCTGTCTGTGGGGGATCTTGCCCCCCCCTCCCTTCACAGAGCTTTGGCAGGTCACTGAAAGTACGGTAGAGAGCCTCTGCAATCAACATGTGTGGGGTATGCAGCATGGATACTCCAGTCTCTTCTCCTGCCTGCCTGCAGGGGATCTCGTCCTCCCCCTCCCTCTGCAGAGCTTCAGCTGGTCACTGAAAGTACAGTGCAGAGCCTCTGCAATCAACATGTCATACGGTACTGTGTGCGGTATGCAGCATGGCTACTCCACAAGGTATTTACAGATTATTTTTCTTCACATGCTGGTGTGCTCTCTTCCCTGCTTGGAGCATTGCAGAGGGAGGGGGGCCAAGGTCCCTCGCTGGTGGCTGGGAGAGGTGGAGGAGAGCTGAGGTGTTTGGCACTGTTAAATTGCAGGGGCACACACATTCTGTATTGTGTCCTGCTGTAAAAGAAAGGATTTGGGCATTTTAAGTTTGTTCAAACTGGGGATTCCTGAATATGTTAAGACCTACCCCGAAAATAAGCCCTACTGGGTCTTTTGTTGCCAAAATTATTATAAGACCTGGGCTTATTTTCGGGAAAACACGGTACAAACACTGTAGCTGCTGACTTTTAATAAGGACACTTGCCTGTCTAGGGTGCCCGCGATGTCGGCAGCCGAGCAATCGCTCAGGTCTCGGCTGCCCCGCCGCCATCCTCAGTGAGGGAATCAGCAAGTGAGACGTTGAGGCTTCACTTCCCGGTTCCCTACTGCGCATTCGCGAGTTGCGCGGCGCTATGTGAATGGGCGGATGTCTCCTGGGAAACACACAAGGTCCCAGAAGATATCATTCCCCATTTCCCAAGAGGCAGTGCAAGGAGAAGAAATAAGACCACCGTGGACTAGGAAGTGTCAGATTAGGACGATCTGCTTAGTAACAGCCATTTCTGGTAAGTATAAAAATGTATTTTTTTTTTTTTAAATTGTTTGTACCTTTTTTGGCTATTTTTTTTTTTTTATAGGGTGGACCTCCACTTTAAACTTCTCCACAATTTTATCCCTGACCTGTCTGGTGTGTTCCTTGTCCTTCAGAATGCTCTTTGTTCACTAAGGTTCTCCAACAAACCTCTGAGGGCTTCACAAAACTGAGATTAAATGACACAAAGGTGGACTCTATTTACTAATTAGGTGACTCTGAAGGTAATTGGTTCCACTAGGTTTTAGTTAGGGTTATCAGAGTAAAGGGGGCTGAATATAAATACACACCACACTTTTCAGATATTTATTTGTAAAAAGAAAATTTAAAACCATTTATAATTTTCTTTCCACTTCACGATTATGTGCCACTTTGTGTTGGTCTATCACATAAAATCCCAATAAAATATATTTAAGTTTTGGTTGTAACGTGACAAAAAGGGGAACATTTTCAAGGGGTGTGAATACTTTTTCAAGGCACTGTACATTTCTGATGTAGCACTATGTATGGCCACTAGAGGGAGAAATTCTCATATTCTTCAGTAACTGTGTACTTGAATAGGTTTCTGAATACTTCCTTTGTTCTGTTCTGTTGTTACTTTTTCACTTTGTGTGCAGGTGACCTTCTAGTCACTTTTTATAACAACATTTTTTTGTCTTTTAATATAGTTGACAATAGCGGTACATAGGAAAATCTATAGAGTGGTCCTATAGGACCCTTCCTATTTTTATTCAAATGTTATTAGGTATTGTGGATGACTTATATATGAGCTTATATGACTGTTTTTTAGATATTAAATTGTAAGCTTCTTTGATGACGCCGAAGGATATCAATGGTTCATTCTTTATATATAAAGCCCTGACCATACAATGCCACAATGCTTTTTAAATAGAGAATTACAGATTTGACATCATTATTAAAAGGCATATACTGTGTAACTTTCACTGCCACGGACCACCAGTGTACGGGATTTATATTTTACTGCCAGTGACCACCAGTTTGTTTGTGGTGGGTAAGGGGGCCAGCAGGTTGTTAATAGTGTACACCACTAACAGCATTGTTGAAGGTTAACACTGCAGACACCAATGTTGGGGGTATTGCGTCCACTTAAAGGATCACTAAAGGAATTAATTTTTTTATCTAAATAGCTTCCTTTTCCTTACTGCAGTCCTGGTTTCATGTCCTCATTGTTCGTTTTTGCTTTGAAGTTGCTGTAATTCTGCTCTGATCTCCACACTTCCTGCTTGTCTGGCTCCTTATGAAAAATCTCATGGCAGCTTTTCACTGTGGTCTAAGCTGTCATTTCTGTGTGTCTAAAACTCCTCAGAACCAATCAGATTCATTTTAAAAAGAAAACACTGCCCTGGATTTGTTTTGTTTTTGTTCTGTGTGTCTCTTTACTTCACAGAAACATGAAACCAGTTTAAAAATGAAACTAAACTGCAGGCACATTATATGATTGATTTTTATCTATTTTAATCATTTTTAAAAGGAATCAGTTAACTTTTGTGTCTCTATACCCTGTAAACCAGGCATCTCAAACTGGCGGCCCTCCAGCTGTTGCAAAACTACAAGTCCAATGAGGCATTGCAAGAATGACAGTTACCAGCATGACTCCCTCAGGCAGAGGCATGATGGTAACTGTAGTTTTACAACAGCTGGAGGGCCAGCAGTTTGAGACCCTTGCTGTAAACAGTCATTTCAGCAACATTTTTTTTTCCTTTCGTGTCCCTTTAACCACTTAAGGACCGTCGCATGTCCATTTACGTCGGCAGAATGGCACAGACAGGCACATCAACGTACCTGTACGTGGCTGCCTTGACGTAGGTCGGGGGTCCGATCGGGACCCCCCTGGTACATGCGACGGCCCCGGTGGCTGTAGGCGCGATCCGTGCTGAGGGGGCGGCTGTTCGTTTTTGTCCGCCCCCCCCGGATCGCTCCCAGCCAATGCGCGCGCTCCCCCTGCAGTGCACTTCCTCCTCCTGTGTAAACACAGGAAGAGGGAAGTGATGTGATCTCTGCTCTCGGTGGTATTTTCAACAGCCGCTGAGGAGAGATCACATCACATAGTAAGTCTGCAAAACACTACACTGACACCAGGACACGCAGGCACATTAACCCCTTGCGATCACCCCCCTCACCTCCCTGTCACAGTGTCACTGAATGCAGTGATCACATATGTACTGATCACTGCATTTAGTGTGACAGGCAGTTAGTGTTAGGTTCAGGGTAGCCCGCGTACCCCCCCTAATAAAGTTTTAACCCCTTGATCACCGCCCTAGTTAACCCTTTCACTCCCCATTGCCAGTGTCACTAAGCGATCATTTTTCTGATCGCTGTATTTTTTTTTTTTTTTTTATTGCAATCTTTTTTTTTTTTTTACTAAAGACATGTGGCAAAAAAAAATTTGGCCTAAATGTTTGACTAAAATTTTGTTTATTTGATTTTTCTTATAACAAAAAGTAAAAAATATTGTGTTTTTTTCAAAAACGTCGCTCTATTTTTGTATATAGCGCAAAAAATAAAAATCGCAGAGGCAATCAAATACCACCAAAAGAAAGCTCTATTTGTGGGAAGAAAAGGACGTGAACTTTGTTTGGGAGCCACGTCGCACCACCGCGCAATTGACTTTTAAAGCGACGCAGTGCCGAATTGTAAAAACCCCTTGGGTCTTTTAGCAGCATATTGGTCCGGTCCTTACGTGGTTAAACCAGTGTTTGGGGTTAGATTGCACTCACTGACGCCAATGTTAAGATTATTATTGTGTCCACTGACACTAATGCTGGAGGTTATTATTGCATTGACTGACACCAATGTGGTTGGTTATCATTGCATCTACTGACACTAATGCTGGGGCTCATTATTGGCTCCACTGACACCAATGTCGGGGGTTATTATTTCTACTTTTTCTTGTTACTAAATCAGCAATAATATCTTTTTTTTTAGGCTGAAGGCAACTTGGACTCGAAAATGTACTTCTATGATGTTGAACTGGACACTGTGACTTTCTTTGACTTTTGGAATGGACAAGCAGACCAAGGAGATTCACCAACACCATCCAATCCAGACTCGTAAGAATTGTTCTGTGCTTGGGATAAATGCATTGGTTTTTTTTTTGCACCACGTTGCAGTAGACTCAATGCTTCTTATGTATTTGTAATATGTAGATGGATCGAAATTTGGCTGGTTCAGCAGGTACTGGCGGAATTTTGTTTCATCTATGTCCATTCCTGCTCGACGGAAGCTGACCTAACAATCAACTATCAAATGGGACTGCTGGGAATATTTCCTCAATCAGCCGGTTGCAGCCAATCGGCTGCAGTGCTGATCAGTGTATTCTGACAGTGAAGAATCCCGCTGTAAGAATACAGAAGCACAGCGGGGAGGATTACGCTATCCATCTTGCAATTGTGGATGGAGGAATCCTTTCTCCTATTTTTTTTTTTTATCAACCTTTTAGCTGATTGGAAAAAGTTGAGGCATCTATGGTTAACCTTATTAAAAAAAAAATCTGTTGATACGCCTTAAAAAAAATATTCAAAGCTATTCTGAGAAAACATTCATGGGGAAACACTACCAAGACCATTTATCGATATTTGTCCAACATTTTCATTAGGCACTGTTGTTTTATATTTTTGGTATAGTGCAGGGGTCTCCATACTTTTCAAGCAAAGGGCCAGTTTATGGTCTTTCAGACTTCAGGAGGGCCGGATCGGGTATAATAAATGCCCCAGGGCCGAGCATCAGCGAGAATAAACATGGCCCCAGTGTTGGTGGGCAGTAGGAGGAGGAATAGTGCTCCATCATTGCTATTAGTCTAAGAAATAGTGCCCCATTGTTGGTGCCATTGGGAGGAATAGTGTCTCATATCATTGGAAGCAATACTGCCCCGAGGGCCAGATGAAGGCTAGCAAATGGCCACATCCGGCCCTTGGGCTGCAGTTTGGAGACCCCTGGTATAGTGTGACGAGCAGAAGGTTATTTTATATTATCGGACATTTTGGGGCTAAAGGGGACTTGCCAGAGGCCACTTGCAATGTCCTTTTGGTGGGATTATTGGACTAGAATGGGGATTATATCTTACTGAGGCAGCTATTGTATATACAGTGCTGTGAAAAAGTATTTGCCCCTTCCTGATTTTTTCTTAGCATATTTTTCACACTTTTTAGATTTAGATCATCAAACAAATTTTAATATTACCCAAAGATAACCCAAATAAATCAAAGATGCATTTTTTTCAATAATATTTAATTTATGAAGGGAAAAAAGCTGTTCAAACCTGCCTGACCCTATGTGAAAAAGTAATTGCCCCCTCTCATGCTGAATCTTGAATGAACTGTAATTAACCACAATTTTTTTGGAAAGCTGAGTTAAATTTCCCTTGCCACACCCAGACCCTGATTACTGCCAGACCCGTTGAATCAAGATATCGCATAAATAGAAGCTGTCTGACAAAGTGAAGCATGCCAACAGATCACAAAAAGCCACACATTATGCCACAATCTAAAGAAATTCAAGAACAGATTAGAAACAAAGTAATGTACATGTATCGGTCTAGGAAGGGGTTCAAAGCCATTTCTAAGGCTTTGGAACTCCAGTGAGCTATGGGGAGAGCCATTATCCACAAATGGACATAACTTGGAACAGTGGTTTACAAAAATTACTCCAAGAGCAAGACGACGACTCATCCAGAAGATCATAAAAGAACCCAGAACAACATCTAAAGAACGGCAGGCCTCACTTGCCACAGGTAAGGTCAGTGTTCATGATTCAACAATAAGAAAGAGACTGGGCAAAAATGGCCTCCATAGGAGAGTTCCAAGGCCAAAGCCACTGCTGACCAAAAAGAACACAAAAGCTCATCTTACATTTACCAAAAAATATCTTGCTTGTCCTCAAGACCTTTAGGCAAATATTCTGTGGACTGATGAGACAAAAATGTTACTTTTTGGAAGCTGTGCGTCCCGTTACATCTGGCATAAAACGAATACAGCATTTCATAACAAGAACATCATACCAACAGTGAGACATGGTGGTGGCAGCGTGATGGTCTGGGGCTGCTTTGCAGCTTCAGGACCTGGATGACTTAACATAATTGATGGAACCGAATTCTAAACTCTACCAGAAAATTCTAAAGGCGAATGTCCAGCCATCAGTTCCTGACCTCAAGTTCAAGTGCACTTGGGTTATACAGCAGGACAATGATCCGAAATACAACAGCAGGTCCGCCTCTGAATAGTTAAAAAAAAAGCAAAATTTAGATTTTGGAGTGGCCTAGTCAAAGCCTAGACTTAAATCCAATTGAGATGCTGTATCATGACGTTACACAGGCCGTTCATGCTGGAAAACCCTCTAATGTGGCTGAATTAAAACAATTCTCCGAAGAAGAGTGGGCCAAAATTGCTCCACAGCAATGTGAACGACTCATTGCCAGTTATCGCAAATGCTTCATTACAGTTGTTGCCTCCAAAAGTGGCACAAACAGTTATTAGGTTTAGGTGGCAATTACTTTTTCACATAAAGCCAGGCAGGTTTGGACAGCTTTTTTGTCTTAATAAATGAAACCATCATTTAAAAACTGCATTTTGTATTTAATCGGGTTATCTTTGTGTAGTAATAAAATGTGTTTGATGATCCGAGTCACTTAAAGCATAGTCCTCTTTTAAAATAAGGACACTTACCTGTCTAGGGCGCCCGCAATGTCCTCACCTGAAGCCGGTCTGTCCCTTTTGGCTCTCGGCGCCGCCATTTTCAGTAAGGGAATCAGGAAATGAAGCCTTGCGGATTCACAGCCTGTTCCCTACTGAAAGGAGGCAAATTCTTTTTCACAGCATTGTATATGTCTGTGTATTTTATGCTTACTAGACCTATGTAAATGTGTAATAGTAGACTCTGTGAGGTTTCTATCATAGTGTCTCACAGAGGAGATTACTATCTCTTCCTGTCCTGATGACAAGAGAACATATGGGGAAATCCCTCAATCCCACAGTTGTCACCAAGACAGGAAATGAGAGAAAATCTCCCGGTCTGGGACACAGACAGCAGTTAAAAAGTTCTAACAATTCACCACTCTATCAAAAAATAACTGTAAACCTGCTTTAAATGTTGTTTCTATTTTTACATGAGTGTTTTTGTACCA
This sequence comes from Rana kukunoris, assembly GCA_029574335.1. Classification (NCBI taxonomy): domain Eukaryota; kingdom Metazoa; phylum Chordata; class Amphibia; order Anura; family Ranidae; genus Rana; species Rana kukunoris. The sequence continues at coordinate 37,230,272 of CM056054.1, forward strand.
ATAGGAATCTCCCAGAGAACTCCAAGCTTTTCGATCGGATCCCAATCAATCACTTCTGGGACCAGAGTGAGCCGCGACTTCTGGTTTGTGAGGCAATGTTGGCTATCCCAAACTCCCTGCACCCATCACCAAAACACAACCAGCTTGTGGAGGTCCCTCATGGAAAGGTACAGTGTGTGTACAAACATTGTCTGCCTGTTTGTGGTCACCCTTTTGGAAATGTCACATGTCATTCTGCTGCTAGTGACACGTTGCCAGTACAAAATCACCAATGAGAAGTTTATATTTAATAATATATAAATTTAAGATATAAATGTAGTGATATGTTTTATCAATAATAAAGCAGGTAAATGTTTACATCCTCCTGTCACTGGATATTAGGAGATGGCTTAAGTGTTTATTTCTACCTTTACAGGAAGATGTGCTGGTCATGTCATTTTTCAGCACCCAAGAACATGGTTTGCTACTTCAGGAAAGCTACCCCAGGCCAGCAGCCCTCCAGTCACTTCTTGGTATAGAAGTTCCATACTATTATTTCACAAAGAAGGTGCGTAACCTGCCGTCTTGTCACATAAATGTGGCTGCTAATTCAGGGAAGCTCTTTGTATTATTTAATTAATACATTGTTTCCTGAACCTTGTCTAATGCAATGTGTTGATTTACTAAAGGCTGATCCACACCGTAACCGTTGAGCCGCATTTACCTGCTTAGATCAATGCAGCCTCAGTTGCTTTCTATGAGCCTTGTTTACTCCATAACACTGTGTTGAGGTGCTATGTGTCTGCATTTTTACACAGCACAATTTATGTCACGTGTAGATGGGTATAAACAAAGCCTTAAAGCACATTTGTCAAACACAAGGCCTACAGGCCTAATCCGGCCGCCATGCTATTCCATGTGGTCCTCGCACCTCTCCTGCAGCTGGGCATCCCCCTCGTCTCCACCCCACCTTGTCTCAGCAGTCGGCAGCAGAAAGGAAAGTAAAACTCCTCCGCCAGATTCTGCGCTTCTCCATCGAGCCACTTAAAGACTCGTCTCTATCGCCCCTGTCTTCACTGTTGGCAGCAGAGGGGAGGGCAGGACACCTCCTACAGATCCTGTGACTTTCTGTGCAGCCGCAGCACCCACATGTCTCTGCCTCCCCTAGTCTCAGCATTCAACAGACTCCAGCAGCTGACTCCAGTCCTCCTATGCTCCTCCTTCAGACCCTGCACTTTTTGTTTCCCAGCTCCACCCTCAGCTTCTTCCCGGCAGGAGCAGAAAATAAAGGGGGACTCTGATGTAAGGGACAGTGGGGGGATTCTTTTGGTGTCTGATGTAATCAGCAGTACTGTACACATCTAGTCTTACAGTTACAACCAGCCTTTCCAGGGCAACCATAATGCTGATGTGGCCCGCAATGATGTTGACTTTAACACTTTAAAGGCTTTAAATTCAATTTTGGGGGAAAAAATAATAAATGCACATATTTGTGCAGTAAAAAGGGTGCGTTTGTTATTTTGTTCCTGCAGGAGTCTGCAAAGCATTGCACCCGTGATCAGTGGAACTCAGGTGACATTCTAGACTCCTGTAGACAAGCCCTACAGTTTTTAGCCTGTACCACTGTATGGGCTGTCAGTTTGAAAGGTGCAGGGCTTGTGAATTTACTACAAGAGTGCTCATCAGTGAAAACTACAAGCAGTCTGCCGTGGCGGTAGATGGGACTTGTAGTTCTCTCATTCATGGTTGCCTGGGAATGAATGACACGGCTGTGTAGGTGGAGCCCGGCACAGCCACTCTGTTTTTAAAATGGGACAGTGGTGGCAGGGAGAGGATGTGGGGGGGGGGGGGGTGTGCAGGAGCACGTTATGTGTTACATACTAAATATTAGGTGTAAAGTCTAACATGCTCCAAAAGGTGAACTTATCATTTAAGGAAATAAGACTGTTCCCTTGGCAAACTGAATGTTGGCTAAGCTTAGTACAACGATGATTCAAAGTAAACAGAGGTCCACCCTATTTTCTAGCACTCATTTTGCAAACTGAACAGCTTCCACTCCTTTAGTAAATCAACCCAACCATGTTGTATGCATGTTGTTATTATTGTGCTTTGTGCTGTCCAAAACCAATAAATACTGTTTTTTATTTATGAGTTTCATTTACTATGCACGCATTTCGTTTTTTTAAAAACCTTAATGTTTTTCATCAGCTGTTTTTTATTTTTTAGTGTTTTTATTTTATATTATTTGCTTTACATTCATTTTATGTTTGTCTTTTCATCATTTGCCTTCAGTTGTTGTTTCGGAGGGGCTGTGTATATCAGTCTGTTGTAAGTATAAAAGATGTCGTTTCTGCAAACTTTGGCCTTATTTTTAGTTTATCCTCCCATCTTGATCATTGACAACGATAGTTTTAATTTCCTGAATGAAAGGGTCAGTCCACCCAAAAGTGCTGTCAGGTCATGTCTGTGAAGTTTCTCATGTATCCAAGTCATGGTATAACTAGTAGTGGTTAGTCACATTCTTAACCACTTGCTTACTGGACACATAAACCCCCTTCGTGCCCAGGCGAAATTTCAGCTTCCGGCACTGCGTCGCTTTAACTGACATTTGCACGGTCGTGCAAAATGGCTCCCAAACAAAATTGACGTCCTTTTTCCCCCACAAATAGAGCTTTATAATGGTGGTATTTGATCACCTCTGCGGTTTTTATTTTTTGCACTATAAACAAAAATAGAGCGACAATTTAAAAAATATATATATATTTTTTACTTGTTGCTATAATAAATATCGCAATTTTTTAAAAAAAAAACTTTTTTTTTCTCAGTTAAAGGAACACTAAAGGTTCGTTTTTTATCCTCTAAAATCATTGATATATTGCAGAGCATTTAGAAGTTCCTTACCTCTTCTTTCAAATTGCCCAGCAAAGTATTGAATTTCATCTGTAAAAGTGCCACTTCCTGTGCCTCCTCTCATTCCTCTCCTCCTGTGTCCCAGCCGTTTGTAAAGGAGGAAAGCTTCACAAGAATGATGTGCACAACGTGCTCGCCCCCTCTCTCTGCCTACAGCTCTGCGTCTACACGTTCTCTGTCTTTCACAGCAGAGGAGACCAGCACATTCTTGGGCGTCTCTAAGACGCTGTAGCTCCGCCTCCCTCCCATTCATTGCACGAGGGTTAGTGGGCTGGAGGAGGCGGGAATATGTGTGGGAGGAGGGACGAGCACCTAATAGGTATAGGCAGAGGGGCGGGAAGGGGTGTATACTGTGGGAGGTTGGGGCGGAGTGTGGCCAAATAGTGCATGAGAACGTTGCTCGTTGCTCGTTCTCGTCTGCCCTTGGAAAGCAAAAAGCGGCTTCTGCGCATGTGCGAGCCGCTAAGCCTACTGGGAACTGTAGTTCCGAATAGGCAGTGACGTTTATACCAAGAGCGCGCATCGCAAAACCAGGAAGTGAGGGGAAAGGAGACACAGGACGGACGGCAGCATACAATGAACCTTCTTTTAAGCAGGTACAGCTTTATTTTAAACAAAAATGCTGACTTTTTTCCTTAACACATGCATGAAGACTATATTTTAAACGGAAAACGTTTTTGACTTTATAACCCCTTTAAGGCCGATACGTATTTTTCGACGTATTTTTGTAAAAAAAAAGAAAAAATCGCAATAAGGGACTGGTTTGCGAAAAAGTTATAGCGCCTACAAAATGGGGAACAGAATTATGATTTTTTTTATTATTTTTTTTTTTTTTACTAGTAATGGCGGCGATCTGCGATTTTTATTGGGACTGCGATATTGTGGCGGACATATCGGACACTTTTGACACATATTTGGGACCATTCACATTTATACAGCGATCAGTGCTATAAAAATGCACTAATTACTGTATAAATGTGACTGGCAGGGAAGGGGTTAACACTAGGGGGTGAGGAAGGGGTTAAATGTGTATCCTGGGTGTGTTCTAACTGTGTGGGGGGAGGGGGGTGACTGGGGGAGGTGACCGATGCTGTGTCCCTATGTACAAAGGACACAGATCAGTCTCCTCTCTCCCTGACAGCACGTGGAGCTCTGTGTTTACACACACAGCTCCACATCCCTGCTGTCACCTGCTGTGTTCCCACCGATCGCATGTACCCGACGGACATCGCGGCCGCCAGGTACATGCATCGGCTCTTCAGCGATGCGGTGGGACAGTGGCGTGCGGGGTTAATGCACTTTAAATCACGTCCAAAGACGTCCACTTGGCCCCGCTGTTGACGTATTTTGTTAATAGCGCGGGTCTGAAGTGGTTAAAGTGGAATTAAAGTCAAAAACCAAAACTGACAGCTCTGCCCCCTCACACAGAAGAGATGGAGGGAGCATGTTTGGGTAAGGTGGCGGGAGGATTGGTAGGGTACAAGGGACCTCCCTTAGCAGGTAAGCAGAAACGCACAGTAAATTGTTACATTTTTATGTCCTATATAAATGCAATAAGTAAGGTGCTTTATCCTTTTGGTGTTATATGTTTTAACTTCTTAGACCCCTTTCACGCGCTTTAAAGGCGCTATAACGCTAAAAATAGCGCCTGCAAAACGCCCTGAAAGAGCCGCTTTTCACACTCCAGTGTGAAAGCCCGAAGGCTTTCACACCAGAGCGATGCGCTGGCAGGAAGCTAAAAAAAGTCCTGCTAGCCGCATCTTTGGAGCGGTAAAGAAGCAGTGAGTACCCCGCTCCTCCATCGCTCCATCGCATGACCATACCACCGGCAAAGCGTCGCTGTTGCGGCGCTTTGCAGGTGGTTTTAACTATTTTTCGGCTGCTAGTGGGGGTTAAAAGCACCCCGCTAGTGGGCGAATACCCCCGCAAAATGACTGTAAAGTGGCGCTAAAAATAGGGGCGCTATACCGCCGCCTACGCCCCAGTGTGAAAGGGGCCTTAGAGATTTTCCTGAACCGAGGAGGCAGCTTGGATGAATAGGAAAACATCTTAAGAGTTAACAGAAGTCCAGTTAAATGTAACATTACTATATGCCAGCTTAACAGACAAACAACCTGGTGGCACAAAGGCCTAGAGTATAGCTTGAACATGCTATTTCCCTATTACACAGACCCTTCCATCATTCCGTCCAGTTGATTCCTAACAAAGCTTATATCTGCTCCACCCTGCTTTAAACCCTCTTCTATCTACCCTGTGAAAGGAAGATGTCTATACTTCCCTATTCTCAGAGGGATTTGGTCCAGACACATGATCAGCTGTCAGCCGCAGCTCAGTGTAGAAGAGGAGGGACAGCCAACAATGGATGCCCCATAGTAAGCCCATGGGTGACATCATCGCCCAGGTTCTGCAGCCGTTTTCCTCTTCACTAAAGCCAGCCACTGGGGAGATCATGTAACTAGACCAGATCGCTCCCAGAATAGTTAAGTATTCACATCTTGCATTCATAGGGGGGAAAGAATAGGGTTTAGAATGGGGGCAGGGCTAAGCTTAGTTAGGAATAGGCTAACTAAGTTCCACTTTAATATCTGGTTTACAGTGGGGAAAATATTATTTGATCCCCTGCTGATTTTTTAAGTTTGCCCATTGACAAAGAAATTAAGGGTCTATCATTTTCTTTTTATCATAGGTGTATTTTAAATGATAGAAACAGAATATAAACCAATAAAAAACACATAAAACAAATGCTATAGTTGAAGTAAAATAAGTATTTAATCCCCGACCAAAACGTGACTTAGAACTTGGTGGAGAAACCCTTGTTGGCCAGCAAAGAGGTAAGGCTTTTCTTATAGTTAATAACGAGGTTTGCACACATCTCAGGAGGGATTTTGGCAAAGGCGGCTGGTACTCAAAATTTTTCGGGGGGAGCAAACAAACTAAAAAAAAAAAACCCCATCAATTTCCGCCACTGTGCCCATTAAACGCAGCGTCGGGTTACGCCAGCGCATTATCGTTACTCTGGCGCAAGTTTACGCGCAACTGCTATGTGAATTACAGGACTTGCGCTGAAAGGGTCTTCAGAGTAACGTAAATGAGAAGCGTTACTCCAGAGGAAAGATACTCTCATCTACCTGAATCTGGCCCTATGTCTTTTGAGGCAGGATGGGATGTACTAATGTTTACCCAGATAACATGTAGGTATATGTATGCTTTTAAAGATATGTATTTGCTACTCCCCCCAGATCTGCCTGTTAGCATGATACTGCAGCCCCACGTGCTATAAGGAGGAAATGCTGGCAAAACTCCTGTTTCTTAGGAAGCCTATGGGGACAGCTTCCTCTATGTGTGCACTACAATAAGATTAGTGTCTTGCCTGGTGTCTGTTGGGTTGCTATCGCTGGTCCAGGCTTCTCCTCTGCTTTCTGCTTCCTCCATGTTGGTTTCAGCGTGGGGGGGGGGGCGCGCGTGCGCGCCGCCTTTTACAGCGTCAGCGTGCGTGGGGGGGGGCGGGCCAGCAGCGTCAGGTGTCAGTTAAAGCAGCAAAGCATTTCCTGGCTGGTCATTCCCTCCTGAAAGCAGAGGAGGCTGAGGACACAGAGCGCGCAGCTGAGCCATTTCTGGCTATACAGTGACACCCAGTGGGGGTTTGTGGATCTTCAGGTCTGGACTTAGATCCATACTGACCAGAGAAAAAAAAAAAAGGGTTTTTTTCTTAAAGGGACTCAGCCTTAGATCTGGCAGTATCTGAGTCGGTGCAACCTTGGGCTCCAGCTAACGGGCATTGGTGTGGCAATACTCACAGGACTTCCTCGGTATTGCCGCCTTCTCGGGCGTATGAAAATTTGGACATTTTTTACCATAGCCTGTTCTTATTAATGGTTCACTTCTAGCTACAACAGTTGGGTGTTGGCTTTAGGGGTGTCTCAAGGTTGTGCAATGGCTCCCAAGGGATCAGGACCAGCTAAGGCTGCAAAAGGTACCAAAAAACAAAAGGGGTCTCCATCGGGGTCAGAGGGTTTGGGCCAGGCTCTAGCAGTCCCACCCTCACCAGATAGACCACCGAACAGCATGTTGCAGGAGCCATTGAGGGTGCTAGGGGCAGAGGCGGCCCCCAATCAACCCATTCCCGTTTACGTTACGGAAGAAATGCTAGCGACCACCCTGGGTGGGCTAGAGGAAAGGTTAACTGCTTTAATTGCCCGCTCTTTGCCAGGTGGCAAGCGGGCTAGATCCCCGTCACCTAGATTGGTGTTTTCAGATGCAGAGGTCCTCTCTTCGGAGGAATTGGACCCACAGGGGGATCAAGCGGATCCGAGTCCCGACGGTTCAGACATTGAGGGTTCCACTGTAGATGAAATTTTTTCGGCTTCTCAAGCGGAGAGCCTGTGGATCCAGTCTCTGACAGATATGGTTCGCACTGCTTTTAAACTTCCAGTGTCAGAACAATTAGCCCCCGCGGTATCCTCTTTAGGTTCCTTGAAGGCACCGTTGAGTGGTGCGTCTTTTCCGGTTCACCCCCTTCTGGAGAGCGTGATTTTTCAGGATTGGGCTCGACCTGATAGGATTTTTATCCCTCCTAAAAGGTTCACTATTCTCTATCCTATGGAAGAGGAATTTGCAAAGAAATGGGCACTCCCTACCGTGGACGCAGCCATTTCCTGCGTAAATAAATCCCTGACCTGTCCGGTTGAAAATGTCCAGATGTTTAAAGATCCAGTCGACAAAAAGTTGGAGACCCTACTGAAGGCTTCTTTTACCACAGTAGGTGCCGTGGTTCAGCCAGCGGTGGCAGCCATTGGCGTTTGTCAGGCTTTAAAGGATCAGACTAAACAGATATTAAGGGACATACCGGCTCAGCAAGCTCGTGAATTGGCTGACCTCCCAAGGGCTCTCTGCTTTGCAGTAGATGCTATTAAGGACTCCATTCAACAGGCGTCCCGTTTATCTCTGCTGTTGGTTCATATGCGTCGCCTTTTGTGGCTGAAGAACTGGTCAGCAGAGGCACCCTGCAAAAAGCTTTTAGCAGGATTTCCCTTTCATGGTGGGAGACTATTCGGTGAAGACCTAGATAAATATGTCCAGACCATATCAAGTGGTAAAAGTTCTTTCTTGCCTGTCAAGAAAAGATCGCGTGGGCCCGCGTTTAAGCGACAGGCCTTCGCAGGCTCGGCCCCTTCAACTTCCCGTCAGTATCGACGGCCTCCCGGGCGTTCAGCATTTAATAGCCGCCCACAAGGACAAGCCACGGCAGGCAAGAGGCCATGGTCTCGCAAGCCGGTTAAACCAGTCATCAAGTCAGATTCATGAAGGGGCGCCCCCACTCTCTTGGGTGGGGGGAAGGCTTCGGTTTTTCTCCGAAGTGTGGGAGGCCAGAATTCCCGACTCTTGGGTACTGTCCGTGGTAGCCACGGGCTACAAGCTAGAGTTTCGGGAAGTCCCCCCTCCTCATTTTCAGGGGTCAAGTCTTCCAAGCGACCCATTAAAGAGGGCCTCTCTTGTAAAAGCATTGGATCGTCTCTTGCTCCAAGGAGTAATTGTAGAAGTACCAACCCAGGAATGGGGTCTGGGATTCTACTCCAACCTTTTCATAATACCAAAGCCCAATGGCGACGTCAGGCCTATCTTAGACCTCAAACGCCTAAATCGCTTTCTAAAGATTCAGACCTTTCGTATGGAGTCCATACGTTCGGTGGCAGCCAGCCTACATCAAGACGACTTTCTAGCATCTATAGACATAAAGGATGCGTATCTGCACTTGCCGATCTACCCGGCACATCACAAGTTTCTTCGTTTTATGATAGATCACCGTCATTACCAGTTCGTAGCCCTCCCTTTCGGGTTGGCAACAGCTCTGCGGTTATTCACAAAGGTGTTAGCCCCGGTGCTAGCCGTCCTAAGGACAGAAGGCATTTTGGTCCTGGCATACCTGGACGATCTTCTGGTTATCGACAGCTCAGCTTCCAGCCTCAATCATGCAGTAGTTCGCACAGTTCGGCATCTAGAGGAATTCGGGTGGATTGTGAACCAAGAAAAATCGGTATTGAAACCCACAAAGCAGTTGGAATATCTAGGCCTTCGGCTAGATACAGACTGCCAGAGGATAATTTTACCTCAAGCAAAGGTCAGATCAATAACTCAAGCAGTTCAGGTGATCTTAGGCAAGAAGAGGCGGACTATTCGCCTATGTATGCGACTGCTGGGGAAGATGGTGGCCGCCTTCGAGGCAGTGCCCTACGCCCAGATCCATACCAGATATCTCCAGGCAGCCATTCTCTCTGCTTGGAACAAGTCCATTCAGGCGTTAGATCATCCGTTAGTGCTCTCCCCAGGAGTCCGGCGCAGCCTGTTCTGGTGGCTGGTCCCTCAAAATTTGTCAAAGGGAAAATCCTTTTGCCCCATCACGTGGAAGATAGTAGCCACGGATGCCAGCCTGTCAGGTTGGGGGGCAGTTCTAGAAGGACAGACCCAGCAAGGGCAGTGGTCGGAGGCAGAAAAACTGCTTCCCATCAATATCCTAGAGATCAGAGCTGCTCGGCTGGCCCTGATCGCCTGGACTCTCCCCCTTCAGGGTCTGCCAGTAAGGATACAGTTCGACAATGCCACTGCGGTGGCATACATAAACCATTAGGGGGGCACGAGGAGCCTAGCAGCCCAAAGGGAAGTAAACCTGATTTTTTCATGGGCCGAAGCCCATGTACCCTGCATCTCGGCGGTGTTCATCCCAGGGATAGACAATTCTCAAGCAGATTTTTTGAGTCGTCAACAGTTGCTCCCGGGGGAGTGGTCTCTTCACCCCCAGGTATTCCAAGAGATTTGCCAAAGATTCGGAGTTCCAGATGTGGACATTATGGCAACGAGATCCAACAAAAAGTTGGACAAATTCATATCCCGAGCCAGGGATCCCTCGGCCTACGGGACCGATGCGTTGGTTTGCCCCTGGCACCAGTTTTCTCTCCTGTATGCGTTCCCTCCACTGCAGATGATTCCCCGCCTTCTACGGAGGATCAGGGTGGAGCGCAGGCCTGTGATCCTGGTGGCCCCAGCCTGGCCCAGGAGGGCTTGGTACGCACTCATCGTGAGGATGTCAGTCGGGGCGCCGTGGCCACTCCCCCTGCGCCCAGATCTGCTGTCTCAGGGCCCAATCTGCCACCCTGCTTCACAGCAGCTAAATTTGACGGCTTGGCGGCTGAATCCCTAATTCTTAAGGGCAGAGGCCTCTCAGCTCAGGTCATATCTACGTTGATTCAGGCTAGGAAACCGGTCTCTAGAAATATTTATTACAGAGTCTGGAGAACCTATGTGGAGTGGTGCGAGTCTCAAAAATGGCATCCTCGAAAGTTTTTTATTGACAGGATCTTGTAAATTCCTCCAGGTTGGCGTTGACAAAGCGTTGGCTCTTAGTACTCTAAAGGGGCAGGTGTCGGCCTTATCGATATGGTTTCAAAGACCCTTGGCCACCCATTCGCTTATGAAAACCTTCTTGCAGGGGGTCTTGCATGTGAATCCCCCTATTAGAGCTCCCCTCTGCCCCTGGAATTTAAATCTGGTCTTGTCAGCTTTACAAAGGCAGCCGTTTGAACCTCTGACAGAAATCCCTCTTGTGCTACTAACCCGAAAGTTGGTTTTCTTGGTGGCTATGGCTTTGGCCAGAAGGGTTTCCGAGCTGGCAGCCTTGTCATGCAGGGAGCCATACCTTATTCTGCATAAGGACAGAGTGGTTCTGCGGCCTCAACCTTCTTTCCTTCCTAAGGTCATATCCAGTTTTCACTTGAATCAGGACCTAGTCCTACCATCCTTCTTTCCTACTCCCCAGTCCAGAGAGGAAAGACGGCTTCATACTTTGGACGTGGTTCGAGCCATGAGGGTCTATCTCAAGGCTACAGAGAAGATTCGGAAAACAGATGTGCTTTTTGTTCTTCCGGATGGCCCCAAGAAGGGTCAGCTGGCTGCCAAGTCTTCCTTGGCTAGGTGGATTAAGCAGCTGATTTTTCAGGCCTATGGTCTGAAGCGCGTTCCACCTCCCTTATCAGTTAAAGCCCATTCTACGAGGGCCATGAGTGCCTCATGTTCGGCACACCATCAGATCTCTATGGCACAGGTTTGCAAGGCGGCAACCTGGTCTTCCGTACATACGTTTACTAAATTTTATAAGTTGGACGTTGCAAAGGGTACGGACGCAGCATTTGGGCAGGCGGTCCTACGGGCAGCAGTATAGAATCCTCTGGTCCGGGTCACGCCCCCTTTTTTCTGTTGGTGGAGTTACTTTACTTCATGATCATTTTTTGGTTTGGCTATTCTTGGCCTTACGGTCTCCCTCCCTTCATAGAGCATTGCTTTAGGACATCCCAAGTGTAATGGCTATGCGCTCTGTGTCCCGTGATGTACGATAAAGAAAAAAGTATTTTTAATAAACAGCTTACCTGTAAAATCCTTTTCTTGAAGTACATCACGGGACACAGAGCTCCCACCCCTCTTTTGGGGAACATTGGGTAACCTTGCTACAAAACTGAAGCACTCCCAGTGGGAGGGGGTTATATAGGGAGGAAACTTCCTGTGAAATTGATTACACCAGTGTCCATCACCTGAAGGTACCCATATAACCCAAGTGTAATGGCTATGCGCTCTGTGTCCCGTGATGTACTTCAAGAAAAGGATTTTACAGGTAAGCTGTTTATTAAAAATCCTTTTATTTCTACCTCCGTGCTTGACTGTAGGGATGATGTTCTTAGGGTCATAGTCAGCATTTTTCTTCCTCCAAACATAGCGAGTCGAGGTAATGCCAAAGAGCTCAATTTTGGTCTCCTCTGACCACAGCACTTTCTCCCAACCCTTCTCCGAATTATTTAGATGCTCATTGGCATGACTGTACATATGCCTTCTTCAGGAGTGGAAATATAGGACTATAGAAATTATATGGAGGGAGCTGAAACTTCAAGTTGCCCTGTGACAACCAAGAAACCTTAAAGCGGAGCTCCACCCAGTATAACAACATTTTACAATGTTGTTTGAAAAAAAAAAAACCTGAAAAAAAAAAAAAAAAATTACTCACCCGAAATAGCTGTTGCTATGCGGAAGTCCGTAATCTGCCTCTTCCTAATCCGCGGTGTGTTTTCTTCTTCTCCTTCTCCTTGTGAATGGGCGCACTGCTTCCTGGGAACTGTGTGTGTTCTCAGAGAGCAGCGCGCCCATTCACAAGCCAGCGTGAGACTCGCGGAGGCGCAGTAGGAAACGGGCAGTGAAGCCGTACGGCTTCACTGCCTGTTTCCCATATTGTGAATGGCGGCGCGGGACCCGGAGCGATCGTGGGACCGGCATCGGGGGGCCCATCAGTGCGGGCGCCTAGGACAGGTAAGTGTCTTTATTTAAAGTCAGCAGCTACACTGTTAGTAGCTGCTGACTTTAAAAAAAAATTTTACCGTGGTGTGTACAAATCTGGTCACTAACTACAAGAAATGTCTGTAATTGCCAACAAGGGCTTCTCCACCAAGTACTAAGTCATGTTTTGCTTGGGGATCAAATGCTTATTTTACTCACCGAACTGCAACTCAATTTATAACATTTGTATCGTGTTTTTTTTCTGGATTTTTGGTTGATATTCTGTCTCTATCATTTAAACTACACCTATGATACAAATTATAGACCCTTCATTTATTTGTAAGTGGTCAAACTTACAAAATCTGCAGGGGATCAAATAATTATTTTCCCTACTGTATGTTTGGGGCCCCTTCCTCCTCATTACAGCTGGATAAACTAGATTTGTATTTGTTTGCTTATGATGTCATACATTCACAGTCAGGAGAAGAAGACGAGAAACCTGTCCCCGGAGAAGAAGGCACACCAGATATCCCCCATATGGTGGCAAAGAAACCTCTACGAGATTTTATCGGGTTGGAGGATTGTGAAAAGGTAACCCGGGATGCCCTGCTTAACTTCAGCTTCTACCTCACTGTGGGAGACATGGACGAAGCCTTTAAATCAATCAAGCTCATTAAGAGGTAAGACAATTTTTTTTTATGTTACAGGTCACCTTTACAACATAGTTTTTATTTTATGAAGAAGAGTACAGGACTTGTGTGAACAAATATTAAGGGCCCATTTACATCATTTCATTAAATGGGTTGTAAAGGTAATTTTTTTCCCCCCTAAATAGCTTCCTTTACCTTAGTGCAGTCCTCCTTCACTTACCTCAACCTTCCAATTTGCTTTTAAATGTCCTTATTTCTTCTGAGAAATTCTCACTTCCTGTTCTTCTGTCTGTAACTCCACACCATAATGTGAGTCTTTCTCCCTGGTGTGGAGAAAGCCTCTTAAGGGGGGAGGGGGCGAGCAGGAGTGTCAGGACGCCCACTAACACACAGCTCCTTTCTCTATCTGCAAAGTAGAGAGTGTCCTGACCCTCCTGCTTGCCCCCTCAAGAGGCTTTCTCCACACCAGAGAGAAAGCCTTGCATTACGGTGTTGAGTTACAGACAGAAGAACAGGCAGTGAGGATTTCTCAGAAGAAATAAGGACATTTAAAAGCAAAATCGTAGGATGAGGTAAGTGAAGGAGGACTGCACTAAGGTTAAAGGAAGCTATTTAGGGAATTTTGTTTTACCTTTTACAACCCCTTTAATGCAATGCACCAGAACTGGAAGATGTGAATAAGCCCTAAAGTAAAAAATTATAGAGAAAGGTGGACCGGTTTGTTATTTTTAGCATGCAGTTTATTTATTTTTTAGCTTGGTTCTAATATCAGACTTCAAAAAGTAAAGGTAGGTAACTTACTGGTACCAACAAAGCGTTAAATTAACCATGAAACAATGCATAAGCTCTGCTGCATGGGGAGAAGTCAAGTCACTTGGTGCACTCTGCATAATTACAAATAGTACTATGGGTTAGAAATAAGAGGAGGAGTGTCCTGTAAGGGGGGGGGGGGGGGGAACGTTAATGGGTCAGTCCAAATCTGCACCTAGGACTAAAGCCTCGTACACACGCTCAGTTTTCTCGGCAAGAACCAGCAAGAAAACTGCCCAAAATCTCGACGAGAAAATAGAGAACCTGCTCTCTATTTTTCTCGTCGGGGATTCTCGGCAGTGTTTTCGTGCCGAGAAACCCGAGAGTGTGTATACTTGCCTGTCGCCGTGAAAACCCGCACATGCTCGATATGACTTTGACACATGCACGGTAGCTTCCTAGGCATAGGTAGGGTGTAGTAAGATGGCGGCGCCGGCATCGAATGTGACGAGCGCATGCTTGTCGTAGTCGATGACGTCACCGCGTTCGCTCCATTTCTTGCCAAGAATCTCGTCAGGAAAAACGTTTTTTCCTGATGAGATTCTGGGTCGTGTGTACGAGGCTTAACGGTAATTAAAAGGTCACTAAAGGAAATTTTTTTTTTAGCTAAATAGCCTCCTTTACCTTAATGCAGTGCTGTTTTCATGTTCTCATTGTTCGTTTTTGCTTTGAAGTTGCTGTAATTCTGCTCTGATCTCCACACTTCCTGCTTGTCTGGCTCCTTATGAAAAATCTCATGGCAGCTTTTCACTGTGGTCTAAGCTGTGTGTCTAAACTCCTCAGAACCAATCAGATTAATTTTAAAAACAAAACACTGCCCTGGATTTGTTTGTTTTTGTTCTGTGTGTCTTCTGTACTTCACAGAAACATGAAACCAGTTTAAAAACGAAAGTGAAACTAGAGGCACATTATAGGATTGATTTTTATCTATTTTTAATCATTTTTAAAATAAATCAGTTAACTTTTATGTCTCTATACCCTGTAAACAGTCATTTCAGTGACCCTTTAAATAATAGCTGTACATTTAAGCTGGCCATAGATGGATCGAAATTCGCTTGGTTCAGCAGGTACTGGCCAAATTTCAATCCATTTCAATCCATCTATGGCTGGTCCCACTCCACAGAAGTTGATTGTTGGTGTGGTAATGTTGAAATATTTTCATTTATTCAGCAGCTGAAGCCAATTGCTAATTGGCTACAGTGCCGATCATTGTATTTTAACATTGGTGGAGTGGTGGATGGAGGAATCCTTCCCACTATGCTATTGTTTTCTGACAGTGGGAAATATTCCGCCATCCACCTTGCTTTTGTGGAAGGGGGGGGGGGATCCATTTGTTGGGATGATAGAAAAAGAAGAAGAAAAAAAAAAAGACCCATCTATGCTCCCTTGCCACCAGCATTTCCCTAATGAACACATCTACCCTTGTTCCTGCCATACCATTGCTGTGCAGCCTACATGGACCCTCACTGTCACCACAGAATTGTTTCCTGTCAAGGCAGCTTTTTGTTCTACGTATGAGCTGAAATCTCAATTTGTTCCAATGAAAAGACCATCTATTATGCATCCCGACAGTAGGTGACTTCTCCAAAGGACTGAAAGGAGGTTTTTCTGGGAGGCTGTGCAGTGACAGCTTAGGAGGCTTTTAGTGGACCACAATGTAAAGATCTGGCAGGAGAAGAGGATTATAGTAAATATAAATTTTTTTGCTATCTGTAATTATAGACAGATTGGGGTTCATTGCCTAATTTCCGACGAGAAAAGTTATATGCAAGCTTTTGGTTGGAAATTTCGACCGCGTGTAGGCTCCATCGGACATTTTCTGTCGGAATTTGAGAGCTGGTTCTCAAATTTTCCAACGGGAAAAGTTCTTGTCAGAAATTCCGATCGTCTAGATGCAATTCCGACGCACAAAAAAAACGGAATCAATTTGACGCATGCTTGGAATCATTTACCTTAATTTTTCTCGGCTCGTTGTAGTGTTGTACGTTACCGCGTTCTTGACGGTCGGAATTTCAGACATTTGTGTGACTGTGTATGCTACACAAATTTGAGCCAACATTTTGGTGGAAAACAATCCACTTGTCGGAATTTCCGATCGTGTGTACGCAGCATTAGGCTCTGTTCACGTTACTGCAACCTGAAAGGCACACTATTATGATGTGACTTTACCAGGTGACTTGAGTGCTACTTTGATGTGACTTTCCTGAACCATACCTGACCACATTCCCTCAATTTAGGTGGTGGGTGCCTTGGGGCAGGGGTGCCCTGTGCCCCCCACCCCAAACCACCATGTCCCCAATGTTGATGAGGACAAGGGCCTCTTCCCAACAACCCTGGCCGGTTGTTGTCGGGGGCTTTGGGCGGGGGCATAATCAGAATCTGAAAGCCCCCTTTAACAAGGGGTACCCAGATCCTTCCCCTCCACTCTATGTGAATGAGTATGGGGTACATTGTACCCCTACCCATTCACCTGCAAAAAGTGTCAAAAATTAAAAACCATACACAGGTTTTTGACAAAATAATTTATTAAATCAGCTCCAGCATCTCTTCCGATTTCTTCTCTTCTCCATCTTCTGGCGATGTCTTCTTCCCATGCCGTTTTTTTTTTTTTTTGCTTTGGATTTTCCCCTAAAGATTCAAACCAGACACAAAGTGCCTGGTAATGTCGGGATGAAAGTCGGATCCCTGTTCATTGAAGTCGGACGGATGACGGACTTCAAGTCACAAGGCAAAGTCAGATCCACAGTCGTATGACTCGTGTTGTAACAGTGTAAACCCGGCCTAAATAATTCAAACTTTGATTGGTTTCGATGCAGAGCTGCACCAGATTTTGAACTCTCCAGTTTTAGTAAATCAAACCCATTGTGTTGTTATATTATATGTATACATCCATCTTATTCTTTCATTCCGTCCAATATTATTATATCCTGATATGGTTGCCTGAGTGATGACCGGTTAGTATGCTGCTGGGATCCGGGTCCAGACAGAGGGCACAGATCATATTTGTACGGAAGTCTCTTGAATGATGATTTCAGCATTATTGGGTTTGAGGGGAAGTGACCCTGACCTGCTCTGCTTTGGGCATTGCTTGTGTAGAAGACTAATGCTTCTTCCACACTGACAGAGGAAATGTCCTCTTGTATTATCTCTAAAGGAAATCTCCAGGAAAATGGCAGTTGCTTGTTTAATGGAGAGGTTTTCACACCAATTAGGAAGTGCGCGCAAAATGAAGAGCTAGAAATGTCCTGCAATTAGGGGACCGTGGAGTGCCCATTGCAAACAGTGCGATTGTGAACATGCCAAATTTATCACAGTGGAGGGCGCTACTTGCATAAATAACACCAAGCCACCAGTGTGGAGGTTGCTACTTTAACCACTTGCTTACTGGGCACATATACCCCCTTCCCGCCCAGGCAAAATTTCAGCTTTCGGCTCTGTCACGCTTTGAATGACAAAATTGACGTCCTTTTTTCCCCACAAATAGAGCTTTCTTTTGATGGTATTTGATCACCTGTGCGGTTTTTATTTTTTTGCGCTCTAAACAAAAATAGAGCGTCAATTTTGAAAAAAACACAATATTTTTTACTTTTTGCTATAATAAATATCCCATTTTTAAAAAATTTAAATAAAATTATGACATTCTTCTTTTTTCTTTTTTTTTTTTTTTTTACTAGTAATGGCGGCGATCTGCTTTTTTTTTTTACGGCAGACACATCGGACACTTTTGACACTTTTTTGGGACCATTCACAGTTATACAGCGAACAGTGCTATAAAAATGCACTGATTACTGTATAAATGTGAAAATGTGACTAGCAGGAAAGAAGTTAACACTAGGGGGCGATCAAGGGGTTAAATATGTTCCCTGCTAGGTGATTCTTACTGTGGGGGGAGGGAACTGACTGGGGGAGGTGACTGATTGATGTCCCTATGTTAGGGTGACCAGACATCCCCGATTTCAGGGGACAGACTCCGGATTGAGGACACTGTCCCCGGACCAAGTCTGTCCCCGGTTTTGTCCCCGGATTGGATTTTAACAAGGGCTAGGGCAATTTCAAAGACAATTAGTGTCACTCCACTGCTCCTACTAGCTTAGGGGGGGTGTATTTTTTTGCATTACCTGTGCCCCTTTCTGATGATCGTGTGCTGGTCGGAGCGGCGGGAATATTTCTTCAGTTTCAGGTGCATGCCCATTCAGCTCCGCTCGCATTTTCTTCTGCCTTGGCTCAAGTCCCGGCCAGCCGCCTGCCTGTTTATCTTCTTGCCTTCCCTGGCGGAGGGGTCTTCCTCCGCACCCCACCCAGTAGTAGCTGGGGGGCCCGGAGAGTGAAACTTGACAGGCTGTGAGGCGGGCGCAGTGGGCAGATAGTCACTGATTGCCGCCATTACTAGTAAAAAAAAATATGTCCCCGGATTTCATTTTAAAAATCTGGTCACCTTACCCTATGTACAAGGGACACACCATTGGTCTCCTCTCCCTAAGACCGCGTACACACGATCGGGCCAACCCGATGAGAATGGTTTCATCGGGTCACCGCTGAAGTGGTCTGATGGTCTGATGTGCGTACACACCATCGTTTCAAAATCCCATTGGGCCAGAACGCGGTGACGTAGAACACAACGACATGCTTAAAAAATGAAGTTCAATGCTTCCAAGCATGCGTCGACTTGATTCTGAGCATGCGCAGGTTTTTGGTCCGATGCTTTTGTGTACTAACCATCGTTTTGGTCTGATGGTCAGGCGTCCATCGGACCGATTTTAAAGCAATTTTGGTCCGTTGGGCCGTACACACGATCAATTTGGTCTGATGAAACTGGCCTTAAGGCCAGTTTCATCGGGACCGGTCTGATCGTGTGTACGCGGCCTAACAGGACGTGGATCTCTGTGTTTACACACAGAGATCCACGTCCCTTGCTCTGTGACTGCCGATTGCGGGTGACCATCGCGGCCGACAGGCACGTGCATCAGCACCTGTGTGACATGTGTGCCCCCCAGCGGCACGTGGCCAAAGACCATATATTGACTATAGAATAGCTTACAAGGTAAGCACTGAGTGTTATTTCTGCCCACTACCTCGTTCCTTGTCACTTATGACAAGTTTTCTTGACACCAAAAGAAAAAAGATGACAGGGGAGGGATCTTCAGCTGATTGACAGCCTCGGCTCTGTTCCTGTGTGTTGTGTGGAGGGGATGTGTCTTTTTCTTTCCAATCATCTCCCAGAACCAGAGCCTTCCTCACTGATGTAACGTTAGCTCTCCGCCCCTGACTTTTAGAGCTGAGAGATCCTGTGTAAATTCTGCACCTTAAATGGATGTAGAGGGAGGATGGCTGTAGATAAACAGAAAAACTATGTAGGAGGATTTGTTTAATCTCTTTGTAACACCTAAGGCCAGTCACTTCTGGGTATATGGAAGGATTTACAACCACTTTAATGCTGGTTCTGACAGAAAGGTGTCTGAACACAATGCATCTCAGTTTGTTGTATGTGGGGCTGTGTATCCGCAGACCGGTCAGGGTACCCTTGCTGACCCGTGTCCACAGCCAAAGGCCCCTACAATGGGCATGTGAGGATCAGAACTGGCCCACAGAACTTTGGAAGAAGGTGGTTTTGTCTGATGGATCACGTTTTCTTTTACATTATGCGGAAGGCAAGGTGCATGTATGTCACTTACCTGGGGAAAAGATCATACCAGGATGTACTATGGAAAGAAGACAAGCCTGCCGAGGCAGTGATCTGCTACTCACAGCTTGGTGCCAGCTACCACAGCATACCTTTAGATGTCTAATAAAAATCCATGTATTGACAGGTCACTTCTGTTTTAGCGGCAAAAGGGGACGTACTCAGTATTAGTTGGGTGATCATAATAATATTTCTGTTTGATGTAGATTGGAATGATTTTATAGTACAGGTTTGTGATCTGCTGCCTTTTGTTTTTGCGTCAATCACTGTTCTTCGTTACAGGTGGCTACACTTTGCCTTAGCTATTTCTGTGTGAGTAATAGAATCTTGTACCATGTTCAGAGCCATCGATAGGGTCGTATCACCTGGCCTCCTGTGGGGCACATGGGGGGGGGGGGGGGGTTCTGTGTGGCGGGACAGAAGCACAGTTACAGAACAATGCAATGTATCTGTGTCTCTCCCTCCAGCAGCTGAAAGCTGGTTTCTCCGCCTTTCCCTTCCGCCGGCTTTCAGCTGCTGGAGGGAGAGGCACAGAGGCAGTGCAGTATTCTGTAATTGTCCTTCTGTCCCGCCGTACTGATTACCCTCCCTGTGCTGCCTAGACCTAATTCCTACCTGTGTGCCGGGCCCCTCGTCGTCCCTCCGCAGCACTGCTTCCGTCTCCAGATGGTTGCTGCAGACACACATGCGGATGGAGAATGAGTATTTTCTGTATTGGACACAGTAAGGCCCCTTCCACACTGGGGTATTTTTCAAGCGTTATTCGAGCGTATTTCAAACGTTATTTGAACGTAGCCTCATCTGCAATGCCAATGTGCTGGTAAAGCACCGCTAAGACCCTAACATTTTAGGGCATTTTTGCAGTGCCTCTGTGTGCATTTTTACAGCGATTTAAATTCATTTTAATGGAGAGGGGCGTTTTTGGAGCGTTTTTTTTTCAGCGCCCAAAAGCTGCTCCAAAGATGCTGCTTGCAGGACTTTTCTCAACGCCCCGCCAGTGCAGCGCCTCAACGTGAAAGGGTATGGCGTTTTTACAGCGCTTTCAATTAATTTCAATGGAGAGGGGCATTTTTGGAGCGTTTTTTTTTCAGCGCCCAAAAGCTGCTCCAAAGGTGCTGCAGATTTCACTCAGTGTGAAAGGGTCAATTGAGATGCATGGAGAGCGTTTTATGAGCGTTTTAATATGGCTATTTTTTAACACTAAAACGCTGTAAAAACACTTCAGTATGAAAGGGGTCTAAGCGATCAGTTTGGATTATTCCTGCGGCATTCATAACTGTGTTTATATTTGAACAGGCACCTCTATCTCCTGTTCATTCATCTGCAGTGCAACTGAGGCTACTGTGAAAGGAATTGATAAGTCTGTATCCTTAGTACCTTTCACTGTCTCAAAGGTGAGATATTAGGGGTCTAAATAGACCCCTGATGTTTCATCCCCCACAACAGCTTTTTAAATAAAAATTGTAAATAATCGTTTAAAAAAAGTAAATATTTTTTTTTTAAATGGTTATTTCTAATGGCAGCCATGACCGTGTTAGCCATTCATATGCGCGGAAAGTTTTGCATTTTACACCAAAGGTACCAGCTTAAACTTTAAACTTTGTGTGCAAGTAACATAGCAAATCCATTTGTGCTCGTAACTGGTCTTTTACTTAGACAGAAATTTTAAAATGTGATAAATAACAAAAACATTACAATATTTTGTTATGGGTTATTTTTTATACATTAAAGCATTATAAAACGACATTTTAGACAGTCCTTTGAGCATCCTGTAAAACCCTGCTGTTGTAATCTCCAAAGTATTGTCCGCTCTCCTGGAGGACTCGGAGTCTACATCTCCTTTCTTTCTCCGAGAATCTTGCTAGGACCCTTTTTGTTAGCATTTTATTGGTCGATCGCTGTTTCCACTCTCCAGTGATAACAGGTTTATGGAAGCAAAAAAAGTGCTAAATTGTTGTAGCAAAGGTCATATTAAAGGAATGCACAATGTGGAAATAATAGACTCTCCATTATAGAAGATATCCATAAGATAGATCAGGATGATATGTGCAAAATCAATATTGGACATCTCCAGGTACCAATCAAAATCTGAGAAAATGCTGTTACTTGTATCCCAAATGAGTCCAATAGTAATAACTCCTGAGAAGTCCGACTGTGTATATAGGTGGTTGCATGAGCAAAGCATCTTTAAATAATGTGAGTACGCCCCATCTTAGAACCAGGCTTTGTGTTCTTCTCCTCGCATAGCTTAATAAAATTATGCAGATTTTTTTAGGTAACACTTATGGATTCCTTTGCACGTTCATTGAATGTTATTCGGATAAAGTTACAAGGATTATTGATTATCATCAGACAATGCCTGTTCATTGCTGTCATTAGCATGGAGACTCAACGTAATCGTTGTCTAGTCCTCTGCGGAAGCGAGCGGTCAGCGTACGGCTGATGACAATAACACGGGGAGCCATGCAGTCCTCGCGCCGGTGGAGTATGTTCCATATGAGGATAGCAGCTGCCAGAGTGGCCAGAAGGCAAGCACCAATGTCTAGGTAACAAGACCAGGATAAATTGGTGTGGGGGCCAATGCGGTAGAAGGTCACCAATCCAATGACCAGAACAAAACCTGCAAGGGGATAGGAATGATGCTGGTTAATTCATATGTCTTTCAGTCAGTCAAGATAAAGCTTTTTCATATTTTTGGATTATTTTTAGAATTTCAATACAGTTTTCAAGTCTATCTGCAAGTTTTAAGATTTTCATAGAATAGAGAATGGTTAGAACCAATGTCAAGATTATATTGCTGTCTGTGTTCCTGCTGGGAAGAGGTACTCTCACTTTCTATACCAGTGACCACATTGTCTATCGATCTTGTGGAACATTCTCTATATCATTTAGACAAGGGTTTCCCAACCAGGATCCCATGGAACCCTAGGGTTCCCCTAGAGGTTGCTAGGGGTTCCTTAAACAATGGGTCATTTCTGCCCATATCATGGAACCCTAGGGTTCCATAGAGGTTGCTAGGGGTTCCTTAAACAATGGGTAATTTCTGCCCATATCATGGAACCCTAGGGTTCCTCCAGAGGTTGCGAGGGGTTCCTTAAACAATGGGCAATTTCTACCCACATCATGGAACCCTAGGGTTCCTCCAGAGGTTGCCAGGTGTTCCTTAAACAATGGGCAATTTCTACCCATATCTTGGAACCATAGGGTTCCTCCAGAGGTTGCCAGGTGTTCCTTAAACAATGGGCAATTTCTACCCATATCATGGAACCCTAGGGTTCCTCCAGAGGTTGCCAGGGGTTCCTTAAACAATGGGAAATTTCTGCCCATATCATGGAACCCTAGGGTTCCTCCAGAGGTTGCCAGGGGTTCCTTAAACAATGGGAAATTTCTGCCCATATCATGGAACCCTAGGGTTCCTCCAGAGGTTGCCAGGGGTTCCTTAAACAATGGACAATTTCGGCCTTTTAGATAAACTTCCACTGACATTGATCTTTTTAGCTTTCTGTAGGGGGGTAATTCTTCCCAATGACCACAACTGACCATCACACTAATGTATCATGAGTTGTCAAGATTATATTGCTGTCTGTGTTCCTGCTGGGAAGAGGTACTCTCACTTTCTATACCAGTGACCACATTGTCTATCGATCTTGTGGAACATTCTCTATATCATTTAGACAAGGGTTTCCCAACCAGGATCCCA
The DNA here is from genome assembly GCA_029574335.1 of Rana kukunoris. NCBI lineage: Eukaryota > Metazoa > Chordata > Amphibia > Anura > Ranidae > Rana > Rana kukunoris. The sequence continues at coordinate 37,253,313 of CM056054.1, forward strand.
TGGAACCCTAGTGTTCCCCTAGAGGTTGCCAGGGGTTCCTTAAACAATGGGAAATTTCTGCCCATATCATGGAACCCTAGGGTTCCTCCAGAGGTTGCCAGGGGTTCCTTAAACAATGGACAATTTCGGCCTTTTAGATAAACTTTCACTGACATTAATCTTTTTAGCTTTCTGTAGGGGGGTAATTCTTCCCAATGACCACAACTGACCATCACACTAATGTATCATGAGTTGTACATTTTGTAATTTTTTTGCAGCGGTTCCCCTAGACCAGAAAGTTATTTCAAGGGTTCCTCTGTGTTGAGAAAAGGCTGATTTAGACCTAAGAAATTCTTCAGATCTGACACCACTTCGGGCCACACCTTTTTTAGCAGCAAAAATCTGCCAGAGTTTCTGCATTTCTAAAATTTGTGCCTGCACTACTTTGGTGCCATCCGGTGCGATTTGGCCCTGCTCAAAAAGAATGGGCTCAAATTGCACTGCGCTGATTTGCATGTGAATTGTGGTGCGGTGTGATTACTGTGTGATTCATAGTGTGAACCAGGACTGACTCAAGCTGAGTGTAAAAGTGAATTTACTGACAACTTAACTGTTGACTAATTCTAATTTTCGCCATTCAATTTCCTTCTTTACTAACTACAGTGTGCAGTGTGCTTTGAAGCAGGGAACACGCAAGCCTGCTAAATTTAGCTACAATAATTTGCCTTGCTGATTTGGGCAATTTGAATACTTTTAAGTGCAAAGGAGGGATTTGGGTCATTTGTAAAGAGGACCTGTCACTGCCAATAACTGTCACAAGGGATGTTTACATTGCATTCTGCATTCTGTTGCTGAATACAGAGTTTGTTAAGCCTGCTCTGATTGGAGCAGCACGGGCTGATGATGTCACAAGCCTCTGCCAATCCGAGCAGGCTTAACAAGCTCTGTATTCAGCAACAGAATGCATCGCCTGCTGGGACTGGCTCAGTGCATACTACGATGAATGTCACCTTTTCTGCACTGTACCTGCCAATGGAGGCTAATAGACTGTTGACTTTGATTGATACCAAAAGTGGCTGCACCTAGAGGAGGAAGTGTCACCGTTCTCTGGGCAAACTGAGCCAGGAGAGAGGAGAGTGCAGACCTATAGATGGGGTCTGAGCTCTCAGCCTGTCAGGACCAGAGACATCAGGAGAGAAGCTAAGGGGATCTGCTGTGGTGCCTGCTCACCTTTACCATGAAGAGGGGATGGACCTGCATCTAATGCCGCATACACACCATCATTTTTCGGCATAAAAAAAACTTTGTTTTTGAAAAACGTCATTTAAAATGATCGTGTGTGGGCGACACATAATTTTTCAGGTTCTGAAAAACGACAAAAAAAAAATTTGAACATGCTGCATTTTTTAACGTCGTTTTAAACGATGTCGTTTTTTAGGTTGTAAAAAATGATCGTGTGTGGGCTAAAACGGCGCTTTAAACCCGCGCATGCTCAGAAGCAAGTTATGAGACGGCAGCGCTCGTTCTGGTAAAACTACTGTTCGTAATGGAGTAAGCACATTCATCACGCTGTAACAGACAAAAAAACACGAATCGTCTTTTACTAACACGGAATCGGCTAAAGCAGCCCAAAGGCGAATAGAACTTCCCCTTTAGAGTGCCGTCGTACGTGATGTACGTCACCGCGCTTTGTTCATCATTTTTTTTAAACAATGGTGTGTAGGCAACGTCGTTTTTAATGATGAAGTTGGAAAAACGTTGTTTTTTGGACATGCTGAAAAACAACGTTTTTTTTTAATGCCGAAAAATAATCGTGTGTACGCGGCATCAGTCTTCCAGATCTGCCATTCAGACATTGGGCTTGGATCGGAGCTACGAGACTGCATCCCTGTGTGAGGTAGGGGGTAGTCTTTTATACAGCGAGTATAGCCCAAAACAATGGGTTTGTCTTATATGCCCGTTGTCTTATACGCCAGAAAATACGTTTTTTTTTTATATATATATATATATATAGATAGATAGATAGATAGATAGATAGATAGATAGATTCATAGATATTTTTTTTAGCAAAGACTGGAGAATAAAATTGTGGTCGTTGCAATATGTTATGTCACACGGTATTTGCGCAGCGGTCTTTCAAATGCAATTTTTTTTTTAAATAAAAAATTACTTAAAGCCCCCAAACATATATATATATATATATATATATATATATATATATATATATATATATATGTATGTGTATGTGTGTGTGTATATATAAAAAAATACAGATTTTGACCTGTGAGGCCGCGTACACACGACCGGTTTCCTCGGCAGAATTCAGCAAGAAACTCGATGGGAGACGTACACTGCCGAGGAAACCGGTCGTGTGTACACTTTTCGCCGAGAAAACTGTCGAGGAACTCGTCGAGCCAAAAAGAGAGCATGTTCTCTATTTCCTCGACGGGCAATGGGAAAATTTGGCTCGACAAGTTTTTTGACAGCCGAACAAGGAACTCGACGGAGGTTTCGCCCGTCGAGTTTCTAGGTCGTGTGTACGCGGCCTAAGCAACAAGTGTCATAAATAGGCTTGGTCCCTTATGTGGTTAAGCAACATTTTTAAAGCTACAGTTGTTTTATTCTATTGGGGCCCCTTAGCTACAGTTGTTTTAACCTACTGGGGCCCCTTGACGGCATTGTCAATACTGGCACAAATATAGATTTTTACGCAGACAGAAAAAGGTTCAAAAGACACAAAAATTTGGACCATTTGGTCTCTTTGTGCCGTCACTCTTCTGTTTCTATTTCTATGCTACACCGTTTTGGTGGCTCAATTCTGGGTGCCATTTTTTGAATCCCCCACTTATGAATTTAGCATTGTTTGTTCCCGTCAAAGTATGCTCTTGGGTTCCATGAATGCTTTCATACCAGGACAGCAGCTCAGGGCTGAGAAGCCGCGATCAGCGGCATTCTATTCTCTGCCTTTGGCTGCAGTTATTCTGCCTGTTTTTATTGGGAAGGAAACGCTGTGTGTTGTTATTTTGTCTCTCCCTGGCACACAGCAGCATGCACACTCCCCAATGCTATATTTAGGCTGCCCTTGCTTCCTTTTTTTGTGCTGTAGTCTGCTGTGAACGCTGGGCCGAGGGACAGAGACTGGAGGGCGCCAGGATGTCCCCATACAGGAGGAGGAAATGCCTGTTACTACCTGTTATGCAAACTGGGCCTTGAAAGCTCGGGACATGAAAAACTGATTGAGGCACAGGACAGAAAAACTGTTGAGGAAGCAGCTTAAAGGGTCCCGGTGCAAACCCTACTGAGATAATGGAAAGTATTTGAATTACACAAACTAGCCGGTCTGCATTCGAAAACTGCAGGTGTTCATGGATGTAATACCAAGAATTGATAATAAATCTTTCATTGGTTTCCCTGCATTTTATTATAATTTTTTTTTCCTGTAATGTGAGGGGATATATTAGGGAAGACTGGGCAAATATATCTCACCATTCTCCAGCAAAAGCATCCAATTCACAATAGCAGGAGATTTGGACCGGCTCTCTATAGAGCCGAGTCATTTATCTCCGCTGCGGCTCCTGTGCCAATTTGCAGAGGAGCCCTGTGCATCTTTAGATCCATTCCAGGTCCGAATTCAGCCAAAAATTCTGCTGAAATTGGACCTGAAACAGTGAACGGGGGATACACCGGACCCCTGCTGTGAGCCGAATGCGAAGATAGTGTGAACCCAGCCTTAATTGTAATTCTCAGTGAATCTGACATTTAACCCTTTAAAAAAAAAAAACGATTTAAAGCCGTTCTTTGGTCAGTTAAATAAAAAAAGAAAGTCAGCAGCTACAAAAACTGTAGCTGCTGATTTTTAATAAACAAATACCTTTCCAAGGATCCTCACCCTCACCCGAAGCGGTTTCTTTACTAGCCGATCAGCTTTTAAATTCAGCTTGTTCAATTAAAGCGGAGGTTCACCCTAAATCTTATGTATTGCTTAATCTGACTATCTTGGTGTGTCTTTAAACAAATCGCTATCTATTCTTTGTTATATTAATCCAATAACTTAGATCTGAAGTGTAAAGCTGTCACTTCCTGGTTCTCCTCCCGCGGGAAGGGAGCGTGTCGCTTGATCTCCCTGCGCCGCAAAGTCTCCTGGGAGCCCAGCGTCACACGCCCCAGGAGACGATTCAGCCTCCATATTGACAAATCTTGGGTGATTTTACTCGTAATCCCGGAAGTATTTGCTTGTGGGCTTCACAATGCCCACAAGCAAGATGGATACAGGACAGAGCTTTTTTTAAACACTTCTTTACGGCCGAATCCCGATGCTTGGGGCTAGAAAACTAAGACACGTGAGTTCAATGCTAATTGTATTAGGAGCGGTAGATGCATCTAAAAAAAAAAAGTTTTCCCGCGGAACCCCCGCTTTAAGCTTTGATAAAAGAAAAACCTGGATGCTGGTCTCTATGCAGAGCCGCACCAGATTTTGCACTCTCCAGTTTTAGTACATCAACCCTTATGTCAAGTCGCATGATAAGTTGAACCAGAGCTTAGAGATCTTTTTTGCACACACAAGACTTTGGGAATATGGTGACAGTGGACAGATTCTGACCCACTAACCCAGCCACAGGTGCAATGGTGGTGGTAAGTTGGCACCGCGCTACGGTCCTAGGCCACCAGACTTCAGACAGAACGGATAGAGGTGCTGGGTCATCAGACATTCAACATCTTTGAGTGTTCAACAAAAGGCCAATCCCTTAACACAATAGTCAACCACACTATTGAACATAGCTAGGTATAATGCCGCGTACACACGATCATTTTTTGTGATGAAAAAAAACGACGTTTTCTGTGAAGTAAAAAACAACGTTTTTGAAACGTCACTTTTCAAAGACGATGTTGCATACACACCATCGTTTTTTTCACAAAAAGCGAGGTTACGTTCACCACTCTTTTCCATTGAAGCTCGCTTCATAACTAGCTTCTGGGCATGCGTGGGTTGAAAAACGTCGTTTTAAACGACGTTTTTGCTACACACGGTGACTTTTTGTGAAACAAAAAAAGACGTTTTGAAAAACGACACAAAAAATTCAAGCATGTTGGAATTTTTTTTGGTCGTTTTTTTGAAGACAAAAAACAACGTTTTGCCCACACACGATCAATTTAAATCACGTTTTAAAAAACAACGTTTTTTTTTCATCGCAAAAAACGACCGTGTGTACGCGGCATAAATGGTATATCAAAATTTATTATAACTATTAAAAAAAATATTAAAAAAGGAAGGAACCATCCTAAGTAAACATATATCATTCCTCTGTTAGCTCTGGTTTACACTGGTGCGTTATTTTTTTTTCAAATCGGCAGGATTTGCACCATCCTAATTGGTGCGACGCCGCTTCATTTCAAAAAGTAGTTTGTGTACAACTTTTTGCAATTTTGGGCTGCAATTTACATTGCCATCTGTGCAGAAACCTGTAAATCCACGGAAGCGCCACCTAGCGGCCAGCGTAAATATGCAACTAAGATACGACGGCGTAGGAGACTTACCCCAGTCGTATCTTAGCAAGACTTAAGCGTATCTCGTTTTGAGAATACGCTTAAAGATACGACGGCTCAGATTCTGAGTTACGACAGCGTATCTACTGATACGCCGGCGTAACTCTATGTGAATCTGGCCCCAAGTATACTTTTTTTTTCATGTACTTCTGTTGCAGAAAAAATAAAAGCTTCCTTTGATTTTTAGAACAAGGCCTCACCTTAGACCCTGGTGTGTTCCATAGAAAAATTCACTCACACCCTGCACCCATGAACTATGTTTGCACAGCATCCCCGGCATTTCTCCAGGGGTGTGTGCCTGGCTTGTCAATGTAGGCTGCCACAACTGCTATGTTTGCACAGCATCCCCATTGTCTCTCCAGACGGGCCCAGGCCACGGGTTGGACTCCCCTTATGTAGTGCAAGGACCTGCCTGATTGGATAGAGTAAATGGATGGATTGGTGGGTCTGGTTATTCCATCGTTTGGGTAAATCTAAAGCAAATTGTACAGAGATTGTACAGTCTGATAATGCAAACAACTGGTGAACTTCTTCCAGTGTCTTATGCCGCGTACACACGACCGTTTTTCAGGACGAGAAAAGTTCAATTTTTTTAATTGGTCATTAAAAACAGGCATTTTTCACGTCGTGTGTAGGCTTTAACGACGGGGCAAAAAACGCGCATGCTCAGAAGCAAGTTATGAGACGGGAAATTAGCATAATCAGCGCAAAGGGTGACGCCATTCGAATGGAACTTTCCCTTTTTAGTGCCGTCGTACATGTTGTACGTCACCGCACTTTGCTCGAGCATTTTTTATCACGATCGTGTGTATGCAAGGCAGGCTTGAGAGGAATCACGTCGAGAAAAACAATGTTTTTTTTTCCATGACATGAAAAATGGTCATGTGTACGGAGCATTAGGCTCGTACTTTGGCCAAGTCTTAGGCTCCGACTTTGATGTGACTTTTTACACTCCGTGGCATTGAAGTTGTATGAAAGTCGGACTAAAGTAGTGCAGGAACCTTTTCTAAAGCTAGACAGGCTTGTGTAGTATCAGTTAAACATTGAATTTCACACATCATCCGATTTGAGGTCTCACAAGTCAGATCCTATGTCGCATCAGTGTGTATCAGCCTTAGGGACCTTTCACACGGGGCGGATCAGTATTGATCCGCTCCGTGTGTGTCCGTAAGCTCAGCGGGGATCCTCCGTAAAATCCCCCCTGATCTGTCGGCTGACAGGGCGGTCTCCGCACACTGTGCAGAGACCGCCCTGTCTTTCCTCCACTCTCCCCTATGGGGGGATCGGATGAACACGGACCGTCTGTCCGTATTCATCCGATCCGATCCGCCAGACGGAAGAAAAATAGGACATTCTTCCATCCGAAAAATCGGATCATTGCGGACAATTACGGGTGTCGGCGGATGTTTATCCGCCGACACCCGTAATCGCATAGGGACCAATGTATGTCCCATTTTCATCCACAAACGGATGGATGAAAATGCGGACATACGGTCCGCACATGTGAAAGGGGCCTTACTGTTTTTTACATCCTGAATCGACTTATCAGGAAGTCATAACGTTTTCTCTGGATCACACTAGTAGCTAAGGTAAGGCCTTGTTCTAAAAATCAAAGAAAGCTTTTATTTTGCTGCAACAGAGGTATACATTAATAGTATATTGGTAAATTGGGTTCCGTTGGACCTGATTTATGCACACTGCAGGGCCTTTTCAACCCAAGTTATAAGCAGTAATAGGCAAAGAAATGTTATGGACTTCTGTCTGTATCAATCATTTCTCCCCACACATGCATACATCACCACTTGAATTGAATTCAAGACAGTGATAAGATATTGGATGCAATGCAGGTATAGGAGAGGCATCTGTTCTTTTGAGTATTGGTAAACTCTGTCTCATGCATGTAGGCCATAGGGCAGTATAAAGTAACTTTTGGGCATATTTTTCCTCCCAGGTGCTCCATACAGCCCCCCATAGAAATCTATGAGGCCGCGTACACACGATCAAATCTATCTGCTGGAAATGGTCCGACGTGTGTACGGGCGGACAGACAGGTTTTTCCAGCAGACAAATTTTAAAGCATGCTTTAAAATCTGTCTGCTGGGAACCCGTCCGTCCGACATATCTGCTGGTTAGTACACTAACCAGCGGACATATCTGCCCGCACATGCGTCGAATGGATTCGATGCATGCGTGGACGTTTTTTACTTCCTGGTGCGGTGACGTGGCGGCGTCAACGTCACCGCCACGCCACCACACTGTCTGCCGGCGGGGATTTTGGTTTGATCGTGTGTACAGCGATCAAACCAAAATAGCCCAGCAAACAAATCCGATCAAATCGGTCTGTCTCTTCGATTTGTGCAGATTTATTTTGTCGTGTGTACGCGGCCTGACTGTACACTGTATATGGTGTTTTTTGCGTAAAAACACACCTGTGTGTATGAATATATGACCTTGGGCACAGACTGCCTGCATCCAGGTATGTACGTAGACGCTACGCAAAAACTGCCATATACCTGCATACAGGTGTTGATTTCTATGGGCAGCTGTATGCAGCACCTGCGACTCTCAGGTGGGGAAATACACCTGAATTTTAGGTTATACAGCCCCAGGTGTCTGTGTACATGTTCCACAGATATTTCCCTGTATTTCGCTTTTCCCCAGTGACTTTATTTTGTAGAAGTAGTAGTTGCGGAAAAAAAAAAGCATTCAGCCTGTTCATGTACTAGTTATTAGTAACGGATGTACTTACTTGCAAGTTGAAATACAGCAGCGATGGCCTCTTCCCACCACTGGGAATCCTGGGTAATAATGGGCAGCTCCATGAGTCCCATAAGGAAGATGAGCTGTCCGGCAGTCAGGGCAACCGTGGCAATCAGATTACAGGCCCTCATCATGTCAAACTGCACTGTAAGGGAAGGAAGAACAGGATATGTTGTATCATTACTTCAATTTTATTCAGATTCTGCATCTGCTTTTTTTTTTTTATGTTATATTTCTACAGGCATGTTTCTCACATACATAAATTCCATCCAGTGTTTACCTAAAGTTCCAGAAACTGGGAATGTGAAATGTTCTCCTCTGTGGCATATGACAGCACTCAATGCTGCTTTACTGGAAATACTTCTAGTATTCCTCTTCTGTTAAAACTCCAATACGTGTAGCAGAATTGCAGACAAATGTACAAACCTACAAGTATAGTCAAGCTATGTATCTATTGAAAGTGAAATGTTTACTAAAGAAAATGCTGTTCCATATTTTTTCCAGTGATGCTTACAGACAAAATGCCTAGGCATTTCATCATGGGATCTCTGTTAATAGTGGAGGATCCGAGTTCAGATTGCCTGCTACTGTCTACTCAGACAATACAGTGTCTCACAAAAGTGAGTACACCCCTCACATTTTTGTAAATATTTTATTCTATCTTTTCATGTGACAACACTGAAGAAATGACACTTTGCTACAATGTAAAGTAGTGAGTGTACAGCTTGTATAACAGTGTAAATTTGCTGTCCCCTCAAAATAACTCAACACACAGCCATTAATGTCTAAACCGCTGGCAACAAAAGTGAGTACACCCCTAAGTGAGGATCTGAAGGAATTATTGCGCTACATAAAGATGGCCTAGGCTATAAGAAGATTGCCAAGACCCTGAAACTGAGCTGCAGCATGATGGCCAAGACCATACATCAGTTTAAAAGGACAGGTTCCACTCGGAACAGGCCCAGAAGTTGTCTTTGGGAAATAGTCATATGAGTGCTGCCAGCATTGCTGCAGAGGTTGAAGGGGGGGGGGGGGAGCCTGTCAGTGTTCAGACCATATGCCGCACACTGCATCAAATTGGTCTGCATGGCTGTCGTCCCAGAAGAAAGCCTCTTCTAAAGATGATGCACAAGAAAGCCCGCAAACAGTTTGCTGAAGACAAGCGGACTAAGTACATGGATTACTGGAACCATGTCCTGTGGTCTGATGAGACCACGATAAACTTATTTGGTTCAGATGGAGTCAAGCGTGTGTGTGGCAACCAGGTGAGGAGTACAAAGACAAGTGTGTCTTCCCTACAGTCATACATTGTGTTGATAGGAGTGTTGTGGTCGGGGGCTGCATGAGTTCTGCCGGCACTGGGGAGCTACAGTTCATTGAGGGAACCATGAATGCCAACATGTACTGTGACATACTGAAGCAGTGCATGATCCCCTCCCTTCAGAGAGTGGGCCGCTGGGCAGTATTCCAACATGATAATGACCCCAAACACACCTCCAAGACGACCACTGCCTTGCTAAAGAAGCTGAGGGACAAGCATGTCTCCAGACCTAAATCCTATGGAGAATCTGTGGGGCTCCTCAAACGGAAGGTGGAGGAGCACAAGGTATCTAACATCTACCAGCTCAGTGATGTCATCATGGAGGAGGGGAAGAGGACTCTGGTGGCAACCTGTGAAGCTCTGGTGAACTCCAGGCCCAAGAGTGTAAAGGCAGTGCTGGAAAATAATGGTGGCCACACAAAATATTGATACTTTGAGCCCAATTTGGACATTTTCACTTAGGGGTGTACTCACTTTGGTTGCCAGCAGTTTAGACATTAATGGCTGTGTGTTGAGTTATTTTGAGGGGACAGCAAATTTACACTGTTATACAAGCTGTACACTCACTACCTTACATTGTAGCAAAGTCATTTCTTCAGTGTTGTCACATGAAAAGATATAATAAAATATTTTCAAAAATGTGAGGGGTGTACTCACTTTTGCGAGATACTGTATGTATAGTACTGTATGTATATATTTATATATATGTGTGTGTATATATATATATATATATATATATATATATATATATATATCATATATTTCTGCTATATCTCAACTTACAGCAACTGAATAATCATTTGAAAGTTTGTTTTATTATAAAAAAAATCCCTCTTTCCCAGTCATAAGACTGCAACAATAAAGGAAAAATATGGCCAAAGTTGTATTAGCCATACTTCTCATGTGGGTCACAGGAGTGCACTTATTACCCAGCTGACTGTTGGCTGACATCACAGAGGCAGTCCAGGCTCTGCAGGGATCCTGCCAATATTGTATTGATCCACCCAGATGCCTTACTGGCAATTGGCTCAGGCTCTCATTGAGCCACTGAGAGCCTGAGCCAGCCGCTCCCACAATCCCGTAGCCCAGTGCTCCGAAGGGTCGGAGCAGAGAGCAGTGACTGACAGTCATCACTCTCTGCTCAGTGAAGACCAATAACTGAGTGATCAGTGCTCATGTGATCACTCAGTTCTCGGGCTAGTGGGAGACAACTACAGCATCGGATTGATACTGCAGACACATAGGTGAGTATGGATGTTTTTTTTTTTTTTTAAATCCCAGCGATCCTGGAAAAGTAGCATACACCCCATGAGAGTTAACTTTTGTTACACAGCAGACTGTAAATAAAACATGTTTGCTGGTGTTCTGCTTATAATGTTGGTTGGTATTAAAAATCAGGAAATGGTCACAAGCCAACCAGTGAACCTATCATTCAGTGGTTATGAGGTGTGGGGTCCTAAAATTCAATATGACCAAAGCGCCGCACATAGGGCCAGATTCCCGTAGAATTTCCGCTGGCGCAGCGTAAGCCATTTACACTACACCGCCACAATTTAACAGAGCAAGTGCCGTATTCCCAAAGCACTTGCTCCGTAAGTTGCGTCGGCGTAGTGTAAATGGCTCTGCGTATCCCTGCGTAATTCAAAGGGGGCGGCTTGTATTTAAATTAAGCGCGCCCCCACGTCGATCGAACTGCGCATGCGCCGGCCTCAAAAATAGCCCAGTGCGCATGCTCCAGCTCACGTCGGAAAAAGTGAATGAAACCGACGTGAGCGCCGTTTACGCAAATCCCTATTGGCGACCGACGTAACAACGTAACCGACGGAAAAAGGCGACGCTGACCCGACGCCATACTTAACATGGCAACGACGGAACTTCGTAAGGTTACCCCTCATATAGCAGGGGTAACCTTACGCGTACGGAAACGACGTAAACGACGACGGGGCGGTGTAAAAACGTTCAGGAATCGTCGGATTAGGCTCATTTGCATAGGCAAATGAGAAATCATCGTAAAGGCCACCTAGCGGCCAGCGTTGTCATTACATCTACGATCCGACAGTGTAATTGTTTTACACATGTCAGATCTTTACTGGATCTATGCGTAAGTGATTCTAGGAATCACACGCATAGATACCCAGTAAAAAAAACAGAGATACGACGGTGTTTCCTACGAAACGCCGGCGTATCTCTTTTGAGAATCTGGCCCATAATGTTTAATTATGTAATGCCAAAAAAGACAATCAGAGACTGCAGATATACTAGAGGTAATAATAGCCAGAGACATATCCGTGCTATAGGTCTGGCTGCAGGCATGCCACAGTTTAGGGACCTAGGACATATTACAACACTACAATCTAATGATCACCTTCCCACTACAGACTGCTAGGATTTGAGGGCCGCATAACAAGTACCAAAAGCCTGCATCTGGCCCTTGGGCCTCAGGTTGGGAGCCAGAGTGGTAGTGGGTGTAAAATATAAACATTGGTTAAAGTGGATGTAAACCCAACATTTTTTTTTTACTTTTTTTATGTAAAGTATAAGGCCGTGTACACACAATCGGCCAAAACCGATGAAAACGGACTGAGGGAACGTTTCATCGGTGCAAACCGATCGTGTGTGGGCCCCATCGGTCAGTTATCCTTTGGTCAAAAAAAAGAGAACTTGTTTTAAAATTTGACCGATGGACACCTGACCGATGGGTCAAAACCGATCGTTAGTATGCAAAAGCATTGGTTAAAAACCCGCGTATGCTCAGAATCAAGTCGACGCATGCTTGGAAGCATTGAACTTAGTTTTCTTCAGCACGTCGTTGTGTTTTACGTCACCGCGTTCTGACACGATTGGTTTTTTAACCGATGGTGTGTAGGCACATCAGACCATCAGTCAGCTTCATCGGTTAACCGATAAAAATGTTCCTTCAGACCGTTCTCATCGGATGGACTGATCGTGTGTAGGCGGCCTAAGATTTCCTATCATCTGTGCCCAGTCTTGCCACACAGAGTTAATCCAGCTCTGAGCAATCTTCTTTTATTGTTCAGTGACAATTAACAGACTTCCAGATAAAAACCTGTCTAAATAAAAAGTCCTTTCCTCTCTCCTTGCTTTGAGTGACAGGTTATTTGCATATCTAGCTTGGACATGTTTATCATATGTTATGTTATGTTTATCATAATATGAGGTGATCCACAGTTCATTGTATATTACCGGGATGTGTTATGTGGGGGAGGGGTGGATTTCTCACTTTCTATACTGTGGATTACCTCATATTATGATAAACATAACATAACATATGATAAACATGTCCAAGCTAGATATGTTAATAACCTGTCACTAAAAGCAAGGAGAAAGGAACAGACTTTTTATTTAGACAGGTTTTTATCTGGAAGTCTGTTAATTGTCACTGAACAATAAAAGAGGATTGCTCAGAACTGGATTAACTCTATGTGGCAACACTGGGCACAGATGATAGCAAATCTTATATTCTACATTGTGACATCAAAAAACATAAAAATTGGGGTTTACATCATCTTTAAGCAGGGATAAGCAATTAGCAGACCTCCAGCTGTTGCAGAACTATAAGTCCCATGAGGCATAGCAAGACTCTGACAACCACAAGCATGACACCCAAAGGCAGAGGCATGATGGGACTTGTAGTTTTGCAACAGCTGGAGGTCCGCTAATTGCATATTCCTGACTTTAATTGACTGAAAAGCAATTAGTCAAGTAACACTCTATAGTAATTCCCATTGCTGCTACCGCATCGACTGCAACCGCATAGTTGTGGACCTAGGTTAAGAGTACTTCATTGTTTGGGTTTACGTACAAATAAATACGATTAAATTGTACACTCAGCCAATTATCTTTTATTTATTTTTAAAACAAGGGGAAAGATTAGAACCCTCTGTCAAAATTTAACTTTTATCAAAGTATTTTGCCAGACAGAACGTGAGAGTAACTCCGTCAGCCTGGTGGTGCTGACAGGGCCAAATGTAAACCATTTTAGTATCAATTGGCCAAAATTCAAACCTTGATTGACCAGCTTTAGGCTAGCCATACATGGCTAGAGTTCTATTGTTCAGCCCAATGGGCTAAACTACATGGATGGAGAAATCGTCAGCGCCAGATATGGTTTTGAGCAGCCACAACACTGAATACCCAAACAGTTAGTGCATCCAGTTGGATTTTGTTCAGCTGACAATTTCCCATCTGGCTCCTATTTTTCAATTGAAGTTTGTTGAGCCAGGTGGTGCCAACAGAGCCACGCCAACTCGAATTTCAGATGATTAGCTTGAATTAACCAAATTTCGAGCTGTGTCTGGTCAGTTATACGCCTCTACTTTTCAGCTGTTGGCTATTTTCTTCTCCTTCCTTAGTATATGTACCTGGTATAACCACGTTTTTCCAGATACTGGTGTTTGATCTCGACCTCAAGTTATGAGTACAAAAATCCACAGTCCAACCGCCAATGGCAAATTAAAAAAGGCATTAAAGGGGTGTTCCAGCCCAAAATTGTGTTTATTAAAAGTCAGCAGCTACAAAAAGTGTAGCTGCTGGCTTTTAATAAACACTCACTTACCTGGTCATGCGTTCCAGCGACACGCCGACCGGGGCTCCGCTCCTCTCCCCCCCTCCCCAGCTGGCGTCTCCATTCCTACTGTGGGCACCCAGCCGTGACAGCCTTCGGCTTCACGACCGGGCACCCACTGCGCATGCGCGCACGGCGCGGCTCGCCGCTGATTGGAGAGGCGATCACATGGGACCTGTCATGTGTCCCATGTGATCGCCTACAGGGAGGGGCTGGTGTAGGCGATTAAGGCTTAATCGCCTAACCAGCCAATCGGCGGAAGCAGGAAGTGGGACAGGAAGTCCCACTCCTACTGAAGCCCCCACTCCCCCCCCCCCAAAAAAAATTACATGCCAAATGTGGCATGTAAGGGGGAGGGGAGTGGATTAAAAAAAAGTTTTTTTTTAGGTGGAACTCCTCTTTAAGGAATAAGTGTGATTCACTTGTATCTTGCCTCGTAACTGACTTTTAACTTAGCTGAGATTGGGGTTACTACGGAATATAGCTACAGTAAAACCTTGGATTGCAAGCATAATTTGTTTCGGAAGCATGCTTGTAATCCAAAGCACTTGTATATTGAAACTTCCTATAAGAAATAATGGAAACTCAGATGATTTGTTCCACAAACTTTATGTTTAAAGTCCATATAAAAAGATTATAGCAATGTGATAGGTTGTGTAACCATAAAATGTCCATCCACAAATGGAATTGGAAGCAAAATCCAGCAGGAGCTACAGAGTATAAAAGAGAAGAGAGGTGCCTTTAAGGCCGCGTACACACAGATTCGATCGTGTGTACGGGCAAGCCGACGGATTTGGCCAGCCGACAGATTTTAAAGCATGCTTTAAAATCTGTCGGCTGGGAACCCGTCCGCCCGACATGTCTGCTGGTTAGTACGCTAACCAGCAGACATATCTGCCCGCGCATGCGTCGAATGGATTCGAATGCAGCGTCATTGATAAGCATCGGGAGCGAGCGGCCTGTTAAGTGCGCATGCTCCAAGAACAGCTGACGGAACAGATGTTAAGTCTTGGCAATTTCCGTGATCTCCAATTGAGCATGCGCAGTTCAACTCGGGCACTATCTGATCCGGGGACCCATACTGATAGAACACCGGCTCTCACCGCTATCAGTCTGCAATCGTGTCTGGGAAAACTACCATGCAGTACACTGATCTGAAAGTGAGGCTTGAGCCGCTCGTGGAAAAGGGACGTCATTAATGGCGTTGAGGGGTACGGTCTAGGTCAGTCTTTCTCAACCTTTTTACCGCTAGGGAACCCTAAAAATAATTTTCAGGTCTTGGGGAACCCCTGATGAAACCCATTCATTGGGGGTCAGTGGGAACAATGCCCCTTACTTTGGTGGTCAGTGAGAAGAATACCCCTTTTTTACAGTAGTGGTAAGAATGCCCCCCTTACAGAGAAATATGAAGATCATTGGTGTAATACCACTGGCTCCTTCAAGTGGAATTGGCTCAGAACTATGTAGGCACCATCAAACAGGAGGTAAATCAGCCACCAGTTCAAGGAACCCCTAGCCACCTCTGGAGGAACCCTGGTTGAGAATGGCTGGTCTAGGTGGACAATTTTTCCCAGATCCCTGCATACTTGGATGCGCCTCTTTTAATCATCAACCATGTGAGTCTCTAAATGTTGCACCTTCATTAAATGTAACCATATTGCTACACTTAAAGGCACCTCTCTTCTATTTTATACTCCGTTTTGACATGACGCTACTCGTATATCAAGACATTGCTTGTATATCAAGTCAAAATGTATTTCAAAATGTTGCTTGTCTTGCAAAACGCTCTCAAACCAAGTTACTCTCAAACCAAGGTTTTGCTGTACTTCTGCATTGTGCACCCTTCTGAATCATAATAAAACTATTGTGAAAAGAATAGGCGCACAGCGATCATTCATACACAGGGCTGGCCTGGAATGGTTGGCCTGTGTAGAGCGCACTATCCTGTAATATGCTCTTTACAAAGCTGCACACTGTTTTACACACTGCTTTGTACATGTGGTATTTGACCTTTGGGGGAGCAGCGGAGGGGGAAGGAAAGTGGATGACGAATGTTTTATTACTAGTGACCTAATGCATGCTGTGCATTTTTGCTGTAACTCTTTCCTGGCTGATGAGGGCTGCACAACGTTACTGCCGCCATCTTCTTTTTAAACTAGGTAAATGATGGGTGGGAAGGGGTTAAATCCTAAACCACTTTGCATAGGGACTAGGCCTCCTATCTCCTGGGTGTTTAATGGAGATGAAGTAAAAATTGGCACAGCTGTAATCCGAGATGTCTTGGGTAAATTCCTATAGACATTTTTCTGTAATTGCTTTGAAATAATTATGCTGGTCTAGACGCACCGGGCAGGATTTACAGTGGATGTAAAGTGGGTGGCCGTTCCTCCAGAGCACATGCGCCAGATATTTACACTACCTATAGGTAAAAGGAAAAGATGGAAGTTTACTTCCACATTTTTATCCTTACTAAAGTATATCGAAACATCAAATGATACATTGCCGCTTAGCATTCATTAAATGTCGTGGCTACAATTGTTGTTGGGCTTTTTTTTTTTACTTTATTTTCACCTGGTGATCCTACTAGTGACCCGCTACCTGGCTTAGGTGACAACACTCACTCACTGCACATCTATGCAGGTACAACTTTGTCATTCTTGGTTTGGACCTGCTAAATCTGAAGGTGAACCTTTACCACTTCCAGGGCCGGTGCTACCACTAGGCAAACTAGGCTGCCGCCTAGGGCGCACTTCTGCCACTAGGACGCCTGGCCACTTGTGTTCCTACTCTCTTCTCTCTGCAGCATGCAACTAATGCCGCGTACACACGGTCGTTTTTTGCGATGAAAAAAAACGACGTTTTTTAAAACGTCATTTAAATTGATCGTGTGTAGGCAAAACGTCGTTTTTTGTCTTAAAAAAAACGACCAAAAAAAAATTCCAACATGCTTGATTTTTTTGTGTCGTTTTTCAAAACGTTGGTTTTTGTTTCACAAAAAGTCACCGTGTGTGGCAAAAACGTCGTTTAAAACAACGTTTTTCAACCTGCGCATGCCCAGAAGCTAGTTATGAAGCGAGCTTCAATGGAAAAGAGTGGTGAACGTAACCTCGCTTTTTGTGAAAAAAACGATGGTGTGTATGCAACATCGTCTTTGAAAAGTGTCGTTTCAAAAACGTTGTTTTTTACTTCACAGAAAACGTCGGTTTTTTTCGTCACAAAAAATGATCGTGTGTACGCGGCATAAGGCCGCGTACACACCATCCGATGAGAACGGTTCGAAGGACCATTTGAATCGGTTAACCGATGAAGCTGACTGATGGTCTGATGTGCCTACACACTATCAATTAAACAACCGATCGTGTCAGAACGCGGTGACGTAAAACACAACGACGTGCTGAAAAAAACGAAGTTCAATGCTTCCAAGCATGCGTCGACTTGATTCTGAGCATGCGCGGCTTTTTAACCAATGCTTTTGCATACTAACGATCGGTTTTGACCTATCGGTTAGGCGTCCATCGGTTAAATTTTAAAGCAACTTCTCTTTTTTTTGACCGAAGGATAACTGACCGATGGGGCCCACTCACGATCGGTTTGGACCGATGAAACAGACCTTCAGTCCGTTTTCATCGGTTTTGACCGACCGTGTGTACGTGGACTAAGTCTCGGCATCAGCAGGCAGCCGGAGGAGTGTGTCTGTGTGCCGCATCCCGAATGGATGGAAACAAGCAAACATTCATTGATGGGCATTGGTAAGCTGCATTGATGGGCGCTGGTAGGCTGCATTGATGGGCTCTGGTGGGCTGCATTTGATGGGCGCTTCATTAAAAAAGGCTGGGTATACATGTGCAGGGCAAATGGTGTAAAAAATTCTTGCACCAGCCCTGCTCACTTCATCATTGGGGGACATGCATTCATATGTTGGGCACGTGTGTGTGAAAAGGAACCCGCCAGGAGAAGAGCTGAGTAAAGTTCAAGGAATAAAAATGTATGTGAAAAAAACCCTAGACAAGATGTTTTGAGCTTGGCTTTAGTTATACTTTAAATCTGGAGGACTATGGTTGTTTGCCATACCAATATCTTTTGGCTCATTCAATGAAATATTGCAAGGAGCAATGTCTAAATGCCCTAGTACCCAGCCAGACTCTATCTTGCACCAATTTGACTTCAGTAAAGTTCATTGTGATTGGTTTATTTTGCAATACTGCAATTTGCACTCTGACTTTGCTCCTTGCAAAGTTTAATGAGTGGTCTTCATATAGCGAGTGACACTTTAAATGATTTCTAGGGACAATTCTTGGTTATGTTTTTATGTCTTAGCTTGTTACTGTCAGTACTGTCATGGACATGGCATATTAAATGTCCAGCCCAGGAATGTCAGTGGAAATCTTTGACAGCTATGGATTGTCTTCTTCATCATTCCAGTTCAGGACAATGACAGGGAATAAGGAAGCTTCTGAATGCAGTTACCTGGTTTCCCTGAAAATAAGCCCAGGTCTTATATTAGATTTGGCAACAAAAGACACAGTAGGGCTTATTTTCGGAGTAGGTCTTACCATGTAATGTGCTGTCTTCTCTCCCCCTCTCTCTCCCTGCGTGACAGAAATTCCCAGCGTGAACTGAGTTAAAATGCATGTACAATCCATTCTATTACAGTATTATATAATGTACAATGTGTGTGTTTCTGTAATATAATTGTGCCAAAACCTTTGTTATAGCGTAGTGCCCGTTTCCAGTTTTTTACATTAAAGTTACGTTGGATTGGAGTGTGGCCGTCCTGATCGTCTTTTGTTTCCTAATTACCTTCGTTATAGCGCGGATCTTCTCCGCAATTATATTAAAGAAACATACACATTATATTCTACTGTAATAGAGTGGATTTTATAGGATTTTACAAGCGCTTTAAACTAGGGCTTATTTTCGGGGTAGGGCTTATATTGCAGCCCTCCTGGAAAATAACGCTAGGTCTTATTGTTAGGGTATGTCTTATTTTCGGAGAAACACAGTACTTTTTTTAACCTAAAGCTTATTTGAGCCTCTTCAGTAAACAATGCAAAAGAAAGTTCACTAACCAATAGTAACCACTCCGAATTCACTTAACTGAAATCACACCAGTAAAAGATGAATGCCTGTTGGTTGCTATGAGTACTGTGCTTTGCTTCATGTCCCTGGTGTAAAGCACTGCGCAAACTGTTGGCGCTATATAAATCCTGTATAATAATAATAATGTGCTGCATGATTATACTTTTATAATAGTGTTGTGTAGTTTCTTTTAATGGCGATTTGTCAGTATAGTGATATAGGAGCTGCTATTGATAAATTACTTTAACCACTTCCTTACTGGGCATGTATACCCCCTTCCTGACCAGGTGAAATTTCAGCTTGCGGCACTGCGTCGCTTTAACTGACAATTGCGCGGTCGTGCGATATGGCTCCCAAACAAAATTGGCGTCCTTTTTTCCCCACAAATAGAGCTTTCTTTTGGTGGTATTTGGTCACCTCTGCGGTTTTTATTTTTTGCGCTTTAAACAAAAAACGTAAATTTTGAAAAAAATACAATATTTTTTACTTGTTGCTATAAAAAATAGCCCAATTTAAAAAAAAAAATTCAGTTTAGGGCGATACGTATTCTTCTACATATTTTTGGTAAAAAAAAAATCGCAATAAGAGACTGGATTGCGCAAAAGTTATAGCGCCTACAAAATAAGGGACAGAATTATTATTTTTTATTTATTTTTTTACTAGTAATGGCGGCGATTTTTATTGCGACCGCGACATCATGGCGGACACATCGGACACTTTTGACACATTTTTGGCACCATTCACATTTATACTGCAATCAGTGCTATAAATATGCACTAATTACTGTATAAATGTGACTGGCAGGGAAGGGGTTAACACTAGGGGGTGAGGAAGGGGTTAATGTGTATCCTGCATTGTGTTCTAACTGTGGGGGGAGGGGGGGTGACTGGGGGTGACCGATCTGTGTCCCTATGTACAAGAGACACAGATCGGTCTCCTCTCTCCCTGACAGGACGCTGTCATTTTGAGAGCCGGCAATGAGAAATGATCTCATATGTTTACACTCTAATTGGCCGTTCGCGGCGATCTGTGATTGGCTGTGTCCAAGGGACACGGCCAGTACAGAAGTTCCCCGCTGCGTGCTCTGGAGAATTAGAGCCACCCTGCGGCCGCATATAGTCGTACGGCCATAGGGAAGTGGTTAAAGTGCAATTTCTGGGACTGATTCTCATCCTTTAGTTATTCGTACGCTGCTAGATTTCTCTTGTTCAGCCTGATCAATATTTTCCTCCATCCACTCCAAACAGCGTGGATAGAGGATAGAGGAATCTGCTCTGCCAGCTTTTGTATTCATGCAGCCATAGCACCTGTGGCTGTCAAAATACCTGAACAGTGATTGCATCTGATTGGATGCAGTCACTGTTTGGCTGACAATTCTCCACCTGACTCCTTCAATTTTCCATTTGAGTTTTGTCAAGCCAGGTGGTTCCAACATGGCCAGAGTCACTGACCTTGTGTGCTTATCAGGTATCCCAACACCAGTTATACTAATTCTTGTTTCAGGCCTTTAGCATAGCCTAGTAGACATCAAAGACTAAGGCCTCGTACACACGACCGAGAATCTCGTCAGGAAAAACCTGTTGTTTTCCCTGACGAGATTCTTGGCAAGAAACTCTTGCCGCCCGAGTGTACTGACTTTTATTTCAAAAGAACCGCGGTTCTCTTGAAAAGAAAGAACGTGGTGACGTCATCGCGTATAGCGAGCATGCGCTCGTGACATTCGATGCCGTCGCCGCCATCTTGCTTCACCTAACCTATGCTGTGGAAGCTACCGCGCATGCTTCAAAGTCATTTCGAGCATGTCCAAAACGAAAATAGGGAGATGATAGTCACCGCTCCAATAAGGTATGGGGATGATCCGTATCCTCTCAAAGAAACCCAGGTAACGGCAATGCACGAAGCAATTGTGGAAAAAAATGTTTGGACAGCCGCACTCTGGAAAAACCTTCTCGGTTGCCTTTATTTGGTAAAAGTAATGAAACACCGCACATCACAGCAAAAATAGGGGCATACAGCTGACGTTTCACACTATCTATCAGGGCTTACTCATTTCGAGCATGTGCGGGTTTTCACGGCGACAGGTAAGTATACACACTCTCGGGTTTCTCATCTGGAAACGGGCAAACGAGAATCTTAATGAGAAAAAAAGAGAACCTGCTCTCTTTTTTCTCGTCGAGATTCTGGACAGATTTCCAGATGAGAAACCTAAATGCCTCGTACACACGAACGGGAATCTCGGTAAGAAGCAGTTTTCTTGCTGTTTTTTGCAGAGAAACCCTGTCGTGTGTACGAGGCCTAATTCCTGGAGCTTGCCCTTTAAAGTGGATGTAAACCCTCCATACACCCAGTGAAGTGAACAGCCTCAGATAATACACAGAGATGAACCAAACCTCCCTACATAGGCTTTATAGGTATAGCTGCTGTCTTCACATTTATATACTGTTTATAAAGATCAGATTTTGTTAGATGTTCTCTTCCTGTTTAACACAGAGTGTGATGTCTGAGCATACAGCCAAGATAGCTAACATTGCTGATTGGAGGAAAGGCACACACCCCCTCGGCAGAGACTCTCAGAGCTGTTTTGTAATAGGAGCTGCTCTCTGCTAATCTATTATAGCAACCTCCTTTGACAAAAGATTTAGACTGCTTTTGTCTAAAGTAAATGTCAGGAGTTCTCAGGCTGATAACAGAGGAACCGTTCAGAAGAGAGATATAAGACTTGGCTCATTGAAAAGAGATAAAAAAATACTGCAGCCCAAATTTCATGAATCGAGTTTACATCCACTTCAAAGAACAACTTATTAATGGGAGTTTAGATATTTTTAGCCCTGGCACACAATCCTTTAAGGGCCCTTTTACAGTGATGCAGTGTTTTAATGCATGTTATGTTAAGATTGCGCATTTGTGATGAACAGTAACACGCAAATGCATGTCATAGATGCATCCTTTCATGTAACTTTGGAACGCATTGCAGCATCTTCCTCCTCCACTTAGCACATTTTATTTTGTACTTATTTCATAAAATAAAATAGATTTATAACCCAGCAGGGAGAATGGGACCACTTCATTATTTCTGCAGCAGGTGTGCTGGAAATTCCAGCAAAAACACTTCACTTCAGAGACTTGACTCTACAGCATTAAACATATCAGTTTCAACTTGAATGAGCCTTCAAAAAAACCTGCATTTTTTTTCCATATGGTACTTCATAAATTCTATAAATGATATGTTTCTATAATCTGTAACTAGCTAGTCATTGTGACATCAGGACAAAAAATGAGGGGAGCAGTAGTCACTGGTATAGGAAGATCAGATGTCGTTGATTCAGGGAACATTGGATTACCGTAGGGCAGGAGTGTCAAACTCAATTTCATTGTGGGCCGCATCCGCATTATGATTGTCCTCAAATGGGCCGGTTGTATCTCTAAGATTAGATGTCCAGCACATTCCCCCCCTTACATTAGATGCCAAGAACCACCCCACCATCAGAAGTTGAGTCCCCCACTCTCCCTTACGTCACAGTGCATGCTCTTTAATTATGCTGCTGCTCGGACGAAGCTGGATGCATTGCTTGAAAGCAGAAAGTAGAGGTCTGGAGAAAGACCAGAGGAGGAGAGGTGCGAGGGCCACATAAAATGGCTTGGAGGGCCGGATTCGGCCCACGGGCCTTGTGTTTGAAGGTTTTTTTTCCCAATTGGAAACAAAATACACTATGATGTAAGAGGTTTTTTTTTTTTGTCTTCCTGTGGATCAGCAGTGGGCAGGGGCGCACTGACCATTCGAGCACTGCCCGAGGGCCCCATGCCACAAGGGGGCCCCATCAGGGTTGCCAGTCTCAGTGAAACCAGGGACAGTTTGTAAAAATCTGTGTTTTAAAAAAAATCCCAAGATTATAGCTGCCCCGTCTCTCCAGTACTTTTTCAGTGTGTGTGTATGTGTATTCTGTGTGTATGTATACTGTGTGTATATATTGTGTGTGTATACAGTGTATGTATACTGTGGCCCCAATATCTAGTGCCCCATAATTTCCTATTGCCCGGGGGAGCCCATAATCTCCTATTGCCCGGGGGGCCCATAATCTCCTATTGCCCGGGGGGCCCATCATCTCCTATTGCCCGGTGGGCCCATGATCTCCTATTGCCCGGGGGGCCCATAATCTCCTATTGCCCGGGGGTCCCATAATTTCCTATTGCCCAGGGGCCCCATGAGTTTTCAGGCCACCCCTGGTAGGGGCAGACTGACCATTTAGGCACTCGGGCACTGCCATGACACTAGGGGGCCCCATCAGGGTTGCCAGTCTCAGTAAAACCAGGGACAGTATGTAAAAATCTTTTTTTAAACCCCAATATTATAGCTGCCCCGCCTCTCCAGTACTTTTTCAGTGTGTGTATGTATACTGTGTATGTATACTGTATGTGTATATTGTATACTGTGTGTGTATATTGTGTGTGTGTATTTATTATGTGTGTGTATACTGTATGTGTGTGTATACTGTGGCCCCATAATCTATTGCCTGGGGGGCACCATAATCTCCTATTGCCTGGGGGGCACCATAACCTCCTATTGCCCAAGGGCCCCATAATCTCCTATTGCCCTGGGGCCCCATGAGTTGTCAGTCCTCCCCTGGCAGTGGGTAGAGGGTGGTTTTCACTTTATAATAGTTTTTTATCATTTTTTCGTACTGGTTAAGCTAGATGGATTTTTTTTTTTAAATAGTAATAAAGTAATTTATTATTGGTATTAAAAGATAAGGAACAAATACACATTTATACATCCTTCACTTTTCTCTTTTAACCCACCACCCCAAAATTTAACATACATACCATTTATTTATGATGAACTAGATGGACTTTATACTAACTATATAAGACACAGATAGTAATAACTACCAGTCAAAGGTTCTAACTTTTCCAAATGTTTATAATAAAGTGTTATATTGCATTTTTACCCCCCCCCCCCCCCCATCAGTTCCTATCCCAACATGAATTCAATGAAAATCTCAGACGGCAGATGAAACCCTGACACGGGTTCTGTCTCTTGCCCACTTTGTATTAACTGCTTATTGCCAAAAGAAAACTGTAGACACAACTGTGTCTAAAGAACCTTTCTAGAGTGCTGGCGACAGTTAGGAGAGCATTCCATATACACGGGTGATGGTTTCTGCTTCAGCGCCACAATGTTAAAATACTGGGCACAGTAGAGACTTCTGTTCTTGGTGGCACAATAAAAGAAAAAGAGAACAAAATAGGTAATACAGTTGGTGAAGGAGGTTGTTTCAGTTCGTAATGGTGTCATTCCAAAATGACATAACGGGGGGAGATTTACTAAAACTGGAGCACTCAGAATCTGGTGCAACGGTGCATGGTAAGCCAATCGGCGTCTAACTTCAGCTTCTTCAATTAAGCTTTGACAATAAAACCTGGAAGCCGATTGCTTTGCACGCAGAGCTGCACCAGAATTGGCATGCTCCACTAGGTATGCAAATAGCCATTAACAGCAATTGTTTTAATAAATTAAACGTGATATTTATTTTAATTTTAATTAAAAAAATTAATACCTGGCAGTGAATTTTTGAGAAATAAACTACTGTAGGACGAATACTTAAACACATATAACTCTATACTTACACTTGACTGTGTTCCGGGATTCCTGCAAGCCAGATGGCTCTGACCCCCAGCCAACTGACTGGCACACTCTCTCCTCACCCTGTCCGGGCCGTGGGCTTACCCCTCTTCCTGACAAGCACATCTTCCACAGCCCGACAGTACGCTTGCGTCCTTCGTCCATGGTTTGGTATACCCAGTTTGGAGTGAAGGCAGCCACATTATTCAGGATAAGGGATACCAGTGCCACCGCCACAGCAACCACCACTAGTTTTTGCATGCCCATAGCCTGTCACCACCAAAAAAAAGTTCACTTAAGTAGGGCGAGCCCTGCTGCACGGCACAGGGTCAGGAGCAGCTAGAGGACATCTCCACTCATTTTGAGAGGCGAGAGCCCCCCAAGAATGGCACTGCCAGCCAAGCTGGCTTAAAAGTCCCATGAAAAGGGAAAATGCAATAGGGGAAGAATCCAACAATGTTCGGTATCTGCTCTATCCACACTCCTGCAATGCAACTTCCACCTCCTCCACTCGAAGATGCAACTGCATTCCCGTCTGGACCCCACCAACTAAGAGCCCCCAGGAACAGTGGAAATCAGACTCTCTTCTTCCCACGCCCCAACAAGACAGATGTGTTCCAGATGTGGATCTTTTCTATCCACTCATCAACCAGGGGCTTGCCAGTTATAGTCACTCAAGGAGCCAGAGGTGCAGCAGCCTGCAGATATGGAAGGAGCATTTCAAGGAAAAATGGGAATTTGAGGAGTAAAAAGTGCTGATCTCCTTGCAGCAGCTTGAGGATGAAAGCCGAGAGCCCAATAGTGAGAGAGAGAGAGAGAGAGAGAGAGAGATGGATGGATGTGAGTCAGAGAGGCTGGGGCAGGCAGCAGCTGATAGGAAGTTTTTGTTTTACGGATATATATATTTTTGGCATGGGATTCTGTTAATTTGTTTCCTAACTGTCTCTCTCGGAGCACAGGAAATGGTTGTTTTTGTGTCGCTGCGTTTCCCACCCCCTTTCCTCTTTTTCCCAACGCACCCCTCCTTCTTTGGAGAGTCTTGCTCAGGCGCTGGTTGTAGATAGATGTTCTCTAAAGAAACCTAAAGTAAGGATGCATTTCCTGGAAGGCTGATTTCCCCTTGCATAGCCCCATATCCCCCCCCCCTCCCCCCTCCCCATAAATCTCAGCCAGAACTGATTCATTCTTAAACAAGAAGCTCTGCTGCAGAGAATGAAATGGCCACGTGGAAAGTATTACTGACAAATGTGTAATTCAATTATGGTATACAACAAGAAGGTCATTAGGATAGAAAGCTTTAAATATAAGTATCAGTCAAATGGTAAAATCTTATAGTAAAATACTAAGCCTATGCAGGAAATCATGCAAATTGTTTAGACCCCTTTCACACGGAAGCGTTTTAGCGTTAAAAATAGCGCTATTAAAACGCTCTCCATGCATCTCAATGGACCCTTTCACACTGAGTCCTGCAAGCAGCATCTTTGGAGCAGTTTTGGGCGCTAAAAAGGACGCTCCAAAAACACCCCTCTCCATTGAAATGAATTGAAAGCACTGTAAAAACGCCTTAAGCCACGTACATACGATCGGTCCATCCGATGAGAACGATCCAGAACGGTTCACCGATGAAGCTGTCTGAAGGACCAAAAAAAACTATTGTGTTAGAACGCGGTGACGTAAAACACGACGTGCTGAGAAAAATGAAGTTCAATGCTTCCAAGCATGCGTCGACTTGATTCTGAGTATGCGCGGGTTTCAAACCGATGGGTGTGCGTACTAACGATCAGTTTTGACCTATCGGTTAGCCGTCTATCGGTTCAATTTTAAAGCAAGCCCTCTTTTGGCAGAAGGATAACGGACCATTGGAGCCTACACCTACACGATCGGTTTTGGCCGATGAAAACGAACTTCAGTCCGTTTTCATAGGTTTGAACCGATCGTGGGTACACGGCCTTACTCTTTCACACTGAGGCGTTGCACTGGCGGGGTGTTGAGAAAAGTCCTGCAAGCATCATCTTTGGAGCAGCTTTTGGGCGCTGAAAAAAACGCTCCAAAAACGCCCCTCTCATGGTGGAGTGTGTTTTTCCGCTGTTGTCCTCTCTTGTTCGTCCTGGGGGGGGCCTCACAGCGAGGCGTGTGGACGCGCGGGGGACGTTGTTCATGCTCTGCATCCTGTGTGTTTTTTTTGTCTTTGTGTGGTGTGTTGTTTTGTGTGTTTTTTTTTTTTGCAAAAACGCCCCTCTCCATTGAAATGAATTGAAAGCACTGTAAAAACGCCGTGACCTTTCACACTGAGGCACTGCAAAAACGCCCTAAAACGTTAGGGTCTTATCAGTGTTTTACCAGCACATTGGGATTGCAGATGAGGCTTCGCTCGAAAAACGCTCGAATGGTCGTCCCTCACGCATGTTCACTTCATCAAATCTGTCCCTCTTTAAAAAAAGTTTGGACACCCCTGGCATAAATGAACACGTTCTATGACCATTAAGGAAACGTTGGTGAAACTCCATGCAAGATGTTATCTTACCCCTAATGCCCCGTACACACGATCACTTTTTGTGATGAAAAAAAATGACATTTTTTAAAATGTCATTTAAAATGATCGTGTGTGGCCAAAATGTCATTTTATGTCTTCTGAAAAATGACCAAAAAAAAAATGTTTATGTCATTTTTCAAAATGTCATTTTTTGTGTCATAAAATATTATCGTGTGTGGGCAAAACTACGTAAAAAATGACGTTTTAAACCCGCACATGCCCAGAAGCAAGTTAGGAGACGGGAGGTAAAACTACCATTCATAATGGAGTAAGCACATTCATCGTGCTGTAACAGACAAAAAAGCAGGAATTGTCTTTTACTAACAAGTAACCAGCTAAAAGCAGCCTCAAGGCGAATAGAACTTCCCCTTTAGAGTGCCGTCACTTTGTTCATCATTTTCCAAAAATGATGGTGTGTACGCAACGTCATTTTTGAAAATGAAGTTTGAAAAATGTCGTTTTTTTTCATGAAGGAAAATGACATTTTTTTTCATCACAAAAAGTGATCGTGTGTACGGGGCATTATACATTTCATCTTCCAAAATGTTCCAGAGACTTGCCTTCTGAGCATGCACAGGTTTTTAACGTCATTTTAGCCCACACACGATCATTTTTTACAACCCAAAAAACGACATTGTTTAAGACGTCGTTAAAAAATGCAGCATGTTCGAAAAAAAAAAAATTGTTTTTCAGAACCCAAAAAATGATGTGAAGCCCACACACAATCGCTTTAAATTTCATTTTTTTAAAACGTTGTTTTTTTCATGCCGAAAAATGATTGTGTGTACGCGGCATTAGAGGTTGCCCTGATAGTAGCATGTTTATCCACATATTCTGGGGTTGCCTAGTTCTTATGCCGCGTACACACGGTCGTTTTTTGCGATGAAAAAAAAAACGACGTTTTCTGTGAAGTAAAAAACGACGTTTTTGAAACGTCACTTTTCAAAGACAATTTTGCATACACACCATCGTTTTTTCACAAAAAGTGAGGTTACGTTCACCACTCTTCAATTGAAGCTCGCTTCATAACTAGCTTCTGGGCATGCGCGGGTTGAAAAACGTCGTTTTGAACGACGTTTTTGCTACACACGGTGACTTTTTGTGAAACAAAAAACGACGTTTTGAAAAACGACACAAAAAATTCAAGCATGTTGGAATTTTTTTTTGTCGTTTTTTTAAGACAAAAAAATACGTTTTGCCCACACGATCAATTTAAATGACGTTTTAAAAAACTTCGTTTTTTTTCATCGCAAAAAACGACCGTGTGTACGCGGCATTAAACCCCTTTGGCAACAGGCAGCATCTAAGGTAGCCCAATTTACTGGGACTCAATTAACATTGACGTTTCCAATATGTCTGCTATTTGTCCCTTGGTCTCTGGTACTACAGAGACTAGAAGTGATTGGATTGAGGCTGGGTTCACACTGTTGCGAATTGGATGGGACTGGAGCCGGTTCACATATCTCGGGGGATGTTGCAGAGCAGCTTGCACAGGAATGCTGTGCGTTTTTGGCTCCACTTCAGGGCCGAATTCAGGCAAAAATTTGGCCCTGATTCCTCCCTGAAATGGAGAACAGGGACATATCGGACCCCTTCTGCGAGCCGCATCTGTCAGCAGTGTGAGTGGAGTGAATGCACCATACTATTTTGCCTACATATGAACGTAAATGGGATATGTGGTCTTTTTGTAACCTATAAGGAAATCGACAATTGACTGTGATGTAATAGACGGTGACAATTATTTTTCTTTTTTTTTCCTCTCTTTTCTTTTTTATTTCCATATTGTAAGACTACTATTGATTAGTTCTTGTTATTATTTTAGATTAGTCCCACTAAGCACATAGTTAGTTCATGTTGTACGCAATATCTTTTATATGATGATGTTTTTGAATTGTATTGCTTTCTATTCGCCAATACAAGCATTTGTATTGAATAAAAGTCCCACAAATACCTGTTGAGCATTGCCGCTGCTGATTCAGAAGCCTGTAGACTCGGTCAGCACTTGGCCGTGCCTTGTCCTGCCAACTGTAACTGGCTCTCGCTGAAACCCTCCCACAGCAAGCTGCAGTGTCTGGGAAGGGGAGCGTGTGAGACACAAATGGGGGAGGATTTGGCTCAGTCAGCGAAGGTAAAGGATTTTTTTTTTAAATCAGTCAGAAACATACATAAGGGCTTGTTTATGCATGCAGCAAAGACTACAACACCTCTGAAAAGCGATCCACACTCAGACTGCTTTGCAGAGGTGTTTGACAAGTGGTAAGAAGGTGACATATCACCTCCTCACTGTCTATTTTAACCCCCTAAATGCCACACCACCATGCCACAACTGTGTGCATTGCATCTGATTGCCCATTCACTTGAATGGGTTGTGTTGGGTGAGCGGTAGCTTAAGGGAGAACGGTTGGGCAGGAGGCGTGGTAAAAATTCTGCTCAACCATGTGTTTATCCCCCCCCCCCCCAAACCGTATATTTTTCCTAAAGGCAAAAAGCCACAATCTGTGTTTATTGATGAATTGATGTACAGCAGACCACCTGAGCTCCTCCCTATGACACTCTTCACTCATAATAAGGTTATTACATCCAATAAACTCATTACAAGTGAAACAAGCTCAGGTAGTATGCTGTATATTTGATACATTTATCATATATTCTATTATACGTACAGTGGAAACTTGGATTAAGAGTATAATCTGTCTCGGGAGAATGCTTGTAATCCAAAGCGCTCTCATATCAAGGCAAGTTTCCCCATAGAAGTCAATAGAAACAAAGATAATTCGTTCCACATTGACTTCTATGGCATGCAATACCGCATGTGGCCAGAGGTGGGGGGGGGGGTGCCGGGGAGCGGAAATGCTAGAGGACAGCTCGGCTGATCTCGGAAATCTTTGGAAAGGTTTGGAAAGACTCCGGAACTGAGTATTCCCGAGTGATTCCGAGGATTTCCAAACGGCTCCCAACTATTACGAGTGTCACCGGCGCCCCCGCACCTCTGGCCAAATGCAGTACTGCACACCCCGTCAGGACTTAAAAAATAAAGTTTATCGTCTTTCAAAGCGCTCATTAACCCACCTAAGCGGTAAACCCGAGCGTGACTCGGGGTGGATTTTCAATGCAAAATTCGGTAACCCCGAGTCACGCTCGGGGTGGATCTGCAGAGTTTGCAGCGCGTGCTGGCTTACCTTTTTCCAGGCAGGGTACTGTACTTACCTTGTCCCTGGATCCAGCGATGCATCCGCGCTGTGTGAGTGAGTGGCGTCCTCCATTCGATTCACACAGTGCCCGCGCGCCGCTGATCTTCGTTCCCTGCGACGTTACGACGCACGGGGGCGGAGACCGGCGGCAAATTCAAAAATGTAAACAAACACATTACATACAGTATATTGTAATCTTATAGATTACAGTACTGTATGTAAAAAATACACACCCTTGTCCCTAGTGATCTGCCCAGTGCCCTACATGTCCTTTTATATAATAAAAACATTTTTTTTGTGCCTGCAAACTGTAGAATTGTCCATAGCAACCAAAAGTGCCCCTTTATGTCAAAAGTGATTTTAGAGCAGCTAGAAAACGGCGATAATAAATTATAATCACCTTTGTTTTAGAGCATTGAAATTCTTGTAATAAATGTGTTTTTTTGGGGGTTTTTTTATGAGGACTGTGCATAGTATAGTAACTGGATTTGGTACATGTATAGACTGTGACACAAGAGCCTTTAGTTGAACTTTAATCCAACACAGAAGTGTAATAGTGCTGTACAGCCAGTAGAGGGCACCAATGAGATCGTTACAATATACAGTCTTACGATTAGAGGAAATGAGCCTTCCAACACACAAAAGCAATTAAACAACTTTTATGAAAAGTAATCAGCAGTAAAATGTATAAAAAGGTTCTTTTATGAAAAGGAACTTTTTTATTTTTTAATGTATTTTACTGCTGATTACTACAGTTCCTGTAACTCCTACAATCAAGTATTTTATTGCTCACCGTTTACCATTATAAGAGCCACCAGACAATTCCCACCGCTTAAAGCCTGATTGAAGATTCCATTAAAAATAAAACTTTTTTTTTTTTTTTTTATTGAAGGTATGCTAAAAATCAACATTTAAAGGGCCTTTCTGTGGCTTTAGAACTATCACCATAAAAAGGGCTATGGGAATCCAGAAGCAGATAAAACAGATCAAATCCTGATCACCTGCACCTGTAATGAATTCTGAATTCTCTATAGCCATCAGATTTCCATCGGACAAATCGTAGGACTTTTGTCCGAATGGCATTGGCCGTGAAATTGTATTGCATACAAATGGCAAAGAATTGTTGGCCAACAAACACAAAGCTATATGTTTTTTCAGCTCTTTAGCGCCACCCTTTGGGCAACTTCTGCTAATGTGTTATTGTGAGCATTGCTTCTGAGCATGCGTGTTTGTACTTTGGAGATTTTCCCAAATGACTTGTGTACACACAATCGGATAATCTGACAACACACATTTGTTGGCGGACAATTTTAAAGCATGCTATCCAACATTTGTTGGCGTAAAATCTGACAACACTTGTCCGATGGAGCATACAAATGGTCGGATTTTCAGACAACAGCCTGTCATCACACAATTCCCGTTGGATAATCTGATCGTGTGAATGAGGCTTTAGAAGCATTTCAAACTGCAGTCAGCGTCTGTTCACATTGAATGCGGCTTTGAAATCTTGCAACTTCATCTGAAATCGCACAATCTCAAAGCCGCATATTATTGCGACTTTAGGTGCAACATCTGCGTAGTTCATGCACAGATGTCTATGCAAGTTGTACCCGAAATTGACAAAAGTAGGGCAGGAATTCCAATTCATATACTTTTTTTTTCTGGGAAATGTATAAATAAATTTATAGTAAGGCATTTATTAGGCGGATACAATGGAACATTCACTTTTTAGAGACCTCAGAACTATTTTTAAATTCACTTTCCTGACAAAGGCTACAGGAAGGGCTATTCTGACAAGCAGTTCCAGATTCTCCCACAAGTGATCTGACAGATGGAATTTGCTGAGTGTCACAATTGTTTGATATTGCCTCTTACTGGTTTATAGGTGCTTACAGTGTTGTCTGCTGAGTCCCTAGACAATTCAATTCTCCTGATCATTACTTAACCGGATTCCGGATTACTGACAGCAGAATCTGTAATCGTGCCGCTTCAGAAATCCTCACCCAGTATTGTATTGAGGGTCTATTTACATTTGTGCTGTGCATTAGAGCAGTCCAGAAAAAATAGTGGGGTCTAAAATGTATAAAAACACCCCAAATATCAATAAAGCACACACCATTTTTGTAGCAACTCACAGCAATGTACTATAGTGCATTGGCATTCACTTTTCGAGCATGTTACATGTTTCCCCTGTATTTAGGATGGTTCATGTAACATGTCCTGCCTCCTCTCTTCCTATCCTCCCCTCCCCTTCCTGTGACAGCGGGCAGGGTATCTTCTCCCCGCATCCGCTGTTTTTTTTTAAAAGCTGAAACCAGCGTTTAGAAACACCCGTTTTGCCGTGTTTGCATGCCGTGTTTGCATGCCGCATTTAGTTGCCTTTGCATCTATAAGCATTTAGTTACGAAACATCATAAGTCCCTCCCTAAGCTCAAAAATGTTTTAACCATTTCAGCCAGTTTGTGAGTAGAAGCAGCTGAGAGAGCAGCAGTGTACTTGTATTTAGCATGTCACTTGCCACATCACCTGCCACAAGCTGTGGATTGTCTACTTTCCACATCACCTGCCACAAGTTGTGGATTGTCCACCTGGCCATGTCACCTGCCACAAGCTGTGGATTGTCCACTTGCCACGTCACCTGCCACAAGTTGTGGATTGTCCACCTGGCCACATCACCTGCCACAAGTTGTGGATTTTCCACCTGGCCATGTCACCTGCCACAAGCTGTGGATTGTCCACTTGCCACGTCACCTGCCACAAGTTGTGGATTGTCCACCTGGCCACATCACCTGCCACAAGTTGTGGATTTTCCACCTGGCCATGTCACCTGCCACAAGCTGTGGATTGTCCACTTGCCACGTCACCTGCCACAAGTTGTGGATTGTCCACTTGCCACGTCACCTGCCACAAGTTGTGGATTGTCCACCTGGCCACATCACCTGCCACAAGTTGTGGATTTTCCACCTGGCCACATCACCTGGCCATGTCACCTGCCACAAGCTGTGGATTGTCCACTTGCCACGTCTCCTGGCCACAAGTTGTGGATTGTCCACTTGCCACGTCTCCTGGCCACAAGTTGTGTATTGTTCACCTGGCCACATCACCTGGCCATGTCACCTGCCACAAGTTGTGGATTGTCCACCTGGCCACATCCCCTGGCCATGTCACCTGCCACAAGTTGTGGATTTTCCACCTGGCCATGTCACCTGCCACAAGCTGTGGATTGTCCACTTGCCACGTCTCCTGGCCACAAGTTGTGGATTGTCCACTTGCCACGTCTCCTGGCCACAAGTTGTGTATTGTTCACCTGGCCACATCACCTGGCCATGTCACCTGCCACAAGTTGTGGATTGTCCACCTGGCCACATCCCCTGGCCATGTCACCTGCCACAAGTTGTGGATTGTCCACCTGGCCATGTCACCTACCACAAGCTGTGGATTGTCCACTTGCCACGTCACCTGGCCACAAGTTGTGGATTGTCCACTTGCCACATCTCTTGGCCACGTCATCTGGCCACGTCACCTGCCACAAGTTGTGGATTGTCCACCTGGCCACGTCACCTGCCACAAGTTGTGGATTGTCCACTTGCCATGTCTCCTGGCCACAAGTTGTGGATTGTCCACTTGCCACATCACTTGGCCACGTCATCTGCCACAAGTTGTGGATTGTCCACAATGCAATGCAAGCAATTCGTTTTTCTATATATTTTTTTATGGTTTTTCATCACTTGCCATAATTTTTTGAGATTTCTAATGTAAAAATATAGGTCAACTTTAAAAACTCTTATAAATGCAAACCAGTACCGCGTTTAGAGTCAAATATATTTTTATTCTGTTTGACAAAGAAAAATAACAATAGTACAAACAACGTTCAAGTGTCCGCGTGACAAGAAAATACAATATAAACCCCATCAGCAACCCTCAGCATGCCACATTATCAACAAAAACTCAGAGGCTCCACCACTCCCATTTTCTAGCAAAATAATGATGATTTGTACATGGAGGAGAGAAGTGCCAGAATAGGCCCGGTATTGAGGTGGTATAAAAGCCCTGTATTGAAGTGGTTAAACCAATTTTAACTAATGCTGCATACAGTACAATTCTTCACACATTGTATTTCTGAACTTACTAATTCCTACATTAAATGGTGCAGTAGGCAGTTTGACCATCGAGGGCCAGATTCTCATATATTTTCGGCAGCGTAGTGTAAGCCATTTACACTACGCCGCTGCTGCGTGCTAGAGCAAGTGCTTTATTCTCAAAGCACTTGCTCCGTAGTTTGCGTTGGCGTCTCGTAAATCGCCAAGCGTAAACCCGCGCAATTCAAATGGGGCGGCTTGTATTTAAATTAAGCGCGCCCCCGCGTCGAACGAACTGCGCATGCGCCGGCCGGGGAAAAAGCCCAGTGCGCATGCTCCAGCTCACGTCGGGAAGCGTCGTTGAAACCGACGTCAAAACGACGTGAGCGTCATTTACGCAAGTCCCTATTCGCGAACGAGTTAGTAAAACGACGTAAGCGACGGAAAAAGCCGACGCTGACCCGACGCCATACTTAACATGGCGTCCGACGGAACCTCGTAAGGTTACTCCACATAGAAGCTGGGGTAACCTTACGCGAACGAAAACGACGTACGCGACGACGGGGCGGCGTAAAAGCGATCGAGAATCGGCGTACTACTTCATTTGCATATGCAAATGAAAAAACAATGTAAAGGCCACCTAGTGGCCGGAGTTGTCATTACACCTACGATCCGAAAGTGTAATGCTTTTACACTTGTCGGATGTAGAAGCGTATCTATGCAAAAGTGATGCTAAGCATCACTCGCATAGATACGAGGACAAAAAAAAGGCGTTACGACGGGGTATCTGAGATACTCCGTCGTAACGCCTCTGAGAATCTGGCCCCAAATGTTTTTTTTTTTTTATTCCTCATTTAAATGCCTCGTTACACAATAATAGACAAGTACACAGATTTGTACATGTAGACTAGAGCCTTCAGATGCCCCCAACAATCACGTCCCTTTCAGCTACAAGGACGGACCCCACCTTATGTAGTTGCGTCACTCTCATAGCAGGAAAACGTTATCAGGGGCTGCTGTGCAACAGTTTCTGATGTGATGAGTGTCCAGAGGAAGACTAGGGTACACACCTCATCCTCTCCGTCTAATCAGCTATACATCCCGATAATGTATGGGCTGACTGTAAATAAAGTAATGCTCTGCGGTTTATAAAAAGCCACATGTGCTTAAAGTTAGACAATCTGCAAACTGCATAGACTGCCATAGTGTTTTCCGAGACCCTATAGCTACTGCAACATTTACTCATGCGCGTTTTCACGCAAGATGTCAGATTTGTTCAGCAAAAAATTTGAAAATGTCAATCTTACCGGTTTCACTTGGCATCCATGTAAGACTTTTCAGTAGTGTTTGCTCACAGAGATTTAAAATGTAAATAATTATTTTTTATATATATATATATAAAAAAAGTGACCAGCTTGATGTATATAATATTATCGGTGTAATAATCATTACCGAAAATCTGGGCTAGATTCAGGTACATCCTGCGGCGGCGGCGCGTAAGCTATTTACACTACGCCGCCGCAATTTACAGGAGCAAGTGCCGTATTCTCCAAGCAATTTCTCCGTAATTTGCGGCGGCATAGTGTAACTGGCCCGGCATAAGGCCGCGTAATTCAAAGGGGGCGGCTTATATTTAAATTAAGCGCGCCCCCGTGCCGAACGAACTGCGCAGGCGCCGGCCTTAAACGTAGGCCACTGCGCATGCTCCGTTGTATGCCGCATATACAGCGATTACGACGGCAACGTAATTAACGTAAAGGCCTAATCGCGACGAGTTACGCAAACGACGTAAACAACGGAAAAACACGACGCTGTCCCGACATCCATACTTAACATGGCATACGGCGGACTGACATAAGGTTACCCCTCATATAGCAGGGGTAACCTTGCGCTTACGGAAACGACGTAAACTATGTCGACGCAGCGCAAAAACGTTCGGGAATCGGCGTATCGGCTCATTTGCATATTCGGCGCAGAAATCGACATAAACGCCACCTAGCGGCCGACGTATTATTGCATTTAGGATTCGACGGTGTAAGTGACTTACGCAAGTTGGATCCTAGCGTAATTCTGGCGTATCTTGTTTTGTGAATACAAAACAATGATACGCCGGCGGGATATTCGAATTACGCCGGTGTATCTGTAGATACACCGGCGTAATTCTTTTGTGAATCTGGCCCTCTGTGTATATTTTTTTAAATATATACTTATGTACATAATATGTCTTAACAAGTATAAAATAAAATATTATAATATGTACCGTATATACTCGAGTATAAGCCAAGTTTTTCAGCCCTTTTCTTAGGGCTGAAAATACCCCCCTCGTCTTATACTCGAGTCAGTGTACCTGAATTTTTAACAGGCGTCCATTTTTTTAAAAGTCGCGGCTTCCTCCTGGCGTTCTGTTCCGTGATAGGCATTTGACACTGTGTTCCGCCTATCAAGGAGGTCCTCTCATTCTCTGACAGTTTCCCAGCAGACACTGTGTTCAGTGTTCTGCCAATCACAGACGTCCTCTTGTCCGAGGATGAAAGAATGTGCGTGATTGGCAGAATACTGAACACAGTGTCTGCTGGGAAACGGAGTACGAGAATGAGAGGACCTCTGTGATATGTGAAACACAGTGTCAAATGCCTATCATGGAACAGAACACCAGGAGGAAGCCACAAGTTTAAAAAAAAATGGACGCCTGTCAAGAATTCAGGTACTCGGACACAGTGAGACTGCCATGGGCACAGCGAGGTATGGCACAGTGAGACTGCAATGGGCGCAGTGAGGTATGGCACAGTGAGACTGCAATGGGCGCAGCGAGGTATGGCACAGTGAGACTGCAATGTGCACAGTGAGGTATGGCACAGTGAGACTGCAATGGGCGCAGTGAGGTATGGCACAGTGAGGTATGGCACAGTGAGACTGCAATGTGCACAGTGAGGTATGGCACAGTGAGGTATGGCACAGTGAGACTGCAATGGGCGCAGTGAGGTATGGCACAGTGAGACTGCAATGGGCGCAGCGAGGTATGGCACAGTGAGACTGCAATGGGCGCAGCGAGGTATGGCACAGTGAGACTGCAATGGGCGCAGTGAGGTATGGCACAGTGAGACTGCAATGGGCGCAGTGAGGTATGGCACAGTGAGACTGCAATGTGCACAGTGAGGTATGGCACAGTGAGGTATGGCACAGTGAGACTGCAATGGGCGCAGCGAGGTATGGCACAGTGAGACTGCAATGGGCGCAGTGAGGTATGGCACAGTGAGACTGCAATGGGCGCAGCGAGGTATGGCACAGTGAGACTGCAATGTGCACAGTGAGGTATGGCACAGTGAGGTATGGCACAGTGAGACTGCAATGGGCGCAGTGAGGTATGGCACAGTGAGACTGCAATGGGCGCAGCGAGGTATGGCACAGTGAGACTGCAATGGACGCAGTGAGGTATGGCACAGTGAGACTGCAATGGGCGCAGTGAGGTATGGCACAGTGAGACTGCAATGTGCACAGTGAGGTATGGCACAGTGAGGTATGGCACAGTGAGGTATGGCACAGTGAGACTGCAATGGGCGCAGTGAGGTATGGCACAGTGAGACTGCAATGGGCGCAGCGAGGTATGGCACAGTGAGACTGCAATGGGCGCAGTGAGGTATGGCACAGTGAGACTGCAATGGGCGCAGTGAGGTATGGCACAGTGAGGTATGGCACAGGGAGGTTGCAAATGGGCACAGTGAAGCTGCAAATAGGCATTGTTGACCCTCTTTTCCACTTACAGTAGCTGCTGCATTCTCACCCTAGGCTTATACTTGAGTAAATACGTTTTCCCAGTTTTTTGTGGCAAAATTAGGTCCTTGGCTTATATTCAGGTCGGCTTATACTCGAGTATATTCAGTAGTCCAGAAATTTTCACAGGAAATATAGAAATATTGATTACGCATTACTGAGTCAGTGAGTGAGAACTTATATAGCGCAACACATGCGAACTGAATCCCCTCTGGGCGCTACTGAATAAACCAGTCGAAAATGATCCAAGGCACACACAGACCTTCATATATTTCATGTTCCTGGCAGCCAGAATTGTTATTGCAACCGCCTGGAAAAGTCCCGTTATAGACATAGCCCTGATGAAGCGTAAACTTACTTGGATATGAAAAAAATGGTTAGTGTCTTGCGAGATGAACAACGTCTTTTCGACAAAATATGGCCTCCTTGGCTTTCCTACTCGCAGGTCCCATAAAGTGCCGATTCCAGGAACGTTTGGCATTAGACTCATGGATGGACTCGCCTCCTTTCCTTCTCTACTTTTCTCAATTTTTTTTTCCACTCTCCCCCATTTTACCCCTTTCTCTACTTATTGCCCACAAACGATCGGTGGTGGGAGTCCCCTTACCCATACAAGAATGCATTGTGTGACAATGGAGAGAGTAACTGCAGTTTCAGTCTACAACGCAAGATAAAAGTTTAACCACTTCCATACCAGGCACTTACGCACCTTCCCGCCCAAGCCAATTTTCAGCTTTCAGCACTGTCTCACTTTGAATGACAATTGCGCGGTCATGCTACACTGTACCCAAACAAAATTGGCGTCCTTTTTTCCCCACAAATAGAGCTTTCTTTTGGTGGTATTTGATCGCCTCTGCGGTTTTTATTTTTTGCGCAACAACTAATAAAAGACTGAAAATTTAGAAAAAAAAATACATTTTTATTTTTTTCTTTTAACTTTTTTGTAAATAAGTATGTTTTCTCTTTCAATTACGGGCACTTATATGGCGGCACTGATGGGCACTGATGAGGTAGTACTGAAGGGCACCGATGAGGTGGCACTGATGGGCACTCATAGGAGGCACTGATGGGCACACATAGGCGGCACTGATGGGCACTCATGGGCAGCACTGGGAACTCATAGGCGGCAAAGAATGGCACTCATGGGTGGCACTTATGGGTGGCACTGATGGGTACTTATGGGTGGCACAGATGGGCACTGGTAGGTGGGCACTGGGCATGGATTGGCACGGAGGGGTGGCACTGAAGGACACTGTGGGGTGGCACTGATGTACTTTGAGGGGTGGCACTGATGTATATGTTGCCAGTCAGTGCCCATGTGTGGGCACTGACTGGCATCTTTCTTTATTTTTTTACCTGTATTTTCATATTTTTTTTTTATACTGTTTTTTTTTTTGTGTTCTTTGCCCTGCCAGTGTGGGCATCCCTGGTGGTCTAGTGTGGGCATACAAGGGGGGGCTGCACTGATAAACAATCAGCACGAACCCCCCCTGTCAGGAGAGCCGCCGATCGGCTCTCCTCTACTCGCGTCTACCACGTCCCCGAGCCAACTGGTCCAGGTTGGAACACTTGAGGAACCATAAGGAATCTAAAGGCCGTGGCTGGGCTATAGCCAACCGTCTATACTGCTTGCCTTCTGATAAGCTGCTTATTTATCTGGTGGAGGGTGCACCTCTGCATTTACGTCACTTGGTGGTGTGGATCGTAGGAGGTTCCTGCCTGGGACCATTCTACCTCTATATGGACATTTATTGAATATTATTGATATATGAACTTTGGTCATCATAGTTTCAAAATTTGTCTATTCAAACTTTTAATTTTGGCGCGGCTTTTTTTCTTTTATTTTCCTATTGTGTATCGCACGCCAGCTGCTGCCTGGGGGGGGGGGGCAATTAGCGCGTTTTTTTTGTTTCTTTTTTACGTTTTTTCACTGATGGGGAAAAAAAACCAATGAGGCCATCGGATCGTTTCCATCAGACGAACCGATCGTGTGTACACAGCATAAGTGTAGCAATAAGTTGCTAAATGTTGTACCTTCATTAAATGTAACCATATTGCTACACTGAGGCCGCGTACACACGATGAGACATGTCCGCTCAAACATGTCTGACGGACCGTTTGCAGCGGACATGTCTCATCGGATTTTGGTCCGATGGCGTGTACACACCATCGGACAAAAATCCCCTCTGGCTGAGGACGCGGTGACGTGTCGGTGACGTTGACGCCGCCACGTCACCACTCCAGGAAGTAAAATACTTCCACGCATGCGTCTAATCCATTCGACGCATGCGTGGACAGTTATGTCCGCTGGTGAGTGTACTCACCAGCGGACATATCCGACGGAAATGTCTCTGGAGGACAAATTTCAAAGCATGCTTTGAAATTTGTCCGCTGGTAAAACATGTCCGCTAGGTCGTACACACGATCTGAGATGACTGCTCAAACGGCCGTTCGGGCCAGTTTCAGCAGATAAATTCAATCATGTGTACGCGGCCTTAGAGGCTCCTCTCTTCTTTTTTATACTCCGTTGTGACATGACACTACTCTTACATCAAGACATCGCTTGTATATCAAGG
Source organism: Rana kukunoris (assembly GCA_029574335.1). Taxonomy (NCBI): domain Eukaryota; kingdom Metazoa; phylum Chordata; class Amphibia; order Anura; family Ranidae; genus Rana; species Rana kukunoris. The sequence goes on from CM056054.1 coordinate 37,294,351, forward strand.
CAAAATTTATTAAAACATTTTGCTTGTCTTGCAATTCGCTCTCAAATCAAGTTACTCTCAAACCAAGGTTTTACTGTATTGTCTAATGATTTGAGCATGGCAAAGATTGTTTGCCGCTCTGTTTTTTGACGCTCATAAAAACGTTCTCAATAAAAACTATTGTAACAGAAATACTAATTGCATCTCTACAGTATAAAAGTTAGCCGTGTTTTAGCACCAGGTGTGACAGGTTGTATTAAATTCTAAGCTTTTGCTTTCTAAAAATGTACAGTATGTACTCAAGTATAAGCCGACATTTTCAGCACATTTTTTATGCTGAAAAGCCCACCCCTCGGCTTATACTCGAGTCTCTGTTAACTATATAGCCATGACTAAGCACTAAAGTTAGAGTGTGAAACGTGTCGGTTGTATCGTTTGTGGCTGTATGTGGATGTATTTTGCTGATTTTTATTAAATAAAGACAACTTTTTCTGGAAGTTCCCTAGAGTGCGGCCATCCAAATTTTTGCTTTGTTTTTTCTATAGTCGGTGGCTGTTGCCAGGTGTACTGCGCATGCGCGAGCACATCCACAAGAACATCTTTCTTGGTGTGTGATGAGGAATTATTGTGCATTAAACAAAGGACACGCTCGCACATGGGCAGAACACCCGGCAACGGCCGCCGACTACAGTTAACACAGTGGGAGAAGTTGGAACTTTTGACAGAACACCTGCAATAAGGTACATGTGTATAGCAGGAAACAAGGTACATGAGGCTACAGATGGGCACTGATGAGACAGGTGGGCACAGTGAGGTTGCAGATGGGCACAGTTGGAACTTTTGACAGAACACCTGAAATAAGGTGCATGTGTATAGCATGCAACAAGGTACATAAGGCTACAGATGGGCACTGATGAGACAGGTGGGCACAATGAGGCTGCAGATGGGCACAGTAAGATTGCAGATGGGCACAGTGAGGTTGCAGATGAGCACAGTGAGGCTGCAAATGGGCACAGTGAGGCTGCAAATGGGCACAGTGAGGCTGCAAATGGGCACAGTGAGGCTGCAAATGGGCATTGTTCACCCTCTTTTCCACTTACAGTAGCTGCTGAATTTCCCACCCTAGGCTTATACTCGAGTTAATAAGCTTTCCCATTTTTTTGTGGTAAAATTAGATGCCTCAACTTATAGTCGGCTTATACTCGAGTATATACAGTATTGTATATACCAAATTGTTATGCAAAAATCATCTTTCATGTTTAATTGCCAAAATGATAAAATATGAAATATTGATTTTTTTATGGAAGTTCCTTGTACAGTCATGGACTAACCCTATGTGTCTCCCTGCTGCTATGTAGGTGGCCTCCTCGCTCCCATGCGTCCAGCTCCCGTCTGTCATGTGTGCCCAGTGTTAGAACAGCTACAGACCGGGGTTCACTCTTCTTGGTTTAGTAACAGGAAATCCTCCATCCACTCCATGGTGGGAATAGGAAGGTGTTTACTGATGGGAAGGGATTCTGTGTACGTGTTCTCGTGTTGGATCGTGTTTGTACTTGGTTGCAAGACACATTCATAAACACTCATCACTCCATCTATTAAACATCCCTGAGTAAGACATAAATATCGGACTGTGCCAAGATACAAAGGTCAGTGATCCACGATTCCCCATCACAGTGATGCAGTCTATACTGCTCTTCACATATATACTCTATATTGTCAAAAGTATTGGGACACCTGCCTTGCTTTGTGCACTGGAGCACAGTCATGTTGTAACAGGAAGGGGCCACCCCCAAACTTTTCCCACAAACTTGGGAGCATGAAAATGTCTTGGTACACTGACTCCTTAAGAGTTCCCTTCACTGGAACTAAGGGACTAAGCCTAACCTCTGAAAAACAACCCACACCATAATCCCCCCTCCACCAAATGATTTAGACCAGGGCTTGACAAATTTTCTTAGAATCTAGGAGCCAGCTAAAAAAGTTAGGAGCCAGAAAACGCGCCCCATCCCGACGAGCTTGCGCGCAGAAGCGAACACATACGTGAGTAGCGCCCACATATGTAAACGGTATTCAAGCCACAAGTGAGGTATCGCCGCAATCGTTGGAGCGAGAGCAATAATTCTAGCTCTAGACCTCCTCTGTAACTCAAAACGTGCAACTTGTAGATTTTTTTAAACGTCGCCTATGGAGATTTTAAAGGGTAAAAGTTTGATGCCATTCCACGAGCGGACGCAATTTTGAAGCGTGACATGTTGGGTATCAATTTACTTGGCGTAACATTATCTTTCACAATCTAAAAAAATAATTGGGATAACTTTACTGTTGTCTTATTTTTTAATTACATTTTTTTTTTAAATTTTCCCAAAAAAAGTGCGCTTGTAAGACCGCTGCGCAAATACCGCGTGACACAAAGTATTGCAACGATCGCCATTTTATTCTCTAGGGTGTTAGAATAAAAAAAATATATAATGTTTGGGGGTTCTAATTAGAGGGAAGGAGATGGCAGTGAAAATAGTGAAAAATTACATTAGAATTGCTGTTTAACTTGTAATGCCAACGGCCACCACCAGATGGCGCCAGCTCATCGAAGGAAGAGCTTGGGACTTCACAAGGCCGCAAAGCCGCGGCCTCAATTACCGGCCACCGCGGGCCCACCGCGATCGCGCGGCAGGGGAGGTGGGGGTGCACTGAGACACAGGATCCTGTGCCTCCGTGCTCCCCGCGGGCCTGTGACGGCCGGTAATTGAGGCCGCGGCTTCGTGGACTTGTAAGCTGCAAAGCCGCGGCCTCAATTACTAGCCGCCGCGGGCACCAGGTCACAATTTCTGGTCGCAATTGCGACCTGGTGCCTGGATATTGTCGACCCCTGATTTAGACTATTGCACAAAGCAAGGTCCAGAAAGACATTGATGAGCGAGTTTGGGGTGGAGGAACTTGACCGGCCCGCACAGAGTGCTGACCTCAACCCGATAGAATACCTTTGGGCAGAGACTGTGAGATTTGCAGAACTAGAGAGGGACATTTTTGCTCATTCTTCTTTGCAAAATGAATTCAAGCTCTGTCAGTTTGGATGGAGACCGTCTGTGAACAGTAATTTTCAAGTCTTGCCACAGATTCTCACTAACGGGTTTCCTGGCGGACTTTTCACCGCCGGGAAAACCGAGAACCGGGTCTGCAGCTTTTTCCCCTACACACGGTCGGTTTTTCCCGGCCTTGTGTATGCTCCACCGCAGTGTTTCCAATAGGAAAACTGCCGAGAAAAAGACCGCTGGGAATCGCGGCAGAAAAAAATTCCTGCCAGGATTTCCGGTGGTTTTCCTATCTGGAAAACTGCTATGGAGCATACACACAGACAATTTTCTCGGCCAAAAGCTGTCATGTCCGTTTTCTCGACGGGAAAACTGGTCGTGTGTACGAGGCATTAGTACTTTGGATTGAGGCATATAGTACACACTATAAAAGGATATGCTTTGTTCCTTTTTCATGTCAGAGATTTACAACCACTTTTTTATCTTGTTATTTTTGGCTGAAGTTCGACTTTAAAGTGACTGTAAAGTCTCTCTTTTGTTTTTTAAAATAACTAACATGTCATTCTTACCTGCCCTGTTCAGTAGATTTGCACAGAGCAGCCTGGATCCTCCTCTTCTCAGGTGCCTCTTTGCTGCTCCCAGCCCTTCCCTCCTGTCGAGTGCCCCCACAGCAAGCCGCTTGCTATGGGGGCACCCGAGCCGAGCCACACAGGCCCCTTCCTGGTTGGCTAACTGTCCAATCAGGAGGAAGAGCCCCAGACGGCTGAGGGACTCATGGACATCGCTGGATAGAGATGTAAGTATTAGTGGGGGTTGAGGGGAAGGCTGATACACATAGATGGCTTTTTATCTTTATGCATTAAGATAAAAAAACTCTGGGCCAGATTCTCATAGAAATTTGCTTGCGTATCGTAAGCCATTTACATTACGCCACCGCATCGTACTAGAGCAAGTGCCGTATTCTCTAACCATTTGCTCCGTAGTTTGCGTTGGCGTAGCGAAAATGGCCCAGCGTAAGCCCGCGTAATTCAAATGAGGCGGTTTGTATTTAAATTAAGCGCGCCCCCGCGTCGAACGAACTGCGCATGCGCCGGCCGGGGAAAAAGCCCAGTGCGCATGCTCCAGCTCACGTCGGAAAGCGTCGTTGAAACCGACGTCAAAACGACGTGATCGTCGCTTACGCAATGCCCTATTCGCGAACGAGTTAGTAAAACGACGTAAGCGACGGAAAAGGCCGACGCTGACCCGACGCCATACTTAACATAGCGTCTGACGGCACCCGACGGAACTTCGTAAGGTTACTCCACATAGAAGCTGGGGTAACCTTACGCGGACGAAAATGACGTACGCGACGACGGGGCAGCGTAAAAGCGATCAGGAATCGGCGTACTAGCCTCATTTGCATATGCAAATGAGAAAACAACGTAAAGGCCACCTAGTGGCCGGAGTTGTCATTACAACTACGATCCGCAAGTGTAATGGTTTTACACTTGTCGGATGTTGAAGCGTATCTATGCTAAGCATCACGCGCATAGATACGAGGCAAAAAAAGGGCGATACGACGGGGTATCTGAGATACTCCGTCGTATCGCCACTGAGAATCTGGCCCTCTGACTTTACAACTCCCTTTAAGCTGTCATTTTCTGACTCATACTGAAAAATGACAGTTTGCTGAAAACAACGGGAGCTGCTGATTGGTGATGATTGAATGTAATAAAAGAATAGTCACTGCACATTTCCTGATAGTAGCAGAACAAATTATGATGATGATGGCCATCGTTCTTTCCTAATAGTAGAACTTGGTATGGGGAAGGGGTGAGGGTGGTTTGGGATACTCAAGACACACTGAAAAGTAACTGGAGGTTACTCTTGATTAGGCTAGGCTTCTCTGAACAGTATTTCTGCCAAGGGTTAATAGGAATGGCCAGACCTGAGACCTTGTAAGAGTCACTTGGATCTTGAGCTCAGGTCTGTTCTCATAATGTCTCTCCAAGACAGCTGAACTCCCCCTGTGTAACATCTCTAGGTTACACAACAACTGTGAGGGTTTGTTTTTCAGGGGTTGGGCTTGGCCCCTTAGTTCCGATGAACTCTTAAAGGGGTTGTAAAGCCTCGTGTTTTTTCACCTTAATGCATCCAGAAAAGAAAACTTGCACTGTCCGCGCCCCCCCACCCCAGCATCTGTTTTACTTACCTGAACCCCAAACTTCCATGTGCACGATCCCGTGTCGTTCTCCCCATGGCTTCTCGGCTCTTCATTGGATAGATTGATAGCAGCGCAGCCATTGGCTCCCACTGCTGTCAATCAAATCCAAAGAGACAGCCGCTGGGGGGGCGGGGCCGAGTCATACACTCTGCGGCTATGGAGCGCACCCGCAAGGTAATCCCCTCAGCAGAGAGCTTCCCAAAGGGGGTTAGCTATTGCGGGGAGGAGCCGAGAGAGCCGCTGTGGGACCCCAGAAGAGGACGATCGGGGCCACTCTGTGCAAAACAAACTGCACAGTGGAGGTAAGTATGACATGTTTGTTATTATTTATTTTTTTAAAGAGAACCTTTAGTACCACTTTAAGGTCGTCAGCAGACCAAGACATTTTGGACAATCTCATACTCCCAACTTTGTGGGAACAGTTTAGGGATGGCCCCTTCCTGTTTTAACATGACTGAGCACCAGTGCACAAAGCAAGGTCCACAAAGACATGGATGAGCAAGTTTGGGGTGGAGGAACTTGAATGGCCTGCACCTCAACCTGAAATAACATCTTTGGGATGAATTAGAGTGGAGAATGCGAGTCAGGCCTTCTCGTCCACATCAGTGCCGACCTCACAACTGCGCTTCTGGAAGAGTGGTCAAACATTCCCATAGACACTCCTAAACCATGTGGACAGCATTCCCAGAAGAGTTGAACTGTTTTATAGCTGTAAAGGGAGGGCCAACTCAATATTGAACCCTACGGACTAATGCCGCATACACATGACCAATTTTCACGACGAGAGAAACTGATATTTTTTATATTGGTCGCGTGTATGAAAACTGGTCGCGTGTATGCTCCCTAGCGAAAAAAACTGTCCGCAATTTTTTTTAAACCAGCTCTTTTTTCTCGTCGTGTTTCCCGTCAGTTTTTTTCTTGTCGCGAAAAACGGTCGTGTGTAGGCTTTTCCGAGGGGGGAAAAAAAGTGCTCAGAAGACGGGAACGGGAGCGTTCGTTCTGGTAAAACTAGCGTTCGGAATGGAGATATCACATTCGTCGCGCTGTAACAGACTAAAAAGCACGAAAAGTGAAAAGCGCAAATCGTCTCTTACCAAACTTTTACTAACACGAGGATCAGCAAAAGCAGCCCATCTGAAAGGAACTTCCCCGTTATAGTCCCGTTGTACGCGTTGTACGTCACCGCGCTTTGGTCGGAAGTTTTTTTGCATGAACGTGTGTATGCGAGTCAGGCTGGAGAGGAATCACGTTGGGTAAAATAATGGTGTGTACAAGGCATATGACTGGGATTCCAATTTGAGTTCATGTGCGTGTGTAAAGGCAGGCGTCCCAATACTTTTGACAATATAGTGTATGTTTTAAATTCATTTTATAGTGAAATGCAGGCACCAGTAGTGCAATGAAGCTACGTTGGGTCCTACTTGGGTCACAAGAAGATAATAGTAAAAAACAAAGCTCTGTATAAAACTAGGAACCATCCAACTCTTTGGGCCAGATTCAGGATGGCGAGCGGTTCTTTATGCCGGCGTAACGTTTCTCATTTACGTTACGCCGCCGCAACTTTCACAAAGCACTTGCTCCTAAAGTTGCAACAACGTAGCGTAAATGGGCCGGCGGAATTCAAATTCGGCGGGTAGGGGGCGCGTAGTATTTAAAATAGGCGCGATCCCGCGGCAACGTACTGCGCATGCGCCGGCCGTCAATGTATCCCAGTGCGCATGCTCCAAATTATGACGGTGTTTTCGACGTGAATGTCAATGACGTCAATCCCCATTCACGGACGAGTTACGCAAATAAAACGTAAAAATGTTAAAATTCAACGTGGTCACGACGTCCATACTTACCATAGGATGCGCCTGCTTTTTGGTGCTTTATCTTACCCCTTACGGAAACGGCGTAAAGTCACTGCGTCGGATGGGTGTACGTATGGGAATTGGCGTATCTCGCTGATTTACATATTCTCGGCGTAAATCAGCGGGAACGCCCCTAGCGGCCATTTTAAAATTGCAGTTACGATACGACGGCGAAATACAATTACGCCGCTCGTATCTTAACTCAATCCCGGCGTATCTTGTTTTCTGAATACAGAAAACAGATACGCCGGCGTAGGTTAGAAGTTACGCGGCTTATCTAGAGATAAGCCGCGTAACTTCTACCTGAATCTGGCCCTTTGTCTTCAGAATACTAGACTGAAGTCATATTAAGTATTACTGCACTGCATTAAACAACATTTGGCAATAATCAAATAAAAGCAGGAAAGAGGGGAAGTACGTTTATTTATTTAGTAATTTCGCATAACAATCGATTTTATGAAACTGTGAAAAAGCATTTCCGTAAATTTAATGTGTTGTAATTGTTTATTTTATATTGGTTCTGAAATGTGGGAAACACTCGTATCATTTTGGTTAGTACATTCAGTTGTTATTGTTTACATGAGTCATTTTTAATTGACTCACATTTTTACGTTTCATGAGTTGGATCATGTACGGTACGCACTTTCAAATTCTCCCTTTTGGCTGTTAGTAGCATGGAAGGTTATTTGTTTTATCATTGTAGACAGCTGCTGAGATTACAGGATAAGCCATGTAGACATTTTATTGCCTCTTATTGGTCACAGCAGAATCATAGACTTCCACAGAGAGAGAGAAAAGCCTCGTACACACGATCAGATTTCCATTTCCAAGCGTAGGACTTTTGTCTGAAGGGCGTTGGCCGCGAATTGGTTTTGCGTACAGACGGCAAAACTTTGTCAGCCAACGAATACAAAACTATGTGGTTTTTCAGCTCTTTAGCGCCACCCTAAAGGAGTAGTAAAGCAATTGGCTTGGTGCACCACTAAACAGTAAACACATGGGGCCAGATAAGCCGTCTTATCTCTGTGTTTTTGGCCTCCAATCTATGCCACTGATTCATAAAATCAGTTAGGCATAGATTTTCCTTAGATCAGACATGCGTAAGTCTCTTACGCTGTCTAATCTTATTTTCATATTTTAGGCTGGCCGCTAGGTGGCGTTCCCGTCTAAAATATGTAAATGAGTCTATACGCCGATTCCCGAACGTGTTTTTTTACGTCGTTTGCGTTAGCGTAGTACCGTCGTAATGTTATTCCTGCTATATGAGGCGCAGCCAATGTTAAGTATGGACGGCGTGCCGGTGTGTTTTTTTTACACGTCATTTACGTAAAACGTTCGCGAATAGGGCTTTGCGTAAGTGCCGTTGACGTCGAGATTTGGAGCATGCGCACTGGGATCAATTCACGGCTTGCGCATGCGCAGTTCTTTAGCCGCGGGGACGCGCTTCATTTACATAGTACACGCTCCCTACCCGCCGAATTTGAATTTGGCCGGGTCTTTTACGCTTTTAAGCACTTGCCTGAAAAAGTTGCGGCGGCCTAGTTTAAAATCCAGACGCTAGGCATGCCTAAAGATAAAGGCATTTCTACCTGAATCTGCCCATGCTTCCTGCTGATTGGAGAGTTCTACTTCTGACTAAGTGCCGGTGTTTTATCGAGATGGTTCACCTATCGGATAGGGTCTGGCCTCGACTGCGCAGCGCATGCACAATCGGAGCCGACGGAAATCTGTAAGGCTGAACGGCTGTTCGTCAGCTGTAGACAGAGCATGCGCAATGAACACGGCGCTCTCGCTCCCGCTCTATTCAAGGGGCGGATGCTTTTCTGAAAGATATGGTTAGAAGAGGCATGATGGCCTCTGCTTTATGATGGGCAGTGCTTTTTTGAAAGGTGCAGATGCTTTTCTGAAATGGTCGGATCTCAATACAGAAAGGGGCGGATGCTTTTCTCAATACAGCAAGGGGCGGATATGGTTATAAGAGGCCGCGTGATGGGCAGTGCTCCATTATTTGAGAAAAGTATCCGCCCCTTTGAGAAAAAGCACTGCCCATCATAAACCACTGGATATCATGCCTCTTCTAACCATATCCACCCCTTTAAGAAAAGCATCCGCCCCTTACTCTATAGAGGGGCTACATGTAGCCCCACTCTTCCTCTACAAGTGTGCAAAGTTTGTTGTCCGGGAGACCTACGGCCGGGGAGCACCGATTTTTCAAAGCCGGGCACCCCTTCCATAGACTTTCATGTTAAACGGTAATTTCTCTGGTGATTTTGAGGACCCGGTACCGGCCAGTTATAGGTCCCCTAGACCCGGAACTTGACACACATGTAGCCCCACTCTTCCTCTACAAGTGTGCAAAGTTTATTGTCTGGGGGACCTACGACCAGGGAGCACCAATTTTACAAAACCCGGCACACCTTCCATAGACTCCCATGTTAAATGTCAGTCTAGTCATGGGCACCAGTGAGGCATGCACATGGACACAGTGAGGCACGGTGAGGCATGCAGATGGGCACCCTAGACTTATACTCACGTCAATACGTTTTCCATTTTTTTGTGGTAAAATTCGGCTTATATCCGGGCTGGCTTATACTTGAGTATATATGGTACTTTAAAATTATGTGACTTATGTCAAAATCATCATTGCATTGTACAGTGACTTCTTCTTTATTGTAGTGAAACGGTGTGGGAAAATATGGCACGTATGTGCGTCAAGACAAGAAGACTGGATGTAGCCAAAGTGTGCCTTGGAAAGATGGGCCATGCCAGAGGTGCAAAGGCATTGCGAGAGGCAGAGCAAGAGCCGGAGATCGAGGCCAGAGTGGCCATGTTGGCTGTACAGCTAGGCATGCTGGTAGGTATATGTTCTCATATTAGAAGATTGGAAGCTTTTATATTATTTTTATTTTTTTAACAGTGAAACTTTATTAGGATAATTACAGCATTACTTGTGCAATCAGGGCTGGTGGAAGGATTTTTGACACCCTAGGCGAAATCTCATTTTACCTCCTGTGCCCTGCCCATGTATACCCCAACTTTTTAATGAAGTGCCCATCAAACGCTGCCTCACCAGAGCCCATCAAATGCTGCCTCGCCAGCGCCCATCAAATGCTGCCTCGCCAGCGCCCATCAAATGCTGCCTCGCCAGCGCCCATCAATGCTGCCTCGCCAGCGCCCGTCAATGCAGCATCGCCAGCGCCCATCAATGCAGCCTCGTCAGCGCCCATCAATGCAGCCTCACCAGCGCCCATTAATGTAGCCTCGCCAGCGCTCATCAATGCAGCCTCGCCAGCGCCCATCAAATACAGCCTCACCAGCGCCCATCAAATACAGCCCTACCAGCGCCCATCAAATACAGCCCTACCAGCGCCCATCAAATACAGCCCTACCAGCGCCCATCAAATACAGCCCTACCAGCGCCCATCAATTACAGCCTCACCAGCGCCCATCAATTACAGCCTCACCAGCGCCCATTAAATACAGCCCTACCAGTGCCCATCAATGAATGTTTGCTTGCTTCCATTCATTCGGGAGTCAGGACACAGACACAGTCCCCCACCACCGCTGAGCCTCTGACACTATGTGTGAATGGAGCAACGGCCTACTGCTAATGCTAAAACTTTGCTGCAGAGAGAAGAGAGTAGGAATACCAGTGGTCGGGCGCCCTAGACAGCAGTGCCTAGTTTGCCTACTGGTAGCACCGGCCCTGTGTGCAACAGTAAGTAGAATAGTAGGCAGGTTACAGACTTCAGTACACTGCAGTTAGTCATACAGCAACCCAATGTTCTCCTATGTTGTATCAACCTTATCTTCTACCAGAATATAGGCATTGAAATAAAAATCTTTTAGCTCTAACACTACAATATCACAAACATAAGCTATACCATGAGACTCAATCAGGGGGTGGGGCAAGGAAGGGGGGTGGGTAGAAAGGGAAGGGGACAAAGAGTGGGAAGGGAGAGGAGGGAAGGTGACACAGTCAAAGATAAATGAAATGTCAAAATCTGTTCCCTAAAGGCAGGACGGAGCCTTTAATCGTCAAAGTTAAGGCTACTGTCCTCAGCCCACATTGCCCAAATTTTGTAAAAATGTCTTAGGGCAATTACGCCCCATGTAAGTAAGACGGTAGAGGGGAAGTACTGCATTAGCCATCGATCTCCAAGCCGCCACTCTTGGAGGCTCAGCGAGTTTCCACTTTAAAGATCGTCGTTCTAGCATATTATGTTGTATAAAATATAAACATCTTTTGATGTATGGAGGCCTATAAGTGGTCGGTTATACCCAACACTAAAATTTAAATGGTCCAAAGAGATGCTTACCGCTCCAAGATTGTTTATGTCAGCGACCGCCTCTCTCCAAAAGTCCCGAATGTGAGGACAGGACCTCACCATATGGATAAAATTCCCTACCTCCGTTTGACATTTAGGACAATCAGCTTGTGAGGTCCGGTAGATTATAGACAATCTCTGGGAGATGTAATATACTCGATGAATGAATCTTATTTGCACCAGTCTCGGGCTGAAATCATCAATGGAAGGTACTGCTGGATCCCTGGCTCTTATTATTCTTCATACATTTCTCTGGTAGGCACAGTATTGGTTAGCGATTAGAGCAGTTCTCTGACTTCATTGAAGAGCTTCCTCTTGGACAGGGGTTTCCAAACTTTTCAAACAAAGGGCCACTTTATTGTCCTTCAGACTTTAGGAGGGCCGGATTGTGACCAGCAGGGGCAGAAAATGTCCCAGTCCCAGCATCAGTGAGAATAAATATGGCCTCAGGGTTGGTGGTCGATAGGAGGAAGAGTATTCCCCCTATTAGTTGGAGGAATAGAATCCCATCATTGGTATCAGTGGAAGATATAGTGCCCTATTGTTGGTATCAGTGGGAGGAATTGTGCCCCAAGGGCCAGATAAAGGCTAGCATAGGGCCACATCTGGCCCTCGGGCCACAGTTTGGAGACTCCTGCTCTTGGAGATCATACATAGACCAGAAATATACAGTAAGGCCCTGTACACACGATCAGACCGGTCCGATGAGACTGGTCCGCTGGACCGTTTTCATCGGACCACGCTGAAGTGGTCTGATGTGCGTACACACCATCAGACCAAAATCCGATCAGACCAGAACGCGGTGACGTAGAACACAACGACGTGCTGAAAAAACAAAGTTTGATGCTTCCAAGCATGCGTTGACTTGATTTTGAGCATGCGTAGGTTTTTGGTCCGATGCTTTTGCGTACTAACCATTGAATCTGTCCGTCGAACAGATTTTAAAGCAAGTTTTAAAACTTTGGTCTGACGGACAACGGTCCGATAGGCCATACACACCATTAAATTGGTCCGATGAAACTGGTCTTCAGACCAGTCTGATCGTGTGTACGCAGCCTAAAACCTTAGATTGCAAGCATAATTCGTTCCAGAAACATGCATGTAATGCAAAGCACTTGTATATCAGAGCAAATTTCCCCATAAGAAATAATGGAAACTCAGATGATTTGTTCCGCAACCATTTGTTCATAGGTTCTCTAGTTTATAGTCCATATAAAAATATTCTAGCAATGTGATTGTTGTGTAACCATAAAATGTCCATCCACAAATGGAAGCCTCCACAAGGGGATTGGAAGCAAAAATCCAGCAGGAGCTCCAGAGTATGAAAGAGAAGAGAGGTGCCTCTAAGTGTAGCAATATGTTGCTAAATGTTGTACCTTCATTAAATATAACCATATTGCTACACTTAGAGGCTCCTCTCTTTCCTTTTATACTCAGTTGTGACATAACGCTACTCTTATATCAAGGCATCGCTTGTATATCAAGTCAAAATGAATTAAAACATTTTGCTTGTCTTGCAAAACGCTCTCAAACCAAGTTACTCTCAAACCAAGGTTTTACTGTATATGTTTTTCTGAAAAGATGGGTTTAAAGGGGTGTTCCAGGCTTTTTTAATGTTTATTAAAAGTCAGCAGCTACAAAAAGTGTAGCTGCTGGCTTTTAATAAACAGACACTCACCTGCACCATGGTCCAGCGACGCGCCGGCCGGAGCTCCGCCCCCCCCCCCCCCCCATTTTTTAATGTGGGCACCCGGCCGTGACAGCTTTTGACTTCATGGCCGGGCACCCACTGCACATGCGCGAGCGGCGCTGTGCACTGTGATTGGTCAGGCGATTTCCTGGGACCTGTCACGTGTCCCAGGCGATCGCCTACAAGGAGGGGCCACTGTAGGCGATATGACGTATCGCCTAAGACGTCCCTGGGTGGGAGGAGAAAGTGGGACAGAAAGTCCCACTCCTCCTGAAGCCCCCACTCCCCCCCTCAAAAAAATGACATGCCAAATGTGGCATGTAAGGGGGCAAGGAGTGGATTAAGCGGAAGTTCCACTTTTGGGTGGAACTCCGCTTTAAATGGTGTATTGACATGCAGAAAGTACTCTCAAGCAAATGGATCAGCAAGTTCTATAGGCATGAAATGACTGGGATGGGATTATATCTGAAAAATGAAAAGATTTAAGGCGCTCTTACAATGGAGCACAACTTGATGAATGGCAGCGGAGATGTATTAGAGCTGCAGGATTCATAATGGACTGGAGGGTTGCTGATCTGTTCTTTTAGCTTTTATTGCTTAGTATAGCAGGTTTTCCTAATGTCTGTTTTAGGAATAAGTGCAATAAAGTTCCCCCATGTTATTCCCCCTCGCCATTTTCATCATCATTATTTATGTGAGTCTTGACTACTCTGTCCCACGTATTGCTTGGCATCAGCCATAGGAATAAATAGAACCGTCTCTGATATCTGATGGATGCTGACACCAAACCAGAGGGGAAAGAAGTGCAGCAGGGAAATTAACAAATACACATACTAGGGAATACTGTAATATACCGTATATACTCGAGTATAAGCCGAGCTCTTCAGCACAATTTTTTGTGCTGAAAATGCCCCCCTCGGCTTATACTCGAGTCACCTTTTTGCGCCTGATCTCTGGTAAATTGGGGACCCTACACCGGCCGGCCGTAGATTCCCTGGACCCCAAACTTGGCACACATGTAGCCCCACTCTTTCTCTACAAGTATGCAAAGATTGTTGTCTGGGGGACCTACGGCCGGGAGCAGCAATTTTTCAAACCGGGCACCCCTTCCATAGACTCCAATGTTAAACTGTAATTTCTCTGCTGAATTTGGGGACCCGGTATTGGCTGGTCGTAGATCCCCTGGACCCCAAACTTGGCACACATGTAGCCCCACTCTTTGTCTACAAGTATCCAAAGATTGTTGTCCGGGGGACCTACGGCCGGGGAGCAGCAATTTTTCAAACCGGGCACCCCTTCCATAGACTCCAATGTTAAACTGTAATTTGTCTGAATTTGGGGACCCAGTACTGGCTGGTCGTAGATCCCCTGGACCCCAAACTTGGCACACATGTAGCCCCACTCTTCCTCTACAAGTATACAAAGATTGTTGTCCGGGAGACCTACGACCGGGGAGCAGCGATTTTTCAAAGCCGGGCACCCCTTCCATAGACTCCCATGTTAAACATAAATTTCTCTGCTGAATTTGGGGACTTGGTACTGGCTGGTCGTAGGTCCTCTGAACTCCAAACTTGGCAAACATGTAGCCCCATTTCTTCTCTATAAGTGTGCTAAGTTTGTTGTCTGGAGGACCTACGGCCAGCAAGCACCAATTTTTCAAAACCAGGCACCCCTTCCTTAGACTTCCATGTTAAACGTGTCTAGTCATGGGCACAGTGAGGCATGGGCACAGTGAAGCATGCACATGGACACAGTGAGGCACTGGCACAGTGAGGCATGCAGATGGACACCCTAGGCTTATACTCAAGTCAATAAGTTTTTCCCATTTTTTTGTGGTAAAATTAAGTGCCTCGGCTTATACTCAAGTTTATACCGTAATTGTAATGAGATGAGCAAGGGTTAGTGGTATAGGGTACTTCTATGTTAAGACCCAGATTTCTGCACAATACCATCTGTAACCATGTCGAATCATGTGATGTATGTCCTCTTGCTATACAGGAAGATGCAGAACAGCTGTATAAAACTTGTAAGCGTTATGATCTTCTGAATAAACTGTACCAGGCGTGGGGACAGTGGAAAAAAGCCATGGAGATTGCAGAGAACCATGACCGAGTACACCTACGCACCACCTACTACCAGTATGCCAAGCACATGGAAGCCTTGGGAGACCGCAATGATTCCCTCAACTAGTAAGTGTTCTCATTGAGACTGTGGCAGTAAAGCCAAGCTCCAGGCAAAAAAAAATGTAATGTATAAATAAACAAATATATATATATATATATATATATATATATATATATATATATATATATATACTGTATAAATAAATGTCTATAAAATACTGTACATATATATGAGCCGGTATACCTGCCACGGAATTTACATTTTTACACAGTTCTGCTGCACAGCAAAGCCCCTTCGGCAGAGCAGGAGACCTGATTTTTCTCAGTCGCAGTTCAGCACATTTATGCCACGTACACACGATCGGATATCTGATCCGATGGATTTTTTCATCGAATATCCAATGAAGCTGACGTTCATCAGTCTTGCCTACACACCATCGGTTAAAAATCCGATCGTGTCCAACGCGGTGACTTAAAACACTACGACGTGCTGAGAAAAATGACGTTCAATGCTTCCGAGCATGCGTTGACTTGATTCTGAGCATGCGTGGATTTTTGACCGATGGATTTCCCCACAGACGATCGTTTTTTTCTATTGTTTTTTTAACCATAAGAAAAATTTAAAACAGGTTCTATTTTTTTTTCACCGATGGATAAAAAAAACGATGGGGCCCACACACGATCGGTTCGTCCGATGAAAACTGTCCATCAGTCCGTTTTCATCAGATGAACCGATCATGTGTTCAGGGCTTTACAGGTTTCCTCCCCACCCTCAGGCTATTAATGGGGTAGCAAAAAGATCACCTCTCTTTTACTGTGCTCTCTTTCCATATCAGCATGCTTTTTGTATTGCAACACAACTGATTGGCGGATTGTGCTGCTTCTCCCTCCCAGTCTAAGCTCTTCTGTACAGTAGAGTGCTCTTTACAGATTCTGCTATGTTTGAAAATGCTTGTGCCTGTCTGTACCAAGTGAAGGGCTAGGAATTGCACTCTCACCTTAGATACAGAAAATATTCACTAATGCTTGTTTCTTTCTAATCCAAAAAAAAAAAGAATAATCAGTAACATATCATAGCAAGTCGTTACTATCTAATGCTTATTTTTATTTTTTTATTTATAGCTATGAGAAGTCAGATACGCACCGCTTTGAGGTTCCAAGAATGCTTCTGGAAGATCCTCAGGCCTTGGAGATCTACATCAATAAGAAGAAAGACAAGTAAGATCCGCAGCCACGGTACAATTTACAGAGTTGATTTGCTGAAATGCGTTTTATTGATGTTACTAATGACTCCAGTTCTGTTCAGCCACTGTGAACATATACCTTGACGTGGTCCCCGCCCCTTCCCCTAGCTCCATCTCTGTGTCTTCTGCAGGAGAGGATATCACTTAGGCCAGCCATATACAGTGCAGGAAATTTGCATGATTCCCCCCATTAACACAAATAGTGCTGTGCTGTGGTAATCACCAATAGTCTTGTCCCGTGGGAGTCCTGAGGGGGCGGGGGAAGTCGTCCCGCTGGGAGAAGACGCTGCTTATCGCTACCGGCTATAGCAGCTGCTTGTGATAATTGGAAGCGAATCCGGCAAGCTGGTTGTACCAAAGTTGATCAATCGATGAAATTGGTACATTCAGTCTGTTCATTAATGGTTTGAATTTCGGCCAGTTCAGCAAGAGCAGGAGATTTGAACCGTGTATGGCCGGCCTTTGAATCCTGGTGCCCAACCTGCAGCCCTGGGGTTGCATGTGGCTATTGGTACACCTGCTATAACATGTTCACGGTCTCCTGCAGCTTCTCCACAGTCTCTGACCAGCTCTTGTATCATGTCCACAGTCTTTGATAATTTCTTTTATTATGTCTACAGTCTCACAGTTTTCTGACCATCTCTTGTATTATGTCCACAGTCTTTGACCATCTCTTGTATCATATCCACAGTCTTTGACCATCTCTTGTATCATATCCACAGTCTTTGACCATCTCTTGTATCATGTCTCTCTTGTATCATGTCCACAGTCTTTGACCATCTCTTGTATCATATCCACAGTCTTTGACCATCTCTTGTATCATGTCTCTCTTGTATCATGTCCACAGTCTTTGACCATCTCTTGTATCATATCCACAGTCTTTGATCATCTCTTTTATCATGTCTCTCTTGTATCATGTCCACAGTCTTTGACCATCTCTTGTATCATGTCCATGGTCTCTGACCATCTCTTGTATCATGTCTACAGTCTTTGATAATTTTTTTATTTTGTCTACAGTCTCTGATCATCTCTTGTATCATATCCACAGTCTCTGACCATCTCTTGTATGATGTTCACAGTTTCTGACCATCTCTTGTATGATGTTCACAGTCTCTGACCATCTCTTGTATCATGTCCATGGTCTCTGACCATCTCTTGTATCATGTCTACAGTCTTTGATAAGTTTTTTATTTTGTCTACAGTCTCTGATCATCTCTTGTATCATGTCCACAGTCTCTGACCATCTCTTGTATGATGTCCACAGTTTTTGACCATCTCTTGTATCATGTCCATAATCTCTGACTATGTCTTCTATCATGTCCACAGTCTTTGATAATTTTTTTATTTTGTCTACAGGCTCACAGTCTCTGACCATCTCTTGTATCATGTCCGCAGTCTCTGACTATCTCTCGTATCATTTCCACAGTCTCTAACCATATCTTGTATTATGTCCATAGTCTTTAAACATTTTTTTTATTATGTCTACAGTCTCTGACCATCTCTTGTATCATGTCCACAGTCTTTGACCATCTCTTGTATGTTGCCCACGGTCTTTCACTATATCCTGTTGTATGTCTGCTGTCTCTGCCAATGAATATTCACTGAATTTTTCGTGTGGCCATTTGGTGATGTTGGGGGCCACACTTGAGCCCCCCATATCAAGAAAGTTCTTTAATAACGGGAGACTAAAATCATTGGTTTTCAGCAGCCATTACTGATGTACGCTGACTGACAGCTGTGAGTTACAGGACACAAATGAAAATGATTTTTGCAGTGTTATTGCTAAAATCCAGAAAATTCCAAGCTGTCATACTTGCCCAGCTGCTTCCTGCATTACTGGATGAGTTTCAGTGGTCAAAGTTGTATATAAATAAAGCAGTTGGTTGATGGTATGCCAGACTCACTAACTCTTTTTCTCTGTTTGGCATTGTGCAGAAATCTTTGGAAGTGGTGGGCTCAGTACTTGGAAAGCCAGGCTGACCTGGACAGTGCCCTCAAGTACTATGAGATGGCTCAGGACTACCTGTCTCTGGTGCGAGTGCATTGCTTCCTGAGGAACATTCAAAAGGTAAGAAGTCAAGATGTACAGCTAGACAACTATTGGCCTTACTTAAAGTGTATATAAACCCCACAACAAATGTACAGTATAATGCAGCATTGCTTAGATCTAGGGGCTGCATTCGTTTTCACTTTTCTGTTTTTTCACCTGCTAATCTTGTAAAAAAAACTCTTAAGCCGGCCATAGATGGATTGAATGTTCAGCCAAGATTCGGGGCATCTGTGGGCTGGCTGGTGGTACCTTGCACCGCCATTTTATTATATATCAATATAATGTTTGGGGGTTCTAATTAGAGGGAAGGAGATAGCAGGGAAAACACAAGGGAAGCTCTATTAGTCTTGTCATTTCTACGGCCACCACACGATAGCGCCAGATCATATAAGGAAGCATAGGCCTGCATCCTTCTGCAGACCTATGCATCCTTCCCCAGGCACCAGGTCGCTAATTTTAGTCACAATTGCGACCTGGCGCCTGGACTTCGTTGAGCCCTGAGCTAATATCACAAGTAGGCCTATTGAAAAACAACAGTAGGTAACTGAAGGAAAAGGGGGACATGAAGGAAAGAAAATGCTACTGCATAATGTAATGAGAACACAAAAAGAGCCTTAAATAATATATTTGGTGACCTTGCTTCTAGTAGCCCAGGCATTGGTGTAGCGTGGGTTGTCAGGCAAGTAATTTGCGCCCCCCTGACCCATGGACTTACCTATTTTCAGCTATCTATAGTCTGGTCACATGAGACAGCAGTGGCTGTAGGGAAGAGGAGAGTGTGCTTGATAATGACTGGTAAAGCCTGTAGTGGTGACATCATGCATATGTTCCTATGTCCCATCTGTTGTTGGCGTCCCCTCCTCTTTACAGTTGTAAATCCTCTAAATTTTGCGCCAGGGGCGGTGTCTCACCTCGCACCCCCCACACTAGGCCACTGAGCCCAGGCACAATTGCACCATGAACACCAACGCTGTACAAGGTTCAGGCCTAGGGCAGTACTTTGCACGGAAATAGTCCCTGTCAGCTTGCACTACAATGTTAGTCTTATGGGGCTGACTGGGCTAAGAGGCAAATTAGTCTAGCACCCCCATAAAGCGGCTGCACTGCCTCCGGTATGCGGGCGGCTGGCATTCCGCAACTGTTTCACGGGGGGGGGGGGGTCGGGGCGTTGCTTCTAATTTTGACTGGACCACAAACCTTCCTTACTGTGCTATATGGTTTTTATGTACCATTGGCATGGTTGTATCTTCTTAGTCCTCTCCATAAAATTATCAGAAATTTGTGCTTAAAGTAGAACTATAGGCAACACTTTTATTTTTATTTTGGATAGAGTAAGGGAGGGTTATAGCCCCTGTCAGTTTATTTTTTACCATCCCTGTCCCATTGCAGAGATTTCCCTTCATTTCCTGCCCCATAGTCAAACAGGAAGTGAGAGGAAATCTATGCAAATTTAGGAAATCTATTGCCCCCCCTATTTCCGCCCTCGGAACTAGTGTCCCCACTCGAAAATGTCAGCACCGGTCGAGGTGTGACCTTGACAGGAAGGGGTGGGTCATATTTAAATTAGAGGGTGCATGAGTTTAGACAGACATAGGGCAGCACAAAAAATAAATATACTACTGATGTACACCATATTTACACCCTGGCATACATGGCTTTAATTTACAGTATCTCACTTTTATACAGACTTTTGTTTAACAGCTTTTTGTCAGGCAATAAACCTTCCATTGCATCGATAGTTTTTTTTTTTTTTTTTTTTATTGTGAGTAGCGTTGCCCATTGTTGGACGGATGTGCTAATAATCTTTTTCTCCAGGCGGCAGAGATAGCTAATGAGACCGGTAACTTGGCAGCTTCCTACCACCTGGCACGTCAGTATGAAAGCCAAGGGGATCTGAAACAAGCCGTGCACTTCTACACCAGGGCGCAAGCTTACAACAACGCTATTCGTCTCTGCAAGGTAGACTTGTACAAAGGCTGCGTTACTTAAACTGCTAGTTTACCGAAGATGATCGTAATGCAGGTTTTCTCTTTATTACAGGAGAACAATCTTGATGATCAACTCATGAACCTCGCTTTGCTGAGCACTCCGGAGGATATGATGGATGCTGCACGTTATTATGAGGAACAGGGGGAGCAGATGGATAGAGCTGTTATGCTTTATCACAAGGTACATTGTAGATCAGGAGTAGAGTTCAAAAACAACCACCAGTTGATAAATTCTGGGGATTAAACCGTGATATTTCATTTTCTGCCCACTGTTGGCTAGAAATGGGTCAAAGATTTGCAGAATGAACTGCACTCCTGTGATCCATAGAAGCTTTGGCTATTTTATTATTATTATTATTATACAGGATTTATATAGTGCCAATAGTTTGCACATCGATTTACGACATGAGAGCAGACAGTGATGTTACAACACAATTCAATACAAGGAGGAATCAGAGGGTCCTGCTTGTTAGAGCTTACAGTCTAGAAGGGAGGGTCAAGTGATACAAAAGGTAATAATTGTGGAGGAAGATCTATTGGAGAAAATAAAAGAACAGTTGTTAGGTAGGGGCAGAATAGGCTTCCCTGAAGTCAGAGATGGGCTTTCAGGGATCGTGTAAAGGCAGAGTAGATGATAGTCGGACAGATTGGGGTAGGGAGTTCCATAGGATAGGAGAGGCTCCAGAAAAAATGTCCTGGAGGTGAGCATGGGAGTAGGTAACGAGGGAGCTAGAGAGCAGGAGGTCTTGGGAGGAACTAGGGTTGTCCCGATACTACTTTTTAAAGACTGAGTACAAGTACAGATACTTTTTTTTTTAAATGTCATGTGACAGTGGCACTAATATGCAGCACTGATGATGCGTGGACTGTGTAAGGTTTTTTTTTTTTTTTTTTACAATGCTTTCTTTGGGGGGGCGGTGTCAGTATGTTTTTTTTTTATTATTATTGTTACAATTTTACATGTATATTACAATTACTTTTTTTTTTGCATCTCCCCTTTTGAAATAAGGAAAGGAAACAAGGCAGAGTTTCCCCAGTCCCTTTCTCTGAAGCCTCAGCTGCAATGAGGATGAATGGAGAGGAGACAGAGGCTTCTCTCCATTCATCAACTGAAGCATCGTAAACACAGTTTATGATGCTCAGTTATGAATGGACAGAGTCAGTGATCACTGACTCTGTGCATTCGGAAAAGGAAGGAGCTGCTAAATGACAGATTCACTGACGCCTTCCTCTCCTCTCTATCCTAACAGATCTATGGCAAAGGTAGTGGAGGAGCACAGAGGGGGACAGTAGCACAGAGGGGGAGCGAAGCACAGAGGAGGGACAGGAGCACGCAGGGGGACTGGAGGAGCCTGAGGGAGGATACAGTGGCGGACTGGAGAAGGATACAGGGGTATTTAGGGGTTATCGGTATGGCGGTGTGGGTACCGAGCCCCCTGTATAGATTTAATATAGCAGCTGAAAGCCGCGGGGGGAGTGAGATAAGGGCTGTCAGCTGCTATATTGAAATCTATACAGCGGGATCGGTGCTTGTAACTCCCCCCACTGCTTCACCGATCACCCCTGACTGCCCAAGTATCGGGGTCAAGCATCGGAGCATTTGCGCCAGTACAAGTACTGGCGCAAATGCTCAGTATCGGTACCAATACCAGTATCGGTACCAATACCAGTATCGGTATCTAGACAACCCTAGGAGGAACAAAGAGAACGATTTGGTTGGCATTTTGAGACTAGGTTAGTGGTGTAGCTGGGGGCAGAGTTGTGGATGGCTTTGTAAAATGATGTTATTTTGAATTTAATTCATTGGGTGATGGGAAGCCAGAGGATACTCTACTTCTATAGTATATGGCTATACTTCTCCTTTAACCTTGTGTTTACAGATTTTTGTACCTGATATTTTCCGTAAACATAAATATGATGCCATATTGTTTCTTGTCTTTTTTTTGGTCTCAGTCGGGTCACCTCTCTAAGGCACTGGAGTTGGCATTTGCCACTGAGCAGTTTGGCGCTCTTCAGTTAATAGCGGAGGAACTGGATGAAAAGTCAGACCCAGCCTTACTTGCCCGTTGCTCAGACTTTTTCATCCAGCACAACCAGTTTGAAAAGGCTGTGGAGTTGCTTTTAGCAGCTAAAAAGGTAAATCAACCTGCACATATTATATTAGATCTAACCTCAACTAGATGAAATTTCGTTTTCTAAAGCATAAATCTATCTCAAATAGTCATGTTTTTTTACAAAATATTTTTGTACATTTAATCCTATTTTGCATCTCACTTCTGATTTTTCTCCAGCTTTTTTCAGTCAATTCCTGTCTACTTGCATGCAGTCCAGCAATGAATGCACATCATTGAACAGGACAGTTTTTCTTAGACCCTTTTCACACTGGAGCGTATTGCATTTGCTATAGCATTAAAAATAGCGCCTGCAATACGCCCTTAAAAATCTGTCCCCATTCACTCCAGTGTGAAAACCCCTCGAGCTTTCACCCTGGAGCGGTGCGCTAGCAAAACGGTAAAGTCCTGCTAGCCGCATCTTTGGGGCAGAGAAGGAGTGTTGTGTTTACAGCTCCTCCTCCGCTGCTGCCCATTAAAATCAATGGGACAGCGCGATTATACCGCCCCGCAATGCGCTGCTTCAGCAGCACATTGCAGGCAGTTTTAACCCTTTCTCGGCCGCTAGCCGGGGATAAATGCGCCCTGCTAGCATCCGAAATGCACCGCAAATCCTCACATAGCTATGGGCGGCACAGTATAAAAGGGCTCTTATAGTGACAATGAAGTACCATTCCTGTGCAAATTGTGTCCGTGCAGTTGGCCTAAACCAGGGACAAATGTAACAGGGTGACAACGTAGTAGCCCAATTGGGAGACTGTTGTCATTCTATAACAGCAAGTAGCTTAACAAGGACCTAGATAACAGGTTTGCCAGGAATTAGTTTAATGAACTAAAGACTAAGGCCCCGTACACACGTCCGAGCTTCTCAGCAGAATCCAGCGAGAAGCTCGCTGGGATCCATATTCTGCCGAGAAGCTCGATCGTGTGTACGTTTTCGCCGAGAAAACTGTCGAGCAAGGCGTCGAGCCAAAATAGAGAGCAGGTTCTCTATTTCCTCGTTGGGCCATCGGGACTAATGGCTCGACGCCTTTTTCGACAGCCTGGTCGACGAACTCGACGGCCGGCTGAAAACCTCGTTGGGCGGAACGATGAGTTTAGCCTGACGAGGTTCTCGTACGTGTACACGGCAAGCTCGCTCGGATCCGCCTGTCCGTTTTTCAGGTGCATCCGAGCGGGCCATCCATTGACTCCTATGGGCAGGCGGATGTCAGCAGAGACGTGTCAGCTGACACCCGTCTGCCATCCGATCCGCTAAAATTAGACTTATGGCGATTCGTTCGCCATCTGTCTTGGCGGATCTGATAAGCTAAAATCTGATCAAAACGGACATTCTGTCCGTTTTCGTCCAATCTTTCCGTAGGAATCAGTGGCGCTCTGACAGGCCCCTCCCCGCTCAGTGAGCAGAGACGAACCTGTCATCCTCCGGCAGAGCGGAGATCAACAGAGATATCCTCTGCTGAGCTGGCGGACTCCGCTGAAACGGGATCCGCCTTGTGTGAATGAGGCCTAACATATAAAATGACATTAAACTGTTAAAGCGTATGAGATTTTTTTTTTTTTTTTTAAACGTATGAGATTTTAGTGATCGGGTTTAGATCTGCAAAACTTCAACTCTAAACTTTGCCTTTTAAAGTATTTTATGTGCTTTAAAAATGTATTAAAACCTTTTCTTTAACTGGTATGTGATTGCCCTGCAGTACTACGATGCTCTTCAGCTGTGCCTAGAGCAGAACCTCATCATCACGGAAGACATGGCCGAAAAAATGACGGTGTCTAAAAACTCCAAGGAGCTCAGCGAGGAAGCGAGGCGAGAGCTGCTGGAGCGCATCGCAGACTGCTGCATGAGACAAGGGAACTATCATCTTGCCACCAAGAAATACACCCAGGCTGGAAACAAGCTGAAGGTAGGGAAGTCCTTCCAAAGGATGTCTGTTTTGACTTTCGTGAAGTGGGTTTTTGAAAATCTACCCAGAGGCCGTTGTCAGGCTTTAGATCAGTATGTAAGAAATACAGGAAAAATGGGACCAAAGGGGTGCTGGAAGTCCACATTTGCATCTGTTTAAAAGCCAACACATAGTGGTGATTTTGAGGAACTCCTTTTATCAGACTCATCTGGGGTGATCACACCCTACAGATACTTACATCCTGTAGTCTGGATTCCATTTTGTCTAACCGTGATGAAGACGGCAGCTCAAAACCCCTGAAATATGTTGCACCCCCGCCAACCCCCCCAAGCTGCTGCCACAAAATTGTAAGCACACAACTGTTGCAAATGCTTTTGTATGCTGTATCATTCATTAAAGTGCTACTAAACCCACAAAAGTAAAATCTGTCTGTATATGCAGAATAGAATGCTTGTTATACTCACTGTGGAACTTAAGGGGTTAATCCTCTGTATTCTGTAAAAAGGCTCTTTGATCCTGTCTTCTCTGATCCTCCCCCTCCTGCAGAGTCTCTATTGGCGAGGCCAGATAAGACACAGTCAGAGTGGTCCCCCTGCACATGCTCAGTTTGGTCTCTATTGCTGTAGAGCACAGGTGTCAAACACAAGGCCCGCGGGCTGAATCTGGCCCTCGCACCTCTCCTGCAACTGCAGGAGAGCTACAGCCCTCCTCCAGACCCCTACTTTCTGTTTCCAAGCAATGCATCCAGCAGCATAAGGAAAGGGGGGTGCACTGTGATGTAAGGGAGAGTGGGGGACTCACCTTATGATGGTGGGGGGGTCTTGACATCTATGTAAGGGGAGGGGATGCACTGGATATCTAATCATACAGATACAAACGGCCCTTCTGAGAATCAGAATGCTGATGCGGCCCACAATGAAATTGAGTTTTACACCACTGCTGTAGAGAATATTTCCTTGTTGAGCTAGTCAGGTCACATGGTAATGACATCACACATGTGGGTGTGTATACAGATCCTAAATGACAGCCCATTTCCTCCCTCCTCCTCCATGCCAAGTAACTAAAAAAGAACACAGTGGGTGGGATGTCACATCTTGATTCATGGATGATCCACTTCCCATAACAGTATGTAGACACAGGCTGTAGTGGAAATCTCCTCCTACCTGAACACGCAGCACTCGGACAGACCCTGCAGTTTATTATGTAACCGTGGTATACAGATCAGCCAAAGAGGTATATAGTGGCAATATTTTAATGTAAAAATACGATTTATAAGCTGTGGGCACTCCGGTGGGGGGCAGGCAGATGAACTATTTTCATATTACTGGGTTTAGTAACACTTTCGTAGTACCCTTCACAGAAAACACCTGAGCTTATTGTCTAGGTGCGTTCTCCCACTTTTGGCCATGTAGTGTATTAGGAGCGCTTAGCACCACTTAGCTGCCATTTGGCACCTAATGTTTTATATATAGTAATTGTAATCATAAACTATTCATTCAAGATATGATGCCCTTTTTAAAGATCTGGAAAGACTAGGGGTTCTTGAACAGCTTAATGTGGCTAGTCCATCTATAGGGCTCATCAAATATGTCTTCTTTTTTTTCCAGGCCATGAGGTCCTTACTTAAGTCTGGTGACACTGAGAAGATTGTTTTCTTTGCTGGAGTGTCCCGTCAAAAGGAAATCTATATCATGGCAGCCAATTATCTGCAGTCCCTGGACTGGCGCCAAGACCCCTACATTGTCAATAACATCATCACCTTCTACACAAAGGGCAGGGCCCTTGACCTTTTAGCTGGCTTCTATGATGCCTGTGCTCAGGTAAGTGCATGTAGGAATGTACTCTTAATTTAAAGTGGAACTCTGAGAATTAGCTTTTTTGCAAACTTACATTGGTCCAGCATGGCTCGATGTAAATTTCCATATCTGATATCCAGAATGAGTTGTTCTACATATAGTGATAGCTGTGATCTACTAGGTGCTGCTCCAGTAACTTTCTGTCTGCACACTGAAGACAGGAAGTTGTTTGCTGTACGTGCTCTGATTGGATGAGGCAAAAAGAAGGAGCAGATCTTGTCACATTCACAGAGCCCCTTGTCTTCACTGAAAGAAATGCAAGACATACAGTGAATACTGGTGGTGCCAATCGAGCATTCCTCTGTGTTTAGTGTACAGAGGGGAATCTGCTGGAGCAGCACCTGGAAGATTGCTGCTATCACTGTAGTCATTTTCTGCTTCCCTGGCAGCCCTACATACAGTATCTCACAAAAGTGAGTACACCATCAAATTTTTGTAAATATTTTATTATATCTTTTCATGTGACAACACTAAAGAAATGACACTTTGCTACAATGTAATGTAGTGAGTGTACAGCTTGTATAACAGTGTACATTTGCTGTCTCCTCAAAATAACTCAATACACAGTGAATAATGTCTAAACCGCTGGCAAAAAAAGTGAGTACATCCCTAAGTGAAAATATCCAAATTGGACCCAAAGTGTCAATATTTTGTGTGGCCACCATTATTTTCCAGCACTGCCTTAAAGTGCTTTACAGCCACTTTTACCTACGGGTAAGCCTAGATCAGGGGTGTCAAACACAAGGCCCGCGGGCCGAATCCGGCCCTCCAAGCCATTTCATGTGGCCCTCGCCCTCCTCAAGACACTAACTTTCTGCTTTCAAGCAATGCATCAGCTTCTTCCCAGCAGCAGCTTAAGGAAAGGGGGGTGCACTGTGATGTAAGGGAGAGTGGGGGACTCAACTTCTGATGGTGGGGTGGCTCTTAACATCTAATGTAAGGGGAAGGGATGCGCTGGACATCTAACCTTACAGATATAACTGGCCCTTTTGAGGGCAATCGTAATGCTGATGCGGCCCTCGATGAAATTGAGATTGACACCCCTGGCCTAGATTAAGGCTTACCTGTAGGTGCTCGAAATATCTCCAAACCTACACGGTTTAGGAGATATTTGCAAAAGAGACGGGCGCCAATGTATACCGCGCACTTTAGAAACAGTGATTGTGCCGTTTCTAATGGAGATTGTGCCGTGACTGGCAGCTCCTGCGCTCACAAGGCCGGAGACGCGATACTCGTAAGAAAGAGGGTGAAAGATGGACGCTTCGTGGAGGCAAGGAAATCGGGGAAAAAATAACAGGCTTCGGTTTCAGGTAAGTGACACATAATGGGCTACTATGCAATGCATAGTAGCCCATTATGCTTTACCTTTGCAGGGAAACAAAGAGGAAGTAAAACCCATCAGGGTTTACTTCCTATTTAACCCTCTTGGGCATGGAGTCCACCAGAGCTTCACAGGTTGCCACTGGAGTCCTCTTCCACTCCTTCATGATGACATCACAGAGCTGGTGGATGTTAGAGACATTGCGCTCCTCCACCTTCTATTTGAGGATGCCACACAGATGCTCAATAGGGTTTAGGTCTGGAGACATGCTTGGCCAGTCCATCACCTTTATCCTCAGCTTCTTTAGCATGGCAGTGGTCATCTTGGGGTCGTTATCCTGTTGAAATACTGCCTTGCGACCCAGTCTCTGAAGGGAGGGGTTTGTGCTCTGCTTCAGTATAATAAAATATTTACAGAAATGTGAGGGGGTGTACTCACTTTTGTGAGATACTGTATATCACATATACATTAGGTACCTACATCAAGCCAAGCTGGATCAATCTAAGTCTGCAAAAAAGAAAATTCCTGGAGTTCCGCTTTAAAAATTAACTAAACTGCCTCATTTTACCAAGTGGATGATGTTTTTTAGGCGGAGATTGATGAGTACCAGAACTATGAGAAGGCCCTGGGAGCTCTGACTGAGGCCTACAAATGTCTGACAAAAGCCAAGATGAGAAGCCCAGAGGAACAGGAGAGAAAACTGTCTGAAATGCAGAACAAGCTGACGCTGGTAAAAAGGTTTATTCAAGCTCGCAGGTGAGTCTGAAAAAAATCAGCCAAACATATTCTATTTTAGAGTCTAAAACATCAAGCCTGTGTATATATATATATATATATATACATATATATATATCGGAATATAACCTAATCATTTTGTTTTAATTTCTGACTCTGGAGGTGGGGCTACTAACACGCATATTAAGTGATTTTTGAAGCTGGACACCTAAATTTATTTGATGCTCATACATATCCCACTGTAAAGAGACCCACTCACTAACAAACAAATTGCACCTACAAGCATAGAAAATCAAGTATTTTAAATGCTTAAGCGGAGTTCCACCCAAAAATTGTACTTCCGCTTTTTGGAATCCTCCTCCCCTTTCAGGGGGAGGGGGGAGCAGATACCTGTGTAACAGGTACTTGCTCCCACTTCCGGGCATAGATCACTGCGGTGACCTATGCCACGTCCGGCGCCTACTCAGCCACCCTGAAACCTGCACAGATGTCTCTAAAATTGCGGCCAAAATTCGGACTGCCCTGTTGGAGTGAAATTGTGCGAGTGCAGCTCAGTGTGAACCTGGGCTTAAAGCGGAGTTCCACCCAAAAAACTTCCGCCTAACCCACTCCTCACCCCCTTACATGGCACATTTGGCATGTAATTTTTTTTGGGGGGGAGTGGGGGCTTCAAGAGGAGTGGGACTTCCTGTCCTACTTCCTCCTTCAGCTGAGGGGCTGGTAAGGCGATTAGCTTAATCGCCTTACTGCAGCCCCTCCCTGTAGGCGTCACAGGTCCCAGGCGATCGCCTGTCCAATGGGAGGGCGCATGCGCAGTGCCGCTCGCGCATGCGCAGTGGGTGCCTGGCCGTGAAGCCGAAAGCTGTCACGGCCAGGTGCCCACACTTGGTATGAAGATGCTGGCCGGGGAGGGGGGGAAAGGAGCGGAGCCCCGGCCGACGCGTCGCTGGAACCGCGGAGAAGGTAAGTGTATGTTTATTAAAAGCCAGCAGCTACACTTTTTGTAGCTGCTGACTTTTAATAAACATAAAAAAAGCCTGGAACACCCCTTTAAGTATCTATTGCAAGGGTGCCAAACGTGTGGCTTGCAGCGCCCTCTGATGTGGCCTGCAACCTCCTGCTCTGGGGTGCTAGGTCGGCAAGCTCACGGGTTGCCGAGCCGCCATTCCACAGCATCAATGTTGGGGATAAGCCGGAGGTAGAAGAAGCAATCAGCTATGGAGCAGAGCCGCATAAGCCGATGATTTCTCTAAAGCGACGACTGTTGTCCCAAGCAGAGTAATACCAAATGCACTCCTTCTGGCACAGCAACTTTTCCTACAGCCGGCGATTCCTGCAGATGCAGAAAGTGAAGGAAGGGCAGTTTATGAAAATCACAGTTTTGGGCATTAGAGTTTTGCAGAGTTTGAGCACATATGGGCAATAGTTTTGCAATGGTTATTAAGCCGCTTTCACACTGATCCGCAGGTACAATGCAGTACACCTGAGCTTAGGTGCAATGAACCATAGACTTCTATTACAAGTTGTGGGTTCTGGTGCGCTTTCTGAAAGCACACCAAAACTCCTAAATGCAGGAGTTTGGTGCGCTTTCAGAAAGTGCACCAGAACCCACAACATGTAATAGAAGTCTATGGCCAATTGCAACTAAGCGGCAGGAAAGATGTTGGTTCACTGCGCTGGACCCACAGTGCCGGTAAACCGCAGAGCATCAGTGTGAAAGCAGCCTTTTAGGTGGATGAGGACAGTAAGGGCCCCCGTTTACATTTAAGGTTTGGGGGGCAGTAATGGATTATACTTAATTGTGGCCCACGCCCGATTACGAAATCACTTCAGTGGCCCTCGCTCTTCAAAAGAAAGAACACCCCTGATCTGATCTATTGTACCAGCATGTGATTTTAATCATAGTTAAACACTTGAGTAATCATTTGTTATTGTTGCAGATCCTATTCTGTAGACAAGCAAGACGCTATCAGGCAGTGCGAACTGCTGCTGGAAGAGCCAGATCTGGAGAGCGCTGTGCGTTTTGGGGATGTGTATGCTGTGCTGGTGGAACATTACACACAGCAAGGAGACTTCCAGAAGGTAAAACAAGGAGTTTACAGACCTTGTTTAGTTATGTATCAGATTGCGTTGTCTTCTCTGGAAGAGAAGTAGTAGGACTATTATTAAACTACGGATATAAATCCAAATGATTGACATGACCTGTATAGGTAAATTGTTTACCATTATATAATAGATAGTTGACAGTCGCCCAATTCATCAGTTTTTGGCCTGTTCACGCAACACTCTGTGGTGCGCCTCAATCCCGCATAAATGTTTGCGGGATGAAGATATTGTACAGGTTAGAAAAGCTAGTTTGCATGCTTTGAGTATTCTCCTAAATAAACTGCCATCACAAAGTGGACAACTACACCTCTCACGCCCCTCTCCATTGTCTATACAGGAACTCCAATGTCACCAGAGTGTTTCTGATTAGAGTAGTTTATTATTATCATTATTGCCACAAAAAGAGTCAATGCTGCTGGACAGAGCTGTGATGTCATCCTTTGGGAGGAGTGACACCTTCAATGAAGCGTATCCCACTAATCCTCCTGTCTACAGACAACCGTGTGAAACTTCGATCTGTTCCTGTTGCCCACTAACAGTGACTTTGGGCACCTTCAGACTCTCAACTGCTACCAGTTGTTTTGTGTGTACTTGAGATCTTGTCTCCTACCCTGAGCCTCTACATTGCCTTACTGTTATGCAATCACAACATGTCTGATTCTAGACATGGGGGGAGGGGGCAGTCCCGCTGTGCCGGGTGAGCCCAGTTCACTTCCTAATAGTACCAGGGCAGTGTCTATCTAGGCCTTTATAACCCACTTTAGCTCCATCAGGTGTGGCTGGATCCTCTGTTCTCTCGACTGAGGTTTTTAACTTGACGTCCCAATACACCTAGATATTTGCTGACTTGTGTGTGCCCTCTGGAGCAGATTCTAGACCTGATTTTCCAGTATCCATAGTGGTTTCTGAGCCATCGACCGCAATAGCACACCAGTCCTTGACTGGTGAGCTTACCACTGAGTAATTGCAATTTACTGCTAAAACTTAAAGTTTTGGTTCTGATTGATGCAATGTACAACACTCGGAAAGTAGAGGATCAGCCTATTACTTCCACCAGTGCCGTTTCCAGTCTTTGGATGTATAACTCTTAAAGCTACAAAGACTTTCCTTTTGCACCCACTTTTCCAATCTTTTTATTAAGAGCATCCTGATAAGTTTGTTCCCCCTAAGCTCTTATTAGCCTGGTATCTGTTTTGTAAGGACTTTGTGCAGAACAAGCTTATTCCCACTCTGGCCAGGGGTCATGTCCTGGGGAAAAAAGTCTGGGAACTCCCACCCAAGATCCACTCCCCCACCAAAAAAAAAAAAAATGAAACGCTCATATGCATAATTACTAAACTGCATGTTTTGTTTTTTTTCGATCCACTGTACCTTAGTAATCCTTTATGTTACTGAACACTTCCTGTATATGGATTCATCAGGTAGTGTGTGGGTATTCCACTTCCTCGGCTCCCAGGAGACATTGCAGCATTGAGGAAGTGACGGAATACCCGCACGCTACCCGATGAATCCATATACAGGAAGCGGCCAGTAACATAAAGGATTACTAAGGTTCGCCTGCCCCTGACCGTGACTCGAGCTGGGCATCGCCGCTTAGTGAAGGATTGGCCCGGGCGGCTCGGCTACCCTCGTCCTGCAAAGGGAACTGAGTTCCTGCTGTGAAAAAAGTGCAGGGACTCCATTCCCACAGGACTTGAGCCCTGGATCTGGCCATGTCTTGCCCTAACAAGGCACTTAAAATTCTGGTAGAGAACCCAACCCAACTGATAAGTAGAGCTCTGTTTATGCTGCTGGGATCTGCCCTTCCCTCAATCCTGGCTTTTAACTACTGCTACTGATCCTTTGATGACTGAACATGTTAGGCAGATTAAATGTTAGCTTTGATGGTGTTCTGAAAGCCTCCTGTCTCATCTCTTGCATGTGTCTCATGTCTGTACATTTGCATAGGGCACATGGTTAAAGGGCATTAAGGATGCTACTGGCAGCAAGAACACTCATCTTCCTCAGAAGACAAAATCTAATGCCTCGTTTCCACTGCACGGATCGGGTCAGTAATTTTGGAGCGGTTCGGATGGGGCCGGTCTAATCGCGTGAGCGTTTCCACTGCAAATCGGACAGTGAGGGGACCATTCAGGGTTTAGAAAAAATTCCTAGCGCATCCACCAATCAGTGAGATGCATTTGTAGGTCCGCCCTAACCGAACCGTTCCACTCTCTCTGGTCCCTCATCTGAAGCAGGACCCTTGCTGGTGCGGTACGGTTCGGTTTTACTGTACGCTTTCATAATGGAAACACCCAAAATAGCGTACCGTACCGAACCGATCCGCTCAGTGGAAACGAGGCATAAGAAACAGATTGTGATGTCAACAAACTGGGGTTTTGTTTCTGTCTCCTCCTCAGTTTCTCACCTCTAAGCTCTCACCTGTGTCAGCACAGGGGGGCTGTCAACCCATCAATCACGATCTACCCTTCGTTCATGGCCAAGTGATGGGTATTTTGCGACCCCACCATGCCAACTCTTGCTGCCTCTCCAAATGCAGAGTAGTGCAGTGGTTTCATCTATCCCTAGTGCCTCTGTGTGACATCAAAAGCAAATACCTGTGATGGATGTGAGCGGTGGTTTGGCTGGGACCAGCAAGCGAGAACAGATAGCAATGACTTGTCATTGCTTCCTTGTGCACTCTGCTTATGGAGGGGTGGGGTGTGGGCAGTAATTTCCAAATAGTGGCACTGGGTGGGTAGAAAATATTGGTGGCACTGGGGAAAAACCTATCCAGTGCAGGAGTATGCCGTGTAAAGAGGGTAACTGGCAGCTGCGTACAGGGGGCATGTGAGGGTACACACTTCACATCAAACACAAAAACTATCACCGTCTGAATTTTGCTTTACCTATTACTGACCTCTGTGCTATTTACTTATGACCTTTGCAATCTGTAATACATACTGCTATGTATAAACGTAATAAAGTTTATTGTAAGGGTGAGACTGCGGTTGCTTTATTCCCTTCCTCCTTCTAGCACTCCACCTTTTTGTGCCATGATTGACAGTGTTTGGGCGTTGAGGGGAATAGCACCACCAGTCATCCGTGAGACAGTCCCCCTGGTGTGTAGTTACAGCATTGTACTACATTCAAGAACTTTCCGGGTGCTTTTTATGACTAGTTTACAATGCATACAATACAGGCTAAACTCACTTTGTTGTCCATAATATTATATTCAAATATTTGAAGTGTATCTACTCCACACCTTACATACGAATCGCATCAGGGTTATCTGTATCCACATCTAGCGCCAGTGATTTTTTTGTGTACCAGAAGTCTGAAAGTAGTCAGTTATATTAGAACCATGGAAAAAATTGGAGTATAGCCTCATGTAAAAAATAGTAATAATTATAGCAACGTACACGTGGGTTATAATGGAAATGGAAAGTTGCTGGGGCTAAACCTAGAACATACCTACCCGAATAAATGTATGGACTGTCTTGGTACTGATGAAACACAATAAACATTATTATATTAAAAATGTATTACAAATACAAAACAGACAATTATACACATCAAAGATTGGTTGGGGTCTCAACTAGTTTCGCGGGATTATACCGCTTCTTCAGGAGAGCCAATCTATAGAATGAATAATAATATAAAATTCATATAGAGAATAAAGAGAAGTATTAGCTTACCCGATGAGTATTTAAACAAGCGCGGAGTTATGATTTGCTTTTCATTTCATTACGTTTTAGAACAAGTTTCACTATGCTGTAGAAAGTTCAGTTCTGACATCTAACATGTCCTCTCCCTCTGACCAGGCCTACCGTTGTTTGGAGGAAATGAGGTCCAAGATGCCATCTGTCAACCTGACCTATTATGTATCCCAGAGCACAGTGGAAGCCGTGTATCGGGCCCTTTCCATTCCACTGAGCCACAAGCCAGCATCTGAGCACGTGCGACACAACAGTGTGGATGACAGCGAGGAGGTGGAAGAGGCACCAGATATCGATTTTGACGGTTAACCTGTTCCTGCCATCATATACTGTACACAAACCACCTGATTCCAGAACTGAAATAGCTTGAAAATAATATTTTAACGCTAAAGACATGGGCAGTTTCTTTCTTTTTTTACCTTGGCTATTTTAACCTCTTGTTGGCAGTCTGGTTATTAGTAGCACATTGATTTCAAGGTGTTACATATAGGGCGATTGTATAGTATGAGGTTGTAGTCGCTCAGCAGCATGATCCCTGTAGTAGATTTGAGTGGCCCATGCCATTTAACCCCAAATTAAAGGGGTTGTAAACTTTCCTGTTTTTTCACCTTAATGCATCGAGAAGTATCCATGCCAAAGACAGCCAGGCAACTAGCGTTTTATTCCTCCAATTTCTGTTAGTACAGGTTTCCTCTGAATAAGACCCCTTTTACACTCAGGATTTTTTCAGGCGTTTTAGCGCTAAAAATACTGCCTGAAAAACTCCTGCCCTGCAGTCTCAGGCCACGTTCACACGCGGAGGGACATGTCCGCTGAAACGGTCCGACGGACCGTTTCCAGCGGACATGTCTCTTCCGGATTTTGGTCTGATGGCGTGTACACACCATCGGATAAAAATCCCTGCCGGCAGACAGCGCGGTGACGTGGCGGTGACATTGACGCCACCACGTCACCGCGCCAGGAAGTAAAAAACTTCCACGCATGCGTCGCATCCTTCCGACGCTTGTGCGGGCAGATATGTCCGCTGGTGAGTGTACTAACCAGCGGATATATCCGACGGACATGTCTCCGGCGGACAAATTTTAAAGCATGTTTTAAAATTTGTCCGCCGGTCGGACATGTCCGCTAGCCCATACACACGATCGGATTTGTCTGCTGAACTGGTCCGTCGGACCAGTTTGAGCGGACAAATTCGATCGTGTGTACGCGGCCTCAGTGTGAAAGCCCAATGGGAAACTGCAGTAATACATTGCTGGCGGTATTAACCCTTTTTCGTCCGCTAGCGGGGGGTTGAAATTGCACCGCTAGCGGTCGAATACCGCCGCAGTTCCGACGGTACCGTCAGCGCACCTCCCACCCCAGTGTGAAAGGGGCCTTAGTAAATCCCAAGATGGTGAAAGGATCTTGATCCTTGGGAATTGAACATCCTAGAATACTGAACTGAGGACACGATATCTAAATCTTGCAAAAAGGTTGGCCATGTTTTGCATGTTTTGACAGGTACACTTTATATTGTGATTCATAGCACTGGGGTATGTATTATCACCATAGCATTCTAGAACATCACTGGGGTATGTATTGCCACCATAGCATTCTAGAACATCACTGGGGTATGTATTACCACCATAGCATTCTAGAACATCACTGGGGTATGTATTACCACCATAGCATTCTAGAACATCACTGGGGTATGTATTACCACCATAGCATTCTAGAACATCACTGGGGTATGTATTACCACCATAGCATTCTAGAACATCACTGGGGTATGTATTACCATCATAGCATTCTAGAACATCACTGGGGTATGTATTACCACCATAGCATCCTAGAACATCACTGGGGTATGTATTGCCACCATAGCATTCTAGAACATCACTGGGGTATGTATAAACACCATAGCATTCTAGAACATCACTGGGGTATGTATAAACACCATAGCATTCTAAAACATCACTGGGGTATGTATTACCACCATAGCATTCTAGAACATCACTGGGGTATGTATTGCCACCATAGCATTCTAGAACATCACTGGGGTATGTATTACCACCATAGCATTCTAGAACATCACTGGGGTATGTATTACCACCATAGCATTCTAGAACATCACTGGGGTATGCATTACCACCATAGCATTCTAGAACATCACTGGGGTATGTATTACCACCATAGCATTCTAGAACATCACTGGGGTATGTATTACCACCATAGCATTCTAGAACATCACTGGGGTATGTATTACCACCATGGCATTCTAGAACATCACTGGGGTATGTATTACCACCATAGCATTCTAGAACATCACTGGGGTATGTATTACCACCATAGCATTCTAGAACATCACTGGGGTATGTATTACCACCATAGCATTCTAGAACATCACTGGGGTATGTATAAACACCATAGCATTCTAGAACATCACTGGGGTATGTATTACCACCATAGCATTCTAGAACATCACTGGGGTATGTATTACCACCATGGCATTCTAGAACATCACTGGGGTATGTATTACCACCATAGCATTCTAGAACATCACTGGGGTATGTATAAACACCATAGCATTCTAGAACATCACTGGGGTATGTATTACCACCATAGCATTCTAGAACATCACTGGGGTATGTATTACCACCATGGCATTCTAGAACATCACTGGGGTATGTATTACCACCATAGCATTCTAGAACATCACTGGGGTATGTATTACCACCATAGCATTCTAGAACATCACTGGGGTATGTATTACCACCATAGCATTCTAGAACATCACTGGGGTATGTATTACCACCATAGCATTCTAGAACATCCCTGGGCGTATGTATTACCACCATAGCATTTTAGAACATGCGCCTTTATAATTCAGATATTCTTTGCCTTTCTGCAAGTCTCCATCCTTAACTGAACATATAGTAAAGGAAGATGCAAGCTGTGGAGACCAGTGACTTCCAATCAGATTTCAGCTT
This sequence comes from Rana kukunoris, assembly GCA_029574335.1. Classification (NCBI taxonomy): domain Eukaryota; kingdom Metazoa; phylum Chordata; class Amphibia; order Anura; family Ranidae; genus Rana; species Rana kukunoris. Next base: position 37,331,544 of record CM056054.1, read on the forward strand.
TGGGTTGCTTGGTGGTTGTGGTGACAACACATCCCACATCATGTCTGTACTTTATGTCATTTCTTCATGGAATTGACCTGCATGTGTTCCAGAGGCCTCTCTGTAGTCTAAACCTGACAACTCTCCACATTGCACAGCTGCATGCAGCTCAGCCGGTCACTCAGTGACCAAACTTCCAGATTAAGCACCAGCCTATACATATTTTTATACTAAATCAAAGAGATGTTTTTTGTTATTTTTTTTTAAACGAGTAAATTATTTGTAATGTATACAGTATTTATATACATATGTAAATAAAAAATGATTTTATGTAAGTGTTCTACCTTGACTTTTTTTTCCCCCCAAAACCACGATCACGATTTGCCCCACTACACAAGTCAATATTATGTGTATCATTAACCACTTCCATACAGGGCATTTTCACCCCCTTCCTGCCCAGTCCAATTTTTAGTTTTCAGAGCTGTTGCACTTTGAATGACAATTGCGCGGTCATGCAACACGGTACCCAAATAAACCTATGTATTCTTCTACATATTTTTGGTAAAAAAAAATTGCAATAAGCGTTTATTAATTGTTTTGCGCAAAAGTTATAGCATATACAAAATAGGGGATAGTTTTATGGTATTTTTATTAATATTTTTTTTTACTACTAATGGTGGCGATCAGCGATTTTTATCGTGACCATGACATTATGGCGGACACATCGGACACTTTTGACACATTTTTGGGACCATTGTCATTGATACAGCGATCAGTGCTATAAAAATGCACTGATTACTGTGAAAATGACAATTGCAGTGAAGGGGTTAACTGCTAGGGGGCGCTGTAGGGGTAAGTGTGCCGTAGTGTGTGATTCTTACTGTAAGGGGTGTGTGATGTCACTGATCGTCGTTCCCTATGACAGGCAACAGACGATCAGTGACAAGCCACAGAGAAGAACAGGGAAGGTTTGTTTACGCTCACCTCTCCCCGTTCTTCAGCTTTGTGACCCGATCGCGGGACACCGGCGGCGATCGGGTCCCGCGAAGCTTCGGACCGTGTCGCGAGCATGCCAACGGCACCGTGTTTGCGACCCACAGCTGGGTTCTTAAAGGGGACGTACCCGTAGGCCCTTGTGCCCAGCAGTGCCATTCTGCCGATGTATATCAGCGTGCTGTGGTCCTCACGTGGTAAAGTGGAACTCAAGCCTTTGATTTTCTAGTAAGACCATCGCCACTACAGTTAGACTTACTCCCTAGGACACACTTAACCCCTTGATCCCCCCCCTAGTGTTTAACCTCTTCCCTGCCAGTGTCATTTATACAGTAATCAGTGGCTATTTGAAGCTCTGATCACTGTATAAATAACAATGATCCCAAAACAGTGTCAAAAGTGCTCGATGTGTTCGCCATAATGTCGTAGTCCCAATAAAAAAGAATTCGCCGCCATTACTAGTAAAAAAATAAAATAAAAATGCCATAAGTTGATCCCCTATTTTGTAGAAGCTATGGGCCAGATTCACAGAGCGATTACTCCTGTCTATCTCGCGTTAGACTGGAGTACTTTCGAATTACGCGTGTTTTTTCACTACTCTGAAACCTCAAACCATGAAATTACGGCTGCGGGCTTCAATCCGACTGGTTTACGTGTTCGTACGCCTTCGGATCTACGCTGCAATAAAATTGCGGCCGTTGGGCGTCGGGGTATGCAAATAAGCTTTTGCCGACTATCCACGAAGTTACGTGCGTCGTTCGCAATCTCTTACGGCACCTTTAGTCATCTTTTTGCTGCGTAAAATCTAATATTAGACAGCCCATGTTAAGTATGGCCGTCGTTCCCGCGTCGAATATCAACGTTTTCCGACGTCTTTTTTTATTTTTGACGTAAAACGTCCGGGAATAGGGATGTCCGTAATCGACGCTACTCAAACGAATGACGTATCGACGTTATTTCGCGCAATGCACGGCGGGAAATTTCTGAACGGAGCATGCGCCTAATTTAAATGCTTCACGCCCCCTAATCGCGTATTTCGATTACGCGGCGAGAAATACACTACGCCGCCGTACCGTAAGGGACAAAATCTACCAGGATTCGTCGTACAGCCTGGTAAAATACGGCGGCGTAGTGTATCTCTCATACTCTGCGCCAATGTAATTGTATCTGAATCTGGCCCTATAACTTTTGCGCAAACCAATCAATAAACACTAATTGCGATTTTTTATTTTTTATTTTTTTTTATCAAAAATATGTTGAAGAATACATATGGGCATAAACTGTGGAAACAATTATTATTTTTTATATATATATATTTTTGGGGATATTTAGTATAGCAAAAAGTAAGAATAGCCTTTTTTCCTAAATTTTCGCTTTTTTTGTTTATAGCGCAAAAAATAAAAACCGCCGAGGTGATAAAATACCAGTGAGCTCTATTTGTGGGAAAAAAAGGACGTCAATTTCGCACGACCGCACAATTGTCAGCTAAAGTGACGCAGTGCCGAATCGCAAAAAATGCTCTGGTCAGAAGGGGAGGGTAAATCCTTTCGGGGCTGAAGAGTGTCCGCGTTGTATGCGTCAACAATTTCAGTTTAGGTTGGTATAACTGGGGAACATATTTCCCAGCCCACAGCTGATTTCCTGTCCAAAAATCCAATATGAATAGAAAAGTTGCCATTTTCAAACACATTTTATTTCTTCCATTTTTTTTTTTTACAAATCATCCCTTATTGTTGAATATATTAAACATATCCTGCAAAGGGCCAATGGATGTCAGCGCACAGGCCTGGTTTAGCGTTAAGGTGTCTCCCCATCAATGGTTGCCAGGAGGAGACGCCCTGTGTTCAGAGTCATGAGAAGATGATCTTGTGTATTTTTAGCCTTTTCTGCTTGGGATCAGCTTGGCTTAATATAGTGTGTCCTCTTCATGACTCCAGAGGCTGCCAGTCCCGCTCTTTCCTTCCCCAGCACGCTCTGTCCAGGATGGAGCTATCCAGTCACACAACATGAAAAGGGAAGTGCATCTTCCTACCTCCTCCCAACATGGCCGCCTGGTCTCTGCTGCGGAGGAAAGGAATTCGGACCCGTTTCCTCTATTTTCCTGTTCCAAAACACACTGTTAACCACTTAAGCCCTGGACCATTTGGCTGATTAAAGACCAGGCCACTTTTTGCGATTCGGCACTGCGTTGCTTTAGCTGACAATTGCGCGGTCGTGCGACGTGGCACCCAAACAAAATTGGCGTCCTTTTTCCCCACAAATAGAGCTTTCTTTTGGTGGTATTTGATCACCTCTGCGGTATTTATTTTTTGCGCTATAAACAAAAATAGGGTTTCAATTAACAAAAAAATATATATATATTTTTTACATTTGGCTATAATAAATATCCCCCAAAAATATATATATAAAAAAAAATGTTTCCTCAGTTTATGCCGATACGTATTTTTTTTAGATTTTTTTGTAATAGCGTGCATAAGTCAGGAGAGGGTAGCGCACAGAGTGCAGGGGTCAGGAGAGGGTAATGCACAGAGTGCAGGGGTCAGGAGAGGGTAATGCACAGAGTGCAGGGGTCAGGAGAGGGTAATGCATATAGTGCAGGGGTCAGGAGAGGGTAGCGCACAGAGTGTAGGGGTCAGGAGAGGGTAGCGCATAGTGTGCAGGGGTCAGAAGAGGGTAGCGCACAGAGTGTAGGGGTCAGGAGAGGGTAGCGCACAGTGTGCAGGGGTCAGGAGAGGATAGCGCACAGCGTGCAGGGGTCAGGAGAGGATAGCGCACAGCATGCAGGGGTCAGGAGAGGGTAGCGCACAGCGTGCAGGGGTCAGGAGAGGGTAGCGCACAGCGTGCAGGGGTCAGGAGAGGGTAGCGCATAGTGTGCAGGGGTCAGGAGAGGGTAGCGCATAGTGTGCAGGGGTCAGGAGAGGGTAGCGCATAGTGTGCAGGGGTCAGGAGAGGGTAGCGCACAGCGTGCAGGGGTCAGGAGAGGGTAGCGCATAGTGTGCAGGGGTCAGGAGAGGGTAGCGCACAGAGTGCAGGGGTCAGGAGAGGGTAATGCACAGAGTGCAGGGGTCAGGAGAGGGTAATGCACAGAGTGCAGGGGTCAGGAGAGGGTAATGCATATAGTGCAGGGGTCAGGAGAGGGTAGCGCACAGAGTGTAGGGGTCAGGAGAGGGTAGCGCATAGTGTGCAGGGGTCAGAAGAGGGTAGCGCACAGAGTGTAGGGGTCAGGAGAGGGTAGCGCACAGTGTGCAGGGGTCAGGAGAGGATAGCGCACAGCGTGCAGGGGTCAGGAGAGGGTAGCGCACAGCATGCAGGGGTCAGGAGAGGGTAGCGCACAGCGTGCAGGGGTCAGGAGAGGGTAGCGCATAGTGTGCAGGGGTCAGGAGAGGGTAGCGCATAGTGTGCAGGGGTCAGGAGAGGGTAGCGCACAGCGTGCAGGGGTCAGGAGAGGGTAGCGCACAGCGTGCAGGGGTCAGGAGAGGGTAGCGCATAGTGTGCAGGGGTCAGGAGAGGGTAGCGCATAGTGTGCAGGGGTCAGGAGAGGGTAGCGCATAGTGTGCAGGGGTCAGGAGAGGGTAGCGCACAGCGTGCATGGGTCAGGAGAGGGTAGCGCACAGCGTGCAGGGGTCAGGAGAGGGTAGCGCATAATGTGCAGGGGTCAGGAGAGGGTAAAGAACAGCGTGCAGGGGTCAGGAGTAAGTATGCACCCAATGTAGGGTCGTGAATGCAAAACACACAGGGGGTCTTGAATAACCTCCCAAGCAAAAAGTCCCCTCTCCTTCCGATTTATCTCTCCCATCCCTAAGACAAAACGACTTTTAGCACAAATTCCCTCCCTCCCTGAATTGTACTCACCAGATCTTGGCATTGCATTTTTGATTTAAAGAGGAGGCAGGGGGACTGTTATTTTTATGCAAGTAGCGGGGGCAGGGGTACGTATCATATTGTTTAAGTCAGAAGAGCGCAAGGGGCTGAATTATTCAAGGAGGGAGCTGGGTGATGAACTGTATGGTTTTAAAAATTGGGGGCAAGGAGCTGTATTGTTTATGTAATGAGTAGGGTAGGGTGCTGCATTGTATATGTAAGAAGTGGCGCAATTGTTGCGAGCAGGCGAGTGGAAATTTTGAGGGCTGCCATAGAGGATGTTTTGTCCCCTATATAAGAATAAAGAAATAAAGTTGCACCCAAGCTCCTAAAAATCCCCCTAATAAATGTTGAGCCCATCCTGCCCCCATGTACACACACAAAAGTAAGTGCACCCATCGGAGGGCCCTTACACACGAATAGTAAAAATTCTGAATGAACCCTCTACACACTGCTAAACACCTTGAAAACTTTGCACAAAACCAGGGATTTTTATTTCACATGTATTGCACTACATGGTCAAGCTGACCAACTGTGTCAAAGTAATCCCTCTCTGGCCAGTCCCTACTTATATAGTGGCAATATGGAGAAAATAGACATGAGATGTAGGAGAGCTATAGGTTCAGGTCTGGTCACTGACCTACACTATGCAATAAACATAAGCCATACCTATGCTTAAATCTAAACAGATATATATATATATATATATATATATATCCCATTAGATGTCAAAGGGGCATGACTACATATTAACACTAAAAATACTAAATGAACCTTCTGCACAGTGCTATACATGCTTTCTTTTTAGTTCACATTCATTGCAATTCATGTTGAAGCTGGCCAACTGCGTCAAGAGTAATCCCCCTCTGGCCAGCCCTACTCTACTCTACCCTTCCTTTAGTCTATTGAACTCTATTCTATTCCAACTTTGGATAACTTTTTTTTTTGATAAATAACTTTTTAATAAACTTGAACATTAACAAATATATACAAAAATAGAAAGTGCAATCAGCGCAAAAACAAAATATAAATATGTAAAAAAAAAACTCCCCTAATTGCAAGCTGAACACTAAGAATTAACACAAAATTCCGGTAACAAATATAGAAAGAAAAAAAATATATATAGTAAGTGCTACATAAAAACATAGGACATCAAATGGTGATAACCAATAGTGTTAATGGATGAATGAATATTGAATAAAAAGTCTGAGACAATAATTAAAAAATGATAAGCAAAAAAATGTATGAAAAAGTCCATAAGATATTCTGCCAGTGAGACAAGTTCACACACCATGACAATCCCTTCACCAAAGGCTCCCTAGGTACTCTTACCTCCAGGAATGGACCCCTGAACTACCAAGTCAAACCAGCCGATCGACAAATCGATCAGAAACCTTTGAGAAAATCCTCCTTTCACAGGATAGCTCACTCCAGCTGTCTGTGTGGAGTATTGTGAGCTATCCTGCCCTACTCTACTCCTCTCCCGCCCCACTCTACTCTACTCTACTCTACTCCTCTCCCGCCCCACTCTACTCTACTCCTCTCCCGCCCCCCCTCTACTCTACTCCTCTCCTGCCCCCCACTCTACTCTACTCCTCTCCCGCCCCACTCTACTCTACTCCTCTCCCGCCCCCCCTTTACTCTACTCCCCTCCCGCCCCACTCTACTCTACTCCTCTCCCGCCTCACTCTACTCTACTCTACTCCTCTCCCACCCCACTCTACTCTACTCTACTCCTCTCCCGCCCCACTCTATTCTACTCCTCTCCCGCCCCACTTTACTCTACTCCTCTCCCGCCCCACTCTACTCTACTCCTCTCCCGCCCCACTCTACTCTACTCCTCTCCCGCCCCACTCTACTCTACTCCTCTCCCGCCCCACTTTACTCTACTCCTCTCCCGCCCCACTCTACTCTACTCCTCTCCCGCCCCACTCTACTCTACTCCTCTCCCGCCCCACTCTACTCTACTCCTCTCCCGCCCCACTCTACTCTACTCCTCTCCCGCCCCACTCTACTCTACTCCTCTCCCGCCCCACTCTACTCTACTCCTCTCCCGCCCCACTCTACTCTACTCCTCTCCCGCCCCACTCTACTCTACTCCTCTCCCGCCCCACTCTACTCTACTCCTCTCCCGCCCCACTCTACTCTACTCCTCTCCCGCCCCACTCTACTCTACTCCTCTCCCGCCCCACTCTACTCTACTCCTCTCCCGCCCCACTCCCTACTCCTCTCCCGCCCCACTCTACTCTACTCCTCTCCCGCCCCACTCTACTCTACTCCTCTCCCGCCCCACTCTACTCTACTCCTCTCCCGCCCCACTCTACTACTCTCTCCCGCCCCACTCTACTCTACTCCTCTCCCGCCCCACTCTACTCTACTCCTCTCCCGCCCCACTCTCTACTCCTCTCCCGCCCCACTCTACTCTACTCCTCTCCCGCCCCACTCTACTCTACTCCTCTCCCGCCCCACTCTCTACTCTCTCCCGCTCTACTCTACTCCGCCCCACTCTACTCTACTCCTCTCCCGCCCCACTCTACTCTACTCCTCTCCCGCCCCACTCTACTCTACTCTACTCTACTCCTCGCCCCACTCTACTCTACTCCTCCCGCCCCACTCCTCTCCCGCCCCACTCTACTCGCCCCACTCTACTCTACTCCTCTCCCGCCCCACTCTACTCTACTCCTCTCTCCCGCCCCACTCTACTCTACTCTACTCTCTCCGCCCCACTCTACTCTCTCCGCCCCACTCTACTCCTCTCCGCCCCACTCTACTCCTCTCCCGCCCCACTCTACTCCTCTCCCGCCCCACTCTACTCTACTCTACTCCTCTCCCGCCCCACTCTACTCCTCTCCCGCCCCACTCTACTCCTCTCCCGCCCCACTCTACTCCTCTCCCGCCCCACTCTACTCTTCTCTCCCGCCCCACTCTACTCTTCTCCCGCCCCACTCTACTCTTCTCCCCGCCCCACTCTACTCCTCTCCCGCCCCACTCTACTCTTCTCCCGCCCCACTCTACTCTCTCTCCCGCCCCACTCTACTCTTCTCCCGCCCCACTCTACTCCTTCTCCCGCCCCACTCTACTCTTCTCCCGCCCCACTCTACTCTCTCTCCCGCCCCACTCTACTCTTCTCCCGCCCCACTCTACTCTTCTCCCGCCCCACTCTACTCTCTCTCCCGCCCCACTCTACTCTTCTCCCGCCCCACTCTACTCTTCTCCCGCCCCACTCTACTCTTCTCCCGCCCCACTCTACTCTTCTCCCGCCCCACTCTACTCTTCTCCCGCCCCACTCTACTCTTCTCCCGCCCCACTCTACTCTTCTCCCGCCCCACTCTACTCTTCTCCCGCCCCACTCTACTCTTCTCCCGCCCCACTCTACTCTTCTCCCGCCCCACTCTACTCTTCTCCCGCCCCACTCTACTCTTCTCCCGCCCCACTCTACTCTTCTCCCGCCCCACTCTACTCTTCTCCCGCCCCACTCTACTCTTCTCCCGCCCCACTCTACTCTTCTCCCGCCCCACTCTACTCTTCTCCCGCCCCACTCTACTCTTCTCCCGCCCCACTCTACTCTTCTCCCGCCCCACTCTACTCTTCTCCCGCCCCACTCTACTCTTCTCCCGCCCCACTCTACTCTTCTCCCGCCCCACTCTACTCTTCTCCCGCCCCACTCTACTCTTCTCCCGCCCCACTCTACTCTTCTCCCGCCCCACTCTACTCCACTCCTGCCCCACTCTACTCCACTCCTGCCCCACTCTACTCCACTCCTGCCCCACTCTACTCCACTCCTGCCCCACTCTACTCCACTCCTGCCCCACTCTACTCTACTCCACACCTGCCCCACTCTACTCTACACCTGCCCCACTCTACTCCACACCTGCCCCACTCTACTCCTATTCCTTAGCTACTCCTTTCCTATTCACTCCCCTTTTCTATTTCTTCTCTATTTGTACTCTACCGTGCTCCTACTCTACTCAAACTACCGCCTCATATCTGAAAGATGGTTCATCGCAGACTGAATATGAGAAAAACTATTTTGGTTGTTAGAAACGGGATGGTCCGATCGAATTTATGCTCTTGTGGGTTTAGGTTTTCTTGAGGATGGCCGCTTGTGTTTGCGAAATTTTGTAAACTTTTTATTTTTTAGGCACTGGATAAAATGGTGCCTTAGGAGCTTTTTGACATACTTACACTCTGGTTAACCTCCAGGAGTCAAAAGCTCCACCATATTTGCAGCTGAGTGCATTACACACCCGTAATCATCTGCTGCAGGTGTAACATGGAATGTACTTTAGAGGGTCTTTAAGAAGAACTCCATAGCATTCCTCGATCTGTTTAAAGGTAGGTGATGTGTAATCGATCACTTCTTTACTGCTGTTGGCCATCACCACCCATTTACCATCACAGGCAGGTACAAAAGCGTGTTCTGACTCAACTTCGGCCTTTAAACACACATGAACTTTAATGTCACCCCAGTCTTAGTCCATAGGGTTCAATATTGAGTTGGCCCACCCTTTACAGCTATAACAGCTTCAACTCTTCTGGGAAGGCTGTCCACAAGATTTAGGAGTGTCTATGGGAATGTTGGACCATTCTTCCAGAAGTGCATTTGTGAGATCAGGCACTGATGTTGGATGAGAAGGTCTGGCTCGCAGGCTCCTCTCCAATTCATCCCAAAGGTGTTCTTTCAGTTTAAGGTCAGAACTCTGTGCAAGCCAGTCAAGTTCCTCCACCCCAAACTCGCTTATCCATGCCTTTATGGACCTTGTATGTATTGTAACAGGAAGAGACCCTCCCTAAACTGTTTGCACAAAGTTGAGAGCATGAAATTGTCCAAAATGTCTTGGTATGCCGACGCCTTAAGAGTTCCCTGTGTAAGGGGCCAAGCCCAACCCCTGTAAAAAAAAAAAAAAAAACTTACGCCCATGGGCGTCCGCTGAAATTATTCCAGAGGGGGGGCGCTTTGGCAGCGGCGATACACAGTCACATTTCACCCTTTCTTCGACCGCTAGTGGGTTCAAAAGTGCCCCCCCCCCACGTTAAAATGTAAAAACACCCCACTGTGCCCCTTGCATCTTTCAATATCTTTTTGTCACTACTGTGTACCCCCCTCTCCACAACTGCACTTCTGGACCTCTTTACATTACACAGCACCCTACATCACTGGACCCCTTTACATTAATTACATAGCACCCCTTTCCCTTGACTGAAACACTACACTATATTGACAGTATATTTATTTCAGGTCCAAAAGAGGAACCTTTTGGAATGAGGGACAAATGGATTTAATTCCAGAAGAGTGACAGGTAATCTAAATAAGGGACAACTAGAGGGGAGGGGAGCACTGCAGTCATTGCTTAAATCGGCCCCAGGGCCAGTTCGGCCCTGCTCCTGGCTCTCCCTGGTGATTCCAGGGGGGGGCAAACGACCCCCCTTGCCCTATGGAGCGGACGCCCATGCTTACGCCACAACCCCCCCTCCACCAAATGATTTGGATATGGAGATGAGCCGGCCCCTCACCTGGTGATGGATTTGCATTAAGAATGGCAGACATGGGGTGCTTTGGAGACATGGGAATATTTTTCACATATATTCCTCACTGAAGATTTTAAATTTTTACGTTTGAAATCACATTATTCATTTACTTTTGAGATTATTGGATGTGTATTGTTGCACATGTTTTTTAGGAACTTTGGACTATTTAGCAATTGATGGGTTTAGGTGTTGCACTACACCGATAACATTATGACCACCCAATAAGTATAAATTCCCAATTAAGGGATGGGGCGTGGGACTGTACGAATGCACCTGGGTGTGTCCAAGAAATTAAAGAATAATGATAGTATTGATAGCTCTGAGACCACAGAAACCGTACACCAATGACAGTTTATGTATAAAAATATATAATTGTAATAATACACACTATTAAATACATACAAGAATTTAAAAGAACATGATCATAAATTAGATTGAATTTCACCATTGGTTGATTTCTATAATGTTATATACAGTAGGTCCGACATGTTTCGCCCATTCGGGCTTCCTCAGGGACATGTATGTATATAAAACTCAATCTATGGGTAAATAAATGAGAATGTAATGAGACATTTTAAACACATATAAATAAATATTAATGTCATACTCATCGAAAGGAAAATTTTAAATTGATAAATAAATATAAATATAAAAACACTGGGCCAGATTCAGGTACAATTACATTGGCGCAGAGTATCAGAAATAAAATACGGCGGCGTAGTGTACCTGGCTCTACGATGAATTCAGGTAGATTACGGCCCGTAAGGTACGGCGGCTTAGTGTATTTCTCGCGGCGGAATCGAAATACGCGATTAGGGGGCGTGAAGCATTTGAATTAGGAGCGTCCCGGCCTATTGGAGTTTTTGTAGACACATAAAAAAGTTTGTTGCCGGCCGGCGAACACATAGACGGAGCCCTTCCTCCTGAACGCGATGACGTCACCGCACGTCCTCCCAGATGCGTTTCGTCATTGGACGTTGTCAATGGGACGTCCAATGACGAAACGCGTCTGGGAGGACGTGCGGTGACGTCATCGCGTTCAGGAGGAAGGGCTCCGTCTATGTGTTCGCCGGCCAGCAACAAACTTTATGTGTCTACAAAAACTCCAATACAATGTGAGTAGTTTTTACTTTGTGTTTTAATAAATAACCTTGCGGGTTTACACTATGTTTGCCATTCTTTATACATGACCGCGTGGTGGTGTCTGGTGTTTGGCCGTTGGACTGGAATCTGGGTCTGCTGTGTTCCATCTAGGAAGTGATTTTCCCTGTAAAGGCCGCGGCTGGGCTATAGCCGACTGCTGTCACTTATAGTCCATCTGGTAAGCTGCTAATACAACTGGTGGTGGGTCTCACCGAAGAGTGAAGTGTGCAGTGTATCACGTGGTGATTGCTACATCCCGCCCCAAGCGGATACATATCTCTCCAAGTTGTATATATACAACATAGACTCTTTTTATTTTTAATTTACGAGGAAGAATTTTTTGTTACCCTATTGGGATTGAGGACTATCGGTTCACACTGTGTCCGGATGTCATGGCGCAGCTCTAACCCCCCTGTTTTTATCCTGTTCACTTCCTGCTTGTCTGATTGTTACTCACCACTGTGAAGGGAGACTTTACTGCAGTGGTCAGTGACATGCTCGCCCCCTCCTGGGAACTACATCTGTGTGGCAGGACGCTCTCTACATGTTAGAGACTTCAAGGAGGTGTGAATTACTGGGCGTGCTGCAATGCATACTGGGAAATGTAGTTCTTACATGAACGAGCGCCGCAAACCAGGAAGTGAATGAGAGAACAGAAACTAGAATGCCGGAGGTGATATAGATGAAGGAATTTAATAGGTATTTACTTGTTTGTTAACCACTTGCGGACCGCCGCATGTACACTTACGTCGGCAGAATGGCACCGACAGGCACATCAATGTATATATACGTTGGTGCCTTGAGGGGGTTCGATCGGACCCCCCCCCCGTACATACGGCGGTCCGGTTACCTGGCCGAGCGATCCGTGCAGAGGGGGCGGCGGTTGGTTTTTGTCCGCCCCCTCCGGATCGCTCTCAGCCAATGCGCGCGCTCCCCCTGCGTGTCATTTCCTCCTCCTGTGTAAACACAGGAAGGAGGAAGTGATGTGATCCATCCCTCTGCGTTTTTTTCGACCACCGCTGAGGAGAGATCAAAGAGAAGGAGAAAAGCGCCTCTGGGTTATCTAGTAGGATTTTTAATAACAGGTAGGACGTATCTAACACTTACATGTAGTGTGATATTGGCCGGAGATGAAATGCTGGCAGTCTAGGAGAGCAGGAAGGTCTCAGGCTTATGCAGGCTGTATCGAACGTCCAATCAATGGCTGAGGAGAGATCACATCACATAGTAAGTGTACACAACAGCACACTGACACACAGGAACATTTAACCCCCGCCGATCGCCCCCCCACCCCCTCCCCCCTGTCACAGTGTCACTGAATGCAGTGATTATATGTATGATCACTGCAGTTAGTGTCAGTGTGACAGTCAGTTAGTGTTAGGTCCAGGGTAGCCCCCCTACCCCCCCTAATAAAGTTTTAACCACTTGATCACCACCCTTGTTAACCCTTTCACTCCCTATTGCCAGCGTCACTAAGCGATCATTTTTCTGATAGCTACCTAGCGGGAACAGCGACACTAATACAGCTATTTTTTTTTATTGCGATTTTTTTTTTACTAAAGACATGTGGCTAAATAAATGTTGGCCTAAATGTTTGACTAAAATTTAGTTTATTTGATTTTTCTTATAACAAAAAGTAAAAAATATTGATTTTTTTCCAAAATTGTCACTCTATTTTTGTATATAGCGCAAAAAATCAAAATCGCAGAGGCGATCAAATACCACCAAAAGAAAGCTCTATTTGTGGGAAGAAAAGGACGCAAATTTTGTTTGGGAGCCGCATCGCACGACCGCGCAATTGTCTGTTAAAGCGACGCAGTGCCGAATTGTAAAAACCCCTTGGGTCATTTACCAGCATATTGGTCCGGTCCTTAAGTGGTTAACAGAATCACCACACTATTCTGTCTGTCTACCTTGACATTCATTTTAGGCAAAAAATTATAATTCCTTTACAACTCCTTTAATCTAGGATTTTACTGTAATTCAAATAAACATGTAAACAGGGAACTTCAGATTCTGTTGCACACCCTTACAAATGCAAAGAATTCAAGGAGAAATACATAGTGCCATCTAGTGGAAATGGTTAGTAATACAAAAGGTGACCTGTAAAAATTAGAGAGGGCAGCAAAATAAAATGGGAAAAATAACATTCTTGTATGATAAAAAAAAAAAAAAAAATTCCCCTTAAAAAAGCACATATTTATATACATATATTAATCTGGTGGAGATGTGACAATCAGCTTCTAACAGCTTGTTTAATTAAGCTTTGACAAAAAACCTGGAAGCTGATTGGATTCTATATAAAGCTGCACCAGATTTTGCACTCTTCAGTTTTTGTAAATAACCCCCTTTGTGTGCGTTTTGGCCTCATAATGGACTATCAGGCTTCATTTCCACTGGCGTTTTTACAGCCACTTTTCTGAGCGTTTTTTACAGCTTAAAAACGCCTGTCCATGTTTATTTTAGAAAAAAAAAAAAAAAAATTTTTTTTTTTTTTTGGAGCCGGAGCTTTAAAAACGCAGCGGCCGCGTTTTTGAGCGTTTCTGCGCGTTTTTTAATGTCTGGCGTTTTTACAGCTCTATTGCTGGAGCTTCAGAACGCACTGGTCCCGTGTTTTTTTTGCAGCTTAGCCATCTACAGCTCAAAAACGTCATGGTGGGCATTAAGCCATAGACTAACATGGACAGGCGTTTTTAAGCTGCAAAAAACGCTCAGAAAAGTGGCTGTAAAAACGCCAGTGGAAATGAGCGCTAATACTCTGTTAGAGCTGTTAGGGTTTATATATATAGATATACACGTATACACACACACACACAGTACAGACCAAAAGTTTGGACACACCTTCTTATTCAAAGAGTTTTCTTTATTTTCACGACTATGAAAATTGTAGAGTCACGCTGAAGGCATCAAAACTATGAATTAACACATGTGGAATTATATACATAACAAAAAAGTAAGAAACAACTGAAAATATGTCATATTCTAGGTTCTTCAAAGTAGCCACCTTTTGCAGCAGACATCTCTAGAACAACTGTTAAGAGGAGACTGTGTTAATCAGGCCATCATGGTAGAATATCTGCTAGGAAACCACTGCTAAAGAAAGGCAACAAGCAGAAGAGACTTGTTTGGGCTAAAGAACACAAGGAATGGACATTAGACCAGTTGAAATTTGTGCTTTGGTCTGATGAGTCCAAACTTGAGGGGCCAGATTCTCAAAAGAGATACGCAGGCATTTCGTAGGAAACACCGTCGCATTTCGTAGGAAACACCGTGTGATTCCTAGAATCACTTACGCATAGATACAGTGCAGATCCGACAGGTGTAAAAGACTTACACTGTCGGATCGTAGATGTAATGACATCGCTGGCCGCTAGGTGGCCTTTACGATGATTTCTCATTTGCCTATGCAAATAAACCTAACCCGACGATTCCCAAACATTTTCACACCGCCCCGTCGTAGTTTACGTTGTTTCCGTACGCGTAAGGTTACCCCTGCTATATGACGGGTAACCTTACGAAGTTCCGTCATTGCCATGTTAAGTATGGCGTCGGGTCAGCGTCGTCTTTTTCCGTCGGTTACGTTGTTTTACTAAGTCGTTCGCGAATAGAGATTTACGTAAACGACGATCACGTCGGTTTCATTCACTTTTTCCGACATGAGCTGGAGCATGCGCACTGGGCTATTTTTGAGGCCGGCGCATGCGCAGTTCGATCGACGCGGGGGTGCGCTTAATTTAAATACAAGCCGCCCCCTTTGAATTACGCGGGGATACGCAGAGCCATTTACACTACGCCGCCGCAATTTACGGAGCAAGTGCTTTGGGAATACGGCACTTGCTTTGTTAAATTGCGGCAGCGTAGTGTAATAGGGCTTACGCTACGCCAGCGGCAATTCTACGGGAATCTGGCCCGAGATCTTTGGACATGCCTGGTTCCCACCGTGAAGCAGTGAGTGAGAATCCCCTGTGAAAAAAACGGCAATGCCGAATTTAACGGCACCCGCGCGGAGTGACGTCTTCACTGCTCAGGCCAATCACAGCGCCGGAGGGGCGATACCCAGAAGTAACCTTCAGGGTATCTGTGGAGAGATGTCTGCGTCCGGAGGGGGAAACGAGGACGGCTTCGATCTAAGATAAGCAATGCATAATGAGCTAGTATGCTAGTCATACTGTTTTGCAGGCATTTTTTTTTTCAGGGTTTACAACCACTTTAATTTATATATTTCATATTATTGATATTAAACAGCATATTTATTAATAGCCAACTGGTGATGAGCTGTAAAAACGTGAAATAGACTCCCTCAAGAGCTGCTTCTGGCCAGCTCAGTAGATTGTTTTAACCACTTGTCCTCTGAAAGATTTACCCCCTATTCCTGAACAGGCCATTTTTTGCAATACAGTACTGCATGTCAGCAGACAGCCCAGAATGCACCTCACACTCTGACCCATGGATACCGCCTGTATTAAATGGTTATGAATAGAATAAAGATTTCACCCCCCCAAAAAAAAAATCCGAATATCAGTTTATAAACTTTTAGAAAAAAAAAATGATATTTATATATATATATCAGAACATTGACTGTAAAACTAATAGGTTTCATTTCAAATACTGCAATCTGATTGTACAATCTTTCACAAAACTGAAGACAGCGGTCACCACCCAAGTATTTTCCTAGGCAGGCACCTTTTCCCGGCTGTCCAGTCTCTTTAGGGGCTTTGGCTTAGTGTCGATGGCATCAGTTTGAGACACCCGAGATCACTCAGAATTTACGGAGGTGCATTTGACCTGCAGGGGACTTCCTTCTGACCTGCGTTTCACCCTCTTCAATTGGTTCTGCATGCCCATAGACCAGGGTTTGAGAAATTTGCTTGAAATCTAGGAGCCAGATAAAAGTAAGGAGCCAGAAACGCACCCCATCCCGTCAAGCTCGCACACAGAAGCGAGCGCATACGTGAGCACCGTCCGCATATGATATCGGTGTTCAAACCACACATGTGAGGTATCGCCACGATTGTCAGAGCGAGAGCAATAATTCTAGCCCTAGACCTCCTCTAACTCAAAACATGCAACCTGTAGAATTTTTTTAAACGTTGCCTATAAAGATTTTAAAGGGTAAAAGTTTGCCGCCATTCCACGATCGGGCGCAATTTTGAAGCGTGACATGGTGGGTATCAATTTACTCGGTGTAACATTATCTTTCACAATATGAAAAAAAATTGGACTAACTTTACTGGTGTATTATTTTTTAATTAAGAAATTGCTGGTTGTATGTCATACCAACGGCCACCACAAGATGGCGCCAGATCACAGAAGGCAGCATAGGCCTGCAGAAGGCCGCAAAGCCGCAGCCTGACACGATCGGGCGGCGGGGGAGGTGGGGGCACACAGACACAGGATGGGGTATCCTGTGTCTCCGTGCGCTCGCCCCCCGCGTCAACCAGTAATTGAGGCCGTGGCTTTCTGCAGACCTATGCTTCCTTCCCCAGGTGCCAGTCGCTAATTTTATTTACAATTGTGACCTGGCACCCGGATATCGTCTAACCCTGCCATAGCCTTGTATAGAAATACAAAACCCATTTGAACATTAAAAGGCCCCAAGACAGACTAGTAATCATAGAAACCTCAGAAACACAATGTCCACATGGCCATCACATCAGCAGGAATGTGACTAGTCCCCTGATTTGGTATATATAAAGTCCTATAGACATGTATCGGGTCAGGAGGAATTCGCAGCTTTGTCCAAAATGTGCTGGGTAATGCTGATAATGGATGCATATGTTGAACTCTTGGGAAATTCTTGAAGAAAGTCCTTGCCATCCTCCAGACTTTGGGCCAGGCTGGGATCAAGAGGGACACATCCTGAAATAAAAAGATATGCATCAATTTCTACATTTTCTTTTGCAATAAACAATGGCCGTTATACATCAATACAGGACACACTGCATAACACACACCTCATGCTACATAAAGCACGGGGCAGCCCACAGCCTGAGCCCCATCACAAAGTGTCTCATCATGCCCCGGAACAGTTTTATGGTCAAACTATTTGGTTACATTCATTAAAGTGATTGTAAACCATCACCTTGTAAAACAATCCATCCATAGAATAGAAATAAAAGGCATAACCTCTGTGTAGATATAACAAATATGTTCTCAGCTACATAAGAGCTGGGGGAAGGAGAAACATAAGTACACGGAGCTTCCCAGTGAAAGGCTGTACAATGAGGGCATGTCAGGACAAGTCTAATCATTGGAGGAGAGCAGACATAGTTGGGAACTGACCATGATGTTCTCTCATGCTTAATATGGTCAGTATTTAATAGGAAAGCAAGGGGACTGGCAAGAACACCAGGGATTTCACATAAAGGAAGCAATACAAAGAGAACAAGAGACTATCTCATACAGGTACATGGTGCAGCAAGCACATACCCTGTTTCCCCAAAAATAAGACCTACCCTGAAAATAAGACCTAGCGTTATTTTCAAGGAGGGCTACAATACAAGTCCTACCCCGAAAATAAGCCCTAGTTAAAAATGCTTGTAAAATCCTATAATCCACTCTATTACAATAGCATATAATGTACAATGTGTGTGTTTCTGTAATATAAATGTGGGGGAAGAGAGCTCCGGCGGGTAACAGAAGCGCAGAGCGGCGCTATAACAAATGTATTTGGCACAATTACAAAAACACACATTGTACATTATATAATACTGTAATAGAGTGGATTATAGGATTTTACAAGCATTTTTAACTCAGCTCACAATGGGGATTCCTGACAGGCAGGGAGGGAGAGGGGGAGAGAAGACCGCACATTACATGTTAAGACCTACCCCAAAAATAAGCCCTACTGTGTCTTTTGTTGCCAAAATTAATATAAGACCCAGGCTTATTTTCGGGGAAACACGGTACAAGGAATATGTAGAGTTGAGGGTAACAAAAGCTTTAAAACTGAGCTCTGAGATAATCAAATATGATCAAAAAAAAAAAAAAAAAAACACATATTGGGGGTCCATTTGTTAAAAAAAAAAAAAAAGGGGGGGGGGGGAATTCTGTCTGTATACAGTTAGAATTTGTCAAGGATGTAAAAATGCTCGTCATATTCATCCAACATGTTTTTTAAATAAAAAAGACCCCTTGGTTTGCTGTGTGTGTTTCTTCCAGATCTGTGCCGTCACCCAGTGTGAAACTGCCTCTGGTGCCGGAGCTTCCCATAATAAAGACCGCTCACTGCCACTCTCATTTTGTGCATGGTCACTGGTCTCATCTCCGCCCCCCTCCTTTAGTTTCCCTTGGGAAGTCTGCAGTGGGTGGGCCTTCTGCAGTACAATGATGATGCGACTACTACTGTTACAAGGTAATAACCTGATTTGCAAAGGCATTTGATGCAAACAAAACATATTTATATTCTATGTGGCTATTGAGAAATACATAAAAAAAAAAAAAAAATTGTGCCCGGAGTTCCGATTGAAGGTTTTGGGATGTTACATATTGTACAATATAAGAGTGGTAAATAAAGTGATTTTTTTATTATTATTACCCAAAAATGGGACTCCAGCGTGCCTTGCCAACTCTTCACCGCCACCCTTGGAGAAAATGTTGGTGCATTCCTAGAGATGGGAAAGACACATCAGAGTTTAATGATACCTTTTCAATACAATTAAAATACAAAAAAAAAGAAGGGCATTTAAGTGCCTTGAAAAAGTATTCATACCCCTTGAAATTTTCCAATTTTGTCACATTACAACCAAAAACATAAATGGATTTTATGTAATTGACCAACACAAAAGTGGCACATAATTGTAAAGTGGAAGGAAAATGATTTTCTAATTTTCCAATCTGACAGAACTTGAGCTATTTTCCAAAGAATGAGCAAACACTTCACTTTAGATGTACAAAGCTGGTAGAGACCCCCAGAAAGACTTGCAGCTGTAATTGCAGTGAAAGGGGGTTCTACAAAGTATTAACTCCGGGGGGCTGAATACAAATGTACCCCACACTTTTCACATATTTATTTGTATAAAAAAAATAAAACCACCATTTATCATTTTCCTTCCACTTCACAATGGTGTGCAGCGTGTTGGTCTCTCTCATAAAAATACATTTACGGTTTTGGTTGCAAAATGTGAAAAATTTCTAGGGGTATGAATACTTTTTCAAGGCACTGTAGCCACCCTCCAACAGAAAGACAAATCAACAAATTCCTTTTTTTAATTTTTGTGACTTGGAGGTAGAGGGCAATACAAGGGACTTTTTTAAAGCGGACCATAAGTCATTTTTTCAACTTTCCATCTATTAAATCTTCTGCCCTTGTTGTTGTTTTAACTTTGGATAGTAAAACTTTTTCTGCCACTAAATACCTTATACAGCCCACTTCCTCGTTCTTGTCTGGTCATAAGCCTAGGCTTACGAGATCATGCACAGCTCTTTCTCGGTTATGAGAGTCTGCCAAGAAAGCAGGGGTGAGTCATAAGAGGGCCAAGGAGAGCTGCAGGGCTGGAGGTGTGCCTCTGTGTAAATTCAGGAAGTAAACAGGCAGCTTCAGCTGCCCACAGATAAAATGGCTCCACGCAGACTTAGTGGAGTGAGATTTCTGCAGCAGACACTGGAATCTTGAATTACGAGCATAATCCGTTCCAGGAGAATGATTGTAATCCAAGGCACTCGCATATCAAAGCGAGTTTGCCCATAGAAGTCAATGGAAACAAAGATAATTAGTTCCGCATTGACTTCTATTGCATGCAATACCGCATGTGGCCAGAGTCCGGGGGGTGCTGAAGAGCCTCAGAAATACTCTGGGACAGCTCGGCTGAACTCGGAAACTGAGTATTTAAGGCTGGATTCACACCTATGGCATTTTTAGTGCTTTTTGCATTTTGCAGATTTGCACTACAGTCCATTTAACATGGTTTCCTATGGAACATGTTATGTAATGCAAATCTATAAAAAGGCAAAAAGCACTAAAAATGCCATAGGTGTGAATCCAGCCTTAGAGTGTATCATAGTATTTCTGAGTGATTCCGAGTATTTCCAAACAGCTCTAAACCATTCCAAATGTCAATTGCGCCCCCGAATTTCTGGCCAAACACAGTACTGCACACCCCATTGGCTTGAATCCTGACCATTTTGCGAGACATCACCAACAAACCGAGTCAGGATTGTTAAAAAAAAAAAGTTGCTCGTCTTTCAAAATGCGCATTATTTGTTAACCAAGGTTCCACTGTATTTGGCAAGAACAGAATCACAGTATATATAAAATATGCAAAGTAGTTGGAGGGAAGCTTCAGAATGGCAAAGATGTTTTTATTACAAATTATGCAGACTGCAGTTCCTCTTTAAGAATACATATTTGAATAGGATTTTTTTTTTTAAACCAAAGATCAGTGTCAGGGTTTGACACATTTGCTTGGAATCTAGGAGTCAGCTAAAACAGTTAGGAGCCAGAAAACACATCCGTCCGGCCAAGCTCTCGCGCAGAAGCGAATGCATTCGTGAGTAGTACCCGCATATGTAAACGGTGTTCAAACCACACATGTGAGGTGTGGCCGCGATCGTTAGAGCAATAATTCTAGCCCTAGACCTCCTCTGTAACTCAAAACATGCAACATGTAGGATCTTTTAAACGTCGCCCATGGAGATTTTAAAGGGTAAAAGTTTGTCGCCATTCTACGAGCGGACGCAATTTTGAATCGTGACATGTTGGGTATCAATTTATTCGGCGCAACATTATCTTTCACAATATAAAAAAAAATATGGATAACTTTACTGTTGTCTTATTTTTTCATTTAAATTTTTTTTATTTTTTTCCCCAAAAAAGTGCGGTTGCAAGACCGCTGTGCAAATACGGGTGTGACACAAAGTATTGCAACGATCGCCATTTTATTCTCTAGGGCAGAGATGGGAAACCTTGGCACTCCAGATGTTTTAGAACTACATTTCCCATGATGCTCATCTATACTGCAGAGTGCATGAGCATCATGGGAAATGTAGTTCCAAAACATCTGGGGGTGCCAAGGTTCGCCATCACTGCTCTAGGGTGTTGGAATAAAAAATATATATAATGTTTGGGGGTTCCAATTAGAGGGAAGGATATGGCAGTGAAAAACACATTAGAATTGCTGGATTGCCGTTTTACTTGTAATGCCAACGGCCACCACAAGATGGCACAGGATCCTGCGTCTCCATCCGCCCCCACCTTCCCCTAAACACGTGACCGCGGCGGGCCCGCGCCAGACGCTAATTGAGGGCGCGGCTTTGCGGCCTTCTGCAGGCCTAAGCTTCCTCGGGCGCCAGGTCATTTCTTGCGACCGGATTTTGTCCCTGCCCTGCTTTAAAGTCTAGTTGACACATTTAAAATAATACTTGTTAAAAAAATAAATACTTTGTGATGACAAAATAATAAAAACAATCCAATCATTAGAAAAATGTACTGTGATTTCTTTAACTGACCGTGCAATGTGGACACACAAATCCACTCATGTTCTCTACAATTCCAATGATTGGAAGACCCATCTTCCTACAGAACGTCAGCTCCCGTCTGACATCGCCAACGGATACAGCCTGCAACATCAAGTTTATATCAAGTCAGAAGGCAACCGTGTCAGTTTTACCAAACAATACAGATAGCAACGGGTGAACTGCAAAAAGATAAAAAAATAAATAAAAAATCCTCTCTTCTTGATATTGGTTTAGTAAAATAAATACCAATTTGATTGCTAGAGGTTACTCTGCACAACATCAATTCACTTTATACCACTTAATTCAATAAGCCTACAGGGGGGCCCGGAGAATGAATCGGCCGGCGCTGGTCACCAGTCATCTCTATGACCGTCGGAGGCCCAGACGTGACGTTATGACGTCACACCCGGGTACTCGGAAGTAAACAATGCCGCAATCGCAGCTGTCGGCATGAGATTGGTGAAAATAAATTCACCTATTTCATGCTTGTAAGCCTGGAGGAGAGATGTGGGGTCTTATTGACCCCGCATCTCTCCACAAAGAGGACCTGTCACAGTGATTCCTATTACAAGGGATGTTTACCTTCCTTGTAATAGGAATAGAAGTGATCAAAAAAAAAAAAAAAGTGTAAAAAAAAAAAAAAAAATTAAGTAAAATAAAATACATTTTAAAACTCCCCTGTCCCCAGTAGCTTGTGCTCAGAAGCGAACACGCAAGTCCCACCCACATATGTAAACGCAGTTCAAACCCCACATGTGAGGCATCATCGCGTGCGTTAGAGCATGTGCAACAATTCTAGCACTAGACCTCCTCTGTAACTCGAAAATAGTAACCTGTAAAAAAATTAAAGGGTCGCCTATGGAGATTTTTAAATACCAAAGTTTGGCGCCATTCCATGAGTGTGCGCAATTTTAAAGCGTGACATGTTGGGTATCTATTTACTCGGCGTAACATCTTTCACATTATACAAAAAAATTGGGCTAACTTTACTGCTTTTTTATTTTTTAATTCATGAAACCGTATTTTTCCCCCAAAAAGGCGTTTGAAAAATGATTGCGCAAATACAGTGCGCGAAAAAAAAGTTGCAACGACCGCCATTTTATTACCTAGGGTGTCTGCTAAAAAAATATGTTTGGGGGGTTCTAAATAATTTTCTAGCAAAACAATTGTGATTTTTACATGAAGGAGAGAAGTGTCAAAATAGGCCCGGTGGATAAGTGGTTAATAAATTTAAAAGCAGAGAACACTATGGTACTTGTGTTTTTTGTTTCATGTCCCCCTGGATACATAAGAGGAATTGATTATTAACTACTTGCCGACCGCCCGCCGTCATATTACGGCGGGACGGTGGCACTGCTGGGCGAGAGCCCGTAGCTATACGTCCGCTCTAAAGCGGCCCGCTCGTCCCCGAGTCCCGCGCGCGTTCCCGGCGGGTACGATCACCGCCGTGCACACGCAATCGCTCATTACAGAGCGGGGACCTATGTGTGTAAACACAAAGCTCTCGGTCCTGTCAGTGGGGGAAACACTGATCTTCTGTTCATACAATGTATGAACAGAAGATCAGTGATTTCCCCTAGTGAGGCCACCCCCCCATACAGTTAGAACACACCCAGGAACACACTTAACCCCTTCCCCGCCCCCTAGTGTTAACCCCTTCACTGCCAATGGCATTTTTATAGTAATACAATGCATTTTTATAGCACTGATCGCTATAAAAATGCCAATGGTCCCAAAAATAAATATGTCAAAAGTGTCCGAAGTGCCCGCCATAATGTCGCAGTACTGAAAAAAAAAATGCTGATCGCCGCCATTACTAGTAAAAAAAAATATTAATAAAAATGCCATAAAACGACCCCCTATTTTGTAAACGCTATAACTTTTGTGCAAACCAATCAATAAATGCTTATTGCGATTTTTTTTAACTAAAAAAAAATGTAGAAGAATACGTATCGGCCTAAACTGGGGAAATAGAGATTTTTGGGGATATTTATTATAGCAAAACGTAAAAAAATATTGCATTTTTTTCAAAATTGTCGCTCTATTTTTGTTTATAGCACAAAAAATAAAAACCACAGAGATGATCAAATACCACCAAAAGAAAGCTCTATTTGTGGGAAAAAAAGGATGCCAATTTTGTTTGGGAGCCACGTCGCACGACCGCGCAATTGTCAGTTAAAGCGACGCAGTGCCGAATCAAAAAAAGTCCTCTGGTCATTGAACAGCAATATGGTCCGGGGCTAAAGTGGTTAAAAAGCGAATGGAGGAAGGTGTTTGGAGACAATTCAAATGTTGATTACCCACACAGAGGTGCAGTCTGGGGACTGTAGGAATTGCTACCATTGGTAAAGTGGACTGATCATGGAGTGATCCGTCTGAGTTTTATACTCATCCTTGAGGTGAGCAGGCATTTTAGCAGGTGGTGGTGTGCACTGAATATTGGATCCATTCAAATAGGATTTTACACAGCAGTGACAGCTTTGGAAACCTACATATGAACTGTTTTTTTTTTTTTTAAGTTTTTTTCATAAATTGCTTTATGGAATGTATAATTATTTGTTTATGCTGTGACAGCGTTTGCAGAACATTTCAGCTAGAGCTGAAAGCTCGAATCCCCCTGCCTGCCCGTCCTCTCCCTGCTCAGTTGAAAACAGGAGGGGGCCATTAATCTTGTAAACTCTGCTTGGGCAGCGTAACATCCTGTATGCAATGTTTAACCTGCTGGGGATCTGCAGCAGTTTTCTATATTGATAGCTGTCGCAATCCCTATTGTTAATTAGATACAAAGCCTACACCTGTCTCTATTTTACCCCAAGATTGAAACTGGCATGGGCATCGCAGATAGACCTGAAACAGATCCATTTGTTAATGTGGCACACAAAGCTATGGTTGTGTCAGGTCATGGGGGAAAAGCCCTGCAACAGTTAGCATAAAGCACCTGTGGAGTGGTGACCAATACGGCTCCCATTGGATTGAAGGGTCGCAGAGCATCCACTGTGGTTATATGTTCATCTGATGTTCCTGGTGGGGTGTCCACAATAAGGAAGTCCAGTTCTCCCCAGGCCACATCACTGACAAACTGTTTTATTAGAGCTAGAAGATAAAAATGAATTACTGTACAGGTCTCATCTTAAGATGGTTATAGAGTGCAAGCAAAACAATCTGGACATGTGCACTATTGGCCTGGTTGCAATACTGATCTGCAGAGATGGGATCTTTGTAAACAAGCTTGTCCAACCTTCTCACCAATGGTTTTCTGCTGATTCTGTCTACTTTTCACTCTCCACTGGCTTTCAGAAAGTCAGTCTCAGCTTTAAAGCAAAAGTGTAGTAATAACCGGTATTATTATTATAGTGTAAAAGTAATGGATAGATGGGGATATTTTATATACCTACAGTTTGGGGGAAAAGTGTTTGATCCCGTGCTGATTTTGTACGTTTGCCCACTGACAAAGAAATGATCAGTCTATAATTTTAATGATAGGTTTATTTTAACAGTGAGAGACAGAATAACGGTGGGGATGGTGTTCTTAGGGTCATAGGCAGCATTCCTCCTCCAAACACGGCGAGTTGAGTTGATGCCAAAGAGCTTGATTATGGTCTCTAGGGTTGTCCCGATACCACTTTTTTAGGACCGAGTACAAGTACCGATACTTTTTTTCCAAGTAGTTGCCGATACCAATACTGGTATCGGTATCGGGACAACCCTAATTGTCTCCTCTGACCACAACACGTTCACACAGTTCTCCTCTGAATCATTCAGATGTTCATTAGCAGACTTCAGATGGGCCTGTACATGTGCTTTCTTGAGCAGGGGGACCTTGCAGGCATTGCAGGATTTTAGTTCTTCACGGCGTAGTGTGTTACCAATTGTTTTCTTGCTGTCTATGGTCCCAGCTGCCTTGAGATCATTAACCTCCCTGGCGGTATGATTCTTTCAGATTTTAGGTGCTGAAAGCGGTACCATTATTTGCAAGGGAATTTGGCGTTTTATACTGTAGGCTTGTAATTCTTAGGAATAACTCACTGAAATCTATCCAAACAAGAGTCTAATAGGCATCCCGGGTATGATTTTTTTTTTTTTTTTTTTTTTTTTATTAAAAATTATAATATAATAAATAATTATAAAAAATTATAACAAATAATAATATAATTATAGTAAAAATTATTCAATAATGTAATCAAAATCACTGAAATTTGCTCAGTTGCAGAATTTTTGCTGTCATTTTTTTTTTTTTTTATGACGAATTTCCCCATAAATCGCTATCACTAAATTCTGCAAGTGATTCTGATTTATTATCGCAGTTTTTTAGCTGCTCTAAAACAATTTTTGCCATAAAGGGACACTTTTGGTTGCTATGGGCAATCTACAGTTTGCAGGGAGAAAGAACAGTTTTTATTATATAAAATGACATGTAGTGTACAGGGCAGACCACTAGGGACATGGGGGGTGTGTATTTTTTACATACAGTACTGTAATCTATAAGATTACAGTATACTGTATGTAATGTGTTTGTTTACATTTTTGAATTTGGCACCGCTCCCCACCCCTTCCGCCTCCCTGCGTCGCGACGCTCGCAGGGAAGGGAATCGGAGGTACACACAGCATCAGGCGGACATCCGGCCGCCGTGTACTGCGGGGATTCATCGCTGGATCGCAGAGAAAAGGTAAGAAAACTCTTTTCTGCATCCAGCGAGGCAAGCCCGTGTGTGGCACTGGGTTACCGATCGTAACTTGAAAATCTCACCCCGTGCCACACACGGGAATACCGCCAGGGAGGTTAAGAAAATTCTCCAGTGTAGTTCTGGGATGATTCCTCACCGTTCTCATGATCATTAAAACTCCACGAGGTGAGATCTTGCATGGAGCCCCAGACTAAGGGAGATTGACCGTTATTTTGTGTTTCTTCCATTTGCGAATAATCTCACCAACTCTTGTCACCCTCTCACCAAGCTGCTTTTCGATGGTTTTGTAGCCCATTCCAGCCTTGTGTGGGTCTAAAATCTTGTTCCTGACATCCTTGGACAGCTCTTTGGTCTTGGTTATGGTGGGAGATTGGAATCTGATTGCTTCTGTGGACAGATGTGTTTTTATACAGCCAACAAGCCAAGATTAGGAGAAATCCCTTTAAGGCCCCTTTCACACTGGGGTAGGAGGCGCGGTGGCGGTATAGCACCGCTAAAAATAGCAGCGCTATACCGTCGGAATTGCCGCGGGATTCGGACTCTAGCGGTGCAGTATTAACCCTCGTTAGCGGCCGATAAAGGGTTAATACCTCCCGGTATTAACACGGTTTCCCATTGTTTTAAATGGAAAGGAGCGGTATACATACCGCTCCTCTCACCGCTCCAAAGATGCTGCTTGCAGGAGATTTTTTTTCTCTCCTGCCAGCACATCACCTCAGTGTGAAAGCCCTCCTGGGATCCAGAAATCTTGCCGATTGATAGGGGATCAAATACTTATTTCACTTATTAAAATGCAAAGCAATTTATAACTTTTTTTAAATGTGTTTTTTCGGGATATTTTTACAGGCCCGTCTGAAGTTTGCTAATGAACATCTGAATGATTCAGAGGAGAACTGGGTGAAAATGCTGTGGTCAGAGAAGACCAAAATCAAGCTCTTTGGCATCAACTCAACTCACCTGCTTTGGAGGAGAAATGCTGCCTATAACCCCCAAGAACACCATCCCCACCGTTATTCTGTCTCTCACTGTAAAATAAACCTACCATTAAATTATAGACCGATCATTCCTTTGACAGTGGGCAAATGTACAAAATCAGCAGGAGATCAAATACTTTTTTCCCTCACTGTAGTCTGAAAAAAGACTGAAGTCTTTCAAACTCTGCACTTTTGGTCTAAATAAAAACAAAATAACCTTCTTGGGCTGGCAATACATGGCTCAAATTGTGTCCAAATTGTGCTGAATTGGCTGCAATTCCAACCATGGATGGCGCTGCCCACATGACTCGATAAAACCAATTCAAAAATTGACTGGGCTGGGTGGAAAACTATTAGCCAAACAGTTACCGCATCTTCTCAGGAAACTTGAGTAATCAGGCTGCCTGGGGTGCTGCAGCTGTCTGAATACAGTAACCAACAGTACAGATCCCTCCAGCCATGCCGTTTAGTGTGAATGCAGGAACCTATCATATTTCCCCTCATTTGGCCTGCAGTTTAATGACGGAAACCCAAGACCCCTTTTAGACTGGGGTGGTTTGCAGGCGCTATTGCGCTAAAAATATTGCCTGCAAACCGACCTGAAACAGCGGCTGCTGTTTCTCCAGTGTGAAAGCCTGAGGGCTTTCACACTGGAGCGGTGCACTGGCAGGACGGTAAAAAAAGTCCTGCAGCCGCTCCTCCACCAATTCTTCCCATTGAAAGCAATGGGAAACTGCAGCTATACCACCAGCAATGTGCCTCTGCAGAGGTGCATTGCCGGCGGTATTAACCCTTTTTCAGCCACTATCGAGGGTCTTCGTATTCCAACGATAAAGTGCCGCCAAAAAGAGCACCGCTTAACCGCCACCACACCTTCCGCCTCAGTGTGAAAGGGGCCTAAAAGTGAATGGCTAGCTTAATGCCAAGATGAACGCGGTCAAAGCAGCCCTATGAGTTTTAGTTCTATATGACTCTGGAAGAACACTTTTGTAGGAGAATGGTAAGGAGTTTTCTTTAATTGGGCAAACTATATGATTGTAACTTATGTTCTGAATCTGGGCAATACCAGCCGTACCATTCTTCTTGGGTCCTCTCCATACCACAGCGTCATCAGGGTGCTCCAACAGGAAGCCAATCGACATGAGGGAGATTGTCTTCTCTTGGTCCACAAAGACTGGAACCCAGCCACCATCACACTGGTGGACGTCCTTATTGTGAGCATTCAGCATACGAGGTATACTAGGCCCACACAAATCTACGTCCAGAATTCCAACCTACAATGGAAGCAGAATGAGTGAGACTTCTCATGTACAGCCTACAGAAGGGTTAGGTAAATGATGACGTCAGTTGAGAAATGTTTTTACCAGTCAATGTATTTATTTTATAGTTTTCACCCAACAAGTTAACAATATTCTGCCCCATTATAAAGACATGTATGCACATAGGGGTAGCCCCAAAAATATAATAACGTTTGGGCTAAATGACTAGCGGAACCTTCTATGGCAGGACATACTTAATGTCTCTATAGCAGTGGTTCTCAACCTGGGGTCGGGACCCCCTTGGGGGTCGAATGGCGGTTTGCCAGGGGTCACCGAATCCTGGGCTGTTCCTGAAGCCTGCACCGCTCTCCCAGCCTTTTTGCGACTGAGCAAGAAACACAGTGAGTAACACTACCTGCGATTATAGTTGCCATTAAAAGTCCCCACTACAGTTGTCAGATCAGCAGATGACTTTGATCAACAGCACCTAAGCTGGCTGATCAGAACTCCCCTCACCAGTACTGCCACTGATCCCAACTCGCCTCAGCATTGCCACTGATCCCAACTCCCCGCCAGCACTGCCACTGATCCCAACTCCCCGCCAGCACTGCCACTGATCCCAACTCCCCGCCAGCACTGCCACTGATCCCAACTCCCCGCCAGCACTGCCACTGATCCCAACTCCCCGCCAGCACTGCCACTGATCCCAACTCCCCGCCAGCACTGCCATTGATCCCACCCCACACCAGCACTGCCACTGATCCCACCCCCCACCAGTACTGCCGCTTATCTCATTCCCTCCACCAAGGAGTAAAGAGAAGGAATACGAATAAAGAATACATGGAAAGGAGAGAAAAAGAGGGGGGAGGAACAAAGAAAAAAGGGAGAGAAAGAAGGCTTTTTGATAAGGATATGGTAGGGTGGGTCAGTTGGCCATGAAAACTATTTATTTAATTTGTAATAGTCAAACCAAACTCCCATGTCTCCTTGCTTTATTTTGTTGAGAAATGAATTTGAAATACACATTCCTAGCTGTGGCCATCTTGAGTAAGGGCAGATGATTCATGTAGCATTTACTTCCTGGAATCCATCTTCCCTTAGTTCATTTTTGTTTTTGTAAAGCTGCAAAGGCACCTCATCCCCTTTTTTTAAAGTGCTGCAACAGATCCTCACTTTTTTCAATGTCGCAATGGCCTCTCACCATTTTCAAGATGCTGCAATAGCCTCTTTGATTTTTTTTTTTTTTAAAGGTGCCTCAATGGCCTCTCACCTTTTTTCCCACACGACGCAGTGCCAGTGCGATCTCTGTGGAGATGGTACTTTTGCCGACTCCTCCTTTCCCCGACAACACCAGGATAATGTGCTGTACGCCAGCAAGATTATTGTTCTCTGAAATAAGCAAAAAAATGATCATAATATATTTCAGAATTAGAATTGTGAGTGAGATTAGGTAAATTCTATGGTGCTCCCTTCCTCCACTGTACAGCTACTCTACTCTCATTTATAAGCCTTGGAACACACAGAGAAGGTGTTGTCCTAAGCAGCTTATTACCTTCCAGCCATCATTTTCATTTTCGATTTATGTGGGCACAACGTCAGCATGCGTTTCCTTTGTATGTTGACATGTGTTATGTGTTTCCAATTTTTTTTTTTTTTTAATTAGCACTTGGAGTGGATAGGGTTAATAGCCCTTGACCAAGGTGTTTTATTTCCTGTTGCCAATGCATCAAAACACAATATTTGACTTTGGATGCACTGCCATTGACTTCCGAGGGGCCCCTGATGTACTTTATTGCAGAAAAAGAAACAGATGAGGGCTGAGATGGAAACAGACACTATGGGGGCTGGGGGGGCACAGAATTTGGTGCAGCCGTGCACGGTAACCAATCAGCTTCTAATGCTGGCCATACACGGGTACAATTTTGAAAGAACTTTCTTTTGAAAAACCTGAAAATTAGTGCGTTTTGTAACCTGATGGCGTCACCATTGATTTTCGAAATTTGACCGACCAAACCTTCAATTTCACCTCCAGTTCCTACAGAAAAGAACTTTTGTATCTGGGAATCTTCTTTCTTTCCGGGAATCTTCTTTTCTTTCTGGGATCTTTTTTTTCTTGCACAGGCGCATTTCTTTTTCGATTACATTTCTCGCCATCGTTGATTAGAAAATCGTTTGTTTTTACAAAAAATATCCAACATGTTGGATTATTAAAATTCGATGGCCGCAGGAAAATCGACTGTTGCTGCAGCCCACTAAGGTTCGATTCGACCTATGCATGTGGCTTTTGAGCGTTTTTTCAGTGATTTTTGCGGTGCTTACCGCGATTTGCAGTTTTTTTTTATAATTTCTCTTTGCCGGTAATTTTTCTTTCTTTTTTTTTACATTTCCTTTAACAACCAGCTATAAACAGGTAAAAAAAAAAAAAAGGAAAACCGCAAATCGCAGTAAAAACACGGTACTTTCGTTTACATGCAAAACAGTGCTTTTGCAGGGAAAAAAGTCCCCGACCCTTTCCAAAAACGCAGAGGCACAAAAAAGCATTGATGTGAACATGTTCCATAGGAAACCATTTTAACCACTTCCCGACGACCGCAGGGTGGCTCTGAATTTCTGGGACGCTGTCTTTTTACGGCGGCCCCTTTCCTTGTTCCCCGAGACAGGAAGTGAAGGAAAACCTCCTCAATGGGACACAGATGGCATAAAATAACTGACAGTGACTGTAACCCTCTCTTATTCTATCCTGAAAGGAGTTGTAAATGAAACAAAAAAAATCCACCTTAACCACTTAAAGCGGAGTTCCACCCTTAAAACCACTTTGTTTCATCCCATCCAGCATACTGGCGTCAACGCCAGTATACTGTTTTTTTTTTTTTTAATGCATGTACTTACTTTATAATAAATCATTTAATTTTGGGCGCACCGCGGTATGTCGCCGCTATAAGGCGTCACGCCTTCCGGAAACAGCCGAATAGCGTTCGGCTCTTCTCGGCGCCTGCACACAGACCCAGGAGCTGACTGCGCAGGCGCCGTAAATAGCCGGTCCTAGTTCGACTTTTTTCGGAGGGCGTGACGCGGCAGTCAGCTTCTGGGTCTGTGCGCAGGCACCGAGAAGAGCCGAACGCTAATCGGCTGTTTCCGGAAGGCGTGACGCCTTATAGCGGCGACATACCGTGGTGCGCACGAAATTAAATGATTTATTATAAAGTAAGTACGTGCATTAAAAAAAAAAAAACAGCATACTGGCGCTGACGCCAGTATGCTGGATGGGATGAAACAAAGTGGTTTTAAGGGTGGAACTCCGCTTTAAGGACCCGCTCATGTACATTTACGTTGGTACTTTAAAGATGGATATATCGGTAACGGCAGCAGCTGCTGCTGCCACAACTCGAGATATCCATCTTTAGTGTGAGCGGTCCTGTAAATGATAACGGTGGTCTCTGCAGTGAATTCACCCACTCTCCCACTCCCTCCGCCACCGCCGGCGGTAGCAGCGGAGTCGATCGGCTCCTGCTGCCTGCTGTGTGGGGATGTGAGTGAGGGCAAGATGGCCCCCACCCATCCCCATAGCATAGCTGGGCGGAAGTGACGTCAAAACATCAGTTCCGCCCATGCTTGTTAAAGCAACATTTTTTAAATGTAATTTTTTCAAATGACAAAATTTGTAAAAAATAAGAAAACACATTTTTTTTTTTAAAGTGCCCCGACGAGCTTGTGCGCAGAAGCGAACACATACGTGAGTAGTGCCCGCATATGAAAACGGTGTTCAAACCACACAAGTGAGGTATCACTGCGATCGTTAGAGCGAGAGCGATAATTCTAGCCCTAGACCTCCTCTGTAGCTCAAAAGATGCAACCTGTAGAATTTTTTAAACGTCGCCTATCGAGATTTTTAAGGGAAAAAGTTTGATGCCATTCCACGAGCGGGCGCAATTTTTAAGCGTGACATGTTGGGTATCATTTTACTCGGCGTAACATTATTTTTCACAATATATAAAAAAATTGGGCCAAATTTATTGTTGTCTAATTTTTTAATTAAAATTTTTATTTTTAAAAGTGCGCTTGTAAGACCGCTGCGCAAGTACGGTGTCACAAAAAGTATTGAAATGACCGCCATTTTATTCTCTAGGGTGTTAGAAAAAAATATACATATCATGTTTGGGGGTTTTAAGTCATTTTCTAGCAAAAAAAATAAAAAATGTTTTAGTCTTGTAAACACCAAATCTGAAAACCCCCCGAGGTCCTTAAGTGGTTAATGCAATCTATGCATTAAGGTGAAAAAACACCGTTTTACTTACCTGACCCGTCGAAAGTCCTGCGTAGGGCCGAGATCCTCTTCGCCGCTCAGACTGGCCGCTGATTGGCTAGAGCGGATGGATTGAAAGCAGCGCAGCCATTGGCTGGCGCTGCTGTCAATCACATCCAGTGATGCGGCGGGGCCGAATGATACTGTGAGTGGCTATGGCCGCTCGCTGTATCACGGGAGCGCGCCCGCAAGGACTCACCACCATGCGAGCTCTCGCATGACTGTGGTCAGTAACTGCGGTGAGGACCAGAGACAGCCGCCGAGGGACCCCAGAAGACGAGGATCGGGGCCACTCTGTGCAAAACGAACTGCACAGTGGAGGCAAGTATAACATGTTTGTTATTTTAAATGACATTTTTTTTTCCCCTTTACAACCGCTTTAATGCCTTTCGTTGTACTTGAGTGTCCCTCTTCCCAGCAGGCAGTGTGAGGAGGTGAAAGTTCCTCCAGTCACAAGGCTGAGGCCTCTCCCCAACTCTCATGTGGCGGCATTGAAGCCTAGACAGCCCCTGCGCCATGCTGGGACTTGTGCTTCCACACAGGCTGTACTACACCCTCTTATTACTACTACCGGGGAACACTCACCACCTTCACTGGCCATGTTGTACAATTACTTCCGCAGCAAACAAAACCAGCCAACCAGCAGCAAGCACAATACAACTATTTGCTCCTATTGGCTGAACTAACCACTCGCCGCCGGAAGGACAGATTAAATAGGCGGAGAATCCCTGCAGCCAATTACTTGCCAGCTATGAAGGCAAATACTGTAAACGCAACGGGAAAGGCGTGGCCTTGCTGTAAAAGGGATTGGCTGTGGATAACCAATCGGCGCGAGCAAGGTTGTTCACGAACCCGCCTTATCGCACAGATGAGCAGCTGGCATAGCCAATAGCGGCGCGGTGTTCGTTGAATGACACTGTGTTTTAGCCAATTGAGGAGTGGGGAGGGGTTACCGCTGTTCGTCGGAGGGGCAGAGGGAGTTCAGGGGTTATTGTTGACGTCTGTGGCGAGGAGGTAAGTGCAGGGGGGCTGTACGGAGGGCAGGCATTGTTGGGGGGGGTGGAGGAAGGGAGGTGCTGGAGAGTGAGGGGCCACAGGTTACAGTTGGGGGGTCCTGGAAGAGAGGAGCCAGGGGAGACTAGACCTAGACCCAGGGGGAGAGGAAAGACAGACCCAGGGGGGAATGAGAGAGGGGAGACCCAGAGGGGGAGGGAAAGAGGGGTGACCCGAGGGGAGACCCAGGGGGAAGAGAGAGGGGGGGAGACCCAGGGGTAGAGAGAAGAGAGGGGAGACCCAGGGGAGAGAGAAAGGGGGAGACCAGAGAGAGAGAGGGGGGAGAGAGAAAGGGGGAGACCAGGGGGAGAGAGAGAGGGGGGGGGGGAGAGAAAAGGGGGAGACCAGAGAGAGAGAGGGGGGAGAGAGAGAGGGGGAGACCAGAGAGAGAGGGGGAGACCAGAGAGAGAGAGAGGGGGAGACCCAGGGGAGAGAGAGAGGGGGAGACCCAGGGGGAGAGAGAAAGGGGGAGACCAGAGAGAGAAAGGGGGAGACCAGAGAGAGAGAGGGGGAGACCCAGGGGGAGACCAGAGAGAGAGGGGGGGGGGAGACCCAGGGGGAGAGAGAGAGGGGGGGGAGACCAGAGAGAGAGAGAGAGGGGGGGAGGCCAGAGAGAGAGAGGGGGGGGGGGAGACCCAGGGGAGAGAGAAAGGGGGAGACCAGAGAGAGAGAGAGAGGGGGGGAGACCAGAGAGAGAGGGGGGGAGACCCAGGGGTGGAGAGAGAGGGGGAGACCAGAGAGAGAGGGGGGGGGGACCCAGGGGGAGAGAGAAAGGGGGAGACCAGGAGAGAGAGAGAGAGGGGGGGAGAGAAAAGGGGGAGACCAGAGAGAGAAGAGGGGGGAGACCCAGGGGGAGAGAGAGAGGGGGAGACCAGAAAGAGAGGGGGGGGAGAGAGGGAGGGGGGGAGACCAGAGAGAGAGAGAGGGGGGAGACGAGAGAGAGAGAGGGGGGAAACGAGAGAGAGAGAGAGAGAGAGAGAGAGAGAGGGGGGAGACCAGAGAGAGAGAGAGAGGGGGAGACCAGAGAGAGAGAGGGGGGGAGACCCAGGGGGAGAGAGAGGGGGAGACCAGAGAGGGAGAGAGAAAGGGAGACCAGGGAGAGAGAGAGGGGGGGGGAGAGAAAGGGGGAGACCAGAGAGAGAGAGGGGGGAGACCCCCAGGGGGAGAGAGAAAGGGGGGAGAGAACCGGGGGAGAGAGAGAGGGGGGAGAGAAAGGGGTCCCGAGAGAGAGGAGAGAGAGAGAGAGAGAGAGAGGGGAGACCCAGGGGGAGAGAGAGAGGGGGAGACCAGAGAGAGAGGGGGAGACCAGAGAGAGAGGGAGACCAGAGAGAGAGGGGGAGACCAGAGAGAGAGAGAGAGGGGGAGACCAGAGAGAGAGAGAGAGGGGGAGACCAGAGAGAGAGAGAGAGAGAGGGGGGAGACCAGAGAGAGAGAGGGGGGGAGACCAGAGAGAGAGAGTTAGAGAGGGGGGGAGACCAGAGAGAGAGAGAGAGAGGGAGAGACCAGAGAGAGAGAGAGAGAGGGGGGAGACCCAGGGGGGAGAGAGAGGGGAGACCAGAGAGGGAGAGAGAAAGGGGGGAGAGAGGGGGGGGAGAAAAGGGGAGACCAGAGAGAGGGGAGACCCAGGGGAGACCAGAGAGAGAGAGGGGGGACCCAGGGAGAGAGAAAGGGGGAGACCCGGGGAGGGAGAGAGAGAGAGGGAAGAGAAAGGGGGAGAAAACCCAGGGGGGGAGGGAGGAGAGAGGGGGGGGACCAGAGAAGAGAGGAGACCTGGGGGGTGGAGGGCAGACGAGACCCGGACGGGGAGACCTGGGGGGGGGAGGGGAGACGAGACCGAAAGGGAGACCCAGACAGGGGGGTAGAGAGAGGGGATGACGAGACAGAGGGGGGGGAGACCCAGCGCAGGGGGGGGGGAGACCTGAGGGGGGAGAGAGACCTGAGGGGGGGGGGGGGAGGATGAGAGGCCAGGGGCAGAGGAAAGACAGACCGGGGGGAGAGAGAGGAGACCCGGGGGGGAGGAAAGGAGACGAGACCGAGGGGGAGACCCAGCGGGGTAGAGAGAGGGGGAGACCCGGGGGGGCAGAGAAGGGGAGACGAGACTGAGAGGGAGACCCGGCTGGGGAGGGGGGGGAGACGAGACTGAGGGGTGGGGACCAGATGGGGGGGAAAAGAGAGAGAGAGAGAGAGAGAGGAGACCCAGGGGGAGAGGAAAGACAGACCCGGGGGGAGAGAGAGAGAGAGGAGACC
The DNA here is from genome assembly GCA_029574335.1 of Rana kukunoris. Lineage (NCBI taxonomy): Eukaryota > Metazoa > Chordata > Amphibia > Anura > Ranidae > Rana > Rana kukunoris. The sequence goes on from CM056054.1 coordinate 37,368,025, forward strand.
CAGGGGGAGAGGAAAGACAGACCCGGGGGGAGAGAGAGAGAGAGAGAGAGGAGACCCAGGGGGAGAGGTTTGTTGTCATTACTTAAACACCAGACACATATAATCATTGGGATGTGGGCGTTATATTCTGCCATGGAATCTATACAGTCCTATCATAGAATTGTTGTTATTACTTCTTCTATGTAATTGTTGTTTTTCTTTGTTGTATAAAATCTCTATACTCACATGTTTGGTATTATCATCATGGTGACCACCATTGATCCTTTACTTCCTCCTCGCAGACTCCACCGTCTGGGGAATTCCATTCTTCCTCTCTCCCCTCTCTCCCCCTCTCTCTCCCCCTTCTCTCTCCTCCCCCTCTCTCATCCTCCCCCTCCGGCTCTCTCGTCTCCCCCCCCTCGCTGGTGGCTCTCCCCCTCCTCAGCCTTCCCTCCACATCCCCTCCCCCTCCCCCTCCCCCCTCCCCCCCCCGCAACCACCCCACCCCCCTCCTCCCCCCCACCCCACCCCCTCCCCGTCACGCCTTGAAACCCCCCCCACCTTAACCACGAACCCCCTCCTCTCCCTCATCACCTCCCCCCGCCCTCCCTCCCTCTCCCGCCCCTCCCCCCCCTAGCTCCCTCCACCCCCGCACCCGACCCTACTCCCCTCCCTCGACCCCCCACCCCTCCCCCCGACTCTCTCCAAACTCCCTCTCTCTCTTCACGCCTCCTCCCCTCCTCTCTCTCCCCCCTCTCTTCTCTCCCCCCCCCCCCTCTCTTCCTCCCCCTCCTCTCCTCCCCCTCTCTCCCCCCTCCTCTCAGCTGCTCTCGTCCACTCTCCCTCTCTCCTCTCTCCCTCTCCGCCCTCTCATCAACCCCTCTCTCCTCCCCTCCTCTCCTCCACTCCTCCTCTCCCATCTTCTCCCCCCTCTCTTCTCCCTCCGCCCTCTCCCCTCTCTCCCTCTCTTCCTTCTCTCCCCCTCTTCCTCCTCTCCTCCCTCCCTCTCCTCCCTCTCTCCCTCTCTCCTCTCATCCCTCTCTCTCTCCCCCTCCTCATCTCCCCTCCCCCTCACCCTCTCTCCCTCGCTCTCTCCCGCCTCCCTCCTCTCCTCTCGCCCCCTCTCCTCCTCCCAATCCCTCGCTCCCTCTCCCTCATCTCTCGCTCTCCTCTCCCTCCCTCTCCCTCTCCTCTCCTCCCCTCTCTCCCCTCCTCTCCCTCCTCTCCCCTCCTCTCCCCGTCTCTCTCCCTCTCCCCTCTCCTCTCTCTCTCTCTCTCTCGCTCCTCTCCTCCCTTCCTCTCCTCTCTCTCTCCTCATCTCTCCCTCTCTCCTCCTCTCTTCTCCTCTCTCTCCTCTTCCCCTCTCTCCCCCCCCCATCCTGATCTCATTAGAAATGTTTTTGCAGTAAGTTAACCTCTTTGCCTTAAGAGGGTCCTAACACCAGACTGACTGATGTGATTGGCTGTTACAACAGTCATGTGATCGGAAGGTCCCAATTGTGAACAACACACGGTTGTTGTCTTTGACCACTCAGGAGTAAGGAAGGACTCTGACACTGCGCAGCGCTAATCACAGGCAGCGAGACATTTCCTGATCTCTGCAGATGAGGATCGGAAAATGTCTTACTGCCTGCGATTAGTGCTGCGCAGTGTCAGCTTCCTGGTGGGCGTGGACACGTGGGGTTTCGAACACACCTGAGCCCTTCCTTGGGAGCGGGCTGCCAATACAGATTGGAGGTTCCCTGTGGAGGCATGTGTGAGTTGACTGTGTTTATAAATGAGTACCTTCACCTTTTTACCGCTTCAGCTTCAGAAGAGTTTATCCTCCCCCCCCCCCCTTTATAAACAGGCTGTTTTTTTTGCGAAATGGCACTGTTACATTAACTGACAATTGCGCGGCCATGCGACGCTGTACACAAATACAATTTTTGTCCTCCCCCGCCCACACAAATAGAGCGTACTACTGGTGGTATTTGATCACCCCTGCAGATTTTATTTTTTTGCAATATAAATAAAAAAAAAAAGGAAATTTTAAGAAGAAAAAACAAACCCTATTTTTGACTTTCTGCTGTAAAACATCAAATAATAAAAAAAAAAAATCGAATTTCTTCATCAGTTCAGATCAATATGTATTCTGCTACATATTTTTGGTTAAAAAAAAAAAAAAATCCCAGTAAACCTATATTGATTTGCGCAAAAGTTATAGTGTCTACAACTACCGGACTGCAATATTGCAGCGGACAAATCAGACGCTTACTGACACTTTTGACATTTATTGGGGACCAGTGACACCAATACTAAAAATATGCACTGTCACTGTACTAATGACACTGGCTGGAAAGGGGTTAACATCAGGGGCGATCAAAGGGCTAACTGTGTGCCTAGCCAGTGTTTTAGTGTAGTGTGGGAGGTGCTTGTACTTGAGGAAGGCATAGATCCGTGTTTCTGTTTTGCAGGAACACAGGATCCATGCCTTTCCTACTGACAGAACGGCAATCTGCCTTGATTACATAGACAGACTGCTGTACTACCTGTGTACTGAACAATCAGCAGGTGGTGGCGGACATCAAGTCCTCGGGACCCGCTGATCGACTCCCACTGTTTAGAATGACAGGTGGGGTGAGAAAGAGGGGGGGGAAGAAGAATGACGAACCTGGAAGTCCCCCCCCCCCCGCCTGGCAAACGACCTTACTCTCACCTTCAGTGGTCGTGTTTCATCAAAAAAAAAAAGGTACCCTGCTTGGTTCACAATATTATCTGGTTTGTCCAAGTCCTACCCCAGCTCCCCCCTCCCCTTTGAAATCGTCCCCTGATTTTGTTTCATGTCACCCTTTCCCCTCCAAATCTCCTGTCACTAACTAATGGGACACTCCCCTGTGTAACTGGTGCCCCCGGGTCTCTGCCAACTTCTGCCTAGCGCCCTAGGACTCAGCTTCCCTTGTCTCAGACCCGCATCGGCAGTGCGACAGCACAAGTGAGTTAAAACCATAGTCGGCACGTAACATTAACATTGTACATTCTATCCATATTCGGGGTGTAATGTGTTCATGCAGACCCCCATCTCCTCCTCCTAATCCTCCCGTGACAGAAGGCGGGGGTCCTTCTCCCCACTCTCGCATTTTAAAATCAACACAGCTGTGAGGGGCTCTGCCAACACATCCGCATCATTCATTCACATGAATCTGTGAATGAAGAAACCACAAGTCCAGTCTTCCATTGTGGCAGACAGCTTGAAGCTCTAAATGGACTGTGAGGGCATTGATGGCTGTGGGTGCAATGCTCTGCAGGCTTCTGTGAAAGAAATACACAAATAATGTATATTTATAAAGACTATATATACATTAAGGTAAGAATTGTGGAGGTAGCAGTATGCCCCCTGTATTTTTTTAGTATACAGCCAATGGCGCAATATAAAAATGCTAGAACAAGGGATAAGTAAACAAATCCATTATAGTTAAGAGATAACAGAACAATAGGGTAAATGTCATCACGCTTTGAACAATGAAGTGTACATAAACCTGTTTTCTATTTAAAAACAAAAAACAAACAGAGTTTACAATTACTTTAAAGTGATTGTAAACGACCCCGTTGTAAAACAACCCATTCTGTTTAAAATGGAAATGAAAAGCAAACTTTTTTGTATAGATGTAAAAATGCATTATAAATACATATTATATGAGTGATCACATTCCCTCTGTTCTCAGCTGCATAAGAGCTGGGGGTAGGAGAAGCAACAGTACACTGAGCTTCCAAGTGAATGCTGCACAGTGCTTTGGACATGGACAGTCTGATGAGGAAGTATCTAATGCACTGCACACAGTGCTCTGGATGGTGGTCTGTGGAGGCCTGTAATGCTGCACAGTGCTCTGGATGGTGGTCTGTGGAGGACTGTAATGCTGAACTGTGCTCTGGATGGTGGTATGAGAGAGCTCTGGATAGGGAAGGTCTGTAATGCACAGTGCTCTAGATAGGGGATGTCTGTATGCTCTGGGATGATGGTCTGACTGAGACGCCTGTAAAGCTGGATGGTGGTCTGAGGGATGATCTGTAATGCACAGTGCTCTGTATGGTGGTCTGAGGAGGCCTGTAATGCTGCACAGTTGGTGCACAGTTGGTTGGTGGTAGGGAAGGCCTGTAATGCTGAACTGTGCTCTGGATGGTGGTATGGGAGAGCTCTGTAATGCACAGTGCTCTGGATGGGGGAGGCCTGTAATGCACAGTGCTCTGGATGGTGGCATGAGAGAGCTCTGTAATGCACAGTGCTCTGGATGGGGGAGGCCTGTAATGCACAGTGCTCTGGATGGTGGCATGAGAGAGCTCTGTAATGCACAGTGCTCTGGATATGGGAGGCCTGTAATGCACAGTGCTCTGTATGGTGGTATGAGAGGCCTGTAATGCTGAACTGTGCTCTGGATGGTAGTATGAGAGCTCTGTAATGCACAGTGCTCTGGATAGGGGAGGCCTGTAATGCACAGTGCCCTGGAAGCCTCTGCCAGTGGTCAGAGGAGGCCTGTAATGCTGCCCAGTGCTGGATGGTGGTCTGAGGGATGGCCTGCAATGTACAGTGCTCTGGATGCCGGTGGTCGGAGGAGGCCTGTAATGCTGCCCAGTGCTGGATGATGGCCTGCAATGTACAGTGCTCTGGATGCCGGTGGTCGGAGGAGGCCTGTAATGCTGCCCAGTGCTGGATGATGGCCTGCAATGTACAGTGCTCTGGATGCCGGTGGTTGGAGGAGGCCTGCAATGTACAGTGCTCTGGATGCCGGTGGTTGGAGGAGGTAATGTGCACAGTGCTCTGTACAGACGGTAGCCTGTAATTGTAAAGTACACACTCGCAGTGCTTTCTGCTCTTCTCCCTCTGCTCTCATTAGAGCACTGAGCTGTGGAGGGGGCGAAGCCTGCCGTCTCAGGATCTCAACGACTCGCTGAGAGGCCAAGACGGCTGTCCGCCCAGGCACCTAGCCGATCCAGCCTTTATTGTCGCGATGACACGGTGCCTGGACTGATATCCGTGACTTCAGTCCGCTCTCGTACTTTCCTAAAGTGACATTGTAGATGGGATTCTGCAAGCTTTGGCTGGACTTCTCCTTTAAGAAATGTGCTGCAGTTACAATCTTGGCCACAAGATGGTGATGTGAATTGAAAAGTTAAAAACAGAAAAGCATTCTGTTTGACTTATTCTCCTAAACTAAAAAAGGAATCTGCTTTGCTGTATCGGCACGTTTTTTAATACGGTTATATTTAGATCAGAATGCACACATGTCCTCTCTTGTGTTGTGCTGTCTGTACTTGGAGCAGGGACACTACAGTTTAGTAGACCTTAGCAATGCATCTGGGTCCGTTCTGTATATGTGTGTTTTATGACTTGATTAAAAGAGAAGTATGGCTTTTTATTTTAGTTTCATACTTGCCTATGTGGATGGAGCATCAGACTGATGCTGCATCGGTCCCCGGCGTCTCTGCACTGAGAACCGAGGCCCCGAACACTGCCGATGGCTCGGTTTTCACAGATCCCCAAGAGGAGAGCTGCTGCCTGTCAGCCAGTGTCTCTCCTCTCTGCTTCTCCACACTCATTGGAGCGCTGAGCTGTGGAGGGGCGGGGAGAGCAGTCGTCTCAGCGGCTCGCTGAGCCGGCCATCAATCAAGGCAGCTGGCGGATCCCGACTTGGTTAATCGTAACACGCTGCCTCGACTGACAGTGACGTCAGCAGAGAGCGGACTTCGGAGCACTCTCCGCTGAAGACGGGTCACCGGAGTGTAACACGAATTGCATTCCTGTGCCCCAGAGGAGAAGCCCAGCCTAAAAAGCTCAGGCTGGACTTCTCCTTAATTAGCTTAGTTAACTAGTTTACTTTCAAACTGCACCAAATTTCTATAATTGTTTTATCAGTATGGTGGTTCTCTGTTTGAGAAGGTTACACATTAAGACCCCTTTCACACTGAGCCACCCATAGCATCGTCGGTAAAACACTGCTATTTTTATGGGCGGATTTGCGGCGCATTTCAGCCACTAGCGGGGCGTATTAAACCCCCCCCCGCTAGTGGCCAAGAAAGGGTTAAAAATTGCCTGTAATGCGCTGCATCAGTATAGCCGCGCTGTCCCACTTCAATGGGCAGGAGCGGTAAACGCACCGCTCCTTCACCGCTCCAAAGTTGCGGCTAACAGGACTTTTTCTTACCGTCCTGCTAGCGCAACGCTCCAGTGTGAAAGCCCTCAGGCTTTCACACTGGAGACAATGGAGCAGCTGTTTGAGGGCGGATTTTTAATGCTATAACTATTTTTAATGCTATAGCGCCTGCAATACGCCCTTAGTGTGAAAGAGTGTTGTTTTTTGAAGCTAAGCTCTAGGCCAAAGCGCCTGCAACGGCATGGGCTTCTTTAGGAGCAGTGTATTCACCGCTCCCGCACCACCCCAAAGACGCTGCAGGTCTTTTTTTTTTTTTTTTTTTGGTCCTGCAAGTGCACCTCCCCAGTGTGAAAGCATTCAGGCTTTCACGCAGGGGAGGCACTAATTTTAGCGCTAAAACGCCTGAAAATCGTCTTCAGTATGAAAGGGATGTAAACTTTAACTAGCCAACGCTTCCAAGAAGTACTGTTTGTTTCTTTTAAAAGACATAGGTGAAAACTACTCTGTCCCACCCCATCCAGCATACTGGCGCTGACAAAATTCTGTTAGGTAGATTTAAGTGTAAAGAAGTTGACTCCTCTTGCTAAATGCTTCTGGTTTGAGCATTGTGGAAACCTAAATAACTTCTGGGTGGCTGGAATATACTATATATATCAGGGATATGCAATTAGGGGACCTCCAGCAGAACTACAAGTCCCATGAGGCATAGCAAGACTCTGACAGCCACAAGCATGACACCCAGAGGCATGATGGGACTTGTAGTTTTGCAACAGCTGGACGTCCGCTAATTGCATATCCCTGCTCTATATATTCATCCGAGAAATCAATGGATGTTTTAAAATTGAAATCCAGGGGCCCTTTGGGATTTTATTTTCTTTTGAAAGTTTCGGTGTGATGTAATTGTACTGCTCTGTGAATTGATTACAATTATTACTTCTCACCTACCCTCTCGTTTTGTTTAGTAATTTCCTCACCGGCCCCACTTTTTGTTCAGTATTTTTTTTTTTTTTATTAGTTTACAAGTGGAAACCAAATCTCCATACATAATGATAGCGATCTAGTCTTTTACAGTAAGGTAAAGTCCAGCATAATTATATCTAGAAATAGCGATTGTAGTAACGCGACTGAGAAGTCTCGCATAGAACTATTTACAGACTTTTTTTGCCAATGGACACATAAAGAATTATCTTCGGCCTCTGATAGCAGGGGCACGATAAAGTAGCTTTATTTACAAAGAACAGGGTTCAGGGTAGGGTGGAGGGGATTTAGAGTAAAGAAGAGCAAAGGTAGTAAAATAGGATAATGGAATATGGAGGGAGGCATTTCTATGGCCAGCTTGGTGTGAAGCTTACTGGTGAATGTTTTGATTTGAAGTAAAGTGCTTGCATTTAACAGAATTTTGCGAGACTGTGGGCCATCTAGCTGACTCTTTGTTTGGATTTTTGCAGCATTTACTGTGTAGTATGGCACGTCGCCCACGTAACAGCCGTGCCTGGCGATTTGTCCTGAGTGGAGTCCGCAGAGACCAAGAAACTCGAGCCCCAGTCCTGCCAGCTGGAGAAGAGACTCGGGGCTATGACTCTGATGGACAGGTATGGATTGTATTAGAGCTGCACAATTTTGGCTAAAATGAGAATCACAATTAATTTGTTTGCTTGGAATCACAATTCTTGTGGTGTAACAACATCTTTCACAAAAAAATTGGGCTAACTTTGCTGTTTATTTTTTATTTGTTTTAATTCATTGAAGTGTATTTTTTCCCCCTAAAAATTGCGTTTGAAAAAAAAGCTGCACAAATACACTGTGATATAAAATATTGCAACAGCCATTTTATTCTCTAGGATCTCTGATTGATATATATATATATATATCAATCAATGTTTGGGGGTTCTAAGTAATTTTCTAGCAGAAAATACAGAATTTTTATTTATTTTTAACTTGTAAGCAACAAGTGTCAGGAAAAAAGCCTGGTCTTTAAAGCAGAGGTCCACACAAAAATGTAACCTCTGCTTTTCGGAACCCTCCTCCCCTCTTGTGTCACATTTGGCACCTTTTGAAAGGGGGGTGCAGATACCTGTACAGCTATTTGCACCCACTTCCGGGAATAGACTCCCATGGGAGTCACGCCCCCCTGTCTTCTGGGAATCACACTGGTCCCAGGAGACAGCGGGGATATCGGCGGGCTCAGCCGAGAGACGAGTGATTGCTCGGCCTTAGCTGCTGACATCGCGGGCGCGCTGGACAGGTAAGTGTCTATTTTTTAAAAATCAGCTGCAGTATACTCCCATCTGCTCTGAACCATTATAATAATTGTCCCTGTGTTCTTTAAAAAATCTGCCTGATTTGTACCTATATGAGCGGAGTATCGGCTCTCTTCTCTCTCCTCTCTCTGGGTCACAGCTGCAGTGGGCGGGGCCGAGCTCTCCCGCTGAATTCAGCCGGAGAGGAGAGGGAGAGCCGACAATCGGCTGATCGCCGGGAGCCGTGCTCATACAGGTACAATCAGGCAGATTTTTTACAGAACACAGGGACAATTATAACTGTACAGAGCAGCAAAAGCAGGGCAGGGCAGGCACTGGTATGAGCAGAGAGGGTGGAGAAGGACACAGGAGATAGATGGCAGGCTGCGGATGACGGAATCACGCAAACTGACCATGGTGTCAGACCTCAGCAGCCATGATTATCGTGGTCAGTTTGCAGAGAGGTGGGTATTGCAAGGCAAGGGTCAGCCAGGTATTTCAGCTGATACATGGGGGCCAAATGACACGTCACAAGCACTGTGCTGTATAACATGCTTTAGTTTAAGGGCCCTTTCACACGGGGCGGATCAGTATTGATCCGCCCTGTGTGTGTCCGTCTGCTCAGCTGGGATCCTCCGTAAATCCCCGTTGAGCTGACGGCTGACAGGGCGATCCCCACACACTGTGCAGAGACCGCCCTGTTTTTTCTCCACTCTCCCCTATGGGGGAGCAGATGAACACGGACCGTATGTCCGTGTTCATCTGATCCGCTCTGCAGACGGAAGAAAAAATAGGGTTTTCTTCCGTCCGCAAAAGTGGATCTTTGCGGAGGCGGATGATTACGGGTGTCAGCGGATGTTCATCCGCAATCACATAGGGACCCATGTATGTCCCATTTTCATACGCAACGGATGGATGAAAATGCAGACATACGGTCGGCACATGTGAAAGGGGCCTAAGGGAACAGGATCTTTATTTTTTGGGGGTTAAACGCTTAAATTGCCCTCATTTACAGAATTTCTTCCCTAAAGAGAAACATTGTAACGCTTTGTTTTATCTCCCAAGGCTGAGGAATGTTGATAAAAATTTCAATAAAAAGCCAACAAATGTTTGACAGCTGTGAGCAGAGAACAGCTCTGCACTTGTCGCATAGAATCCAAGAAATGCCAGTGCAGTGCAAGACTAATGGAATAAATAGACTTCTGTAGTGAATTGTCCAACACCCAGTGCTTTTTATGGGAAAAAAATATCCAAAATTCTTAATATGAATGATGAATCAAGAAAATCAAGAAAATCAAAAGCCCATCAATCTCATCCGACAGCAACTTGGAGCTCCAAGCAAACACTTCCTCGTTCCTCTCCTAATCTCCTGGCGTCCGCTCTTCCTCCCAACTCTTCTCTCGCGATCACCACCACATGTTATATGGGACAGAAAGGCAACGCCAACATTTTTTCCACATAAGAAGCACTGGGTTTTGGACAGTTCACTATAGAAGTCTATTTATGTATAGACTATTCAATTGAAGTGTTGCGCTGAATTATAGTATATCGTTATTGGGTATAGGATCCCCCCCCCCCTCCGGTACTTCTCTGGGCTCTCCAGTGCCATGGGAGGCCCGGAGAACGAATCGGCCTCCGCCGGATAAAGAGCATAGAGATATCCGGTGACCAGATGGTCACCTCTACGACCGTCGGAGGTCCGAGCATCATTTTATGATGTGACGCCTGGGTACCTGGAAGTAAACAAAGCTGCAATCATGGCTGAAAGCATGAGATCGGTAAAAAAATAAAAAATCCCGGTCTCATGCTTGCCAGCCTGGAGGAGAGATGTGGGATCTTATTGTCACATCTCTCCATAAAGAGGACCTGTCACACACTATACCTATTACAAGGGATATTTACATTCCTTGTAATAAAAATAAAAGAAAAAATATATATTATAAAAAAAAAATTAAAAAGCCCCTGTCCCCAGTAGCTTGAGCTCAGAAGCGAACACACACGTAAGTCCCGCCCACGTATGTAAATGCAGTTTAAACCACACATGTGAGGTATCGCCGCGTGCGTTAGAGCGAGAGCAATAATTCTAGCACTAGACCTCCTCTGTAACTCTAAACTGGTAAACTGTAAAGAAAAATTAAGTGTCACCTATGGAGACTTTTACGTACCAAAGTTTTGCGCCATTCCGTGAGTGTACGCAATTTTAAAGCGGGAGAAGTTGGGTATCTATTTACTCTGCGTAACATCATCTTTCACATTATATGAAAAAATTGGGCTAACTTTCCTGTTTTGTTGTTTTTTTAATTCATGAAACCGTTGAAAATTATTGCGCACATACCGTGCGAGATAAAATGTTGCAAGGACCGCCACTTTATTCCCCAGGGTGTCTGCTAACAATGTGTATATATATATATATTTATTAATTACACATATTTGTATATGTTTGGGGGTTCTGAGTAATTTTCGAGCAAAAAATCTGATTTTTACATAAAGGGGAGAAGTGCCAAAATAGGCGCGGTATGGAAGTGGTTTAGTGTGTTCCTCAGCATAGCTTTCATTGTCAGTGAGGCCCATGTCACACTAGTGATTCTGTCCTATGAGTGGATTATTTTCTCTCCTAGGAATCCTTTGGCTGGCAAGTTGCCTCCAGTGACAGGATGGCAAGGATGTCGTGGTCCTAATTTAACATCTTATAAACAATGTACAATAAAATGTCACACTTTAAAACGCCTAACTCTGTTGATTCCTCATCATTCACAGCACAGTAACAGCGACTCCGAGGTTGAGCTGCTACATCTGCCGGCTTCCATTCCCAGCGCAGTGCCTGTGACAGGCGAATCATACTGTAGTTGTGACAACCAGAAAGATGCTTATTGCTCCAGCCTGTACGCCTTCCACCAGATCAAGAGCTGCCAGTGTGGAGAGGAAGATGACTGTAAGACTGAGTACGGACTATTGGCCTTTAAAGCAAATGGTTGCCTCTTGCTAACTTTGTTTTCTGTTCTTTTTTTGCTGTTCTCTTGCAGACTTTGACTGGGTGTGGGATGATGGGAGTAAATCCACAGCCACGGTGCTGAGCTGCGAAAATCGCAAAGTGAGCTTCCACATAGAGTACAGCTGTGGTACGGCTGCTATTCGGGGCACTAAGATGCTTACCAAGGGACAGCATTTTTGGGAGATCAAGATGACGTCACCGGTGTATGGCACAGACATGGTATGTTCTTGTCATTGAAAGATGCAGATATCTTTACAGTGCGTCTCAAAATTAAAAAAAAACTAAGAGGCAGCTTCTGCATAATGATGTTGGAACCATTTTATCTTGCTTTTTGCTATAATCAAGATTCACAATTTTATTTTTTTATTTTTTAAAGTGAATTTTCGCCGATATGCATTCTTCTACATATTTTTGGTAATAAAAATCGCAACAAGCGTATATTGATTGGTTTGCGCAAAAGTTATAGCCTCTACAAAATAGGGGATAGATTTATAGCATTTTTATTATTATTTTATTTTTATTATTAGTAATGGAGGTGATCTGCGTTTTTTTTTGCGGACACATTTTTGGGACCATTGGCATTAATACAGTGATCAGTGCTATAAAAATGCACTAATTACTGTAAAAATGTCACTGGCAGGGAAGAAGTTAACACTAGGGGGCGATCAAGGGGTCAATTGTGTTCCCTAGTGTGTGTTCTAACTGAAGGTGGATGGGCCTGACCTAGAGAAAATTATAGATCGTCGTTCCTAGCTATTAGGATCTCACAATCTGCATTTCCACAGCTCAAAAAACGTGTGTGTGTGTGTATGTATATATATGATATATATATATATATTACACACACACACATCCCTGTTCCGCCTCTCGTGCCTGGCAGTCATTACGACCGCCGGTCACAAGCATTGGCACTCCTGTGATGCAGCGTACGTGCCTGCTAGCCCACTTAAAGCTCCCGACATATAGCTACGTAGGTTCACCCAGCGGAGCCATCCTGCTGCAGTATAACTGCGGCGGCTGGTCCGCAAGCGGTTTAAAACATCCAAATTTCCATATCAGTAACAGCACTAGTAAATGGTATATTTTGTAGAAAGACAAAATGAACTTGAAATAGCTGGTATAACAGATTAACCACTTCCTGCCCGGCCTATAGCAGAATGACGACCGGGGAAGTGGTATAGCTATCCTGACTGGGTGTTATATGACTTCCAGCAGGATAATCTGCGATCGTGGGGGCGTGCAGCTCAGCGATCTTTGTGTGTCACTCTGAGACACCGCATCTCCGATCATGGTAAAGAGCCTCTGACGGATGCTCTTTACCACGTGATCGGCTGTGACAAAAAGCACACTTCTCTCTGCTGCTACTTTCTCTTCTCTCACAGAATGGCTGAAATAGTTTAAGGCCGGATTTACACTAGTGCGGTGCGAATTTCAGCTCTCTTATATTTGCAGAGAGATAAGAGAAGTGTTCAGCAGATCCATTGCGTTTTAACTGCAGATTAGCTGCGAATTTGGAGACCTGGGAGAGGGGAGGGGGGAAGTGTATTGAGCTGAATGAGAAGAAATCCTGAGGAAACATGAACACCTCTACGAATCAGCTGCGTACCCATAGAAGATAATGGGCCCGAATTCGCACCTGAGCCGCACCGCAAGTCATAAAATACGCACACGTTTTTTCTACAATGCGCAGTGCGAATGCATCGCACATATGTGAACCAGCCGCATTGAAAACAATGTATTTAGAAATATTCTGTGTATTGGATGCGGTTTAAGCCACACTCAATTCGCATAGGTGTGAACCCGGCCTTATACTACTTTTTCATGCATTGTGGGCATTTGGGAGGATCTCCTGAGTCTGTAAAGAAAAAAAAACTCTTCTAACCTCAAATGCTCATAACGGCTGCTAAGCTCACATAAACTCAGTATGTAAAAGCTGTAAAATTGAATTTTTTTCATTGTCGGTTTACACCGTTCAGAAGAAATTTTCAATTGCCCTGTGTACATGAGGCCTAACAGTTGCAACAGTCGCACCTAACTCCCCTACAACCCAACTTCTCAAAATAAAAACCTGAAATCAGTAAGAGCCCTGAATAGGCTTTTAAAATGAACCTTTTTATAGCATGAAGTAATAATTTCCTTTTGCCAACTTTGACATTAGAATTGGTCAGATAGTTTTTGTGTTCAGCTGCCATGCCTTGGCATCTGCAGATGTGAAAGGCCTAAGCAGCTGCATCCAGCCTGAAGTCTGTGTGTGCATTGCTGTCTTTTATACAAGAGATACCTAGAAATGCAATGCTGATTTTTTTTACCCCTTTCGTTTTTGTTCTGATTAATATCTTTTTATTGTGTTCAGATGGTTGGCATTGGAACGTCAGATGTGAACCTGGACAAATATCGTCACACGTTTTGCAGTCTTCTAGGAAAAGATGGAGAGAGTTGGGGGCTATCATACACGGGTAAGACTATAGATGCTAGACCCTACTGACTGCCAATGTTATTTTCAGTTCTGTCAAGCATCAGGACTTTCTTTTTTCTTTTTTAAAGTGTATTTTTGTGCGTGAACTCGAGAGAGGAGCCAGACTGCAAGAGGCAATCTGCCATCCTTCTCCATGCCCCCGGGTGGCAATGGCGGGTGTGAGGGAGGACCTCCCACTCACCCCGCCCTACCTGCTCCGCTTGGGAGCCCAATGGGGCCTGACAGGGCAGAGGTACTCCCCCCTATGAGGAAGTTAGGGGGTCTAGCCCACTCAGCCAGCCCCGTAGGTCCTTCGCCTTTTTTTTTTTTTGGAGACCGCATGGCCAAAGTGCGTGCGTGTTAAACCAATTTTGTGTGCGTGCAAGTGTGGTGGTTTTTGTGGGGGGATGGGCGTACTAAGCACAGGCTTACCTTGCATAGCACACCCACCGGGAGCCGGGCTGAGACCACCAAACTCAATTCACATGTAGCCGAGACCGGGATCCGAACCCTTAGCTGCAGAGGTGAACGGCTTATCAGCGCAGTGCCAATCACGTTGAGCCACCACATTCAGATGACACTCTATAGCAGTGATGGCAAGACTTGGCACCCCAGATGTTTTGGAACTACATTTCCCATGATGCTCACCTACTCTGCAGAGTCTATCAGCATCATGGGAAATGTAGTTCCAAAACATCCGGGGGGGCCAAGGTTCGCTATCACTGCTCTATAGTATTACCCCTCTCTTCTCGGCAGCTACATGAAAGTTTATATAGGGAGATGAGGAGGGTTGGAGATCCTGGGCCAACATAGAGAGTAATAAAGTGAATAAAACATAATTTATGGAAAAACACTGAAAATTTGAATTTCAAATACTTGATATTTTTTTGCATTAACCTACATTTTTAGGCTAGTCTACAGCTAGAATCTCTAACCTGGCACACTAAGGTGATCTTATAGTTTCAGGTGTTAGACCAGTTTGCCAAGCTCTCTATCTGCTGTAATTGGAATAGACAGAATCTCGCTAAATTCTCAGACTGATCTATTGTGTTCTTTGTCTCTCAGGATTACTTCAGCACAAGGGCGACAAAAGCAATTTCTCCTCTCGCTTTGGTCAGGGGTCGATCATTGGCGTGCATCTGGACACATGGCTCGGGGTGCTGACCTTCTACAAGAACCGCAAATGCATTGGTGGGAATATATAAATGTTCTTTATATTTTGGTCCAGACTGGAAAACAAATAACATGTCTCCTTTTTCTTAGTAAGCTATTAAATAATTAATATGAATAATTGTTGTTTTCAACCAGCAGATAGAGCTGTAGGCTCCCCTTTCAAATATCTAACTATATAATCTTATTTATATTGCTGGAAAAGAAAAACCTATTTACAAAGCTCAATAGCTCAAGCTTTGCACACATATGTGAATGAGTCAACATTTGGGTACACCCCTATTTAATGTTTTTTATTTAATGTACACACGAGCAAACCAAAATGCCCGCCAGCAGACGGCGCGCTGATGTGTCGGTGACATGGCGGTGACGTTGACGCCGCCACGTCACCGCACCAGGAAGTAAAACACTTCCGCGCATGCGCCGAATCCATTCGGCGCCGGTGCGAGACGACATGTCTGCTGGTAAGTGTACTAACCAGCAGACATGTCGGGCGGACGGATTCCCACCCGATAGATTTCAAAGCATGCTTTGAAATCTGTCGGGTGGCCAAATCCGTCGGCTCGCCCGTACACACGATCGAATCTGTCTGCTGGGACGGTCTAGCAGACCGTTTCCAGCAGACAGATTTGATCGTGTGTACGCGGCCTAAGGCTTCATTTCCACTGGCGTTTTTACAGCCACTTTTCTGAGCGTTTTTTACAGCTTAAAAACCCCTGTCCATTTTTTTTTTTTTGGAGCTGGAGCTTTAAAAACGCTGCGGCAGCGTTTTTGCGTGTCTTTGAGCGTTTTTGAGCGTTTTTTAATGTCTGGCGTTTTTACAGCTCTATTGCTGGAGCTTCAGAACGCACTGCTCCCGCATTTTTTGCAGCTTAAAAACGTCTCGGCCATCTACAGCTCAAAAACGTCATGGTGGGCATGAGTCCATAGACTAACATGGACAGGCGTTTTTAAGCTGCAAGAAACGCCCAGAAAAGTGGCTGTAAAAACGCCAGTGGAAATGAGCCCTAAAGATGTCAGTGACGGGGGGGGGGGGGGGGAGACTTTGTTCCCACAGTCATGTGACAGTGCTTGAGCCTAGTGATTACCATATTTATCGGGGTATTGCGCACTCTGGCGTATAGCACGCACCCCTAAAGTGGACCCGCATTCCTGTGGAAACGATTTTTGTACTTACAGTTTTGGTGTCTTGCGTGGCGTCCATCGGCGGCCTCATCGGGTCCGGCGTCCATCTGCGGCTTCGGGTGTCCTCTTCGTCGGGCCCGGCGTCCTTCTGCGGCGTCCTCCCCGCTCGATTTCCCGCGTCGAGTTTGAATACTGCGCCGGCATATACCGAGCGCAGTACACTCGTGTATAGTCGGGCAGGCTTGGCTACTCTCGCGCTCACGTTCTGTATGTCCAGGACGTTAGCGCGAGAGGAGCCGAGCCTGCCCAGCTATACACGAGTGTACTGTGCTCGGTATATGCCGACGCAGTATTCAAACTCGGCGCGGGTATCCGCGTATATCGCGCACCCACGATTTTGCCCTGATTGTCAGGGCAAAAAAGTGCGCGGTATACGCCGATAAATACGGTAGCTGCTAGGCCTGAGCACAGTTATGGAAGAGGAGCTCACATGCACTGTAATTCTCAGGAGTGCAGGCAATGTGGATACGTTGGATATACATGCACTTTGCAGGGACGTTTTTTTCTTCCTGCATGGGCGAGGTGAGAGTTTAATTTTAAAATTGTTTTACAAGTCAATATTAAATAAGTACTTGTATGTGACTGAATAATTAATAGAATAGGCAACAAACTATGGGGTTGATTTACTAAAACTGGAGAGTGCAAAATCTGGTGCAGCTGTGCATGGTAGCCAATCGGCTTCTAACTTCAGCTTGTTCAGTTAAAGTAATTTGTGAAGTCTAGTGTTTGTTATTTAAAAAAAAATTGTTTTTATACTTCCCGCCTTTTCTCAGGTCCTGCTTTGGTGCTCCTGGCCCCTCCCTCCTGTTGAGTGCCTGCAGTGGGGATACCTGAGCTGAACCGCAGCTCTGTGTGTCCATTCAGACACGAGCCACTGCCCCACCCCACCCCCTCTCCCATTACTGGCTAACTGACTGTGACAGCATCAGGAGCCAATGGCGCCACTGCTGTGTCTCAGCCAATCAGGAGAGAGTCCTGGACAGCCGAGTCTCTCCTGCAACACCGAGTAGAGATGGGCTTAGGTAAGTATTAGGAGGGCTGCTACACACAAGTTTTTATTTTTATTTTTTATATCTAATTTAAAGGGGATGTAAAGGCAGAAGTGTTTTTTTTTTTTTTTTTAATTTAATCTTGATGAATTCTATGCAGTAAGATACAGCAGCCCCACTAACACTTACCTGAGGTCCCTTCCTGTCCAGTGATATGAAGAAGTGTCTCAGCCGTCCCAGATTCTCCTCCCTGATTAGCTGAGATACAGCAGTGGCGCTATTGGCTGTCGCTGCTGTCAAAGTCAGCTAACCAATTAGGAGAGAAAGGGGGCTTGGTCTGGGCTCCTTGTCTGAATGGACACAGGGAGCTGTGACTCAGCTCGGGTGCCCCCATAGCAAGCTGCTTGCTATGGGGGGGCACTAAAGTAGAGGTAAGGCCCAAGAGCACAGAAGAGGATCATCCGGGCTGCTCTGTGAAAATCCACTGCAACCGAGCAGGTAAGTATAAAAATGAGACGTTGCAATCACTTTAAAGTGGTTGTAAACCCTTATAGACCACTTTTACCTACAGGTTGAAGGCTTACCTGTAGGTACTGGAAATATCTCCTAAACCTGCACGGTTTCGGAGATATTTTCCATATACACTTGCGCCAACGTCATTGCCAAATGCGAACTAAAGAAAGGGCATGACCGTATCGTTTCTATAGGGCTTGCGCCGTGACTGCGAGATCACAAAACGCTGGCCAGTCACAGAGCCGGAGTCCACGGCCCCAGAAGTAAGAGGGGTGAGAATGGATGCGGCCACCAGTGGGGACATTGTGGGCTTTGTTTTCAGGTAAGTGGCACATAATGGGCGATGCATACTAGACCATTATGCTTTTACTTTGCAGGGGAATAAAGGGGAAGTACCCATCAGGATTTACTTACTCTTTAAGCTTTAACAAAAAAAAAAACTGGAGCTGATTGGTTTCTGTTGCAGAGCTGCACCAGATTTTGCACTCTTCAGTTTTAGTAAATCAACCCCTATATTTTTTTTTATGGTGACATTTTTCTAATATGCATCTTTTGTCTCCTAGGTGTTGCAGCAACACAGTTGAGGAACAAGAAGCTGTTCCCAATGGTCTGCTCCACAGCTGCTAAGAGCAGTATGAAGGTCATTCGCTCATGCTGCTGCCGCACATCCCTCCAGTACCTATGCTGTGCCCGCATACGGCAGCTGCTCCCCGACAACATAGACTCTCTGGAGGCCTTGCCCATCCCTCCTGGGCTCAAACACGTCCTAAGCAACAAGTTGGGCTGGGTCCTGCAGATGGGCATCAGCCCCAGCAGACAGCGCAAAAACGACACCACGGCTAGCACCTCCTGCGGAAGTGACTCTGACAGCAGCTGCACACCAGAGCTAGAGGACTGTCAGCGGAAGCGCTGCCGCAGGATTTAAATGCTGGTGGAGTGAAGGGTGCAGTGTGGAGTCCTTTCCCCACCATCTGCTGTAACATCCACTGTGAACTCTTCAAAGGATCAAGAAATGAAAACCTCTCTTGGCAAAGAAAAGGAAAATTTGACCTTAAGAGGGAGAACGTACTGAACATATTATCTTATGATGAGAACATTTAAAAAAGGGATGTTGGTGCTAGAGACTGCTAGGTTCTATTTTTAAGCCTGGTTTTGGTTTGGTACAGTTCAGACCTTCAGCCTTTTGTAGGGCAAATGGTTTTAACACCTGACCTTTAAGTGACGATCGTGTCCACAGCATTGGGCTTCTAAAAGATCCAGATCCCTATATGTTATGTAGTCTGTCATTTACCAGCACTTTAACCACATGTGACAATACTATTCTTAATACAGATTATATCAAGCATCAGCTTTGCCCTCTTCACTCAGCTGAGCTGGACTAGAACGGCAGCTTAAATTCGGAAGTTCCCCTCCGACTCTGTTCCAAGGCTTGCGTGACGGTTTGGAGAGTTGTTTCATGGCCTGTAATAGCAAGGGCTAAAACAATGGTTAACCAGCTACCCAGAACCCCTTTTGTATGATTGTATGACGTCTAACGCTCTCCATGCACTCTGCTCAGTGGCTGGTCTGAAGAGGGAAGAGCCCATTGATGACGTACTGTACTATGACCTGCATCCTCACACAGAGATCACTCATGGGAATTCTTCAAGAACGGTCCAGTCAAACATGTACACTCTGTTTCTACATTTTACAACAACTGTTTGCCCTCCATGATTACCAACCTTGCACAAAGAGTTGTACTTTTAGTCTTCAACAAGCGCCTATAGGTATCTACGGAGGACCTGATCATATTTAGCAATGGTTCAGTTTACTTAATATGTCACTGCTGATATACTATGTGGATTTCTTATGTACCGCCGATGAAAGATGCAGAGTGAAATATAACGTTAATATTGTGTATGGTGTTAAAGAATAAGTGCACAGTTGTGGTGAGAATAAAAACAAACTATTCTGTTGCTCTTCATAGCCAGTGTCATCAGTTCTAAAAAAAAAATCTAAACCCTTCTGTGAATGATCTGAAAGAGTGTAAAACTGCAAATGCACTAAGAAAATGGTAAATAAAGTTGTACTATACTATGAGGTTGATTTACTAAAACCTGGAGAGTGCAACATCTGGTGCAGCAGTTTATGGTAGCCAATCGGCTTCTAACTTCAGCTTGTTTAATTAACCACTTGAGGACCCCTTCACGCCGATATACGTCGGCAGAAGGGCACGACTGAGCACAAGCACGTACAGGTGCGTTGCCTTTAAAGCGGAGGTTCACCCAAAAGTGAACCTCTGCTTTTCGGAACCCTCCCCCTCCTCCGGTGTCACATTTGACACCTTTCAGGGGGAGGGGGGTGCAAATACCTGTATAAAACAGGTATTTGCACCACTTCCAGGTATAGACTCCTGCGGGAGTCCGGCCCCTCCGCGTCACCCCCCCCCCCCCATTGTGTTCTGGGAAACACTCGGCTCCCAGAACACAATGGGAACCATTGGAAACTGCACAGCGTGACTCGCGCATGGGCAGTAGGGAACCAGGCAGTGAAGCCACATCGCTTCCCTTCCCGATTCCCTTACAGAGCTACCGCTCGGCTTCAGCGGGCAACTTGGACAGGTAAGTGTTAGTTTTTTAAAAGTCAGCAGCTGCTGTATTTGTAGCTGCTGACTTTTGAAAAAAAAATTCAGGTGAACCCCCGCTTTAAGAGCGACCTAGTCCTGAGCTCTGTGACCACGCCCGCGATTGCTGCCGGGGTCCCACTATCGGGTCACAGGAGCTGAAGAAGGAAGAGAGGTGTGTGTAAACAAACCTTTCCCGTTCTCTGTGGCTTGTCACTGACCGTCTGTTCCCTGTCATAGGGAACGACAATCGGTGACTCCACACGTCCAGCCCCGCCCCCCTACAGTAAGAAACACACAATAGGACACACTTAACCCCTTTAGCGCCCCCTATTGGTTAACCCCTTCACTGCCATTGTCATTTTCATAGTAATCGGTGCATTTTTTTTTTTTTAAGCACTTTTTGCTGTGAAAATGACAATGGTCCCAAAAATGTGTCAAAATTGTCCGATGTGTCCGCCATAATGTAGCAGTCACGAAAAAAATCGCTGATCGTCGCCATTCCTAGTAAAAAAAAAAAACTGCCATAAAACTATTCTGTATTTTGTAAACGCTATGGGCCAGATTCACAGAGCCCTTACTCTGGTCTATCTCGCGTTAGACCGGAGTACTTTCAAATTACGCGCGTCTTTTCACTACTCTGAAACCTCAAACCATGAAACGACGGCTGCGGGCTTCAATCCGACTGGCTTACGTGTTCGTACGCCTTCGGATCTATGCTGCAATAAATTTGCGGCCGCTGGGTGGAGTTTCCGTCGTTTTCCGTGTCGGGGTATGCACATGAGCTTTTGCCGACGATCCACGAAGTTACGAACGTCAATCGCAATCTCTTACGGCATCTTTAGTCATCTTTTTAATGCGTAAAGTTATACCAGCTTTTTGCTGGTCTAATATTAGACAGCCCATGTTAAGTATGGCCGTCGTTCCCGCGTCGAATTTCAACGTTTTCCGACGTCTTTTTTTTATTTTTTACGTAAGTCGTCCGGGAATAGGAATGTCCGTAAACTACGCTACTCAAACAAAAAATGACGTAACAACGTTATTTCGCACAATGCACGGCTGGAAATTTCTGAACCGAGCATGCGCAGTTCGAATCGCCGCGGGGACGCGCCTAATTTAAATGCTTCACGCCCCCTAATCGCGTATTTCGATTACGCGCGAGAAATACACTACGCCGCCGTAACGTACGGGACAAAATCTACCAGAATTTGGTGTATAGCCTGGTAAAATACGGCGGCGTAGTGTATCTCTGATACTCTGCGCCAATGTAATTGTATCTGAATCTGGCCCTATAACTTTTGCGCAAACCAACGCTTATTGCGATATTTTTGGTAAAAAAAAAAAAATGTAGAAGAATCCGTATCGGCCTAAACCTGAGGAATTTTTTATTTTTTTTTAATGTTTTTGGGGGGGATGTTTATTAGAGTAAAAAAAAAAAAATTATATATATATATATATATATATATATATATATATATATATATATATATATATATATATTTTTTTTTTAAATTGTCGCTCTTTTTTTGTTTATAGCGCACAAAATAAAAACCGCAGAGGTGATCAAATACCACCAAAAGAAATCTCTATTTGTGGCGAAAAAAGGAGCCACGTCACATGACCGCGCAATTGTCAGTTAAAGCGACGCAGTGCAGAATCGCAAAAATGGTCTGGGGCTTAAGTGGTTAAGCTGTGACAAAAAGGAAGACCGTGAAGCTGATTGGTTTCTATGCAGAACTGCACCAGATTTTGCCCTCTCCTGTTTCAGTAAATCGATCCCATTGTGGACGCCAAATTTGTTTGAGAGCCACGTTGTCAGTTAAAGCGACGCAGTGCCAAATTGCAAAAGGGGCAAGGTCCTTAACCTGCATAATGGTACGGGTCTTAACCGGTTAAACACTTACCTGAGTCCATTATTGATCCATAGCTGTACCCTTTTGCTGCAGCTCTTCTCTCCTCTTTTTGGACACAGCGGAGCCTCTGAAAATGGCAGAAGCCATTGGCTTCCTCGCACCCGGTTTTGCAGCCAGAACGTGGCAGAATTACATTTTGCCACTTCTGGCTCTCGCCCTCCGCTCCTGCTGCCCTCTGTCACTTGTAAACACAGAAGTCTTATATGTTTACAAGGTCCAGCTTTGCTCTCAACACCTCCCTCGGCTGACAGATCTCTGTACGCACTCAGGGCAGGGACAGATCTCCAGAACCATTTCCCTGCAAGGTGAGGCAGAGCTGCCTACACAGGGAGGTGGTAGATCCAGGCAAGGTTGAAGAGAAGGAAGCTTTGGGGGTTACACACTGTGCAAAGCGCACCCCCTGAACCCTGCACTCTGTGCATAGTTCACCACTAAATGCTACACTCTGTGCAAAGCGCACCCCCTGCACTCTGTGCATAGTTCACCACTAAATGCTACACTCTGTGCAAAGCGCACCCCCTGAACCCTGCACTCTGTGCATAGTTCACCACTAAATGCTACACTCTGTGCAAAGCGCACCCCCTGAACCCTACACTCTGTGCATAGTTCACCACTAAATGCTACACTCTGTGCAAAGCGCACCCCCTGAACCCTGCACTATGTGCATAGTTCACCACTAAATGCTACACTCTGTGCAAAGCGCACCCCCTGAACCCTGCACTCTGTGCATAGTTCACCACTAAATGCTACACTCTGTGTAAAGCGCACCCCCTGCACTCTGTGCATAGTTCACCACTAAATGCTACACTCTGTGCAAAGCGCACCCCCTGAACCCTGCACTCTGTGCATAGTTCACCACTAAATGCTACACTCTGTGCAAAGCGCACCCCCTGAACCCTGCACTCTGCGCATGTTACCCAAAACATGGCCTGTTGGGGGTACTTGAGGACAGGGTTGAGAACTGCTTTAAGGCACAGGGGGCACTGGAAACCCAGCAAATATAATGGCAGCAAAGGTGTTTAGTGTGCCACCTCACCAAATACCCAACAGTGCAAACAAAGGGCAACTGCCCCAACCAAAACTGGCCTTAACAGCAAGTAGCACATGGAAGGCCGATGTATGCCAAACAAAGAAAAGTTCTGAGCTCAACTTGTCAGCCTGCAACCAACCAAATTGGCTAAAGCCTGGTACACATGATCGGATCTTCTGCGAACAAAGCGTAGGACTTTTGGCCGAAGGACGTTGGCCGCGAACTTGTATTGCATACAAACGGCAAAGAATTGTTGTCCAACAAATGCAAAACTATGCGGTTTTTCAGCTCTTTAGCGCCACCCTTTGGGCAACTTCTGCTAATGTTTTCTTATGGTTATCATTGCTCCTGAGCATGCGCGTTTGTACTTTGGATTTTGGCCTGAAGGACTTGTGTACACACGAGCGGATAATCCAACAAAACGCATTTGTTGGCGGAAAATTTTAAATCATGCTATCCCACACTGGTGTGCGGAAAATCTGACAATTGTCCGATGGAGCATACAAATGGTCGGACCGTGTGTACGCGGCATTAGATTTGGGAGGAAATGGGGTATAATTGTAAGTCGAGCTTAAAGCCCTAGAATAGAGCTCACCCCTGGCACACAGAAATAGATAATAGGATTATCAAAAGTACCTACAGGACCACATTGTGGCTGCAGCATTATTCATTTAAACTGGGTCATTTACCTTACAAGCTTGTATTAACCACATGCCGACCGCCCCATGCAGTTATACATTGGCAGAATGGCACGGGCAGGCACAAGGATGTATATATATCCCCCTTTAAGAAGCGGCATTGTGGACGTGCGCAAGCTCCGTGACTTTGACCGCAGGTCCCGCGGACTCTAAGGCCTTGTACACACAAGGTAATATATCCGATGGGAACGGTCCGACGGACCGTTCCCATCGGATCTGTCAGCCGGATTGCTTTGATCCGATGTCTGTACACACTATCGGATCAAATTCCCCGCCGGAGGACAGCGCGGTGACGTTGACGCCGCCACGTGACCGTCACGTCACCGCACCGGGAAGTAAACACTTCCGCGCGCATGCGTCGGATCCATTCACAGGATACGACGCATGTGCAAGCAGATATGTCCGCTGGATTGCCGTACTAACCAGCGGACATATCTGACGGGCAGCTATCCGGCGGAAAAATTCCAAAGCATGCTTTGAAATTTTTCCGCCGGAGGAATCCGGCCAAAACGGTCCGTTTGCCCCTACACATGAGCGGATTTTTCGACTGAAATGGTCCATCGGACCATGTTCAGCGGAAATATTCCCTCGTGTGTACAAGGCCTAAGAAGGGGGAAATGCTTATGTAAACAAGCATTTCCCCAGTCTTCCTAGTGACAGGACAGTGATCACAGATTCCTGTAATCGGAAGCTATGGTCACTGTCGTGTCACACACAGCCCATCCCCCCTACAGTTAAAACACATCCCTGGGCGCACTTAACCCCTTCAGCGCCACCTAGTGGTTTACCCCTTCACTGCCAGTGTCATTTTAACAGTAATCAGTGCATTTTTATAGCACTGATCGCTGTAAAAATGACAATGGTTCCAAAAATGTCCGATGTGTCCGCCATAATGTGGCAGTCACAATAAAAATCGCTGATCACCACAATTACTAATAAAAAAAGATATTAATAAAAATGCCATTAAATTATCCTCTATTTTGTAAACTCTATAACTTTTGTGCAAACCGATCAATAAGCGCTTATTGCGATTTTTTTTTTACCAAAAATATGTAGAAGAATACATATCGGCCTAAACTGAGGAAAGATTTTTTTTTTTTTTTAATATATATTTTTTGGGGATATTTATTATAGCAAAAAGTAAAAAAAATATTGAATTATTTTAAAATTGTCGCTC
This sequence comes from Rana kukunoris, assembly GCA_029574335.1. Lineage (NCBI taxonomy): Eukaryota > Metazoa > Chordata > Amphibia > Anura > Ranidae > Rana > Rana kukunoris. The sequence continues at coordinate 37,393,096 of CM056054.1, forward strand.
TATTTTTGTTTATAGCGCAAAAAATAAAAACCGAAGAGGTGATTAAATACCACCAAGAAAGCTCTATTTGTGGGAACAAAAAGGACGTCAATTTTGTTTGGGAGCCACGTCGCATGTCCGCGCAATTGTCAGTTAAAGCGACGCAGTGCCGAATCGCAAAAAGTGGGCCGGTTTTTGACCAGCAAAATGGTCCGGGGCTTAAGTGGTTAAAGCGTGCCTAAACGCAAAAACAAAAAAGGTAATGTGTTGCAGCTTTTCAGTCCTTACATGTTCTGGCTGCATTTGTTTTCTTCTTCTTTTTTAGCCTTTTCCCCCCCAATTTTCATCTGGTGATGTTGCCAGTAACACATTTGTTGTCCTAAGACGACAGCCATCAATCTCTGGACTCCTGTATGCCTCGCTGTCACTCTAGACCAGTGTTTCTCAACTCCAGTCCTCAAGGCGCCCCAACAGGCAGGGCCGTCTTAATAGCATCATGGGCCCCTGGGCAAAGTAATGCTCTGGGGCCCCTATAATGATGACAGTGCAGGTAAACAAACATTAAGTAGGTAGGAGGCAGACTGCCTCCCCTTTGCATCTATCACTCTCAGTGCCATCATGGGGCCCCCAATTTCAGGGCATTGTGGGCTCAAGGTCCAGCTGCTGTGGGGAAAGTGCAGGGGCCCCCCATGCAGCTGGGGCCCCTGGGCAGTGCCCTCTCATTAAGACAGCCCTGCCAACAGGTCATGTTTTCAGGATTTCCCTCAGATAAATCAACTGTGGTCATTTCTAAGGCAGTGAATGTGATTGAATCACCTGTGCAAAATAATGGAAAGCCTGAAAACATGACCTGTTGGGGTGCCTTGAGGACTGGAGTTGAGAAACACTGATCTAGACTATGCTTTTAATTTGGACTACACACAGAAAACCAGAAGGCAAGTACAGCAGCAGGTCCAAGACAAGCAGATCTCCACTGAATACTGGAAAATGTTATCAAATATTTACAGTAATTTTCCTTTCCTGGTGCCAAACCATGGCAGCATACATGTGGTGGCTTTAGCAGGCTGCCATGAATTGGCGTCAGAAAAGTGAAATACAAGTTAGCAGCTGGAGGGTAGACAAGAAAGTAGAGGATGCAGACGGCTAAAAACAAGTCAAGGTTAGAAACAGGCGGTCTGATGGAATGCCAAAAGGAATAAGCAAGGTTAAAGGGAGGCAAAAAACAGGCAAAGCAGGTTAGGTCAAGTACACAGGTAACATGATGATGATCATCCAGAACTGAGTGAGGTTTGCTAGGTTTTTTCAGTAAATGTTCAGACTAAACTTTTTTTTATAGTTTTGGATAGTGGGGGGATAGGTTAGAACACATGTTGGGTTTTCACTGCTATGGGTGGGGGTTGGTTGGCTGGGTGGGGAGGCTACGGGTTGCCCACCCAAGGAAATTGAGCACCAGCCGCCACTGCTCTGCATATTGATGCCAGTAATCATATGTGCATTACTCTTGGGGAGATCTGTTTGCCTGGTACCCCTGCACCTCCAGGTTGTAAAACTCTTGTGCAGCTGCTTACTAACTGACTAGGATCTAATATTCTCCTGATTAAGCATGTTGTGTTATCCTGTGAAACGCGTAGAGAAAATATCCTTATTCCACTGAACTATCAGCATTCATATAAGAATTCTTTACTCCTTATATATAAGGGAAATTATTGTACATATATGTGTGTATTTCTATACAACAAAATGAAAACAAGACACCGGTGTAGCTGATCAGTAGGAATATTACATATGGAATTTGGAAGCTGAGATATCTAATATGCCAATGGCTTCTAACTGTTTATGGGAGGAAAAGAACGTCTGCACACCACACGAATGTTCCAACGATTTTATTCCAAAAATAGCAAATAACAGCCAACAAAGACAGAGTGTCAGAACCCAGGAGGTGACGAGTGTGTTCCACACTGACCTCAGTGCTTCTTCAAATCAGTGGCGAGCCGTGGCTTGCACCCAGCGCATCCGGACTGTAGTGATTGCTCACCTGGAGAGGCGTCTTGCTTGTTTGAATCTTCTGTTTATATATAGAATCCTTTTTTTTGAAAAATTCTGTTTATTGAAAGATTTACAAAAAGGGAGACAAACATGTATACAAACATCTAAGGGTGATACAGAGCAGACCCCTGTCACCCCCGACCAACATGGTCTACTTGACAGTAACTAACTAACATAAACTGCTATCTAACAAAGCACTCTTACCCCTCCCCCCTCCCCCCAGCACCTCCCACCTAAAAAACAAAAAAGAAAAAAGGGAAAAGAAACCCCCCCCCCCCACTCAGTCCACCACCCTAAGCACCAGCATCAGTAGACAGGAAGAGAAAGACAAGAGTCAGGCACCATTCCCCGCTAGATCAATTCGGGACGATCAGTTTCATCCTTCAAGTCTGTACCAGGACCATTCCCCAGCAGTTCTCCCCTCTCCCAGAGCCTAGAGACTCAACTTCACATGAGCCGATCACACCCCTTCCCCACGTCCAGTATAGGCCCATCATCCAGATGCGTACAATCAACAATCCAAAGAAAAATAACAGATCCCCCTCACCAGGCCCCCCATCTACCCCGCAGTGTCATCAGAGTTGTACCAGGCCCTCCAGACCTTATCGAATTTTTTGACACAACCCCTTGAGAGGTAGGTTGCCTTGTAAAATGGCATCACAGAATTTATCAGGCCCTTCCAAAAGGCCAGGCCGGGCGGGGCAGGTGACCTCCATTTGAGCAGAATAGCCTTCCTCCCATAAAATAAAAGTATGTTCAGCAATGTCCTGAGAGCCCTGGAGGGAACCACTTCCTCCACCAGGCCCAAAAGACACACCCGTATTGACAAGGGAACAGGTACTTGAAGCACATCGCCTACACACGAGGCCACCCCCTCCCAAAACTCCTTAATCAGCGGACAATCCCAAAAAATATGCTGTGCATCTGCCGGCGAAAAAGAGCACCTCCAGCACTCTGAGGTCACCGACGGATACAAAACCGACAGCCGCGCCGGGGTATAGTAGATTCTATGTAAAAATTTGAAGTGTATTAACCTATCCCTTGCTGAGACCAAGTGCTGGAATGGACAATCCCACATGTCGTCCCAGTCCTCACTATCCATACCAGGGACCTTTCTCTCCCACCTCTCCCTACACTTAACCAAAGCTTTCAGGCCGGGTCTTGAACATTTCTTTATACGTAACAGATAAGGTCTTGGGAAGGTCATCTATCATGAGCATGTCCTCAAGGGACGACTGTAAAGACTCAATTGCCCGCTCTCGAAACTGCGCCTGGAAGGCATGTCTGAGCTGAAGGAACCTAAAGAAGTAGGAGTTAAGGAGACTGAATCTATCCTTTAGTTGGTCAAAGGTGAGAAGTGTCCCAAAGCTAGTAATGTCCTTAAGTAACTTGACCCCCCGTGTCACCCACACCATCGGATCCTGAAAGGAGTAAAAATGAGGCAACCTGGGGTTCCCCCACAGCGGAGTCTGCGGCGAGAAACCCAGATAGGAGGGGCATGCTAGTCCCATCGCCTCGTCCCACGCTCTGATTGTCACCCGCATGGCCGACGTCAGTGGAAGATACGACCTCACCCCCCTATGTATTGCCAACCGCAGGGTCTCGTAAGACCCCAGGTGAGCCGCCTCCAGCACCGTAGCCGAGTCACCCTCATCAGAGGTCAACCATCTGTGAGCAAAAACGAGTTGACTCGCAAGGTAGTATTTCCTCCAGTCGGGCAAGGCAAGCCCCCCTTGACCCCAAGGTTCTTGCAGCACCCTGAGCCCAATACGAGGCACCCTGGGGGCCCATAGAAAAGTACTGGTAATACTATCCAGCTGTCTAAAAAAGGATTTGGGTATTCTCACCGGGGCATGTCTCAAAAAGTACAAAATTACCGGAAGGATTTTCATTTTCAGTAAACTTATCCTTCCCATGAGTGAGAGTGGAAGCTTCTGCCATGCCTGAGTCTTCTGCTTAAAAAAAGATAGCAAGGGCACCAGATTGAGCGCCAAGTAGTCAGCACTCCGTGCCGTAATCTTGACCCCAAGGTAGGTGAAGGAGGAGACCCACTGCAGAGGCAAGCTTGGGTCCGCTCCCCCCCTGGCACCCCCATCCAAAGGCAATATTGATGATTTACCCCAATTCACCTTTAAGCCAGAACACCCAGTAAAATCGTCCAAAATTTTCAGAGCTGCTCGGAGTGAGGGACCAGGGTCTTCGAGGAACAATAGCATGTCGTCGGCATATAGTGCCAGACATTCTTTTATACTACCTACTCTGATAGCTCGGACCTCGTCAGAGTCCCTAAGGGCCACCGCTAGGGGTTCTATGGTGAGAGCGAAAAGAAAGGGGGACAATGGACACCCCTGTCTAGTACCCCGCCCCACCGGGAAGAATGGAGACACCGACTTGCCCAGTCTAATCGCCGCCCTAGGAGCACTGTACAGTAACGCTATCCACCGCCTATAGACCGGTCCAAACCCCATCTTTTCCAGTACTCGATGCATATATCCCCAGTCTATAGAATCGAATGCTTTTTCGATGTCAATGGACACTATAATTCGAGTGCCCCCGTTCGGCCCAGGAAGTTGTAAGTGTGTAAACAACCGCCGTAGATTAGTATCTGTGGACTTCCCGGGCATGAACCCAGTCTGATCAATGTTTATCAGAGATGAGATCACCCCGGCCAGTCTACCCGCCAGAATCTTCGTCAGAATTTTGAAGTCTGCATTTAAAAGGGCAATAGGCCTGTAGGCCGAGCGGTCCAGAGGGTCCCTGCCAGGTTTAGGCAGCAGCACCATATAGGCGTCCAGCATAGAGGCAGGGAGACCTCCCGCCTCTAGACAGTGAGCAAAAAGGTTATTCAGCCTAGGGGCCAACTCATCAGCAAAGCACCTGTAGAAATCCGCCGGGAAACCGTCCGGTCCCGGCGCCTTACTAGGGGGGAATGCAAAAATGGCTGCCACTATCTCTTTGTTGGTGACAGGTGCATCCAAGGATGCCCTATCACTGTCAGACAACTCCGGGAGGGCCAGGCCCCCAAGAAGAGCCTCCAGCGCATCCGCACCATAACCTGGAATTGGGGAGTACAGTTCAGAAAAATACTCCTGAAAGACTGCCAGAATCTCGGAGGGTTCACTAACTAGGTTCCCATCCTTATTTTTAATGACCGGAATATTTGTTACCTGTCCATCTACCGCTACCAACCTCGCTAGTAGTTTCCCGTTTTTATCCCCCTCAGAGAAGATAGATTCAGCCCTACTCCTCACCTCTGTGTGGGCCAGGTTAGAGAAATGCAGGGAGAGGGAACGCCTAGCCTCCATCAAGGATGCATAAGATGCATCTGAGGGGTTATTGGCATGGGTCTCCGCACAGTCCTTCTCAATCTCTTGCTTCCTACGTATTTCAGCATTATGCGCCACTCTCTCCGCCTTAATAGCCGAAATACACTCCCCTCTCATCACGGCCTTAAATGAGTCCCACACCACCGACGGATCCGCGGTATTCAAGTTTGCAGGCCAGTAGGTGGTGATTGCTCCTTTCAATTGTTCCACTACCTGATCATTTTGCAGCCAGCCCGGGGACAGCCTCCAACCCCCCCCTTCCCTCCCAGCAGATAGTCCAAGAACCAGGGACATGGGACAGTGGTCAGACACACCCCCAGCCAAATAGTCAACCCCCCCGCACCAAAGGTAGTACGGCCAAGTTGCCAAATGCCAAATCTATATATATATAGAATCCTTTAATTTAATCCTAAAAAAAATAAATATTTTTTATATAAAAAATTTTGAGTGTTGTATCATGAAAGTCATTTTTTTTAAGTCTTGTGGGCAGTTGTTTGCACAATAAATATATATATATATATATATATATATATATATATATATATATATATATATATATATATATATATAAAAAGATATTTCATTGATTCATTTATAGTTGATATCAGGACTGACCTCTAGCGGGACAATGTTATATTGACATAGAACTAAGGGGTCAATTTACCAACATTTACTGCATGCAATAATGTGACTCATTTGCACAAATTATCACGTGCAGTAAATTAAGTCTAATTCACACAAAAAAATAACGATTATGCGGTATTTATCACAAAATGAAAAATGTGCCGATTAATATAGTTTAAAAACCATGCGGTAAGCGCTTAAGTCCAATTTCCAAACGGAACAGAGAGAAAAAAAAATGCATTATTTATCACCAGCGTATTGCTGGTGGTATCACATGCAGTATTTGTCAAAAAACAGTGTGGGGGTTCCCCCAATAGCTAGTTGCTAAGGAGCGGGCCACTGTGTCCTTAACAACAGATGACTCACCAGCTGTAAATGTAAACAAAAAAATATATATATATATATTTTTAAAAAATTATGAAAAAAACAAACAGCATGGGGTCCCCCCACAATGCATACTAGGCCCTTTATCTGAGCATCCAGCCCGGCAGGTCAGGAATGGTGGGGAGCGAAAGCCCTCCTTAACCATACCAGGCCACATGCTGTCAACATAGGGGGGGCTACTTTGGGGCAGGGGTTCCACTCCAATGCACCTTGTCCCCATGTTGATGAAGACAAGGGCCACTTCCTCACAACCCTGGGATGTGGTTGTGGGGGTCTGCAGGCAGGGACCTTCTTTAATAAGGGGTCCCCAGATCCCGCCCCCTCCCATGTGAATGAGCATGGGGTACATTGTATCCTTATCCATTCACCAAAAAAGTGAATAAAGCCAGGAGCCAGTTATTGACTATGCCTTTTATAAACCCCCCCCCCCCCCCCAATGACAGTGTGTAAAAAAAAATTGTGAATTTTTTTTTTTTACACTTCTTATTCTTCCAAAAAAATTTGCAAAAAATTACAACATCAAAAAACTCTTCATGCCTCTTACTAAATACCAATATACCATAGTTTATAGACTCTATAACTTTCCCACAGACTATTATACACGGATTTGGGTTATTTTCACCCAAAAATTTGAGCACAATACACATTGGTCTGCATTTTTGAAGAAAGATTATTTATTTGCAAAATTGTATTATATATATATATTTTTTTAAATTTTCTGGTCTTTTTTATTTATTGAGCAAAAAAAAACTCCAAAACAAAACAGGTTCAATTAAATACCACAAAAAGAAAGCTCTATTTGCGTGAAAAAATTATAAAAATGTCATTTGGGTACAGTGTTGCATGACCGTATAATTGTCATTCAAAGTGCAACAGCGCTGAAAGCTGAAAATTGGCCTGGGCAGGAAGTGGGTGAAAGCATAGCTCCCAACTGTCACTGATTTTGAGGGACTGTCCCTGATTTGGAGCAATGTCCGTCTGTCCCTCATTACTCCTCATTTGTCCCTCATTTTGGTCTGATCTATATAGTTGTATATAAAATGCAATTTTTAATTTTTAATTTTTTTTATTTATATCGAGGGAATTAGTCCACAAGGATTACAAACAAAGAAAATATAACAATTTAAATAGATAATAATGATATTGCTCATGCACCTACATGGATAACATAAACTTAACAGTTGTATTTATTTTCCATTTTCTTAGAAAAATGCAATTTTTATCTATCAAAAAGTGTTTCCCAACACTAAACCCTTCATCTGATTTCTAAATTGCTGCATTTGTAAATTCCCAAAGCCAATATAAGGGAAGAGTAGTGGTAAAAAAAGCACTTGTGGGTTAAACCAATCTTTTATTTTTTTGTACAATTCTCCTTTAAGGGGGTGTGGCAAGGGGTGTGTCCTATGCCTGCATACTTTTGCTAATAAGTGTCCCTCATTCCCATTTCAAAAAGTTGGGAGGTATGGTGAAAGTGCCCGGTATTGAAGTGGATAACTTACCATTACGCTGATAGGCAAAAGCCCCTCATAGAGTGAATGTTGCAGTTTGGGGAATCTATCTATAAATCACATAGTGTCACTGAAGCTCTAAATGAGATATGTGAACCTATTAAAAAAGTTTTATCTCACCGTTTATCCCACTTGTGGCTTTGTCCAATCTTAAAATTGTAATTGGAGCAGTCCAGGTAAAACAATATAATATTTCCCCACTAGATGGCAGTACATGTCTGATCTCCTGTATTATATAAGAGGAACTAGACTTGCAAATTAGAAAATTGCTAGGTGGGAGAGTTTTTTTTTGTAAAAACGACTTTTTTTCTGCCAAAAAACTCTTCTATTTATTTATTATCCTTCTTTCATATTTTACCCTACTGAGTGTTGGGATATTGGAACTCTGGCACCAGGGTGGCTATGGGAAGAGTAGAGCTGTCATTGGGAAAGTCAGGAGTCCTGAACGGCATCCTTGTATGGAGTCATGCCGCGTACACACGGACGTTTTTTGCGATGAAAAAAAACGACGTTTTCTGTGAAGTAAAAAACGACGTTTTTGAAACGTCACTTTTCAAAGACAATTTTGCATACACACCATCGTTTTTTCACAAAAAGCGAGGTTACGTTCACCACTCTTTTCCATTGAAGCTCACTTCATAACTAGCTTCTGGGCATGCGCGGGTTGAAAAACGTCGTTTTAAAAGACGTTTTTGCTACACACGGTGACTTTTTGTGAAACAAAAAACGACGTTTTGAAAAACGACACAAAAAATTCAAGCATGTTGGAATTTTTTTTTGGTCGTTTTTTTGAAGACAAAAAACGACGTTTTGCCCACACACGATCAATTTAAATGACGTTTTAAAAAACGTCGTTTTTTTTTATCGCAAAAAACGACCGTGTGTACGCGGCATCAGACACGGGAAGTTTTGAAACGTAGGAAAAAATGGTCAGCGCTGGAACTTTAGAATTATTTTATGGGCAAAGGGAGGATAGCAGAATTTGACCAAGGTATCTCTGAATCCCACTGTTTCCTTGCTTTGTAACTTACAGAGTCTGAGATTGAAGGGCCGCACCAAAGGTTTGGCATTCAGATTTTCATATCAGGGACAGATGTAAAAAAACACAGATTTTTACATACTGTCCCTGGTTTTAATGAGCCTGGCAACCCTGATGGGGCCCCCTAGTGGCATGGGGCCCTCGGGCAGTGCCCGAGTTCCTCAATGGTCAGTCCGCCCCTGCTCTCTCCTCCTCCAGTTAGCCCCCACACAGTTAGAAACATCTCCCGAGGAACATATTTAGCCCCTTGATTGCCCCCTATTGTTAAAGGGGTTGTAAAGGTTCGTTTTTTATTTTCTAAATAGGTTCCTTTAAGCTTGTGCATTGTTGGTTCACTTACCCTTTCTTTCAATTTCCCTTCTAAATGTTTTTTTTCTTTGTTTTCTTTGTCTGAATTTCTCACTTCCTGTTCCTCCTCAGTAAGGTGTTCAGTAAGCTGTTCTAAATGACTTTCCACCGCTCGGATGATGGGGGCAAGCTTACTGAGGAGAAACAGGAAGTGAGAAATTCAAACAAAGAAAAAAAACATTTAGAAGTGAATTCGAAGGAAAAGCCATGTGTACACACAAACACTGGCTAGGCACACAGTTAACCCTTTGATCACCCCAGATGTTTAACCTCTTTCCAGCCAGTGTCATTGGTAAAGTGACAGTGCATATTTTTTAACACCGATCACTGTATTAGGGTCACTGCTCCTCACAAGTGTCAAAAGTGTCAGTTAGGCCGCGTACACACGATCGGTCCAACACGCTGAGAATGGTCCGACGGACCGTTTTCATTGGGTCACCGCTGAATTTGCCTGATGGTCTGATGTGCGTACACACCATCAGTGCAAAATCCGATCGGGTCAGAACGCGGTGACGTAGAACACAACGACGTGTTGAAAAAACGAAGTTCAATGCTTTTAAGCATGCATCGACTTGATTCTGAGCATGCGCAGGTTTTTGGACCGATGATTTTGCATACTAACCATCGGTCAGGCGTCCATCGGTCCGATTTTAAAGCAAGTTTTAAAACTTTGGTCCGACGGACGACGGTCCAATGGGCCGTACAAACGATCGGTTTGGACCGATGAAACTGGCCTTAAGGCCAGTTTCATCGGACTAAACCGATCGTGTGTACGCGGCCTAAGTGTCTGATAGTCTGCTGCAATTTTGCAGTCCCTCTATAAGTTGCTGATCGCTTTCATTACTAGTATAGAAAAAATCCATAAATATATCCCACAGTTTGTTGTCGCTATAGCGTTCTCTTAAGCCAATCAATATGCGCTTATTTGATGGTCCCGATTACAGGGAGCTGTGATCAGTGTCCTGTCACTAGAAAGACTGCAGAAATGCTTATATTAGCATTTCCCCGTTCTTCCTCTCCGTGAGATGATCGTGGGTATACCCATGGACATCAAATCCGCGGGACCCGCGGTCGGACTCATGGAGCTTGCATGCGTGCCCACAATGCCGCTTCTTAACGGGACGTACAGGTACGTCCATCTGCCCAGGTGTGCCATTGTACCGACGTATATAGACGTGCGGTGGTCGGCAAGTGGTTAACATCTACTTTAAAATTAAAACTTGAATATTGGTGAACTGTAATGTATTTATATCACCGGCTGGGTTCACACTATTGTGAATTGGATGTGGTTTCACCGCATCCAATTGACAATAGCAGGAGATTTTGTGTGTGGTTTGGTTTGCTTCAGGTCCGAATTCAGACCAAAATTTGGGCTAAAATCGGATCTGCAATGGTGACCTGGGACGCACCGGACCCCTGCTGTGAGCCGCATGTAAAGATAATGAGAACTCAGCCTCAGAGTTTTGTCTTGATGACAAACTAGTGAGCCCCGCAAGCCAGGTATTCATTACACATATGTAGGCTCAGGGTAATACCTTAACCTATCTGCTGATTGCAAAGTAGCTATCAAGCTATGGATCTAGACAGTGACTCAGTCAGATAGTTTCCCAGATGACCTGTTTTCTTAATTAGAATGGAACCCATCAGTGGAGCAGGTCCCATCGATCCATCTTCAAGACCCGGCTCCTTCATTTTTCCAGTCTCTTGAAATGTTAACTAGCTAATTTGTATCTGTTGTTTCTGCCTCACCAACTTTGTATTGAGTGAAAATTAAATCAAGTGGTCAATAGAATTGATGGAGCATCATTTTCTGTAGTGGCAGGATGACAAGAAGCAGCAGACCCCTACACTGACCCCCAAAGTTTAGTTACAAGCGTCTGATAAAAGTGTTTATATTAGATAAAAGGGAAGATTCAGGTTGCATAGTAGTCATATCTACAGTATGTTTCACAGTGCCTTGAAAAAGTATTCATACCCCTTGATATTTTCCACATTCCATGTATTTTATTGGGATTTTATGTGATAGACCAGGGTTTGCCAACTCGCTGCCGCTAAGTCTCCGGTCCGTTAGTGCCCGTGATTAATTCACTGCACCTGGCCCACGGGCAAGTGGTTGTCTATTTAAAAATGTCATCTGCAAAAGTGTTTGTGTTATATAATAAAAATGCAGCTACACAACTCATTAAGAGCGTTGCTCGGGGTTTAGATGACTCGTCACCTCCCCTCTTCCTCTCCACGCCTCCCCTCCTGACCGACATCATTCTTGGCCCGCCCCCTGCAATTGTCAGACAAGGAAAAGAGAGAGGCAACAGGTGACATGAGTGCCGAGCAGCGCTCTAAAAGAGGTATATACCTGCATTTTTTAAACAGTGAATAATAGAAATACAGTTCACAGCCACCTCTGTACCCCCCTCCCACCGTACACAGCCACGTCTGTAGCCCTCTGCCATACACAGCCACCTCTGTACACCCCCATCCACAGCCACCTCTGTACCCCCCTGCTGTACACAGCCACCTCTGTACCCCCCCATCCACAGCCACCTCTATACCCCCCTGCTGTACTCAGCCACCTCTGTACCCCCCCATTCACAGCCACCTCTGTACCCCTTGCTGTACACAGCCACCTCTGTACCCCTCAATCCACAGCCACCTCTGTACCCCCCTGCCATACACAGCCACAATCTGTACCCCCCATCCACAGCCACCGCTGTACCCCCCTGCCGTACACAGTCACCTCTGTACCCCCACATCCACAGCCACCCCTGTACCCCCCCCATCCACAGCCACCTCTGTACTCCCCTGCCGTACACAGCCCCCTCTGTACCCACCCATCCACAGCCACCTCTGTACCCCCCGGCCGTACACAGCCACCTCTGTATTCCCACATCCACAGCCACCTCTGTACCCCCACATCCACAGCCACCCCTGTACCTCCCTATCCACAGTCACCTCTGTACCCTCCTGCTGTACACAGCCCCCTCTGTACCCCTCCATCCACAGCCATCTCTGTACCCCCCTGCCTTACACAGCCCCCTCTGTACCCACCCATCCACAGCCACCTCTGTACCCCCCTGCCGTACACAGCCCCCTCTGTACCCACCCATCCACAGCCACCTCTGTACCCCCCTGCCGTACACAGCCACCTCTGTATCCCCACATCCACAGCCACCTCTGTACCCCCCCATACACAGCCACCTCTGTACCCCCCATACACAGCCACCTCCGTACCCCCCCATACACAGCCACCTCTGTACCCCCCATACACAGCCACCTCTGTACCCCCCGTACACAGCCACCTCTGTACCCCCAGGGCTGGGCTGGCCTACCGGAATACTTTCCTGGTAGGCCGTCTGCCCTGGAGCCGCTTTGATCTGTGGCTGCAGGCTGCAGCGCTCCCCTCCCGCCGCCTCCTCTTGTTTGTCACACACAGCAGGAGCCTCCACTTACAGCATAACCTGAGTTAGAAAGGGCAGGACTGCGATATTGTGGTGGACAAATTGGGCACTAACTGACACTTTTGACACTTTTTTGGAGAATAGTGACACTAATACAGTGATCAGTGCTAAAAATATGCACTTCCACTGTGCCAATGACACTGGCTGGGAAGTGGTTAACATCAGGGGCAATCAAAGGGTTAACTGTGTGCCTAGCTGGTGTTTTACTGTACTGTGTTAGGTGTTTTGACTAGAGTAAGACATAGATCCGTGTCCCTGCTTTGCAGAGACACAGGATTCATGCCTTTCTTACAGACAGAACAGCGATCTGCCTTGTTTACATAGGCAGATCGCTGCTCTGCCTGTGTACCGAATGGGATCCGGTGATAAGCTCCCGCTCTGTAGAATCAAAGTGAGCCGGCGGCACGCACTCACGTCCTATACCTATACGGAAGTGCAGGATCACGTAAATATACATGATCCTGTGCAGGACAGCTGCCCTGTAGCAGTAAAACTGCTATAGGGCAGTTCGCAAGAGGCTAAAAAACATTAACCGCTTGCTGACCAGCCGCCGTCATTATACATCGGCAGGTCAGCTCGTTCCCGCAGACCGTCGTAGCTGTACGTCGGTCCCTTTAAGAAGGATAGCGTGCGCGCATGCACACATTGCACAGCGGGGGTGCTGATACTTGTGAATGGCAGTCGCGATGACGGCCGGCCACAATCGATCGCAGGTACGAGAGGCAGAACCCCTAGGGATGTGTGTGTGTAAACACACACATCCCTGTTTTGTGAGGGGCGGAGATGCAGATTGTGAGTTCCTAAAAGCTGGGAACCACGAGCTGTCATCTACTATAGTCAGTCCCCTCCCCCCACAGTTAGAACACACAGGGAACATAGTTAACCCGCTTGATCATCCCCTAGTGTTACCCCTTCCCTGCCAGTGACATTTACACAGTAATCAGTGCATTTTTATAGCTTTGATCACTGTATAATTGCCAACGTTCCCAAAAATGTTTTAAAAGTGTCCGCCATAATGTTGCAGTCCCAATAAAAATCGCAGATCGCCACCATTACTTGTAAAAAAAAAAAAATGCCATAAATGTATTTCCTATTTTGTATACACTATAACTTTTGCACAAACCAATCGATATACGTTTATTGCGATTTTTATTACCAAAAATATGTAGAAGAATACGTATTGGCCTAAACTGAGGAAAAACAATTGCTTTTTGAAAAAAAAATGTGGGCTATTTATTACAGCAAAAAGTACAAAATATTGGGCCAGATCCACAGAGCTAGTACGCCGGTCTATCTCCTGAGTTTCAAATTATGAATCCTCAAACCATGATACAACGGCTTCGAGCTTCGATCCGACAGGCTTACGTCTTCGTACGCCTTCGGATCTACGCTGGGTGGAGTTTGCGTAGTTTTCCGCGTTGGGTATTCAAATTAGCTTTTTTTTTTTTTTGCGTAAGTCGTCCGTGAATAGGAATGTACGTAAATGACACTACTAAAAAAAAAATGAAGTTTCGACAAAATTTCACGCAATGCACGGCGGGAAATTTCTGAACGGAGCATGCGCAGTTCGATCGCCGCGGGGACGCGCCTAATTTAAATGATTCACCCCCCCTAATCGCGTATTTCGATTCCGCCACGAGAAATACACTACGCAGCCGTACATTACGGGCCAAAATCTTCCTGGATTCGACTTAGAGCCAGGTAAGATACGGCGGCGTAGTGTATCTGTGATACGCTGCGCCAGGGCAATTGTATGTGGATCTGGCCCATTGTGTTTTTTTCTAAATTTTCTTTTTTTGTTTATAGTGCAAATAAAAAGAGGTGATCAAATACCACCAAAAGAAAGCTCTATTTGTGGGAAAAAAAGGATGGATATGGGTACAGAGTCGCACGGCCGCGCAATTGTCAGTTAAAGCGACGCAGTGCCGTATCGCAAAGAATGGCCTAGTCATTGAGCAGCCAAATCTTCCGGAGCTGAAGTGGTTAAAACTGTTGGATCAGCATAACAACCAGGCTACTAGAACTTTCAGGAGAGGTCAGCAATGGCAGCCTCAGTTCTCTTACTACAGGTTTCCTTTTATACATATTTAGGTGAATAGATACGATGCTAGGAAACATATAAGACATATGTCACTTTTCTTTTCTTTTTTTTTTTTTTTGTCGCTATAAAAATTACTGTGCATATTCCTCATACTGTCTAAATTTCCCACCTAGCAAGCATTAATGACAGCGGCCCCTTACACCCTGTACACAGAGACCGGATTTATTATTCTGGATGCACGTTTGACCTCTGCAGGGGTTTAGAAAAAGAGCCATAACAAGCCCTTCTGCTCATCCAAAGTGCTTTCTGCAGATGGAGACTTTCTGACATGTTGGAAAGTCTGTTCACATCTTATCACCAATTAGTTCCTTCTCTACAAAGAAAAAAAAAAAGAACACTTCTCTCCCTGCCAGTACATCTCCTGTGTCCATCGACCAGGTCAGGAAGAAAAGCATGGCATGTCCTAGCGGGAGGTCATCCAAAGGCAAGCTGGAACCTCACCTCCTGTCATCTATGACACATTTAAGATACGAAGACCATCAATATCCCTTGTACATTTCGTGTACTGGTCATGCAAAGTACAAAAGTTCTTAAAATTATATTTAATCCAAATACATTTTTTTATACATTGCAGCGTAACAATCCTTATGCCCCATACACACAATCGTAATTTCCCATGGCCTAAAATCCAATGGAATTTTTCATCGCAATTCCGTTCAAGCTGTCTTACATACACACCGTCCAAAACGCGGTGACGTAAAACGCTATGACAAGCTAAGAAAATAAAGTTCAATGCTTCCGAGCATTCGTCGATTTGATTCTGAGCATGCATGGGTTTTTTCTCCGTCGGAGTTGCACACAGACGATAGAAATTTCCTATCCTATTGGAAAAAAATAAAACATGTTTGCAATAAAGGAAAACCACACAATCTACAAACGAATTACCAAGAAATACCACAAAGAAATCTTCAAAGCAAAGAAAGAGCATTTTTCCAATACCATCGCAAAAACCCTAAACTGCCCCCGCAAACTTTTCAAACTAGTCGCTTAGACTATGAACCCCACCTGTCTAGAATAGGGATGAGTCGAACACCCCCGCGTTCGGTTCGCACCAGAACCGTCGAACAGTCCGATCGTTCGCACGAACATTTAGAACCCCATTGAAGTCTATGGGACTCGAACGTTTGAATTCAAAAACGATCATTTTAAAGACCAATATTCAAGTTATTGTTGAAAAACGTCTTTCAGAACCCGGGTCTTGCCCCAGGGAACATGTATCAATAGAAAAAAGTTTTAAAAACGGTCGGTTTTTTTAGGAGCAGGACTCTTGAAAAAACAACCGTTTTTAAAACTTTTTTTCCATTGATAGTAGTATCAATGGAAAAAAAGTTTTAAAAACTGTAGTTTTTTCAGGAGTCCTGCTCCTGAAAAAACGACAGTTTTAAAAACTTTTTCCCATTGATACATGTTCCCTCGGGCAAGACCCGGGTTCTCAAAGACGTTTTCACAGGCAAACTATAGACACCCAGCAGGTACAATATTTAAAGGAATTTTTCATTTTTTTTTTATTTAAGCATCATTAAAATCACTGCTATTGTACCTGCTGGGTGTCTATACCTGTGATAAGGTCTTTAAATCATGTGCCTGCCAGTAAATTAGGAAGAACTGATCTAGCTAAGCTATACAGTGTATAAATATATGTACAACTCCTAGGGATGTATATATATCCTCTACACACTGTAAATGAAGCTAAACTGACTAGCCTGCCTGCCTGCTCTATCTATCTATATACAAAGACAATCTCTCTCTCTCTGACTGATCTCTGTTCAGCGCTGGAACACACTACACGAGGCCGCCCAGCAGGCGGCCTTATATAGTGTGGGGCGTGGGCTAAAGCCCTGAGCCATAATTGGCCAAAGCCAATTTTTTTGCGTGCTGTGATTGGCCAAGCATGCAAGGTCATAGTGCATGTTTGGCCAATCATCAGGGTGCAATGCCGCAGTGAATTATGGGCCGTTTCGTTTCACTCGAATTTGCCGCGAACGATCGTTTTTGTTCGAAGTTCGACGAAGTTCGACGAATGATCGAACGGACGATGTTCGAGTCGAACATAAGTTCGTTTCGAAACGCGAAGCTCATCCCTAGTCTAGAACCTCCAGCAAATGAAACACAAGAATTCTGCAATGAATTATCTGACTTTTTTATTGACAAAATCGAAAACATTTGTGAAATTCAGCATAAAAAAAACAACCGACCGCATTCAGCCAAAGCAAGAAAAAAATAACAAAATGAATATTCCTCAATCGTCGCAATTCACGCTACTACCAATCTCCATCGACACCACCAAAAGCATTATCAAATATCTCCGAGACACTACAGCACCAAACGACATCATTGACACAAAACTCTTGAAAGAATGTGCCGAAATCTTGGCACCCACCATAACCATAATAATCTCATAAATCAATCATTTAAAGAAGGCAGTGTTCCAATTTCTCTCAAGCAAGGCATAATCAAACCCCTCCTAAAGAAACCCAACCTCGACCCCGAAGATCCAAACTGCCGCAGACCGATAACAAGCCTGAGCACCATCTCCAAGATCATGGAGAAAGCAGTAGTACAACAGCTACAACTCCATCTGGACTCCCACAAACTGTTGGACCCACTAAAATCGGGCTTCCGCTCAGGACACAGGGCAGAAACGGCACTTCTCAAAATATGGGATGACGCTCTCGAAACAGCGAGCGAAGGAGAATCGCTCTCGAGTGCAGCTTTCAACACAGTAGACTACAAAATTCTTCTCACTCGTCTCACAGAAGTAGGTGGAGTCACATATTCAGATCTACCATGGTTCGCGTCATTCCTGGAAAAATCGATCCCAGACAGTGAAACTAGGAGCCTTCGCGTCAGAAGCCCACACCGTCACATGCGGAGTCCCTCAAGGATCACCCTTGTCACCAGTGCTCTTCAACATCTACCTCCGCCCACTCGTCACAATCATCAGCAAACAAGACCTGCTCTACCACTCCTACGCGGACGACACTCAACTTTACCTTTGCATCACCAACAAAAAAGATCAATATCGCGGATTAGAAAAATGCCTATCATTGATAGATAATTGGATGACAGAGAGCTCCCTCAAACTCAATGGATCCATCTTTGGACAAACCATCCCCCAAGCTCTAAAGTAAAAAGCCTTGGCGTTATCTTTGACTTAGACATGTCCATGGGCACACAAATAGGATCGTGGTCAGCTGATCTCACAATTTTTCCTACTTGCTACGTAGACTCATCCCCTTCATCCCGAAAGAAGACACAGCAGTAGTAGTTGGAACACTAATCAATTCCAGACTCGACTATGCAAATTCCCTCTACCTAGAATTACGGAAATACCAGATGGCTCGTCTATAAGTCATCCAGAACACTGCAGCCAGACTGGTAACAGGTAAAAAAACGTGGGAACCAATATCCCCAGTCATGAGGACCCTCCACTGGCTAGCTGCAAAGAATGGGGTAACATTCAAGACCCTCTGTCTCACCCACAAATGCACGCAAGGAAACGCGCCGCAATACTAATGCGAGAAAATAAAACACTACACCCCAAATTGGGCCCTCAGATCAACTAATCAGAACCTCCTCCACATCCCTAAATCTCGCTACAAATCGAAAGGAGAATGAAGATTCGCAGTCCAAGGACCACGGTTATGGAACGCTCTACCTACAGACATTCGGATGGAGAAAAACCATTGGGCCTTCAGAAAAAAACTTAAGACTCATCTATTCTGAAGCGTGGCTGGACAACGACATTGGATACAGCGCCCTGAGGCGATTAAGTTCGCATTTGTAGCGCTATACAAGTTACTCACTCATTTCTAAACACTGACAGAGTTTTTTTGCTCACTTAAAAAAAAAAAAAATTGGCGGAACTCCTCTTTAAGTGTTAAAATTATACAAAGATGAATGCTTTCTTAGTTCCTTTCATCACAGTGTCGAATCTTTCATGTGCTCCTCACTCATAGCACAGAAAGCGGATGCAGGCAGTTAGTTAAGAATGAATATAGTTGCATTAGCTGTTTGAAAAAAGCTTGTTGCTCTTATGCCTTTAATTACTAGATAGTTTTAGAGTATTATTCTGCTGGAAATCCCCGTAGACAGAGGATCAGACAAGTCAGCGTACATTATAATATCCCTTCTTTCTGCTGCTGTATACTTACTGAGACGACAGCACACTGTTAGTTTTTGGCAGAGCTATGATTTTCTTATCAATTAAATGAGAGGATCCAAGGTTCATTATTGCACAGTTAACATCTTTTAAGGACGTTATGTTTTAAAACCCAATTGAACCCCTCAAGATTAATTACTGTATTGCAGCCAGGCAGCATATACGGGGATAGATCTGTTCTTCCTTTACTGTTTTCTATAGTACTGTACTAAGTGCTGCAGGAAGGGTTAAAATACCCAATACACCAATCAACAGTGCTCTCCATCCCTGATGTACTGTATGCGTTATTGGTCAAACCAACGGAGAATTACCAGTTGCCTTTTTTACGAAAATGGAAACTGGATTTGGGTAGGACCTTCTCGCAAGGTCAAAGTATCATCATAATACATTCCATATTCAAAACAGGGACCTGTACAAAAATGCAAGAAACAAATTATAAGATCATCGCCCATTGGTACAGAACCCCAGCTTTACTTCACAAATGCTTTCTGAACATACTGGATGGTTGCTGGCGTTGTCAGAGGGAACAGGGGACTCTATTACTTATTTTTTGTCTATAGTATGCCTGTGTAGCTTTATGGTGCACACTACAGAGGACACAGGCAATACACCACGTGAGAATACTGCAGCTAGCAAAATCAACTGCCTGCCAGTAAATTAGGAAGAACTGATTTAGCTAAACTATACAGTGTATAAATATATGTACAACACCTGGGATGTATATATATCCTCTACACACTGTAAATGTAACTGACTAGCCTGCCTGCTCTATCTAGCTAGAAAAAAAATACACACTCTCTCTCTCTCTCTGTGACTGATATCTAACCAGCGCAGGCGGCCTTTTATAGTGTGGGGCGTGTACTAAAGCCCTGAGCCATAATTGGTCAAAGCCACCCTGGCTTTGGCCAATTACGTCTCTCTGTACTGATGGCGCTGTGATTGGCCAAGCATGCGGGTCATAGTGCATGCTTGGCCTATCATCAGCGAGCAATGCCGCAGTGAATTATGGGCCGTGGCGCGTCACTCGAATTTGGCGCGAACGACCTGTTTTGTTCGTATTTTGACGAATGATCGAACATACGATGTTCGAGACAAACATACTTTCGACTCGAACACGAAGCTCATCCCTACTATTGAGACAGCCCTGATTAAGAGGCTTGCCTACATCAGGCTGCAGAAATCCCCCTGCCCCATAAGTAGTGCTCCCACTGTGTGCATATGAGCTTTTCCTATTGAGATCCTTTGCATTGCATTTGGTGAAATGGTAAAGCCCAGCCCAATCAGGGGGTTCAGGGATCCTCTTGAGGGTCCATCTACACCTGTCATTACAGTAGTTAGCAACGCAGCCAGCTGCTGAAAGGATAAATATCAGAGGCACTTAACTGGTAGCCTGTTTCCCCTGAGCCAGTTTAAATGTCCAATTTTCATGTTTGACTGGAATTACCTTTTAACTGCTGATAATTATGCATAATGCTCTTCTATATTGCTGCCTATAAAAAGTTTTGCTCCCAGCTTAGACAGAGTTTAGACAGTTCCTGTAACTTGTCATTCATACAGAAGCGAGGGTTGTTAGAGTTTCCTGTTGCTGCGATAATCCCTGGACTGTCAGTTCTTTTCTCTCGTTTTGTCACTCCATTCCCAGCTGCATCCCCCGCTCTGTCACTTTGAAAGGGTTGAATACAGAACCTGTGCCTTCCTATTCTCCTGTGAGAGTCTGCGCTGAACACTTGTTCGTCTTCCAGTGAAGATATTGTCACGCAGTAGGGGAGCTGCTGACAGCTTGGCAACAGAAGTAGAAATGTGGGGTACAGCATGTTTTTTTTATTAATTTTTTTAGGATTAATCTTTCGACTTTACATGAAGTGTAATGTCAGTTGTTCAGGTTTAATTAAACATTTCATGGCTTAACAATTTCTACTCTTCTTTAAATATCCTCTTAGCTTAATACGGTAAAGCTTTGCTTTTTCAAAGCTGAATTCCAGGAATTCAGGTCCTTTGAAAAAATGAAGGCACACTATGAGTTAAGTCCAACGAGGTTCATGACACCTCCTGGGTTTAGATCTCTTTTTTTTATATCTGACAGCTTTAGAGTACTCTCTGGGAGAGCTACACTGATCCTTCTGAGGTCTGCATCTTGAACAGGAGAGCCACTGCAGCTGATAAGTCCGCCTCGTCCGTCCTTTTTGTCCAATCACAGAAGCCTTGGTATACACATTCACAAAATACAAAGGCTTCTGTGAATAGGCAGAAGAGGGGGAGGGGCAGGCATAGATGCTCTATGTGCTTCTCTACTCTCAAATCCTGAAATTTGTCTCTCTAGCAAAGCAAAAAAAATGTAAAATGTAAATAATAGAGATAAGCCCAGGAGGTGTCAGGTACCTTCTTTGACTTAACTCATAGTTTGCCTTCGCCTTTTACAAAGTGTCTGTATTCCTAAAATTCAGCTTTAAACTGTAGTTAGTGGTATGTTTGACCTTCTTCTGTAGCCTGCAAGCTGGTTGAGGTCCCTGTTTCCTTGTGGTTAAACAGAAGGAGCCCTAAATCATAAGTCAGATAGTCAAAAGTTAATGTCACGTACCTGATAGGAGACCGAGATGACAAGAGTAGCCTCTTTGTACCTACTGCCAAAGCACCCCTGAAAGTGGAACAGAGGGTGCAAAGGGACAGGTGAAACAGAAGGGCGAAGCTTGCAGAACATCGAACTGGAGATACTGATCAGGAAGATCCAGCTGTACGTGCAAGCAGGGGAGCGTCGGGTGAGAAGTCAGCAAGATAATCAGCAAAATTTAAAGGCAAACTCTGGCTTATGCAAAAGTTCAGGATGGTAGAGATCACAAATTATGTTAGCAGGCATGTAGCAGGACTATTTAAAGAAGTAGGCACCTACATCAGCATGTAAGGTAAGTAGGCACTTGACAATGGTGTAGATCGGAATCAGGGGCAGAAGCATAGTCCAGATCAAGCTGAGGTCAGCAGTGAGCAGGCAACAAAGTACAAAATCAGGAGCAGAATCAATGTCAGGAAAAAAGCCAAGGTTGGGAATGGGTAGAACAGAAATACACAGCATAATTCAAACCAGATCAGAAGGCAGCCAGGGTGATAACAGGAATCAAATGCAGAACATGAGTCAAGGAGCAAGGAGCTTGTTTATAGACCCTTCCTTCTTTTTGGGAGTGTTTTCTGTTTTTTGCAAGCAGCCTAACCGAAACCGAGGTTGGCTTGATCAATAAGATGGTCTTTGACAACCATCCAAGATGGCCAACCATCCTAGATAGATACCAATAATAGAAGATCTAGAGCCTCTGTTTGTAGATTCTTTGTACACTGCGTATTAGAGCTTTCTAAAGGAACTTACAGCAGCAGTCTCCTTGCAGGTTTGTGTTCTGGGGAAGGAGTACTGTCAGTACTGTCAGCCACTTCATACAGAGGAGCTTTGCTGCACCTGCCCTATGACACTGAAGATTAGCTGGGCTCCAGCACAGAAGTATCCATGGCAATACATAGCACTCCATGTATAACCATTAATAGCATTCTGTTTTTTAATTACCTTGCACATATTTGGGTCTTTTTTTAATCAAATACTTTTTATTAAGTTTTTACATATTAAAAATGAACATAAAGCTAGTATTCCGTAACTGACATCATTAGTTGACACAGATATGCGATCATTACGAAGTAAAATAATGAGTTTTGCAAATCATACTGTGAAGAGATTTTACAGAACGTATCACAAAAGTAGTTTCAAGGAGCAGAAAATCTTATTGCAGGGTCTGCATGCTGTAGCATTTTTTGGACATCCATCTGGGACTACAGGCATTGACAATAGGAGGTAATAAAAAAAGCCTCACAACTTAAAAAAACAGACATCACTTGTTAGCCTTGGTCCAATAAACCAGTTGTTTTCAACATCAGTCCTCAAGTACCCACAACGGGCCATATTTTCAGGTTTTCCTTAAGAGCCGGTTCACACTGGGGCGACTCATCAGGCGGCTCAGCCTGACGAGTTGCATCTCATTCTATGCAATAGAATCATTCTAATAGGAGCGACGCAAGTCGCTCCGACTTAGAAAAAGGTTCTTGTACGACTTGGGGGGCGACTCGGGGCGATTTGCATTGACTTCTATACAGAAGTTATTTTGCTAATCGCCCCGAAGTCGTGCCGCCGCAGTGTGAACCGGCTCTTACTCTTCTCAGCTGCTTTAAATCAATATCAATGACATGGTATTGATAAGAGCTATTTTATCCAAGGGAAGTTCCCAAAACATGGCCTGTTGGGGGTACTTGAGGACTGAGGCTGAGAACCACTGCAATAGACTGTATACAAATAAATTACTTTAATGGATATATAATGTAGTTATACAATAAAGCTCTGCCATTTCTGCCTCAAACAGAATGTGTCTAATATGTTCCTTCCTGAGTGCTAATCTTTTGGCGTAATAGAGTTAACCTGGATATTCCACTCCAGGGTGGCAGATTAGATGATAACCACTTTTGTGCAATAACTTTATACGCTACACATTTGTAAGTCTGACCACAGGAGAAATTCTCCTCATTTAGAAAGCTACCATGTTTCCCCGAAAGTAAGACCTACTTACAATTTTGCCTCTCGCTGAAATATAAGACATTCCCCCGAAAATAAGACCTTCCCGATAATAGGGCCTCCCCCGAACATAAGGCATTCCGATAATAAGGTGTACAAAACAATATACAATAAATGTATCACCGCGCTACCCACATAAGCATATAAATGGCAGCCAACGCCACAGGACTAGATCAATCCTGCAGGTGTGCTAAAGCCCTGAGCCACCGTTTTTTGCGCGCTGTGATTGGCCAAGCATGCGGGACATACAGCATGCTTGACCAATCATCAGCTCGCAATGCCGCAGTGAATTATAGGCCGTTTAGCGTCACTCGAATTTGGCGCGAACAACCGCCTTTGTTCGAATGTCGTCGAACGTACGAACAGACGTTCGTATCGAACGCGAAGCTCATCCCTACTGGTAAGCCACCTATTTACTTGGTGGTGGATCTACTATCAAAATTCACACACTTTGTTTCAACACCAAGTCATTTTTTTGGACTCATTGATTTAATTTTATGAGACTTTATATTTTTATTTATATATCGTCTTAATTTTTAGCATCATTCACTGACTTTTTGAGCACTTATGGTGTCATTACCACATGATTTTCACTGTTGCATATCATTAGTCCTTTTATATTGTTTACATATATTTAGCCTTACACCTTTCTGTTTTCCATGATTCCAATAATAAGGCCCCCAAAGCTACCGTAACTCTGCACCCTGGACTGTAGCGATGGGGACCGCCACGCAGCTCACTATTGGCCGCAGCGCAGACAGAGCAGACAGGAAATGCATGGTCTCTTTTTATCAGAGAGCCTACACCGCCGCCAGGACAAGCTGCCGCCTGCTGCTCGCTCTGCCCTGACGGATTCTGTCCGACTCACAATTAGACAGTGAGTAGCGCAGAGGAGGAGTCGGGCACATTGTGTGGACACACAGGGGTGACAGAGGTAGGGCAGAAATGTCTGATAAAGGGGCGGGGGGATGTCTGGTGAAGGTGTCCACTGGCACAGGTGTGGGGGGAGGGGGGGGGTCACTTAAAATGACATTTGTTCCACAATAAATGTGTACCATATTCTTCTTCATGGAAAATAAGACATCCCTGAAAATTAGATCTTTGTGAGCAAAAATGTATATAAGACACTGTCTTATTTTGGGGGAAACAGGGTAAGCAGGCAAGTGGATCTAGAGGGGTTGACATATGGAAAGTGGAATAAATAGTATCTACTAATAGTATCTACTATGGATCTCCAAGAACTCACTAGCAATTGTCCAGGGGGCACTCCTTGCATCGGAAGGACAGGGAGGGTAGACTGGGGGGGGGGGGGGTGTGTGCTCACATATCAAAGATGATTTAACAGTAAACATAAGTGACAAAGTGACAACATAGCTAATGGGATAAGGAAGAAGGTGGAATCCGTGTGGCTGGAGCTTCAAAGGGAAGAAACAATTGGGAAATGAATAGTGGGTATATTCTACAAGCCCCCTAACTTGAAGGATGAGGAGGAGTCTGAGCTTCTGTCACAGATAGGAATGATGGTAAGGCAGGGCAATGTTATCATAATGGGGACTTCAACTATCTAGATATCAACTGGGCAGAAGGTACAGCTCAATCATTTAAGTTTTGCCATATCTTGAATGTCTTGCAGGACAATTTTATGTGTCAATCGGTGGATGCCCCGACTAGAAATAATGCTCTACTAGATCTACCAATAGCAAATAACATGGATCTGATCACGGATGTGGAAATAAGAGACAACTTGGCAAAAGACGTAATTACATTTAAAGTAAATCATAGCAAAAAGAAGCACAAGGGAGGTGCATGAACTAAATTTCAAGAGCCAACTTTTCTAAACTGTGCTCTATAATACAAGATATTAAATGGGATCACATTTAAGAAACATTAAACACTGAGAAAAAATGAGAGTCCTTTAGAAACATATTAAATAAAGGTTTTAGCCAGTGCTTTCCAATGGCCAACAAATATAAAAGAGCTAAGGTTAAACCGAGGTGGTTAAACTTTAACGTAAAATGGTTTATAAAAAAATGGCCTTTAACCACTTTAGTCCTGAAAGGTTTTACACCCTTAATGACAAGAGCAAAAAAAAAAACGCAATAGGTGTATATTGATTGGTTTACGCAAAAGTTATTGGCCCGGATTCACAAAGGAGTTACATCAGCATATCTCCAGATACGCCGCCGTAATTTTAAATGTGCGCCTTCGCATTTTTGCGCCGATTCACAAAGCGAGATACGCCGAAAAACATGGCTTCAGCCGTCCGACGTAACTTGCCTACGCCGGCGTATCGTGGGCGCATAGTTACGCTGGACGCATTCGGCGTTCCCAATTATAAATATGCAAATGAGCAAGATACGCCGATTCACGGACGTATGTTATACACGCTTTGCGTAAGGTTTACATCCGGCGTAAAGTTACCCCTGCTATATGAGGGGCAGCTAATGCTAAGGCATGGGCCAGGGAACGACCCAGTCAAATTTTTCATAGTTTACGCCGTTTACGTAGTACGTGAATAGGGCTGGGTGTAGGTTACGTTTACACATCTTAGGCATTGCGTGCCAATGCCATTTAGGCATTCTATCTGACGTGATTCTGAGCATGCGCACTGGGATACGTCCACGGATGGCGCATGCGCCGTTTGGCCCATCATTTGCATGGGGTCACAGGTCATTATAATAAAACACGCCCACTGCCTTGCTACTTTGAATTAGGCGGGCTTACGCCAGCCCATTTACGATACGTCGCCGTAACTTAGGGAGCAAGTGCTTTGTGAATACAGCACTTGCCTCTCTAAGATGCGGCGGTGTAGCGTAAAGAAGATACACGACACCCGCACAAAGATGCGCACGGGTACGTGAAACCGGGCCATTGTGTCTAGAAACTACGGGATAGATTAAGGGACCTTTGTTTAAATATGTTCTACTGGTAATGGCGGCGATCTGCGAGTTTTTTTTTTATCCAACAAAAAGGTTTTTATTGATGAAAAGGTGTTATACAGCATATGGCATTCAACATTGCACTTCAAAACCATGAGTACACTTCTCAAAAGGCAAACACAGTACGACATTACACTCACTGTGCTGTCTTCCCTCCCGCCAAAGTATGCATCCCCGCACATTACAGCACTCATCCCATATTCAATCCCAATAGTCTGTCCATGACCAGGTCCACCGGCGAAAGCCCCGGTGTATCCAGCCACGGGGCCCAAAGGTTTTCGTATTTACGGTTACTGCCCCTGTGTTGGTAAATAAGCTTCTCCATGCGTATCATATCACCCATCCTATCAATCCACTCCTTCAAGGTCGGAGGAGTCTCAGATTTCCAATGTACCATAATCAATTTCCTGGCCTGAAATAGCACCCTATGCACCGCTTCCCTTGTGTACACCTCCTCCACATATTCCTCCAACACACCAAGTAAACATACCCTGGGGTCCACAGGTACGGATAGCCCGAACACCGAGTTAACAGTGCTCACCACCTCAGTCCAATACTTGTGCAATTTGGGACACCTCCACAGGAGATGTATGAGATCGCCATGGTCCCTCTTACATCTAATACACGTGTCATCTGCGTGCATCCCCATCAGTTGCATCCTATGTGGTGTATAGTACACCCTAAAAATAATGTATAGCTGGGTTAGTCGCTGAGCCTCATTCAGGGAACAGGAGCTCACCCCTTGAAATATCTCCTCCCATTGTTCACTATCTAGTTGTCCCACGTCCCTCTCCCATTTTTCCCTCACCAGGACTGGATGCTGACCCAGGAAGTGTTTTAACAGGATGGCATAGCATTGAGAAATAAATCCCTTCGAGGTCACAGCATCACCTAGGAGATCAAACACCGGGTTGGCGACAAATGCCACTCAGAGGACCTACTTTGGGCTCTCACTGCGTGCTGGAGCTGTATATATTGAAACAGCATTGAGGGCGGGAGTCCGTACTCCGCCTGCAAATCTGCGAAGGGCCTAAGCCTCCCATTCCTAAATACATGTTTAATATGTGTGATCCCATAGCCTTTCCACCCAGTCCCGATCTGCAATTTAGCCAGTTCTGTATAAGTATCGTTATGCCAGAGGGGGCTGTATTCAGTGTATCCGTCAGCATGTTGAATATATTTACATTTATTCCATACTTTTTGTATAAGATTGTATGTCGGGTGCGTCTTGTTGGGCTTGGCAAAGGCCAGGGCCTCCAGTGCCAAGGGGATGGGCCCATCACCCACAGTGCGGAGCATCAGTGCACCTGAGGAACCGGCCGGTTCCCCCCCGAAGCACCCCACCAGGTGTTGCAGCTGCGCCGCAAGATAATACAGCCACGGGTTGGGCAATGCCAGCCCGCCGCTGTCCTTGGGCCTCTGCAGATGTTCGAGCTTGATTCTGGGCGTTTTGTTTTTCCAGATCAGGGACCGGAAGATAGAGTTTACTATTCTAAAGATTTTAAGAGGAATTACCGCAGGGGCATTGTGGAGACAGTAAAGCAGTTGTGGCATTAAAATCATCTTTACCAAGTTCACCTTGCCCGCCACTGATATACGGAGATTATTCCATGATTTAACCCTTTCACGGAACCTCTGAAGCAAGGGAGATATAATCAAATGGTTAAAATCCCTGGGGTTTGCCGTTACATAGACTCCAAGGTACTTAAAGGAGGCTGTGACTGGTATGGGACAGGACGATGTCACCGTTTGCGTGGCACCCCCGTCCAGCAGCAGCAAGGCCGATTTCGTCCAATTAATCTGTAGGCCCGAGTACCCTCCAAACCTCACAATAGTTGCCATGGCCTCCCTCAGAGACGTGTCAGTATCTCCCAGCATGAGCAAGGTATCGTCCGCGTAGAGCATCACTTTCTCCTGCAGGGGGCCATAGCAAAACCCAACTATACCCGGATTGGCCCTAATGTCCATGGCGAGGGGCTCAATGGCCAACGCGAATAGGAGAGGGGACAACGGGCAACCTTGCCTCGTCCCCCTCCCCAACGCGAAGCCCTGAGACAGACACCCAAAGGCCCTGATAGCGGCCTCCGGGCGGCTGTATAGCAACCTGACCCAAGCTATGTATCTATCTCCAAACCCGAATCGCGACAACACCTCCCACATATACGTCCAGTCAATGCTGTCAAATGCCTTAGCGGCATCTAAGGAAAGCAGAGCCCTGCTTCCTACATTGTCTGCGTCGGACTGCATGTTTAGAAATAACCGTCTGATATTAATGGCAGTGGACTTATTTGGCATAAACCCCGCCTGATCACCATGTATCAGGGACGTTATGACAGCGTTCAACCTAAGCGCCAACACCTTCGCCAGGATTTTTATGTCACATTGTAGCAACGAGATCGGTCTGTAGGAGCCTGGTTCGACCGGATCTTTGCCTGGTTTAAGAAGCAAAACAATATTGGCCTTTGCCATGGAGGGCGGAAGCACTCCGTCCCCCAGGGCCGCATTAAACACCCGGAGCAGCCTTGGCAACAAAACTTCCGCATGCTGTTTATAGACCTCCATGGGGATCCCATCCTCCCCCGGGGCCTTACAATTGGGAAAGAGCCCCACCGCTCCCTGAAGTTCCTCCACTGTAAGGGGGGCATCCAGCCCCGCTTTCTGCTCTGCCGTCAATCTAGGGAATGCCAGCCCACCCAAGTACCGCTCCAGGTCGGCCACTGCATAGGCCGCACCGGGGCAGTACAATTCCTCATAAAACCCCGCCAGTTCCTTCATAATAAGTTCAGGTGTGCTGACAATGGGCCCAGCCTTGGATTTTATGGCTCCTATAGCCGGGGACCTCTGTTGTGAATTCGCTATTCGTGCAAGCATACGCCCAGTTTTCTCCCCCTCCTCAAAAAATGCCTGCCTGGAGAAGAACCGCTTCTTTTCGGCCCTAGAGGAGAGCACCCGCTCATAAGCAGATTGAGCAGCCTGCCACTCCTCCCTGGCCGAATCAGAGGGGTCCAGGACAAACTGCCCCTCCAGAACCTCCACCCTTTCCTCCAGCTCCAGCACAAAAGCAGATGAGGCCTTCTTAACTTTGTTAATTTCTGTGACCAGAGTCTTTTTAAGGAACCCTTTGAAATCCTCCCATTGCTGTGTACAAGGACCCCGCGGATCATGAGCAGTGAAAAACCTACGTATATTATCCTCTATGGCCTCAGGGGACTCAAATAGTTTTAACCAAAAAGCATTGAACTTCCAGGGGGCCCTAAGGAGCTTAGTGGGCTGAGAGGTCAACAAATGTACTATCAATGGGGAGTGATCCGACACACTGCGAGGTCTGTACTCCAGTTTGGAGACATACGGAAGCACGTGTGCGTTTCCCACCCCCAGATCAATCCTAGACAAACTGCCATGTGATTTAGAAAAGCAGGAATATTGCTTAGTTCCCGGATTCCGCTGTCGCCAGACATCCACCCAGCCAACCTCTTGCAACAACCGCGCCAGGGGTGTACCCCTGGAGAGGGCAGAGGCTCCTGTGGCCGGGTGTCTATCCAGCGCAGGGTCCAGACAGCAATTAAAGTCCCCAATTACCAGCAGCGGCACCTCAGGCCTGCCATCCAAGTAGGCAATCAGCGCCCGCAGCACCGTCGCCGCAAACGGGGGCGGTATATACACACATGCAAGAATACACGTCAGCTCCCCCAACCTGCAGTGAAGAAATACATATCGCCCCTCAGGGTCAATGCTATTGTCTAGTTCTTGAAAA
The DNA here is from genome assembly GCA_029574335.1 of Rana kukunoris. Classification (NCBI taxonomy): domain Eukaryota; kingdom Metazoa; phylum Chordata; class Amphibia; order Anura; family Ranidae; genus Rana; species Rana kukunoris. The sequence continues at coordinate 37,423,361 of CM056054.1, forward strand.
TCCAAGGAGCCATGCACCAGGACACTCACACCCCTGGAATATGAGGTGTGAGTGGAGTGGTAGGCCCCCTTCACCCAATTGTACCGTAAACAGCCAATAGTGTCCACCGTGAGGTGCGTCTCCTGAAAACAAAAAATCCCTGGGTGAAATTTTTTAAGGCACATATTTATCATTGTTCTCTTAAGTGGGGAGTGAAGTCCTCTCACGTTCCACGACACTATGGGTACCTCTGTCATGTTGGAAAGCAAAAGTTAGTGACAAGCAGGTGTACCTCCATTAGCTGTAAGAGTCCAGGAACCACCGGTAGCAGGAAGTGGTAATTCGTCCACCAGTCGTGTGCGTTGCCCAAGCTGACTGTGGCAACAGCCGTGCTGAAGAGCCACCTTTCAAAAATGTGAACAAAGAAAAGTAACAGAAAAAAAAAGGAAAAAAGGGCGCAAACCGCAGCCCGCATTAACTCCGTAGCTCTAGACCCAGCCAACAGGGCAAGTCCGGCATAAGGCATTCCTATCAAATTCCGGAAGCCAAAACAAGTCACGTGTATTCGATTCGTCGTTGAAGATTGCTGAAGCTCTCGTCTTGATCTATAACAATATAATGTCCCTCAGCCAGAGGTTAACTGAATAAACATAACACAAGATTAAACTTCCTTCTCAGACCATAATTTCAAACATCTTGCTGGCGGGTCGGGGTCCCGCTATGGGCCTGGGCAGTACTACCCCTCCTCCGCTCCTTCTCGCAGCCGGCGTCTTAGGGGTTGTTCATTCCGGTCTAGCCATGTAGCAGCATCTTTTGCGGATTCAAAGAACTGCGCCTGCCCTTCCACAATCACTCGCAGTTTAGCCGGGTACAACATGGCGTATGATAGTTGCAGCTGTCGGAGTCTGCGTTTCACGTCAATAAACTTAGCTCTGCGTCTTTGTACCTCCGCCGAGAAGTCAGGGTAGAAGGACACTCTGGCCCCATTATGTTGTATGTTAGCTCTTTCTCTTGCCAGGCGCAGCACTGTTTCTCTATCCCTGTAATGCAGTAATCTCGCCAGCATCGGCCTGGGCGGCCCCCCCGGCTGGGGAGGGCGAGCTGGGACTCGGTGGGCACGCTCAATTGCAAAGAGGGGGGAGAACGAGTTCTTCCCAAATATGTTCAGCAACCACCCCTCCACATAGGCAGTGGGGTCCCTGCCCTCCACCTTCTCAGGGAGACCCACAATGCGCACGTTATTCCTCCTGAGGCGATTTTCAAAATCTTCAGCCCTGTCAGTGGCCTCCCTCGCCAGTTGATATGCGGCTTTGGCCTCCCGTTCTATGGGGGTCATGCGGTCCTCTATCTCGCTCACCCTGCTTTCCACAGCCGTAGTGCGCTCTCTCATTTTCTAAAAGTCCTGTCGCAGCAGTGACAGTTCTTCCCTCACAGTATTAACTGAAGCATTGCCCAGATTAACAGCCCTCAGTATGTCAGCTAGTGTGGGTTGAGCAGCCGCTGGTGCAGCAGTATCTCCCGGGCCCCGGGCCCCCAAGTTAGGCAAATCAGTCTCCTCACCATCACTATGTTCAGTAAAGATGGCCGCCAGGGCCTGAGTCTCATTCAAGTCAAAGTCACTGTGTTTGGGGTGCCCCCCGGTATCTGTCCCCGCTAGCCCATTCAGCTTCTGGGCGTAATACAGCATGTCCTTCGGGGCCTCCTTACCCTGAGACTTTGTGTGCTTCTGCTGCTTGGATCCGTGCTCCTTCATCCTGTCAGCGCCTCATGGAGTCCCCTTCACTGAGAACGCGGCGGCGCCATCTTGGAAATCGGGACCCGGCTCAGAAAGTACTTTTCTGACCATTCCCCTTGTGCAGAGAGCCGGCGGAGGTTCCCCCGAGGTCCCGGGATCAGTGGGATCCTGCATATAGTCTCTGTGGACCTGTGGCTTGGCTGAGGGAGGATCGGTACCGGATGGAGGTCAGGAGCTGTGAGAGCTACGTCCTCTCACATGCCGTTCCAGGCCACGCCCCCGATCTGCGAGTTTTAGTGGAGCTGCGGCATTGCGGTGGACAAATTAAACTTTGTGGAGTGAGTTGATATAATGATGGATTATTTTTAATTAGCAGGACCTATATATATGTATGTTATTCCAAGGGAATTGAAAAAGAACTTTAGCCTCTACGTGTTACTGCCACCTAGGTGAAGTAAAGTGTAATGGGGAAAAAATGATAGTAGATGTGGCGCTGTTCTATTAAGTCCTATTCAAATTAAATTGACACTTGTATAAATAAATAAATAAATAATAATTTTAAAGTGCATACGTGCATATGTGCAATGGTACACTCTTCCTTCAGTAGGTGAACACTGCAATTCGTGTCCCTGCAAAGCCCGGATTTTCCGCCCCCTTATGGGGTATAAAAGCCTTCACGGTGTGTGCTAAACTTTTTGGAGACCAGTGACATTATTACATTGATCAGGGATAAAAAATGCACTGATCAATGTAAAAATTACACTGGCAGGGAAGGGGTTAACACTAGGAGGCGATCAAGGGGTTAAGTGTGTTCCTTCAACGTGTTCTAACTGTAGGGGCGATGGGCTTACTGAAACATGACAGAGAGAACAGAAGATCTCTGTCATGTCACTACTCAGAACAGGGAAATGCCTTGTGTACAAAGGCAGTTCCCCGTTCTGCCTCTCCTCGCTGCGTATGTCCCCTGTAATGGGGTTGAAGAAATATGATCACGTGTATAAATACATAAGTGGCTCATATAGTGAACGTGGTGTAAAATTAATCACTTTAAAGCGGAGCTCCACCCTGATTTTTTATTTTTTTTTAAAAATCTAAAAAAAAAAAAAAAAAAAAAAATGAAATGGAAAAAAAAATAAAAAAAAATACTCACCCTAAATAGGCTGTTGCTATGCAGAAGTCCCGAATCTGCCCTCATGATCCGCGGTGCGGTTTTCTTCCTCCTCCTCTTCTCGGTGTCTTCTTGTGAATGGGCCGCGCTGCATTCTGGGAACTGTGTGTATCCCAGAAAGCAGCCGGACCATTCACAAATCGCCGCGTCGCTCGCACATGCGCAGTAGGAAACGGGCAGTGAAGCCGCACGGCTTCACTGCCTGGTTCCCTGACTGTGGATGGCGGTGCCGGGATCGAGGATCGGCATCAGCGGGGGCCGTCAGCGCGGGTGCCTAGGACAGGTAAGTGTCTTTATTCAAAGTCAGCAGCTACACTGTTAGGAGCTGCCGACTTTGAAAAAAAAATAAAAATGCGGGTGGAGCTCCGCTTTAAGGTCATTACAAAGGGCAATGGGGTACTCTTTGCACCTGGAGGAAAATGTATTTTGCTGGAACAAATTGAACCGTGCTTTATAGGGTTTTTGCCTTCCCTTGTATCCACAGCAGGTAAAGAATTCTGTATATGATCTTATTTATTTTTTCTATTGGTTAAACGAAATGAACGTGTGTATTTTTTCAACCTGACTAACGATGTAACTATATGAAATTATAGGGTTGATTTACTAAATCTGGAGAGTGGAACATCTGTGCAGCTGTGCATTATAGCCAATCAGCTTCAAAATTTTCCTTGTTCAATTAACCACTTCAGCCCCAGATCATATTGCTGGTCAAAGACCATGCCACTTTTTGCGATTTGGCACTGCGTCGCTTTAACTGACAAATTCTTTTGCGCTTTCTTTTGGTGGTATTTGATCACCTCTGCGGTTTTTAGTTTTTGCGCTATAAACAAAAATAGAGCGACAATTTTGAAAAAAAATGAATATTTTTTACTTTTTGCTATAATAAATATCCCCGAAAAATATATATATAAAAAAAAAATTTTTTTCCTCAGTTTAGGCTGATACGTATTCTTCTACATATTTTTCTAAAAAAAAAAAAAAAAATCGCAATAAGCGTTTATTGATTGGTTTGCTCAAAAGTTATAGCGTTTACAAAATAGGGGATAGTTTTATGGCATTTTTATTAATATTTTTTTTTCACTAGTAATGGCGGCGATCAGCGATTTTTATCGGTACTGCGACATTATGGTGGACACTACGGACACTTTTGACACATTTTTGGGACCATTGGCATTTTTATAGCGATCAGTGCTATAAAAATGCATTGATTACTATAAAAATGCCACTGGCAGGGAAGGGGTTAACACTAGAGGGGGGGGGGGAAGGGGTTAAGTACGTTCCCTGGGTGTGTTCTAACTGTATGGGGGGTGGACTCACTAAGGGAAATCACTGATCGCTGTTTATAAATTGTATGAACAGATGATCAGGCATTTCTCCTCCTGACAGGATGGGGAGCTGTGTGTTTACACACACAGCTCCCGGTCTTCGCTCTATAACGAGCGATCGCGGGTGCCGACGTCAGGGGCAATACTCCATAAAACTTCGACTGCTGGTCGACAAGCGGTTAAAGGGATTGTAAAGTGTAACAGTCACCACCGTTTACGAACTTTTATCCACCCACGACAAGCTTATCCGACACATGCGACAATCTTGCATACACGATCCATTCCATTTCCCATAATCAAGACGAGACTCTGCTCTGTACTTGTTTCCAAATGTATGAACACTTTAATGGTTTCTTCTCAGCTTTTTATACAGTACAAGATGTTACAGTTAATCACAAGACAATGCAATCTCCACCCCCCTATTCACACTGGGGCTAATTCTCTAGCAGACATTTCGGCACCGATATATTTAGCATGACTTAACTACTGCCTCAGAGAGAATGACATTCCTGTAGATAATGACATCAAAACAAAATACTGTCACACAATGATTTCCCTTCAAACCATATCTTTAGACAGACGGCTGTCTCTAAAGGGAAGGTTCTTACACCTGGGCGTCAATACATTCCTAAACATAATTGACATGCTAATTCAATACATCTGAATGGAGACTGCTAACTTGAAGTACAATACACAGCCTTTTAAGTGTAAACACAGGGCTTTGAAACAGTTTTATCACACAATGAAAAGGTCTTTCAGGAGCCGATGCAATTAACACCTTTTCAACAGAATGAAATGTCTTTCACAAGCCGGGCCACTTATACAGAGGGATGAGTCACTGTCTTGTTGACCTGGTCTCAATTCAACATAAACCACTTTGTAATATTCCAGTATCCTGCCATATGAAGTATCAATAATGTCCCATCTCATGTAATACATGAATTATGATCCTATTAGCCACCCTACGCCCAAAAGGGCACAGGGTGGACTTAGACCCAGGAGTTATTAGTGTCCTTGGCACAGGAGTATCTCTCATCCTTCCAAAGTCTCTGATTGTCACGGTTCATTCCGTTACATAAAGGTTCGTTTTTTATTTTCTAAATAGTTTCCTTTAAGCTAGTGCATTGTTGGTTCACTTACCTTTTCCTTCGACTTCCCTTCTAAATGTTTTTTTTCTGAATTTGTCTGAATTTCTCACTTACTGTTTCTCCTCAGTAAGCTTGCCCCCATCATCTGAGCTGTTCTGGCTGGGGGTTAGCCAGAACAGCTTACTGAGAAGGAAAAGGAAGTGAGAAATTCAGAACCAACAATGCGCTAGCTTAAAGGAACCTATTTAGAAAATAAAAAACAAACCTTTACAATCCCTTTAAGCTTTGACAATAAAAACTGGAAGCTGATTGGTTTCTATGCACAGCTGCACCAGATTTGTCTCTCTCCAGTATTAGTAAATCAACCCCTATGTCCCATGATTGGGTCTTTAGATAGCTCATTTAGTAAGCAAAGTAAAAATACTTTGCAAAGTAAACATTCACTTTGCTTAGTAAACAGCCTATACTTTAATAAATCTATTCTATTGATTTCATGGGGTGATGTACCTGACACTTAAAATAATTGCATTGCTATGTTGGATGAAAGATCTCTTCTTTAGCAAACATAGTGCTGGGGAGGACTGGTCTGGGGGGGGGGGGGTCTTTACCTCCCCCTTCTAGGCAAGTACAAACTATATCTTGTTGAGTTCAATAACTACATCGGCCCGGATTCACAAACGATTTACGTCAGCGTATCAAAAGTAAGTAAGTACAAATGTGCGCCGTCGCATCTTTGCGCCGATTCACAAAGTGAGATACGTTGAAAAACATGGCTTCAGCCATCCAACGTAACTTGCCTACGCCGGTGTATTGTGGGCGCATAGCTACGCTGGACGCATTTGGCGTTCCCATTTTAATTATGCAAATGAGAAAGATACGCCGATTCACGAACGTAGATGCGCCAGGCCGCATTATATATGCGATTTGCGTAAGGCTTGCGTCCGGCGTAAAGTTACCCCTCATAGCAGGCGCAGGTAATGCAAAGGTATGGGCCAGGGAAAGATGCCGTCGAATTTTACGTCGCGTACGCCGTTTACGTAGTACTACGTGAAAAGGGCATGGCGTAGGTTACGTTCACGTCGTAGGCATTGTGCCGACGTATCTTTTTTTTTAAATATATAATTTTATTTTATTAGTGCCCAACATGGGCCAAAGCATTAAAAACAAATACAGGAGGACATTTCAATGAATAACAACAACACATCTTGTAAATGGGGAGAAAAAAGAAAAAAATGAAAAAAAGGGGGGGGGGGGGGGGGGACAGGACATCATCAAACTTAACATCAGAAGGTAGAGGCAAGGTCGGGCTGCCAATACCACAAGCTCGTAGTATATCCGTCAGCTAGACCCCCTAAGTAACATCTCCAGGGCCGTAGGCCACCTCCAACATTGAAGCCTCCAAACAATCTCTGTAACGACCCCTAGGCCCTACTCCCCCTACACCCCCCCACCCGAACCAGGTCCGTCCGCGCCGACGTATCTTAAGGAGTATACGCGATGTGATTCTGAGCATGCGCGCCCATGCCCAGTTCGACCGGCTATTCATTTGCATGGGGTCACGCTTAATTTAAATAGATGACGCCCACCTCCTTCCTACTTTGAATTAGGTGGGCTTAAGCTGGCCAATTTATGCTACGCTGCCGTAACTTACGGAGCAAGTGCTTTGTGAATACTGCACTTGCCTCTCTAAGTGTACGTTGGCGTAGCGTATATGAGATGCGCTATGCCGGAATAAATATACGCCGCCCTACGTGAATCCGGGCCATCATGTTTTACAATTCATCCCATTAAATTTCAATTTTTTTGGGGGGTATCTATGTGAAAAGGTTTGTTACAATAAACTGTTTCTTTACATAACACCTTCTGAACTTTCTTTGCCCCAACAGTAAACTATCACCACCATGCAAAGGCTTGTTGGTTGTGTTTGTCACCCAGTCCCCCCCCCCCCCCCATCCCCTCGGTATAGTAGCAATTTACTTGAATGTTTTCCTGAACTACTAGGTTAATGTAACTGCAATTCTATATTGTAAATTCGAATTTTACCCCAATAGATAGAGAAGCTATTGTATATTTTCTTTCCTCAGTACCTGTTATGAACAGTGGGTGGTGCTGCTGTACCTTCCTGCCAAGTATTAGACGTTTCTGTTGTTTTTATGGGAAACCGAGGTATCAATGTGTTTTGTTAATTTGAAGCAATAGTGAAAAATAGCTGTAATTTAATTTTGCCATTTTTGAATACTCAAACTAACCTACAAATGCAATTTAAAGGTAGATTTCACACAGATGTGAACATTTCCCATTTCTATGGCTTTACACCTTCAGTTTGTCATTGAAAACATGAACCTTCTATACCTGGCTACTTCACTAGCTAATCCCTCATTGCTGATACTCTCTTCTTCTAAAGGGACCTGAGCCAAGAATAATGTAACACTAACAACCCAAAAGTACTATTAAAAAACTTAAAAAAAAATGTGTGAAGAGTTTCATATACAAATGAATGGTAAAATGTGTGAATGTTTGACATTAGCACTGCTGTGTTTGATTTTACCAACAGAGAAAATATAATGTTATGCAAATGTAGGTCTTCCAATTTATGCAGAAGCAATAGTTTTGTAGCTTCCCAAATATCAGTGGAGTTGGTGAGATAGAAGAGAATTTGCTGGACTACTTGGCCCTTTAAAGGAGAAGCCTACACTGGATTCCACAGACTTTATGGATTGAAGCTGAATTTGCCAAGTTCCATCCTGCTGTACAGGTGGTAGCACATGTCCAGGACATCAACCTGAGAACACTGCCCAGATAGCAAGCAATTGAGCTGAAAGTTTGAAAATTACTTGCCTGGCTTCTTACTTTTGTTGCACAATTGCAGTAAGTCAGCATTGCATGACTCTAGATTAGGGTTGTCCCGATACCGATACTAGTATCGGTTTAGGGACCGAAACCAAACACTTCCCCGAGTACTTGTACACGGGGAAAATGCTCCGATACTTTACCTGATACCTGACTTTCCCTGTATCCTCCTCCAGTTCCCCCATCCATTCTGCTCTCCCCCTCCATGCTCCGTGTCCCCCCTCTGTGCCGCTGCCGTTCTGCTCTCCCCCTCCGTGCCGCTGCTGTCCTCTGACCTGCTCTCCCCCTCCATGCTCCGTGTCCCCCCCTCCGTGCCGCTGCCGTTCTGCTCTCCCCCTCCGTGCTGCTGCCGTTCTGCTCTCTTCCTCCATGCTCCTGTGTCCCCCCTCCATGCCACTGCCGTTCTGCTCTCCCCCTCCATGCTTCGTGTCCCCCCTCCGTGCCACTGCCGTTCTGCTCTCTCCCTCCGTGCCGCTGCTGTCCTCCATTCTGCTCTCCCCCTCCATGCTCCGTGTCCCCCCTCCGTGCCGCTGCCATTCTTCTCTCCCCCTCCGTGCCGCTGCTGTCCTCCGTTCTGCTCTCCCCCTCTCTGCAAGTTCTGGTTCTGGTTCATGCTCCGTGTCCCCCCTCCGTGCCGCTGCCGTTCTGCTCTCCCCCTCCGTGCCGCTGCCGTTCTGCTCTCCCCCTCCGTGCCGCTGCCGTTCTGCTCTCCCTCCATGCTCCTGTGTCCCCCCTCCGTCCCACTGCTGTTCTGCTCTCCTCCTCCATGCTTCGTGTCCCCCCTCCGTGCCACTGCTGTTCTGCTCTCCCCCTCCGTGCCGCTGCCGTTCTGCTCTCCCCCTCCGTGCCGCTGCCGTTCTGCTCTCCCCCTCCGTGCCGCTGCCGTTCTGCTCTCTCCCTCCATGCTCCTGTGTCCCCCCTCCGTCCCACTGCTGTTCTGCTCTCCTCCTCCATGCTTCGTGTCCCCCCTTCATGCCACTGATGTTCTGCTCTCCCCCTCTGTGCCGCTGCTGTCCTCCGTTCTGCTCTCCCCCTCCTTGCTCCGTGTCCCCCCTCTGTGCCGCTGCCGTTCTGCTCTCCCCCTCCGTGCCGCTGCTGTCCTCCGTTCTGCTCTCCCCCCTCCATGCTCCCCGTCCCCCCTCCGTGCCGCTGCCATTCTTCTCTCCCCCTCCGTGCCACTGCCGTTCTGCTCTCCCCCTCCGTGCCACTGCCGTTCTGCTCTCCCCCTCCGTGCCGCTGCTGTCCTCTGTTCTGCTCTCCCCCTCCCTGCAAGTTCTGGTTCAGTTATGTTGTGCAACAGTCCCAGCAGAGGGGTCCCTTTAACTTGCAGAGCTCTTGCTGTAGACTCACCACTGCAACTTTGCTCTTGCTATAGACTTGCAATGCAAATTTGCTACAAATTGGAAAAGTGTCAACTAGAACTTGTGCTTCAAGTGCTCTGCAAGTGTAAAACTTGCCAGTGAAAATTTGCAGCAAGTTAACTAGGCTTACAATTCAACACTGCCCCAAGTTTGTGGCAAGTTATCCTTGCTATCTGGGTCAGTGTTTCTTGAGTCTCAAAGTCATGATAAGGTTACTCACAGTGAGAGCGAAATATTCTGCTTGAGTGATGTTGATATTCCAACTAAAAGAATCTTTGTGCAGGACAGTGACCCTCTGTAGCAACATTCCCCACAAGAGCTTGACCTGCTTCTGTATTAGTGAATAGGAAGTATTGGTGGGCAGTGGCACTAAAAACCCATAAGTACTGTTAAAGTGCTTGTAAACCCTAATAAAAAATAAAAAAACCCTGCAAGACAAAGGCATAATGAGCTAGTATGCATAGCATACTAGCTCATTATGTATTACTTACATCAGATCGAAGCGCCCACAGCGGTCCTGGTCTCCCCCTCTGGCCCCTGACATCTCTCCCGGGGGCTTACTTCCGGGTATAGTAGCTCTGGCGCTGTAAATTGGCTGGAGCCACGATGACGCGCTCAGAAGGCCATGTGCATCGAGTTCCCCGCCTGCTATCACCCTTAAAGGTACAAACGTACCCATACGGCGATTCGTCGGAACGAACCACTCCTCCCAGCATGTCTGACTTTTAAAATGATTCTTGCCAACAGGACCACTAACAGCTTGAATTTTTGGCAAAATTAGCATAAATCAGACAAATTTTGAATCGTGAATGGCCAGCTCAGTCCCTGCTGGCTCCACACCTCCCTCTTAGTATGTAAAAATATTCCTATATTAAAGCGGAAGTAAACCCATCCATAAAACCATTTCATTTCTGCCACATGCCAGAAATGTAATACTTCCATTGGTTGTGCTCTCGACCAAACTGTCAAACCATCCAATGACTGGTGTCATAACTGATCACATGTGCAGCATCATGGCAGTTGTAGATTAAACAGAGGCCAAGATGGCAGCTTCCTTGGCCAAAAACGATAGGAGTGTTTATTTACACTAATAGAACTAAACTATTACATTAATAGAAAAATAAAAGTCGTTTCTAAAGATAACTTTCTGATAACATAACAGAAGTGATAACAGAAGTGATAACAGAAGTGTCTTTACATCAGATATTACAGCACATCTTCATCATCTCCCTCTGAAGCTAAGGAAGTAAATGGAATAAACTCTGCAAGATAGCATAAAGAAAATATAAAATATAAAAAAAGCTAACGTAGAATTGCAAGTGTCCATCAATACACTATTTTTAACCTGCAACTTCAAAGCACTTGCTAATTATCGGCGTATAACACGCTGATAAATCAGGGGGAAAATCAGGGGGAAATCCTGGGTGCGTGTTATACGCCGATCCTCGATATCTGTGAGGGAAGAGGAGCGGGTGCCGCAGATATACACATAGCCGAGTGTACTGTGTACTCGGCTAGACTCGGCTCCGCTCACAGTCACGCCCAGTCACGCCGTTGGACCTGTGTTATGTCCATCATAGGAGCCTGGGCAAGGGGCGGAACTGTGAGAGGAGCCGAGTACACAGGGCATCTGGTTCTGTCTGTCTCTGTGTCGCGGTGGTAATTTTCAAGGTGCAAGGACACTGGGCAAGGCTGCAAGGACACCTGGCAAGGCTGCATGGACACTGGGCAAGGCTGCATGGACACTGGGCAAGGTTGCATGGACACTGGGCAAGGCTGCATGGACACTGGGCAAGGCTGCATGGACACTGGGCAAGGCTGCAATGACACTGGGCAGGGATGCAGATGGACACTGGACAAGGCTGCATGGACACTGGGCAAGGCTGCATGGACACTAGACAAGGCTACATGGACACTGGGCAAGGCTGCAATGACACTGGGCAAGGATGCATGGACACTGAACAAGGTTGCATGGACACTGGGCAAGGCTGCATGGACACTGGACAAGGCTGCATGCACACTGGGCAAGGCTGCAATGACACTGGGCAAGGATGCATGGACACTGGATAAGGTTGCGTGGACACGGGGCAAGGCTGCATGGACACTGGACAAGGCTGCATGGACACTGGGCAAGGCTGCAATGACACTGGGCAGGGATGCAGATGGACACTGGACAAGGCTGTATGGACACTGGGCAAGGCTGCATGGACACTAGACAAGGCTACATGGACACTGGGCAAGGCTGCAATGACACTGGGCAAGGATGCATGGACACTGAACCAGGTTGCATGGACACTGGGCAAGGCTGCATGGACACTGGACAAGGCTGCATGCACACTGGGCAAGGCTGCAATGACACTGGGCAAGGATGCATGGACACTGGATAAGGTTGCGTGGACACTAGGCAAGGCTGCATGGACACTGGACAAGGCTGCATGGACACTGGGCAAGGCTGCATGGACACTGGACAAGGCTGCATGGACACTGGGCAAGGCTGCATGGACACTGGACAAGGCTGCATGCACACTGGGCAAGGCTGCAATGACACTGGGCAAGGATGCATGGACACTGGATAAGGTTGCGTGGACACGGGGCAAGGCTGCATGGACACTGGACAAGGCTGCATGGACACTGGGCAAGGCTGTATGGACACTGGGCAAGGCTGCAATGACACTGGGCAGGGATGCAGATGGACACTGGACAAGGCTGTATGGACACTGGGCAAGGCTGCATGGACACTAGACAAGGCTACATGGACACTGGGCAAGGCTGCAATGACACTGGGCAAGGATGCATGGACACTGAACCATGGAGGTTGCATGGACCGACATGGGACAAGGCTGCATGGACCACTGGACAAGGCTGCGATGCACACTGGGCAAGGCTGCAATGACACTGGGCAAGGATGCATGGACACTGGACAAGGCTGCATGGACACTGGGCAAGGCTGCATGGACACTGGACAAGGCTGCATGGACACTAGACAAGGCTGCATGGACACTGGGCAAGGCTGCAATGACACTGGGCAGGGATGCAGATGGACACCGATAAGGCGGCATTGATGGGCATTTAAATGTAAGTTTGTATCCTTAAACTTCCCTCCTAAAAGTTTTTTTCCTTAAAATTCCCTCCTAAACTTGGGGTGCGTTATATACGCCGACGTGGGTTATACGTCGATAAATACGGTAGATACTTTAGCTCTGATTCAACATGACAAATAAATGATTAATTTGATTGAATCATATTGAATTTCCCACCAGGACAGTTTCAATGAAAATGTTTATTTCTAGGACCGCCCATTTAATACATCTGGTTTCTGAAATATGATTATTTCTTCAACATGATCCATTGATCAGAATTATGTCTATGGGTATGGTAGGATTTGGATTTGATAGATAGTCATTGTTTCTGGTCTGGATAGGACCAGTAAGAAGACAGATTTGGTAGAAACGTTGATGATATTGTATTCCTCATTCTGTATTCCGTAATATTCATATTTGGGAATTCAAGCAACACTTTCTATTTTAACAAAAATGAGTCAAACCTAGGCTTTCTAGAGCAAGACTAGCAGAGGAATGTAAATCCGGAGGAGGGATAAACAGCAGCCTCAGAGAAGCTTTGAAAGTCAAATAACTCCCTGCATTTATTTATCACAAGAAAGATTTCTAGGAGTGTATGTGAAAAATGATATCATTTTGTGGCTTTCTGGAAAGCAGTTTGGACTTTCAATATGTATGTAAATCTCCCAGCAAGTCATATGTTTTACATAATGCTTGTAAAAATATTCACATCTATAGTTTGAATGTTGCCTCTAACAAAAGTCCTATAAGGCACTGTCCTTGGGAAAAGGAAGGAGGGTTTTTTTCTGCATACGGAAGGAAGACTTTTACATCTCTGTGAAGAACCTTGCCTGGCAGGAGAAGATCCGAGGGCTGAGGAGTAGAAACATTTTACAGAAGGAGATTAAAGAAGGATAAAATGATCCCTGGTATGCCAGACCGGCAGCCGGCCTCTGCCAGGAACCGTACAAAGAAGGGCAGAGCTACACCTTGCAGACACAATTTACTGCTCTGCTTTTTCTCTGCAGCTCTGTAGTCTTTAAAACAAACCTTGTACATGCAACAGGTTTGTTTTGTGCCCCCTGCCCAGCTACATATACTTTCCCTTGGTTCAACTGCCGGGACTGAGGAAAGAAGTGCTCTGTAAGCTATGAGCCAATATAGTTTAGAACCTATACAGGTCTGTTAACTCAATCCCCACGCCAGTATTGTCACATGAGAGGAACAGGAGTGAGTCATATACAGTGCCTTGAAAAAGTATTCATACCAGTGTTGCCAATCTACCAGATTGAAATTTCCTGGCAACACCGAAATTTACTGGCGCAGCCACATTTTTACTGGCATTTCACAAAAGTTACTAAATTACATTTTTAGGTTCAAATTTCAGTATTTAGGCTACAAACAAGTACGCTAGGCAAATAGCAATTTGATTTAAGGTAAAAAAACATATTTTTGGGCAAATTATTTAGTCACATCACCCCCTGCCTCTATCCCCCTCTGCCACCAACACCCCCTGCCTTCACTCCCCTCTGCGGTGCCACAATCTTCCCTTGCCTCCAATCTCCCCTTGCCTCCAATCTCCCTCTGCCTCCAATCTCCCCCAGGCCTCCTGCCTCCAATCACCCCCTGCCTCCATCGTCCCCTGCCTCCATCCCCCGCTGCGGTGCCACCAACAGCCCCTGTCTCTATCCCCCACCCTCTGCCGTGCCACCATCCCCCTCTGTGGTGCCACCAACACCCCCTGCCTCCAATTTCCCCCTGCCTCCAATTTCCCCCTGCCTCCATTGCCCCCTGCCTCCATCCCCCTTTGCGGTGCCACCGCAGCCACAATCACCCCCTGCCTCCAATCACCCCCTGCCTCCAATCTCCATGCGCAGTTCCAAGCCAAACCGATCTCAGCTATTTTTACTGGCACATTCCTGCAACCACGGACATTTACGAACGGTGGAAAAAAGTGCAGTTTTTACGAACTGTCCGTAAACACTAATAACACTAATTTATACCCCTTGAAATTTTCCTCATTTCATTTGATAACAACTCTAGGCAAAACTTTAGGTTTGGACAGTGTGGAAGGGTTTTTCATTTTGTCAGTATCCCCATTTCTTCTCCATTTCTGTCTGTTTGATGGGTACCAGACTCAACAGAAAGCAAGGGAAAAACACAAGTAGTGGATTTTTTCTTTGTTAAGGAAAATCTAGAACCTCTTTTTGGATGTTATTGCTGTCTGTGTCCTCATTTGGAAGTAATGAAATTTTGAGTATAGCCTCATATAAAACTCAGTAATGATTTGAAAAATGTACCATCATCCGAATTTGAATAGGAAAATTGAACCAAGTGAACATATGGTGGCAGTTGCTGATGCTGTCTAACCACTATGTAATCACCTGGAAAGAGGGCGTGCTGGACTGTCTTGGTACTGATAACGTTGACACATATAGTATCATAAAAATGTACAACTTTCTAAAAGACAACAAGCCATACCCTACCCAAAACCAACAAATTACTGCTAACGGGTGACCCCGTGAGGTTTCTGTTGAGGTCGAGTGTAGCAAAATCCTCTACCGATTTCGGGGATACAGCCGCTTCTTAAGAGCCGGTTCACACTTAGGCGGCACAACTTCGGGGGCGACTCCGCAAGGCGTCCTGAAGACAACTTTAGAGGCGACCTGCAAAATAACCTCTGTATAGAAGTCAACGCAGGTCACCCGAGCCGCCTCCGAAGTCGTACATGAACCTTTTTCTAAGTCGGAGCGACTTGTGTTGCTCCTATTAGAATGGTTCTATTGCATAGAATGGGACGCGACTCGTCAGTGTGAACCGGCTCTCAGGAGGAACATTTGTATAGCAAATAGTATAATAAACCAGGATATAATAAACAGTATACAAAAGAATAATACATGTAATGTAAACATTGGATATAATTATTGTTTAATAAAATAAGACCTGCTCACCCAATAGTAGGACCGTAGACCCCACGGCGGAATGGGGGGAATGTATATGCCACTCTCTAGTAAGAGTATAATCATAGTGTTGATTAGTAATGGCCAATAAAAGCATGTATTATTGTTTTGTATGCTGTTTATTATATCCTGGTTTAGTATACTATTTGCTATACAGATGTTCCTCCTGAAGAAGCAGCTGTGTCCACAAAACCGGTAGAGGATTTTGCTACACTCCACCTCAACAGAAACCTCACGGGGTCACCCGTTAGCAGTTATTTGTTGGTTTTTGGTGGGGTATGACTTGTTGTCTTTTAGAATGTTGTAAATTTTTATATGTAATAAACACATTTTTATGACACTATATGTGTCAACGTTATCAGTACCGAGACAGTCCATCACGCCCTCTTTCCAGGTGATTACATAGTGGTTAGACAGCATCAGCAACTGCCACCATATGTTCACTTTGTTCAATTTTCCTACTCATTTTGAAGTAGATGTTTAAAGTTGGCTATAAATGAAGAATCACATTTTTCAGGAATTGTTGCATAGAGTGATATTGTGTGCCTGTGTTTTAGGTTGACTTCACACCTATAGGCTACAGTGCCACAAGGTAAACACACTCTGATGCATTTGGTTGCCAATCATTTTGAATGGCATCCGAATGCACAAGTGCAGAAGGTGCTGATGGACCTGCAATGCAGCATGTGCATTGTTGTGCACTGCTTAAAAAAAGGACAAGCTCGTTTTTCTTCCATTCTAAAAAATTAGGTTGCCTTAACGTAAAGCAAGTCAGTGAAAAAATGACTTTCCATTAGCGTGTATGCAACAACGCACTGCCATATAACAGGACAATATGAAAAGGACAATATAAAAAAGGAACCTAAAGAGGCGGAACAAGGTCAAGTTCAAGATTTCCTTCACATGAGTTAAAGCTGTATTAAACCCCCCCCCCCCCCAAAAAAAAACAACAACATTATACTGCAGCTTACCAATTCTTAGATGTTTGTGACTTCATTAATCCTTTTTGGTTCGAGATAGATTTGAAAAATCTTAACTCTATGTGGATTGTCCCAAAGGAAAGCAAAGCGGATGAAAGCATAACCATCACACTTATTTTCCTGAACTCCACCACAGTAGTGTCTCATCTCACTGAAGCAGTGAGCTTTAACATTTTACATCTAAGGTTTCATCAAAAACTGCAAGGAAAAAGGTTTAACAGTCACTGAGAAAACTAATAGTTAAAGGTTACTGCTGAAAAAATCTTTAGAAATTTAAAAAAGATATAATTAACAGAATTAAGGGCAATTTCTGGGCAAATTTAACCCTCTGCCATTCAGTAATGTTTTTTGAAAGCAGTGATTTACTCATCTGAGTTTGCTGTTCTGTGCCTTCTGCCAGTGGCTCTTGTAGAAATAAAGTACGAAAATCATTCACCTTTTTCATAAAAGTTATTCTGTCGCTGGAGTCCTCAGGACTCTACTAATAGGCAGCCAGCAGGAAATGTCCCCATAACCTAGACAGTGATGAAGGCACCTGAACAAGGACCCTCCAACTCTGCAGTCCAGAAAATAAAAGACTTGAGTCCCAGCAGGTCACATATTTATGGATTCGGGGCTTTTAGAGTAGTTTTTTTTTTAAATAAATGTATTCAGACAATTGAAGGGTTAAGGGGTTAAACTTTGGTGGGGGGGGGGGGGGCTAGCTGGAGATGAGCTGTAGAGAAGGTGTTTCAATCCTATGTGCATCCTAAGCCGTAGCAAAAGTTAAAGCTGAACTCTACTTTTATGTGAAACAGACCATCTCTACCTCACCAGTTCCTAAAGACCCACGCCCACTGATTTTTCTAAAACATCTCCCTATGCATTTATTTTACCTTGAAATCTTTGGGCTGGTCCATTGGCAATTATGGTTCTTCCTCTTGTCCATCAGGTGACAGCTTGAGTGGTCCTTAATCCTGGATGGTGCAGCACTCACAATGTAACTTCTAAGTGCTACTCTATGCAGGTCTACTATGAGTTCACACCCAGGGGGTGTGTCCACGTCAGTCAGGTTTTATAGAAAATTGGTGGCCAGCTGGAAATGTCCCCATCACCTAGACCAGGGGTCTCCAAACTTTCTAAATAAAGGGCCACTTTCCTGTGCTTCAGACTAGGGAGGCAGGACTGTGGCCAGCAGAAATATAATTTTCTGGCATCAGTGGGAGTAAACAGTGCCCTATCTTTGGTATTTGGATGAAAAATATGCCCCATTGTTGGTGTCAGTGGGCAGAAAATGACCCCGTTGTTGGTGTCAGAGGCAGGAAAGATGTACCATTGTTGGTGTCAGAGGCAGGAAATATACCCCATTGCTGGTGTCAGTGGGCAGGAAAAATGTCCCATTGTTGGTGTCAATGGGCAGAAAATTACCCCATTGTTGGTGTCAGTGGCAGAAAATTACCCCATTGTTGGTGTCAGTGGCAGAAAATTACCCCATTGTTGGTGTCAGTGGCAGAAAATTACCCCATTGTTGGTGTCAAAGGCAGAAAAAAACATTGTTGGTGTCAGAGGCAGGAAATGACCCCATTGTTGGTGTCAGAGGCAGGAAATGACCCCATTGTTGGTGTCAGAGGCAGGAAATATACCCCATTGCTGGTGTCCGAGGCAGGAAATGACCCCATTGTCGGTGTCAGAGGCAGGAAATATACCCCATTGCTGGTGTCAGTGGGCGGGAAATATGTCCCATTGTTGGTGTCAGTTGGCAGAATAGTGTCTTATATCAAAGGGATAAGTAGTACCCCAAGGGCCGGATAAATGCAAATAAAGGGCCACATCTGGCCCCCGGGCCGCAGTTTGGAGAACCCTGACCTAGACAGTGATGTAGGCACCTGAACCTGAAGAACCCTCCAACTCTGCAGTCCAGAAAATAAAAGATTTGAGTCCCAGCATGTCACATGATTATAGATTCGGGTAAGGATTTGGGGCTTTTAGAGTATTTTTTTTTAAAATAAATGTATTCAGACAATTAAAGGGGGGGGGGGGTTAAGGGCTTAAACTTTGGTAGGGGGGAAAGCTAGCAGGGGATGAGTTATAGAGAAGGCTTTTTAATCCTATGTGCATCCTAAGTCATAGCACAAGTTAAAGCCAAACTCTACTTTTATGTAAAACAGCCCATCCCTACCTCACCAGTTCCTAAAGACCCACTTCCACTGATTTTTCTAAAACATCTCCCTATGCATTTAGTTTACCTTGCAGTCTTTGGGCTGGTCCAGTGGCAATTATGGGGTTTTCCTCCTGTCCAGCAGGTGGCGGCTAATCCTGGATGGTGCAGCACTCACAATGTAACTTATAAGTGCTACTCTATGCAGGTCTACTATGAGTCCACAACCAGGGTGTGTGTCCACGTCAGTCAGGGTTTATAGAAAATGGGTTGGATAATGCTGGGTGTCATTCAATCTGGAAGTAGAGTGGGGGGCTAGGTCCAACAGGGGGAAGTCTGTGGGGGACATCGCAAGAGAGGTGGTGAGTGTTGAAGCCACAGTTTTTATTTTAAATATTACAGAGGATTGCCAAACGCGTAAGTGGTGATTTTGTGGCAAAATCTATTTTGTTGAAAGAAAAATAGTCAAATTTTTTTTTTTTGCTAGGTTAGTGCTGTAAGACTTGGTTGACCGTGCCACGGTTGTCACTGTGGCTAGGTTTCATTAGGTAGCCTGAATGATTAATGACTTTTGTTTGTAATTTGTGCTTTATCACTTTGTCTTTGACTTGAAGTACTTTAAGTTAAAGAGAAAAGGAATAAAGCAATTTGTGGATTTCATTCAAACGTGAGACATGTTATGTCTTGCTTTTTTTCTTCCATGTATGGATTTTCTGGGAAGGAAAACCTTTCTCCTCAAGCAGATTATTGTGTTGCTGCATCCTCCTCCTACTTGGGTTTACATTGTGTTCATACTCCCACTCAGAAGGCTTTATATAAAAAAAATGCTTTAATTTTCAAGGTATGTTTTTGAAATACCAACAAGGCACTACGATGCCTTAATCTACAGTATATGGAACAGAATCTACGCATGCTTAATTGTGTTCTCTACCTATGAGCTGATGTTTTCAAAGGACTCTCACTCAGTTGCAAGTCAATAGATTTTAAAGTGGTTGTAAACCTTTTACAACCACTTTTCCCTACAGTTAAGGCTTACCTGTAGGTGCTCGAAATATCTCCTAAACCTCCGTGGTTTAGGAGATATTTGCAAAAGAGATGGGCACCGATGTCTACGGCACATGTGCCGTAGACAATGGCGCAGGCGCACTGTAGAAACCTTTAGAAACGGTGAAATCGTGACGTTTCTAAAAGAGATCATGCCGTGACTGGCAGTGATGTCATCACGGCTCCAGCCAATCACAGCACCGGAGCCGCGATACCCGGAAGGAAGAGGGTGAAAGATGGACGCTTGGTTGAGGCGAGGAAATCGGGGACATAGCAGGCTTCGGTCCTAGGTAAGTGGGTAAGTTGTGTAATCTTATCACAACTCAGGTAGGCCATACACGGAACGAATTTTGAAAGAATTTTCAAAAATCTTATCTAAAAATTTTCGTTTGTATTTCGCACCATTAGTGGGCTGCAGCAACAGTCGATTTTCATGTGGCCATTGATATTTAATAATCGGACATGTTGGAAATTTTTTGAAAAACAAATGATTTTCTAATCAATGATGGGAGAATCGTGTGAGAAATGTAATCGAAAAAGAAATGCACATGTGCAAGAAAACGATATCCCCGGAAAGAAGAGGATTCACAGACACGAAAATTATTATATGAGGCGAAATTGAAGGCTTGGTTGGTCGTATTTCAAAATCAATGGTGTCAAATTTTCTGATTTTCAAAAGAAATATTATTTTTTTGAAATTCGACCATGTATGGCCAGCCTAACACCACAAGGACCTAAGAGCCGGTTCACACTGGGGCGACCTGGGATCCGACTTCAAGTTGCCCCAACTTGCCCCAAGTCGCACGGTCGAGAAAATTAATAGAAGTGAATGGAGCCGTTTTAATCTACACTACTGAAGTCGCTCCGACTTCAGAAAAGGTTCCTGTACTACTTCAATCCTACATGTAGGCAACTTGTACCCATTTATTTCAATGGAAGTCGCCTCAGAAGTCGGATCACTGTCTTAACTGAAGCAACAATACAGGAAGATAACATACATTTCTCAGGCAAACCCCTCCCTCCCCCTCCCTCCCACAGAGCTGATTGTTGTTTGATTGGCCACTGGAAAGCCTCCTGTCCTGGAGACGACTTGAAGTTGCTATGTACTGTCCTGGAGGCAACTTGAAGTCGTCTTGTAAGTTGCCTGATGATTCATACTCAAGTTGTGTTCAAGTTGCCTCCCAAAGTCGTGCTGGAAGTCGTGTTGCCCCAGTGTTAATGGGTTCCTAGGTAGAGCCAAAAAATATTAGACATAGTACTAGTTAAGATCTTATCCCATCTCATAGAAACGGTTGTCGATTGAGAACCTATGTGCAAAATGTTATATTTTTTCTCTTTGTTGATTTGACAATTGAAACCTTATCTCAGATAGTAAAGCGCTGCGCAAACTGTTGGCGCTATATAAATCCTGTATAATAATAATAATGATACCCATTTTTGGAGGAAAAGGGGCATACATTCTGTGTGTGGCATCATCACCAGCGTGTTGTAAATGAGAGTGAGAATATGGCGAGTAGGTTGTCTAGACTAGCACAGTGACTCAAAAGATGTTTTCAGGGAAGAAACCAGAGAAGAACTGGCAGATATGCCTATATCCGTTACGCGCATTCGTTAGCAACGGCTAACGTGCGTATGTGAACGTACTAATTAGCAGTGTTTTGCTGGCCTATATACTCTCATAAATCTCTGGATTATCGTCAGCTCTGTATCCTGTTTTCCTTGCTCCTGTTTGATTACCTGTTACCGACTCGGTTCACCCTGACCTGCTCTGGCTTCTCTCCTGGCTCTGAACCCAGCTTGTTTCACGGACCTGCTCCTTGCTTGTTCCAGATTGACTTTCTGTATTTGACCCCGGCTTGATCACTTCAACACCTCCTGCCTCTGCTTCTGACTGTCTTCCTGTGTTTGACCCCAGCCTGGCTTTTGGCAACGTCTCTGCTTTTCCACCTGCTAAGATCCGCCAGCTCCTCCAGGGAACCGGGGTGTCTCCACTTCTGGAACCATCAGACAACTTCATCGGCAGGCATTTCTGAGCAGAGCACCCTCTGTCTCCAACTCCAGGGGGTACTCTGCTCTCAGCCGCAAGGTGAGCCCTCTCGTCACCTCAGCCTCCAGCCTGGTACGTGACAGATGTGAATGAATGGAATAGTCACCATGACTTTGAAAGAGAGAACCATTAATGTTGCAACTGCATCATACTCCAAATGCCAGAAAGTGTGGTGAGGTCTGCAGATTCGGGTATTGAGTCTTGTGATTGGAAATCTAGAAAATCATCAGTTCTTTTGAAGAATCTAAACACAATGCATATGACAAAAATGCAATATTTAAAAACCATATTTATTGCACATGTTTCAAAACAATCGTATCTGCGAAAAGAAAAATTTCAGACAAATGTATGTGAAGGGACCCACTACTGGAGTAGAGAAAAAAAATGGTAAATAAACTTTTCAGGCATATTTTAAGCATTCTGGGCCAGATTCTTGTACATTTGCGGCGGCGTAGCGTTAGCCATTTACACTACGCCGCCGCATCGTACTAGAGCAAGTGCTTTATTCCCAAAGCACTTGCTCAGTAGTTTGCTGCGGCGTAGCGTAAATGGCCCAGCGTACGGCCGTGTAATTCAAAGGGGGCGGCTTGTATTTAAATTAAGCGCGCCCCCGTGCCGATTGAACTGCGCATGCGCCGGCCGCGACGAAGTCCCAGTGCGCATGCTCCAAAAGACGTCACATTTTCTCAATGTAAACGGCGCAATCGTTGCGTACGTGTGCCCCATTGAGAATTGACGTACGCAAACGACGTAAACGACGCACAACACAACGCGGTCCCGAGGCCATACTTAACATGGCATCCGACAGCAGCCGACGGCATCCGACGGGACTTCGTAAGGTTACTCCACATCTTAGCAGGGGTAACCTTACGCAGACGAAAACGACATTAACCACGACGGGGCGGCGTAAAAGCGTTCGGGAATCGGCGTATTAGCCTAATTTGCATAGGCAAATGAGAAAACAACAGGGTATCTGTGATACCCCGTCGCAGCGCTTCTGAGAATCTGGCCCTTAGTTTGTTTTATCTACACCTGCATCTCCCTTAACATTAACACATTACACCTGCATCTCCCTTAACTTATCATCTCCCTGCCTGTCTATTAAATGAATCCCCTATTGAACATTGTACCCTGTTTAAGTCTGATAGCATGTCCCTGTTGTCATCAGTTCACAGACAGTTAACCGCTGGAGTTTAATGTGCCGCTACCCACCGGTTTACACATATCTCTGACCTGTTTGCCCTGAAACTTATAGCAATTTTAGGCTGGCGTCCTTTTGCATCTCTGTCCTGACAATTGCCTTTGCCACATTTTTCTATAATATTACTCTAGACGGTATGTAAAGTTTACACTAGCCTGTCTTTGTATATCCCTTGTTCTTGTTCTGAATGAATGAAAACTTATATAGCGCGGCACATGCAAACTTAATCGCCTCTGGGCGCTTGTTGTTCCTGTCTCCTTTGGTATCAAAAGAGATGAGTCTTGATCTTTCTCCTGAATGCTAGGTGGTTCTCCTCCAACCGAATGCTGGTTGGTAAAGCGTTCCATAGTCTGGGACCTTGGACCGCGAGTTCTGTCTGCATTGATCTCTAATGTGTCCTTTGTTATATAATTAAACAATCTATGACTATACTGTTCCCTATCCTATATACCCCTGACAAAGGTGTGAAACTGGAAAAGCGTCGGGTATCGGGGACCACCATCCATCATCGAGCAACATGGTCATTTTACATTAATTGTTATATTTTGTAGTTTGTTGTTTTTGTTATATGTATATCCCACTAAACGCTTGACGTCTTTTAATCTTTATATGTATTAAATAAACTAATTTATTTTTTGATACACACCAATGTCTGTGGCTTTCAAAGTCCTATTTTAGGGGGGTCTTTTCTTGTTCCCACTACTGGAGTATTACCAAGAGCAAGTAATAGTTTTAACCACTTAAGGACTGTTGCACGACTATTTACATCGGCAGAATGGCATGGCTGGGCACAGGTAGGTCCCCTTTAAGATGCCCAGCCATGGGTCGCTAGAGTGCCGCCAGCGGCGCACTAAAGACCCAATCGCCGCCAGTCTCCCACGATCGGGTCACAGAGAGGAAGAACGGGGAGAGGTGAGTGTAAACCAACCTTCCCTGTTCTTCCTAGTGTGGCTGTCAGTGATTGTCTGTTCCCTGTGTCACATGCACAGCCACGCCCCCCCCCACACAGTAAGAACACTCCCTTAGCACACACTTAACCTCTACAGCGCCCCCTCCTGGTTAACCCCTTCACTGCCAGTGTCATTTCCACAGTAATCAGTGCATTTTTATACCACTTTTCACTGTGAAAATTACAATGGTCCCAAAAATGTGTCAAAATTGTCCGATGTGTCTGCCATAATGTCGCAGTCACGGAAAAAAAAACACGCTGATCGCCGACATTAGTAGTAAAAAAATATATTAATAAAAATGCCATAAAACTATGCCCTATTTTGTAAATGTTATAAATGTTGCACAAACCAATCAATAGGTGCTTATTGCGATTTTTTTTTTTACCAAAAATAAGTAGAAGAATACGTATCGGCCTAAACTGAGGAAATTTTTTTTTTTTATATATTTTTGGGGAATATTTAATATTTAAATTGTCGCTCTATTTTTGTTTATAGCGCAAAAAATAAAAACCGCAGAGGTGATCAAATACCACCAAAAGAAAGCTCTATTTGTGGGGAAAAAAGGACGGCAATTTTGTTTGGGAGCCCATGACGCACAACCGCGCAATTGTCAGTTAAAGCAACAAAGTGCCGAATCGCAAAAAGTGGCCCGGTCCTTTACCTGCATATTGGACCGGGTCTTAAGTGGTTAATGAACTGAACAACCTATATTGTGCAGAACATCATTGTACAGAACTGAGCATCAGTTATTGCAAACATTTGATGCCAGATGCTGGATAGATGGACCCAAGATTCTTGCAGCTGGGATGTGGTGGGTGTTCGGGATGGACGTCTAGAGAGAGGCTCGGGAACATAGGATTAACTCAGAAAAGAATCTTTACATTCAGAACTGCTACAATGTTTTTTCTCTGAGAGTTCTGCAGAATACTAATCACTGCATCTGGCATTCTAAGTCCGACACAGATTTTCTCTACTGCAAAACCGAAGAGAATGAAATCAGCTGGTTTATAAAGATGGGATTGTCCTGAGTTTTCATTCTGAAGCCTAAAATCACAGAGGTTAGTTCAAAATCATATATAATTATCAACTAGCTTTAGTCGTACACTTTCAGGGACAGACCCATATTTTGAAGATTTGAAAATATATGCTATTCTTACTCTGATATTACTACAGTATTGAAAAAATCATTTATGGCTTTTGTTTTTAAATTTTCCATAAAGCATGGGAATTTAACCGGAAACGGGACGAGTCTGCGATATGATGCTCTTGTGTGGTTGTGACCTCATGTAGAGGATTTCCCCAGAAACATTTCATTTAAACAGCAAACCCCTTCTATAATTCTCTAGTTTATAAACTGTTGTTATTAGGGACAAGCACTAAACAATGACGAATGATTGATGGGGGTACAGCTGCAGATCACAGTCACAGAATCAGGACAGGGGGTGATGGTGGCACCACAGAGGGGGGTGGTGGCACCGCAGAGGATAAGGAATGGAGACAGGGGTTGTTGGTGGCACCACAGAGGGGGGTGGAGGCAGGGGGTGATTGGAGGCAGGGGGCCTGGGGGAGATTGGAGGCAGGGAGAGATTGAAGGCAGGGGGTGTTAGTTGCAGGGGGAGATTGAAGGCAGGGAATGTTAGTTGCAGGGGGTGATGGTGGCACCGCAGAGGGGGATGGTGGCACCGTAAAGGGTGGGGGATGGAGACAGGGGTTATTGGTGGCACTGCAGAGGGGGGTGGAGGCAGGGGGTGATTGGAGGCAGGGGGCCTGGGGGAGATTGGAGGCAGGGAGAGATTGAAGGCAGGGGGTGTTAGTTGCAGGGGGAGATTGAAGGCAGGGAGTGTTAGTTGCAGGGGGTGATGGTGGCACCGCAGAGGGGGATGGTGGCACCGCAGAGGGTGGGGGATGAAGACAGGGGTTGTTGGTGACACTGCAGAGGGGGATGGAGGCAGGGGGCCTGGGGGATATTGGAGGCAGAGGGAGATTGTGGCACTGCAGAGGGGGATGGAGGCAGGGGGTGTTGGTGTCAGACTAAATAATTTGCCCTTATTATATCGAAAAAAAAAATCACATTGCTATTTGCCTAATGTACTTGTTTGTAGCCTAAATACTGAAATTTGCACCTAAAAATGTAATTTAGTAACTTTTGTGAAATGGCAGTAAAAACGTGGCTGTGCCAGTAAATTTTATCTGTTGTGCCAGTAAATTTCAATATGGTAGGTTGGCAACACTGGGGCTGTCAGTTCAAATCCCAACCACATCAATACCTGCCCGGAGTTTGCATGGTCTCCCTGTGCCTATGGGGGTTTTCTCCGGTTTCCTCCCACAATCCAAAGACATGCAGGTTAATTGGCTCCTGTCTAAATTGGCCCTACTATGGTTGAATGTGGGTTAGGGGCCTTAGATTGTAAGCTCCTTGAGGGCAGGGACTGATGATATGTGTGTAAATTGAAAGCTTCTTCTTTCCTTTTTTGTCCCTCCTGCTTCAGGGTGCTTGCCTTTTTGGCGTTATAGTAAATTTTGCTTTCCGATTGTTGTTGACTAAATGTAATGAACATTTTGGAGGTACACTATGCAATAATGATGTGTTGTTTGCATCACTCATCAGTTAATATTTTGTGAACATCAAGTGGATCCTGAAGAAGCCAAATATGGGCGAAACATGTCAATCCCACCACCACCTTTGGCTTTGTTGGTTGTATAAAAAACTTGGATGCATTGTTTACATGATTTTAGATTGTATGTTAAAATTTTACCTATGAACTAATAAATATTGTTAAAAAAAGCATATTGTTATTTTGCTTACTACGGTGAGTGGCACACTAAAAATCCCCCATATTACCATGTCTCCCCCCTGTGGAAAATTCGGGGATACCCTGTGTTCTCTGTAAGTACCTAAAATAAACAACTGCCGAATTGTACACTTTTGGAAAAAGTTAGTAATTACATCTATATTTATATGCACATAGATTCGCCGTAATTACATATTTTAGGGAGGAGTTCTTCAATACAAAAATGAATTTTATGACTTCTGCAATATACCATGATAACTTATAATATTACATGTAGGTTTTCTCTGCCTCCACCAGCTGCTGAACATGGCCTGGGTTTCTTCATTGCAAATTTGAGATAAAAGCTGATTCCATATCTATTTAAGCCCTGATGAAGGAAGCGATATGTGGCCCCCAAAATGCACTGGATATTGCACCCATTATATATTTGGGATAAAACCGAAATTTTGGATCCTTACGCCCCGTACACACGATTGGACCTTTGTCCGACCAAAATCACATCGGAAAGAACATGTTCTCTATCTAAACTCCGATGGAATTAATCGGAATTTCAGATGGAAAAAGGGGCATACACACGGTCGGAATTTCCGATGGAAAAAGTCAGTTTGATTTTTTCCATCGGAAATTTCGATCGTGTGTATGGGATTTAATACTTTGGAGTGGCACTTCAGTCTTCCAATTCAAGTATTACTTTCACATTTTGAGGTTTTCGGTGGCAGCTCCTTGGTTTTCTGAAGCATCCCACATATCACCCAGATTCATCATTGAGAACCCATTAGTATTAACCACGTCAGCCCCAGAGGATTTGGCTGCCCAATGACCGGGCAATTTTTTTGCGATTCGGCACTTCGTTGCTTTAACTGACAATTGTCGTGCGACGTGGCTCCCAAACAAAATTGACGTCCTTTTTTTCCCACAAATATAGATTTCTTTTGGTGTTATTTGATCACCTCTGCAGTTGAATTTTTTTGCACTATAAACAAAAACAGGGCGACAATTTTGAAAAAAAAAAAACAATATATAGTAAATATCCCCCAAACATACATTAAAAAACTATTTTTTTCCTCAGTTTAGGCCGATACGTATTCTTCTACCCTTACAAAAAGGGTATGATTTTATGGCATTTTTATTACTATTATTTTTATACTAGTAATGGCGACGGTCTGCAATTTTTATCGTGACTGCAATATTGCGCTGGACACATCATACACTTTTGACGATATTTTGCGTCCATTGTCATTTATTTTGCCGCTTACCCTAGCCGCCGGCAACGGCGGAGGCGATCCGGTCCTGTCCTTGTCACTTCTGCCCATACGTCTTAATGGGACATTTTTTCAAATGACAAATTTTTGTATTTTTGCATTTAAGTCCAAATATGAGATCTGAGGTCTTTTTGACCCCAGATCTCATATTTAAGAGGACCTGTCATGCTTTTTTGTATTACAAAGGATGTTTACATTCCTTTATCTGGAATAAAAGTGACCAATTTTTTTCTTTAAACAGTGTTGAAATCAAAAAAATAAAGTAAAATAAATAAGATTTTTTTTTTAAAGCCCCCCGTCCCGACGAGCTCACGCGCAGAAGAAAACGCATACGTGAGTAGCGCCCGCATAAGTAAATGGTGTTTAAACCACACATGTAAAGTATCGCCGCGATCGTCAAAGTGAGAGAAATAATTATGTCTATAGACCTCCTCTGTAACTCAAAACATGCACCCTGTAGAATTTTTTTAACGTCGCCTATGGAGATTTTTAAGGGTAAAAGTTTGATGCCATTTCACGAGCGGACGCAATTTTGAAGCAAGACATGTTGGGTATCAATTTATTTAAAATGTGAAAAAAGATAAAATCTCGCGCCAAATGAAGTGAAGCTGCTCACCGGAAAAAAAGGTAGAACCTGATTTTCGTAGTGAATGGTTGTGAATAGGGGGCGCTAATTGATGAATATACTGTGTGATATAAAAATAATCAATACACAATGCAAATTACTAGTGAAATCCACCTAGACTGCATACATAGAGACTTTTGATGGTATCTTAGTATGTCAGTCAGATGACTGAATGGTGTCCATGTGCACAGGATGTGCCAATAGCAAATTAAACAGTAAACATATTGGTGATAAACAATCATAAGACTAAAAAAGTGTCCATATACACAGTTGATTGCAAAATATACAGTCCCAAATAAGGTAGGTTAAAGTGCAACCTGCTCATGTGTCTTCCAATTATGATGTGCAAAAGGGAGTGTTCCACCTTCACCAGTAGGTCACCAGAGATAAAGATAGGAGGCTCCTTACCAGTAGTGTTGCTCACGAATATTCGTATTGCGAATATTCGGCTCGAATATGGCATATTCGAGTATTCGCAATATATTCCGAATTTCGCGGTGAATATTCGCTATTTCGAATATTCGTATTTTTTCAATTTTTTTTTAGAACAGATCACATCCTAGAGATCCCCATCGACGTCTAAAAGCATTGCTGGTATGATTAGAGACCTTGGGCCGAGTAGCTGCAGCGATCATTTTATATTGCCGAAAAATCGCAATGCAATTATTCGGCAATAGCGATATCGCGCGATTATTTTCGAGAAATTTGCAATATTGTTTTTAGCTAAAGTAACGCATATATTCGATTTCAGAGTGTTACTGTCGAAATTCCGCAATCAATTTCTCATTCGCATTTTTGCGAAATTACGATAAAATATCAAGAATATTCTGAGCCAATCAGAGTGCTCCTTCCGCATTTGCCGAATATTCGCAATTATTTTGTATTGTAATATATCACGAATATTCTGAGCCAATCAGAGTGCTCCATTCCGCATTTCTCGAAATTTCGCAATTATTTTGTATTATAAAATATCACGAATATTCTGAGCCAATCAGAGTGCTCCTTCCGCATTTGCCGAATATTCGCAATTATTTTGTATTGTAATATATCAAGAATATTCTGAGCCAATCAGAGTGCTCCTTCCGCATTTGCCGAATATTCGCCATTATTTTGTATTGTAATATATCACGAATATTCTGAGCCAATCAGAGTGCTCCATTCCGCATTTCTCGAAATTTCGCAATTATTTTGCCTTATAAAATATCACGAATATTCTGAGCCAATCAGAGTGCTCCTTCCGCATTTCTCGAAATTTCATTCGCATTCGCATTCGCATTCGCAATAGCGAAATTTCGCAACCATTTAATTTCCAAAAAATATCGCGAATATTCGCATTTAAGTAATATATCTCGAATATTCGACTATATATTCGAGATATATCGCGAAATCGAATATGGCATATTCTGCTCAACACTACTTACCAGATAGTGTTCCGAATTTCGCGGTGAATATTCGCTATTTCGAATATTCGTATTTTTTCAATTTTTTTTTAGAACAGATCACATCCTAGAGATCCCCATCGACGTCTAAAAGCATTGCTGGTATGATTAGAGACCTTGGGCCGAGTAGCTGCAGCGATCATTTTATATTGCCGAAAAATCGCAATGCAATTATTCGGCAATAGCGATATCGCGCGATTATTTTCGAGAAATTTGCAATATTGTTTTTAGCTAAAGTAACGCATATATTCGATTTCAGAGTGTTACTGTCGAAATTCCGCAATCAATTTCTCATTCGCATTTTTGCGAAATTACGATAAAATATCAAGAATATTCTGAGCCAATCAGAGTGCTCCTTCCGCATTTGCCGAATATTCGCAATTATTTTGTATTGTAATATATCACGAATATTCTGAGCCAATCAGAGTGCTCCATTCCGCATTTCTCGAAATTTCGCAATTATTTTGTATTATAAAATATCACGAATATTCTGAGCCAATCAGAGTGCTCCTTCCGCATTTGCCGAATATTCGCAATTATTTTGTATTGTAATATATCAAGAATATTCTGAGCCAATCAGAGTGCTCCTTCCGCATTTGCCGAATATTCGCCATTATTTTGTATTGTAATATATCACGAATATTCTGAGCCAATCAGAGTGCTCCATTCCGCATTTCTCGAAATTTCGCAATTATTTTGCCTTATAAAATATCACGAATATTCTGAGCCAATCAGAGTGCTCCTTCCGCATTTCTCGAAATTTCATTCGCATTCGCATTCGCATTCGCAATAGCGAAATTTCGCAATCATTTAATTTCCAAAAAATATCGCGAATATTCGCATTTAAGTAATATATCTCGAATATTCGACTATATATTCGAGATATATCGCGAAATCGAATATGGCATATTCTGCTCAACACTACTTACCAGATAGTGTTGACCAAATTAATTAAAATAAGGTCAATAGTAGCTGAATAGTAGTATGGATCGGCTTGATGTCATAAGGTTCCGGTGTCAGCGACAGATAGCGGAACGAATACCAAAAAGAAAAAAGGCCGCCATAGTGTATTAAAGAGGAGTTCCACCCAAAAATGGAACTTCCTCTTAATCCACTCCTCACCCCCATACATGCCACATTTGGCATGTAATTTTTTTGGGGGGGAGTGGGGGCTTCAGTAGGAGTGGGACTTCCTGTCCCACTTCCTGCTTCCGCCGAGGGGCTGATAAGGCGAGAGGCGTAATCGCCTTATTTCAGCCCCTCCTTGTAGGCGATGGCCTAGGACACTGACAGGTCCTAGGCAATCGCCTGTCCAATCAGCGACGAGCCGCGCCGCGCGCGCATGCGCAGTGCGGCTCGCGCATGCGCAGTGGGTGCCCGGCCGTGAACCTGAAGGCTGTCACGGCTGGGTGCCCACAGTCGGGATGGAGACGCTGACTGGGGAGGGGGGGAGAGGAGCGGAGCCCCGGTCGGCGCATCGCTGGAACGCAGGAGCAGGTAAGTGAGTGTTTATTAAAAGCCAGCAGCTACACTTTTTGTAG
Source organism: Rana kukunoris (assembly GCA_029574335.1). NCBI lineage: Eukaryota > Metazoa > Chordata > Amphibia > Anura > Ranidae > Rana > Rana kukunoris. The sequence continues at coordinate 37,454,904 of CM056054.1, forward strand.
CTGCTGACTTTTAATAAACACATTTTTTTGCTGGAACACCCCTTTAAGTTTATTTTAAAACATATGTATGCAGTCTAGGTGGATTTCACTAGTAATTTGCATTGTGTATTGATTATTTTTATATCACACAGTATATTCATCAATTCGCGCCCCCTATTCACAACCACTATCAATTTATTTAGCGTAACATTATCTTTCACAATATAAACAAAATTGGGCTAACTTTACTGTTGTCTTGTTTTGTTATTAAAAAAGTGAATTTTTTCCAAAAAAAAGTGCGCTTGTAACACCGCTGTGCAAATACGATGTGACAAAAAGTATTGCAATGACCGCCATTTTATTCTCTAGTGGGTTAGAAAAAAAAGTAAAATGTTTGGGGTTCCAAGTAATTTTCTAGCAAACCATTTATTTTTTTAACTTGTAAACACTGAGTCTGAAAAACAGGCTCGGGGCTTAAGTGGTTAAGCCTTAAGTTCTTAATAAAACCAGTGATGAATGATTGCAGAGGCAAATATTTAATATGATAAAGTGGATACATTTGTATGGTCTTCCAGATACAACCATCCTTTTGAGGGCAACTATAATACTGATTCAGCCCACAATAAAATTGAGTTTGACACCCCTGCACTAGAGCATTTATGCTGGCTTACAAGAGAAAAACAGGTATAGCTCATTATAAATTGTGAAAATCCAGACCATATGCTGCTATAAAGCCAGCTGTTGAGGAAAATGGAAAAATAGCACTGGACCCATAAGGTTATTTTATTGGTAATGGTATCTTAAAGTATTGATGTTGATGTAAATAATCTGGTTCCCAGGCAAGCAGCTTTTACTCTCCACGGTCCCCTTGGCTTGTCGTATAATGTAACAAAAATGGAAATTGAAGCACCGCACTACTGCTAAGAAGTCCAGATACTTACCATTTCTGTTCATTTTTTCTCAGTTCCTCCACTTTAATCAGCGTAATTCCTCACACTGTCTCTTATTTTAATGTAAATTCCTCTTCGAAACATCTGTATTACCTTTTTGCAGTCTTCTTCTGACACTCAAGAAAATATGTGGGGCCAGATACACCGGAACACGCCTAACTACCCGGACTTTAAAGGCTCAGCATGGAGGACAGCAATTTGATAAAAATATGTAAATATTATTGTGCTACAAGTAATGCTATGCTTTTAATACCTATGTAGCGTCCACCCCAAATCTTGGGGGCGCTATTTCAAATTTAAGGGAAGTCTAAGCCAGTATTTGGGCCCAAACCTGTTTCATTAACACAAATTTGCCTCTGTTCTGGCTGTGGTACTACTTGGTAGTTTCCCTTGTTGCCTGCCAGTGGTGTTGCCATCTCGGCTTTATGTTGGAACATAGGTGTACCATGGTGTATTGGGTGTCCTTTCTTGGCAGCAGTAGAGTGGGAGTGATGACCCCACTGTGCATGCTGGGAGGGGTACTTAAGGGCAGATGCCATTTTATGGGGTCCTTCGTCTCGTGGACCTCCTGGCACGAGGTGCGAGTGTATGAGCCCGACTTCGGTGCCACGTTGGCCTGGAGTTGCTTCGCAGTTGAGTAGGCCCAGCTATGCTGGCTGGGGCCTGCAATCCTAAAAGGGGATCCCAAGCTGTCTGTCCACAAGGGAGGAAGCTGTCTAAATGAAGGAAACCGGGGGAGGAGCTTCCCTGGAGGAGACCGGCAAAGTGCTAGCGTCTCGGGTGAGGTCTGGTGACCTCATTAAGGAGGGATCCACTAAATTGAAAGCCCTGCAGTCTGCCCTTTATGGTTTAAAGGCTCTTCTACTGCGTGGATGAAGGTTAGGGTCTTTGAAATCCTGTGGCAGAGGATTCCTGGACGCATCCAAGACCGTCTGGACATTAGTTTGTGCATCATCCCGGCTGCTAGGCCATGTGAGAGAGGACTATGTGGGTGAGCAATACCCACTTAATAGTTGAGAGTGGGGACTGAGCATTCTGTACCGTGTGCCTGAACCTTCCCCTACTCTTCTCCTCCCTTCTACTTTCCCTACTTCAAGTTACCTTGCAGCAAAAATAAAACTCAAGGTTTTACATCTGTTTGGACATTGCATTTATTATGGACTTTCCCACCCTGACAACGAAGCTATTGAAGCTATAAAGGTAACGTGCAAACCCAAAATTTAACCAGCAGCTCCTTCGGGGGTAGTGCTACACCTACATTTATGGTCTTACAGGACCTTAGTAGAGACTGTTTATACATTTATTGATGGATCTATTTCAGGCTTGTATGCCTTTATTTTTAGAAGTTTTGTACAATAATGTTACCCTGTTGTGGTAAGGCCCATTACAGGCAAGGATTCACAGCCCCTATACTTGGAGAACAGAGAGGGTGACACAGCTCACACTTTCCCAGTACTTTATCTCTGTGGTCACTACTCCCAGCACCACCTTTTTAGGCCCTGACAGCCCACTTGGCTGCAGCAGCCTCTTTCACCAGACCTCCAGGCTAACTTCTGCTACACTCCTCCAGTCTGACATTCACCAGCCCACCCGGCTGACTCTCAGGAGATCTCCTGGACGTGCTGACCTGCTCCTGCTGTCCTCACTCCCCTGCCTCCAGGAAAGGATTCTTCCATGTGTTGTAGAGGGTCCCTCCAGCACCAGAACTCCAGGCCCAAAGTTATCCCCCCCAGACAAGGCGGCACCATCAAAGGCCACCAACAGCCTTGTCAGCACTCCATCTTTCACCAACTACTGCTGGCCTGACTCATGGCTATTTATGAGGTGGCCTGCTCCTTCTGGCCCTTTCTGCTGGGGATTGGCTAGGGCGCTCATAAACATAATAAACAGCCTCTTTTAGCCTCCACCCACTGCATCTGGAAAGTTTCTCCAAGGGTCCAGAAAACAGAGGGAAGCACCCGAAGAGATGCCAGATGGGTCATTCAGCCTCCCTAAGTTACTCAGCCCTGATCCAGATTCACCGCCCCACCTGGTTTTCAGCCAAACCATTTTGTCTACACTAATAACTGAACTATGTACACCTAACACACTAGCTAAAGGGTGCTACATCTTTATTCAACCTTACCTGCTATAAAACTATGAAGTCTTCAGACCATTTGTCACGTACCTTTCTGAAGCCGAGTTGATGATAGGGCTTCCCCTTTTTCCTCTGGGGATGATGACAGGGTATAACAGGGCACAGAATGGCACAGGTGCCTGCAGAAGCTGGCAGATGCAGGATCTCGGCTGCATGGTCAGACGGACAGGAGTCAGCAACAATTGAGCAACAGGAATGCAGAATCAGAAATCAGGAGCAGAGTCAAAGCCAAACCAAAGTTAGTATCAAACAAGCAGAGGAGGCGCCCGAAACAGTAGGCAGAAAGCAAGGTCGGGTCACAAGTCAGAGTAAGCAACAGAGGTTCAGGAACAAGCAGAGTCAAGAAGCTGGGTTTGGACATGGAAGTACAGGGGATCAGATGACTGGCAGAAGAAGCTGACAACTACTCAGCAATGGCCCAGAGTCCTCTATAGCTTAAAAAGGCAACTGGGCACCAAAGTCCATCAAACATGCATGCTTACGCTCATATGCACGTGCAGGCCGCTAATGCTCACATGCACGTGCACCTGTAGATATGGTCCTAATTTTGTACCCAGGTCTATGAACTGTTCTGCCTGCATGAGAGCCTTGGGCACAGGCTTAAATTTTTCCTGACACCAATCACATGATGCCACAGGGTTCTCTTCCTCTTTACCCCTTCTCCAGACTGAGCAGTTGTCACTGATACAGAGAGTAGTGTTCATGTGATGACAATGATGCTGCCCTCTGCACCAGCACACTGGGAAGAATGCAGTGGAAATGCCCCCTAAAAGCAGGGCCACTTACAGTATGTCCCCACCCTTCCAGGGCTCTTGGAGACTGGTAGAACATGATCCGAGTCTATGTTTGCACTCCTACATACAGTATATACACAAACACCTATATGTAGTGTAAACATAGGAAAATTTAACAGGATTTTAAAGGTGCAAAAAAATACAAATAATTTATATAAAAAATATAAATTGTATTATACAAAAGTACATAGAGTAAAAAAAAATCCATCATATAATAAATAGAATTTCAAAACTGCATGCAGACAATTCTCTCAACATGTTTCGCCATTCAATTTGGCTTCTTCAGGAGTTTTTTCGTTTAAGCACTACTGAAATAAGGAAAAGAAAAATAACACAATATGTACACAAGGAAAACATGAAAAGACACATTTGAAACACAATAATATGCAATGATGATCAGATCATAGTCAATATCATACTCAGAATGGCTGTGGGTGTATAAAAATAAATATAATCAGAATTTACCTGTAAATATCGATGGATACGCCTAAAAAATATAAATACATTTCTTATGATCGCATCAGGAGGAGAACCTTTTGAGATAGAGTCATATGGTATACCATAGAGAGGGGAAGATTTTCTATGTCAAACACATATGTCCAAAGACACAAGGAAATGCTGGTGGTGGGCTGAAGGACCATCTGGAGGGGCATTTAAAAACACACAAATAATTGAGAATATTTTATATATTGTAATGATCATATTAATATTGCCTTATCCATAGAATAAATGACAAGGCAATACAAAGAAATTATCTGGCCTTTTATACGAGACATTTAAAGGCAATAATTAAAAAAATAGGAAAAATCTTCTTTCCTCCTGTATTTTCCATAGAGGGAACCACTCTAAGGAAAAAATAATACATTTTTGATGATTTGATATTGAAAAAGAGGAAAGAATGGCCACAGACCCTCACATCAAAGCAAATGGATACCTGATAAATGCAGATACCTATCAATGCAGTCAGGGTGAAAAGACATCCAAAGCCGTATAAGCGGCAATCATCCAGCAAGTAATCTGTAAAATATATAAATGCTCAGTGGGACGTGGACCAAAAAGAAACCTCCATTTAAAAATAATCCCAACAAGTAAGGAAAAGAGGGTAGGAAAGGCTGGCTGCTTACTTCTGAGAAGATACCTCTCCTTTAGACGCTGGCCCTGCCGACCATAAGAACAGCCGCACCTCTTATAATCCCCCCTTCTCATTGGATGCGCAATGGCGCCAAATCAATGGGAGGAGCAGACGCTTCAGTTCCGCCTTCAGTCTCCATTGCCGAATGACCCGGAAGTGACGATTCAGGTTTAGATAACCTAAGGAACCGGAAATGCATCACTCCGTGCCCTGGAAATGATACCAGAACATTCAGGAAGCATAGGATAGACGCAACTGAGGCTCAAAAAGGGCAGGGCAGACCTGGAAAACAAAGTGTCATGGATATGCAGTAATGTCTGGCAGCTTACCATGCTCACCATGTGTTCATCTTTGAGGCCAGGCCCTCTCACCTGGCTGCCTTTATCATCTCTCCTCCCTGTATGGCTCCACCCCAGACGATTCCAGGAACCCTATATTAACCAGTGCACTGCATGTCTGAATGGCTGATCAACGTTGTTTGTTAGTATTGTGTTCCTGTTTGCCGTGTGCTCTGTTATCTCTGTGTACCGATTTTGGCTTGTCTCCCACTACTCCTCTTTGCCTGTGACCCTGACCCTTAGCCTGTCCCTTGGTTTTCATGTCTGCTTGTTGCCCCCCGACCTTAGCTTCCCTTCGCTATCTCTTGTGTCCTGAGTGGCTGCTTCCCCTCTCTCCCTACAGAGCGTGACCTAGGGGACTCCGGGGGACGCGACCTGGATCCAGTTGCAGCGAAGGCCATCCTCACCACTAGAGGCTCTGGTGAATGTTTGTGCCCCAGCGAACCACTCCTCCATATCCACTCTGTGGTCCATCCGCAGCAGTCTGCTATAGGGTTCACTACCTCGTGGTGCACCCCTGACTTCAACGGCCACAGGTGACCTGACACAAAGTAGAAACTTAAATGCATGCCTTCATATTTTTACATCCCAAAACGACCGAAACTTAAATGTACCAGGATGGAAGGTTGGTTAAAAGCCAAAAATGACTATCATTGGGACAGATCGATAGGATACCTAAAGCGGATGGCACCAACCCAAAAACCTGAAGAACCTAAGGGTGTGAGGATGAGCGCCCTGGAGAATATAGACGGTGCATGATTCAACCAACTAACGGGCACCCAAAATTTTACTGATTAATGCATGACCTTTACCGGTGATCAGGTAGCACAATACAGCCATACGTCATAGTTCGCTTGAAATAACTGAAAACAGAGCAAGGCACTATAATAAGAGATAAATACTGTTTGTTGCATCTATCTAGAACTGTGGGCGGCATTGTTCCAAAATGTTCTGTATTCAGTTTTGTATACAGGCATTGTAACACTGCTATTTTTATTGTACATAACCTTTTTTTTGAGAATAGAAATGCACTATTTGAAGCAGTCTTCTAGAATGGATGCACTGAGTGTGCTTCCCTTTTCCATTCTGTGAATTACCTTAATAAAAAATAATGGTGGAATAATTTTGGTGGAAAATTAGAAATTCTACATAGTCGTGATTTTATCATAACTAATCTAGTCCTAGCGGAGAAGAAAACGACATCTGGCACCTCAATTAAGGAATCTACATATACACGCTAATCTCTAGATATTCATCAGCTTATATTCAGGGTAACATGAATATCCGTTTCTTTAAAAAGTAGTATTAACAGCCATGTATGGTTGTTTCTTGCACCATAGCTCCTAAATATTCTTAAAGTATAATACCAACTTAAGCCCCGGACCATTATGCAGCTAAAGGACCTGGCCCCTTTTAGTGATTCGGCACTGCGATGCTTTAACTGACAATTGCGCGGTCGTGCGATGTGGCTTCCAAACAAAATTGGCGTCCTTTTTTTCCCACAAATAGAGATTTCTTTTGGTGGTATTTGATCACCTCTGCGGTTTTTTTTTTGCGCTATAAACAAAAATAGAGCGACAATTTTGAAAAAAAAAACAACAATATTTTTTACTTTTTGCTATAATAAATATCCCCAAAAAAGATATAACATTTTTTTCCCTCAGTTTAGGCCGATGCGTATTCTCCTACATATTTTTGATAAAAAAATCGCAATAAGCGTTTATTGATTGGTTTGCGCAAAATTTAGAGCGTCTACCAAATAGGGGATAGTTTTATTGCATTTTTATTAATATTTTTTTTCTAGTAATGGCAGCGATCAGCGATTTTTACCATGACTGCGACATTATGGCGGACACATCGGACACTTTTGACACTATTTTGGGACCATTGTCATTTTTACAGCGAACAGGGCTATAAAAATGCACTGATTACTGTAAAAATGGCACTGGCAGTGAAGGGATTAACCAGGAGGGGGTGCTGTAGGGGTTAAGTATGCCCTAAGGGAGTGATTCTTACTGTGGGGGGGGGCGTGGCTGGGCGTGCGACATCACTGATCGTCGTTCCCTATGACAGGGAACAGACGATCAGTAACAGGATCACTAGGAAGCACAGGGAAAGGTTTGTTTACCCTTACCTCTCCCCGTTCTTCCTCTCTGTGATTAGATCGCAGGACATCGGCGACGATCGGGCGGCTGTTCCCGTGGGGACGGTCGTGGGGAAGAGGACGGGTCGCGAGCACGCCACTGGCAACATGCTCGCGACCCACGGCTGGGATCTTAAAGGGGACGTACATGTACGCCCTTGTGCCCAGCCGTGCCATTTTGTCGACGTATATCGTCGTGCGGCAGTCCTCAAGCGGTTAACCATTAATATTTCTAGGATTCTCAAAAGCCACAAGTAGAGTGCATATTAGCTAACTACGGGAGTGACAAAAATGTGCATATTGTTTTAAAAAGGGTGATAAGGGTAACATCCACCAGCATTAAAAAAATGACTGCTAGTAGATCTATAATACACCTTACCATCATAGGTGTGCGCACAGGGTGTGCCAGGTGTGCCCAGGCACACCCTAATCACCCTGTGCAGCACAGATTCCCCCTACTGCCCTGGCTCCTATCTTCCCCCCATAGCGCTGCCAGCTTCCCTCCTCTCCTATCGACTGTTGCTGCTGGGATGTTTTAGGAGTGGGGAAGGGGCCAGTAAATATGTAATTTACCTGCCCCTTCCCTTTCTGAATAAACATTGTAAGTGATCGGTAGTGTGTGTTTGGGCTTTGGGGTGCGCACCCTAATGCAATAGGCTGCGCACTCCTATGCTTACCATCATTATAGCATTTACCAGCAGAATTATAATATCCCCACATACTGTATATAATTATATCCCCCACACATGCAGCATAATACAAACCTCTAATAACAAGGTATCTCTCAATCTCAATCAACATTAAGACATTGTTTTTCAACCTTTTTTCAATCAGTCTTAAGGCCCGTACACACGATCGGATTTTCTGGCAGGTATTGTGTGATGGCAGGCTGTTGTTGGAAAATCGGACCGTTTGTATATTCCATCGAACAAGTGTTGTTGGATTTTCCACTAACAAATGTTGGATAGCATGCTTCCAAATTTTCCGCCAACAAATGTGTGCTGTCGGATTATCCGATCGTGCGTACAGAAGTCCGTCGGACAAAACTCCAAAGTACAAACACGCATGCTTAGAAGCAATGCTAACCATGCATGTTTGTACTCTGGAGTTGGTACAAGATATCGCCTGTAGATAACCCGCCAATTTTTTTAAATCCTGACCTCTAATCCTGTACAATCAGAACGGCTTTTTTTAGGGCTCGTTGATAATAGCAGGAAGTATTGCTGCTCCTCTAAAAAGTGATCCATGCCCAGATGGCTTTTCAGTCGAGCAGCAGTACTTGCTGCTGATATGAACGCAGTTCTGATTGTACAAGATCAAGATGTCAGATGAGAATGGGCAGAGTGGTTTGAGATGATAGCAAGGCAACAGAAACTCAAATAACCACTCGTTACAACCAAGGTATACAGAATACCATCTCTGAACACACAACACATGGAACCTTGAAGCAGATGGGCTACAGCAGCAGAAGACCACACCGGCTGAAACTCCTGAAGAAAAGAACAAAAAACAGAGATTACAACTCACACATGCTCGCCAAAATCAGACAATAAAAGAGTGGAAAAACGTTGCCTGGTCTGATGAGTCTCAATTTCAGCTTCAATATTCAGATGGTAGGGTCAGAATTTGGTGTAAACAACATGAAAGCATGGGTCCATCCTGTCTTGTATCAACGTTTCAGGCTGCTGGTGGTGTTATGGTGTGGGGGGTATTTTCTTGGCACACTTTGGACCCCTTAGAACCAATTGAGTATTGTTTAAACATCACGGCCTACCTGAGTATTGTTGCTGACCATGTCCATCCCTTTACAACTACAATGTCCCCATCTTCTGATGGCTCCTTCCAGCAGGATAATGCCCCATGTCACAAAGCTCAAATCATCTCACCACTGGTTTCTTGAACATGACTGTGACATACCTAGCTGGGAGAGAAGCTTATGGAGGGGACTGATGCTAGCCTCTTGCCTATAGGCCCTGGATTTTAAGGGAACAATACTCTTTGCGAGGTGTATGCCTGAGGACCTTGAAGTAATTCAAGTCCATGTCCCCCCCAAACACACAGACTCTGGGAACCCTGTATATGCCATATTATAAATAGCGACGACTTCATAATGTCGGGACTCCTAGATGATGTTTTCACCCATCGTTGTTTGTGTTTATTAACCCTGCTTTGTATGAAGGAGTTTTGTGTTGATGTTTATGATAATGTGTATTGTATAGTCAGTGAGCTAGGAGATGTGAAGTCTACCCTAAGGCCTCGTACACACGAGGCAATCTATTCGTTCAAATCGGTCGGACCGAACGATTTGAACAAATCTGTCTGATAGGATTTTGGTTTGATCGCGTGTACACACGAGCAAACCAAAATCCCCGCCAGCAGACGGCGCGCTGACGTGTCGGTGACGTTGACGCCGCCACGTCGCCGCACCAGGAAGTAAAACACTTCCGCGCATGCGCCGAATCCATTCGGCGGCAGTGCGGGACTGTCTGCTGGTAAGTGTACTAACCAGCAGACATGTCGGGCGGACAGATTCCCACCCGATAGATTTCAAAGCATGCTTTGAAATCTGTCGGGTGGCCAAATCCGTCGGCTCGGCCGTACACACGATCGAATCTGTCTGCTGGGACGGTCTAGCAGACCGTTTCCAGCAGACAGATTTGATCGTGTGTACGAGGCCTTAAAGGTCATATCTCTGAGTCACCTAGTCTGGGTTAATGATTTAGTAAACTAGCTCATGTTAATTAGGTTTCTGGTTACAGTTTGTATTGTAAGCCTGCTGTATATATTTGTGCGTCATCTCAAATAAATCACTTCTTGTTCAGCAACCATACGAGTATTGTCTTGTGTTGTTGTTGTCAGCGGTTGGAATATCTGATATCTATATTCAGACTAGGAGGAAGTGGTATATGACGAAAGCCCTCAACTGGAGTGTGGGATGTTCCGTTACAATGACAATGAGGTCACTGTACTCCAATGGCCTCCACAGTCACCAGATCTTAATCCGACAGCTTCTTTGTGATGTGGTGGAACGAAAGATTTGCATCATGGATGTGCAGCCGACAAATCTACAGCAACTACGTCACTATGGACCACAATCTCTGAGGAATGTTTTCAACACCTTGTTGAATCTATGTCATGAAGAATTAGAGCAGATCTGTAGGCAAAAGGGGGTCCAACACTGTACTGGCAAGGTGTACATAATAAAGTGTCCGGTAAATGTATATTTCACAGAATAAATAGAGAGGATGAATCTCCCCACTAGGGACAAAGACAGAAATAAAAATAAACAAAAAGGACTTTTAAAGCTGAATCTGATTGGCTGCTGTGAGGCACTACTTATGCCCTGTACACATGGTCGGAATTTTCGATGGGAGCTTTTCATTGTATACTTCGACCGTGTGTATGCCTCATCAATTTTTTTCTGTCCGAAATTCCAATAGACTTAGATAGAGAACATCTCTATTTTTTCAACGGAAAAAATTCCTACCGGAAAATCCGGAAGTCTGTATGGAATTCCAATGCACTAAAAACCATGCATGCTCAGAATTAGGTCGACGCATGCTCGGAAGTATTGAACTTTATTTTCCTCAGCTCATCAATTTGGTCTGACCGTGTGTATGCAACACAGCTTGAGCGGAATTCTGTCTGAAAAACCATCCGAGTTTATTCCGACAGAAAAAACGGTCGTGGGTACAGGGCAAGCATAATAGTTTTTGTTTAACCACTTCCATACCAGGCACTTACGCACCTTCCCGTCCAAGCCAATTTTCAGCTTTCAGCACTGTCGCACTTTGAATGACAATTGCACGGTCATGCTACACTGCACCCAAACAAAATTGGCGTCCTTTTTTACCCACAAATAGAGCTTTCTTTTGGTGGTATTTGATCACCTCTGCGGTTTTTATTTTTTGCGCAACAACTAATAAAATACTGAAAATTTTGAAAAAAAAAATAAATTTTTATTTTTTTCTGTTAACTTTTTGTAAATAAGTATGTTTTCTCTTTCAATTACGGGCACTTATATGGCGGCACTGATGGGCACTTATGAGGTGGCACTGATAGGCGGTGCTGGTATGCGGCACTGATGGGCACTCATAGGTGGCACTGATGGGCACTCATAAGCGGCACTGATGGGCACTCATAGGCGGCACTGATGGGCACTCATAGGCGGCACAGATGGGCACTCATAGGCGGCACAGATGGGCACTCATGGGTGGCACAGATGGGCACTCATGGGTGGCACTTATGGGTGGCACTGATGGGTACTTATGGGTGGCACAGATGGGCACTGATAGGTGGGCACTGGGCATGGATTGGCACGGAGGGGTGGCACTGAAGGACACTGTGGGGTGGCACTGATGTACTTTGAGGGGTGGCACTGATGTATATGTTGCCAGTCAGTGCCCATGTGTGTGGGCATCCCTGGTGGTCTAGTGTGGGCATACGAGGGGGGCTGCGCTAATAAACAATCAGTGTGAACCCCCCCTGTCAGGAGAACCGCCGATCGGCTCTCCTGTACTCGCGCCTGTCAGACGCGAGTGAGGAAGAGCCGTCGACGGCTCTTCCTGTTTACATCGTGATCAGCCGTGATTGGACACGGCAGATCACGTGGTAGCGATCCTCCGCCGGAGACTCGTTACCGAGATCGGTGATGCAGGGTGTCAGACTGACACCCCGCATCAGCGATCGACGCGTTGCGCGCCCCCACGGGCGCGCGCAGCATGAAATCGTGCTGGACGTTTGAGAACGTCTAGTCACGATTTCATAACCACTTCCCGGCCGTAAATCTGCTATTGGCCGGGCGGAAGTGGTTAAGATAATTTATTAAAGCAAGCATACCGAGAGCAAGTGTTAAACGACTGTTTGAAATTGCACAGAAAAATGTTAATAACATATAGCAAGGAGACAATGTGTGCATGAAAAATTTCCTTGGGGAGGAATAGTTAAAATAAAGAATCTAGAGGCAAGTTGCTGGATGGTTTTGTATTGTAAGGAGAAGGTTGTAAAGAATAATCAGTGTTTTGAACAGCAGCTCATTGATACATGATTTATAGCACAGATATCCCAAGCCTTTGGCTCCTTTCATCCTCTCTTATTGATTATCTGTTACATCATGTTCCCACAGTGCTGCGGAGCATATTTTGCTAGACATAATTTTAAGGTTGCAGCCGTTTCAGCAAGCTGTCCTTTTAATACTTAATGCCAGTACTTACTAGTCAATTGTTCTCTAGTGACCCGCAGAAAACAAAACCCAGCTATCTAAACCAACTGTAATCATCACCTTTGCTGCCTTTGGGACATCCCAATTCTCTGGCTGGACTTGTACATCACTTTTTGCTGCAGCTACACATCTCTCCCTGAAGCGATATTTCTTTCCCTGCAGCCTGAAATCAGCACAAAAACAGAGCGATACATAAACCATAATGAGCTGTATAAAAAATGCAGCCTGAAATCCATATTGTTTTCTGTCTCTTGTTGCCAGCTCGGTATTAATGCAGAGGTCCGCCTAAAAAATAAATATTAAAAGCCAGCAGCTACAAATACTGTAGCCGAGTAATAAATGGACACTTACCTGTCCAGGGTGCCCGCGATGTCGGCAGCCAAAGCCGATCATTCGCTCAGCCCTCGGCTGCCTCCACCGCCATGCTTGGTGAGGGAATCAGGAAGTAAAGTGTTGCAGCTTAACTGCCTGTTCCCTACTGCGCAATGCGCGATTCGCGCTGCACGTCCTTACCAGTGTTGCCAACCTACCAGATTGAAATTTACTGGCAAGACACCCGAAATGTACTGTTTTTACTGGCATTTTACAAAAGTTACTAAGTTACATTTTTAGGTGCAAATTTCTGAATTTAGGCTACAAACAAGTACATTAGGCAAATAGCAATGTGATTTAATGATAACGGGACAGATTAACAATCATAAATCAAACTTTCATTTTTTAATATTTGGTTGCAAATCCTTTGCAGTCAATTACAGCCTAAAGTCTGAGATGCATAGACATCACCAGACGCTGGGTTTCATTCCTGGTGATGCTCTGCCAGGCCTCTACTGCAACTGTCTTCAGTTCCTGCTCTTGGGGCATTTTCCCTTAATTTTTGCCTTCAGCAAGTAAAATGCATGCTCAATCGGATTCAGGTCAGGTGATTGACTTGGCCAATGCATAACATTCCACTTCTTTCCCTTAAAAATCTTTGGTTGCTTTCGCAGTATGCTTCGGGTCCTTGTCCATCTGTACTGTGAAACGCCGTCCAACGAGTTCTGAAGCATTTGGCTGAATATGAACAGATAATAATATTGTCCGAAACACTTCAGAATTCATCCTGCTGCTTTTGTCAGCAGTCACATCATCAATAAATACAAGAGAACCAGTCCAATTGGCATACATGCCCATGCTATGACACTACCACCACCATGCTTCACTGATGAGGTTGTATGCTTTGGATCATGAGCAGTTCCTTTCCCTCTTCCATACTCTTCTCTTTATATCACTCTGGTACAAGATGATCTTGGTCTCATCTGTCCATAGGATGTTGTTCCAGAACTGTGAAGGCTTTTTTAGATGTTGTTTGGCAACCTCTAATCTGGCCTTCCTGTTTTTGAGGCTCAGGAATGGTTTACATCTTGTGGTGAACCCTCTGTATTCACTCTGGTGAAGTATTCTCTTGATTGTTGACTTTGACACACATACACCTACCTCCCGGAGAGTGTTCTTGATCTGGCCAACTGTTGTGAAGGGTGTTTTCACCAGGAAAATAATTCTTTGGTCATCCACCATAATTGTTTTCTGTGGTCTTCTGGGTCTTTTGGTGTTGCTGAGCTCACCGGTGCGTTCTTTATTTTTAAGGATGTTCCAAACTGTTGATTTGGCCACACCTAATGTTTTTGCTATCTCTCTGATGTTTTTTTTTTTCAGCCTAATGATGGCTTGCTTCACTGATAGTGACGGCTCTTTGGATCTCATATTGAGAGTATACAGCAACAGATTCCAAATGCAAATAGCACACTTGAAATGAACTCTGGACTTTTTATCCATTACTTTTGGGCCCTTAAAAAGTGGGGAGGCACATATACAAACTGTTGTAATTCCAACACCGTAAATACCCTCAAATTAAAGCAGAAAGTCTGCAGTTAAAGCACATCTTGTTCGTTTCATTTCAAATCCATTGTGGTGGTGTATAGAGCCAAAAAGATTAGAATTGTGTCGATGTCCCAATATTTATGGACCTAACTGTATGTTGAAAATGAATTCCTTTAATGTTTTTATCCATGCTTCCCATGTAAAACTGTCTTTCTTTTGTATGTTTATCTGAATATATTGCTTGCTTACACCACAATTTGCAAGGAATACACCTAATCCCTAAACTGCTTCCGCTCCATTATATGGATCACATTGCTTGGTTACATATTTAATTATGACAATTTCCAGTACTAATAGCCTAGACAATAAATTGCTCATTAGTTTGGTAACACAATACAAGCCGTTCTGTTAGTGAATGTTCTGCAGTCTAACTAGGAAATATATCTTCTAAGGTCATCTTTTTGCTTGCCCTGTCTCCTCTCACTGCAAGCAATGAATACCTGACTTATTGGATTCCCATTCATCATCACTATTCTGACAGCTGTACTGTGTTTGCCTAGTGATTCCTGTCTGCATAAACTCTGACTCCTACACCACACAGCCTTCCCTAGTCAGCCACAGAATTCTGTTTACTAAAAGAAGCCCTTTGATTTTTCATTTATTTACCTAAAATTAAGCCACTGAGGTGCCTTAATTTACTGTAGTGTTACAAATGTGCTTAATAAGGCCGATTGTTACCAAGAGAAGTGAACTTTTGTAGACCTTGCATACTGAGAGAAGGAAATGTGTATGAATACATTTTAGCACCTTGGACAGTTTGTGAAGTACTATAGATAGAGTAGAAAATGTGTATGAATAGATACAGTAAAACCTTGGTTTGAGAGTAACTTGGTTTGGGAGCGTTTTACAAGACAAGCTATTTTTTTTTTTATATATTTTTACTAGCTATGTCTTGATATAAGAGTAGCATCATGTCACAGTTGAGTATAAAATAGAAGAGAGGCTCCTCCAAGTGTAGCAATATGGTTACATTTAATGAAGGTACAACATTTAGAAACTCACAAGGTTGATGATTAAAACAGGCACATCTAAGTATGCAGGCATCCAGGGTAAAGCTGTCCACATAGACTCTCCTTCGCACCACTATCGATGTCATCCCTTCCACAAGCGGTTCAAGCCTCGCTTTCAGATCGCTGTACTGCAGGATAGTCTTCCCGGTCACGATTGCAGACTGACAGTGGTGAGAGCCGGTGGTGAGGAGGACGGTCTATGTGGACAGCTTAGGATGCCTGCATACTTAGCCTCTTTTAATCACTAAGCATGTGAGTTGCTAAGAGCCGGTTCACACTTCGGGAGCGACTCCGCAAGGCATCCTGAAGACGCCCTGAGCCACCCCCGAAGTCGTACAAGAACCTTTTTCTAAGTCGGAGCGACTTGCGTCGCTCCTATTAGAACGGTTCTATTGCATAGAATAGGACGCGACTCGTCAGGCGGCCCAGTGTGAACCGGCTCTAAATGTTGTACCTTCAATAAATGTAACCATATTGCCAGGGGCGGACTGACCATTGAGTCACTCGGGCACTGCCCGAGAGCCCTGTGCCACTAGGGGGCCCCATCAGGGTTGCCAGGCTCAGTAAAACCAGGGACAGTATGTAAAAATCTGTGTTTTTTTTACATCTGTCCCTGATTTGTCCGAAACTGACATGCTTTTGATGTGAAAATCCAGAGATTTTAGCTGCCCTGCCTCTGCACTGCCTCCTGGCATGGTGGCCATCTGTAAGCCCGGGGGCCCCATAATCTGCTATTGCCCGGGGCCCCATGAGTTGTCAGTCCGCCCCTGCATATTGCTTCATTTAGAGGCGGCTCTCTTCTCTTTTATACTCTGAAGCTCCTGCTGGATTTTGCTTCTAAGGCCTCGTACACACGATCAAATCTGTCCGCTGGAAACGGTCCGCTGGACCGTTTCAGCAGACAGATTCGATCGTGTGTACGGCCGAGCAGACAGATTTGTCCACCCGACAGATTTCAAAGCATGCTTTGAAATCTATCGGGTGGGAATCTGTCCTCCCGACATGTCTGCTGGTTAGTACACTTACCAGCAGACATGTCGTCCCGCACCGCCGCCGAATGGATTCGGCGCATGCGCGGAAGTGTTTTACTTCCTGGTGCGGTGACGTGGCGGCGTCAACGTCACCGCCACGTCACCGACACGTCAGCGCGCTCTCTGCTGGCGGGGATTTTGGTTTGCTCGTGTGTACACGCGAGCAAACCAAAATCCCAGCAGACAGATTTGTTCAAATCTGTCGGACGGACAGATTTGAACAAATCTGTCCGCTCGTGTGTATGGGGCCTAATCCCCTTCGGAAGGCTGCCATTTGTGGATGGACATTTTTATAGTTACACAACCTATCACATTGCGATAATCTTTTTATATGGACTATAAACTGAAGCACCTATGAATAAATGGTTGTGGAATAAATCATTTGAGTTTCCATTATTTCTTATGGAAATATTCGCTTTGATATACAAGTGCTTTGGTCTACAAGCATGTTTCTGGAACAAATTATGCTTTAATCCAAGGATTTACTGTATCAGTATTTTGGACAGTTCCCAAGGTATGCAACATACAGTACATAGAAAGGGAAATGTGTGTACTAATAAATATCAGTATCTTGGACAGTTCCTGACAAATTTTCAGCAACCTGGACAGTTCATGAGGTATTCTCCATACATATTCCTCATTCACAGGTGCATACCTTGTGCAAGGGCTGTGTATACCTGCCTGAGGGTGTACCAGTGTTCTGTGTGGGTGCATGGCCCCAAACGCAGTGAGTTTATGGACGCGCACCCACAAGCATGTCATGTGCTGTGTCTGTGCAGCCAGTTCATCCCAATTGACATCAATGGGACTGCCTGCACAGGGATGCACAAAACACCTGTGCATCCTTGTGCCGGAAAACTAGGTCCTTGCACAGGGTTCACATTGATACTCCCTGTGTGAACAAGACCATAGAAAAGAAAATGTGTAGGAATAGGTTTCAGCACCTTGGCCAGTTTCTGAGGCATGCACCATACATAGAGAAGGAAGTGTGTATGAATAGATTTCAGCACCTTGGACAGTTCCAGATGTGTGCTCCATACATAGTACTGTAAAGACAAGTTTATAGAAAGTCATCTAGTTATGGTATAGTGCAGCTTCTCTGAAACATCTATACCTTTTCTGTTCATGCTTATGAATAAATGTTGGGATCATAAAAAATATTAATAAAAATGCCATAAAACTACCCCCTATTTTGTAAACGCTATTACTTTTGCGCAAACCAATCAATAAACGCTTATTGTGAGTCTTTTTTACGAAAAATATGTAGAAGAATATGTATCGGCCTAAACTGAGGAAAAAAATAGTTTTTTTATATATTTTTTGGGGATATTTATTATAGCAAAAAGTAAAAAATATTCTTTTTTTTTTAAATTGTCCCTTTATTTTTGTTTATAGCGCAAAAAATAAAAACTGCAGAGGTGATCAAATACCACCAAAAGAAAGCTCTATTTGTGGGGAAAAAAGGACACCAATTTTGTTTGTAAGCCACGTCGCACAACCGCGCAATTGTCAGTTAAAGCGACGCAGTGTCGAATCGCAAAAAGTGCTCTGGTCTTTGGGCAGCAATATGGCCTGGGGGTTAAGTGGTTAAAATGTCCCTGGCCCCGGTAGTTCGCGCACAGAAGCGAACGCACGCGTAAGTCTTGACCACATATGTAAACGCCGTTCAAACCACATATGTGAGGTATCACTGCGTACGTAAAGAGCGTGTGTAACAATTCTAGCCCTAGACCTCCTCTGTAAGGCCGCGTACACAAGATGAGACATGTCCGCTCAAACATGTCCGACGGACCATTTGCAGCGGACATGTCTCATCGGATTTTGGTCCGATGGCGTGTACACACCATGGGACGAAAATCCCCTCTGGCTGAGGACGCGGTGACGTGACGGTGACGTTGACGTCGCCACGTCACCACTCCAGGAAGTAAAATCCATTTGACGCATGCGTGGACAGTTATGTCCGCTGGTGAGTGTACTAACCAGCGGACATATCCGACGGACATGTCTCCGGCAGACAAATTTTAAAGCATGCTTTGAAATTTGTCCGCTGGGAAAACATGTCCGATAGCCCGTACACACGATCGGAGATGTCTGCTGAAACAGTCCGTCGGACCAGTTTCAGCAGATAAATTTGATCGTGTGTACGCGGCCTAACACTAAACTGGTAACCTGTAAATATTTTCAAAGCGTCACCTATGGAGATTTTTAAGTACCGAAGTTTGGCGCCATACCATGAGTATGCGCAATTTTAAAGTGTGACTATTTACTCGGCGTAACATAATTTTTCATATTTTACAAAAAAATTGGGCTGTTTTGTTATTTTTTAACTCATAAAACCATTTTTTTCCCAAAAAAAGGTGTTTGAAAAATTATTGCGCAAATACTGTGCGAGATAAAACGTTGCAATGAGTGTCATTTTATTCCCTAGGGTGTCTGCTAAAAAAACATATATAATGTTTGGGGGTTCTGAGTAATTTTCTAGCAAAATAATGATTATTTGTACATGTAGGAGAGAAGTGCCAGAATAGGCCCGGTATGGAGGTGGGTATAAAAGCCCGGTATTGAAGGGGTTAAGGCAGCGCGGAATTATTTTGTATACCATATCTTTTATAGTTTACAAAAAAAAATGGGTTTATAAAATATTTAAAAAAAAATGTTTGTTTGTACTGTACTGTGTTTTTTTACTGAAAATATGCATTTGATAAATAGCTGCACAAATACCATACAACATAAAATTTGCAACTACCACCATTTTATTATCTATGGTCTCTGCTTTGAAAAAACACTTACTTGTTGTAAGTTAAAGTAATTTTTTGCAAAAAGTGTGCAAAATTAAAAGATTGCCCTGGGTAGACATATGGTTAAGCTGTTTTCTTGGAGTCTTGCCTTAATCTAGAATTGCTTATGCCAGTAAAACAGTACAGTACCTTCCTATATGTTTCAAATGTATCTTTTGTAGTAAAACTAGCATAGCTCTCTAATGATTAAAATACAAAAATAAAGAAAGCAGCTTTAAAAAAAAAAGAAAATGTAATCTTCTGCAGATATGTTGGAGCTGAGTTCTAATACTAAATTGCTATTTTTTAATTAGCTGAACGGCTATATTTAATATGCAAATCATAAGATTAGAACTCAGCAGAGTTCCCTGTCTTCATATGTAATCTGCAATTTACACACCAAATCCAAGTAGCAAAGCTGGGATCTCATCAATGTTTCCATTTCGGGCCATCCTTTTTTTTTAATATAAATAGTAAAATAATGTGTTAAAAAAAAAAAGAAGAAAGGAAAAAAAAAAACTAACAGATACGCAATTGTCGCCAAGTTTCCACAGCAACCAGATGTTTTCCTGCAGGTACACAAAAGCTCTTATTTAATATCTTTTGCGATAAGGGTGTTTACAGAATTCTTTGTGCAGGCTCTAAAAAAAAAAAAGTTAAAATACCCTAATTAGGTGATTCGTATGGTATCTGTCTTCAGAGAAGTTAGTATGAAACAAAGCTGAGAATCATGAAGTGATCTGCATTCCAGAGCATGTTCGCTGATATATACAGTACGGTCATTTAGGTATCTGGTGACCACTAATTAGAAACTCAGAGCATTATGGGCTATATAAATTTGTAAATTTTAAAGCATCACCATAATGAAAAATACTGTATATATAAGCAGATATAAAAGACACAAATAAATTCAGCTTCGTATTCATTATATCATCATTAACCACATAAAGATCAGCCGCCGCAGATATACTGCGGAAGGTTGGCTCTCCTTGGCGAATCTCCGTCATTGTACGTTAGCCGCTTTAAGACCACTAGAGGCTGATGCGCGTGGCCGGCGCCGGGAAGTCCTCCTGAGAGAGACAGAATGGGGACAGAATAGGGATCTGTCAATGTAAACAGACAGATCCCCATTCTATCACGGGAGGAGAGACAGATCTGCTGTTCCTAGTGATTAGGAACAGTGATCTCTCTCTACTCCATTTCAGTACAATCCCCCACAGTAAGAAACACCTCCCTAGGGAACGCTAAACCCCTTGATATTCCCCCAGTGTTAACCTCTTCCCTGCCAGTGACATTTATACAGTAATCAGCGGCTATTTTTAGCTCTGATTGCTGTATAAATGTCACCAGTCCCAAAAAAGTGTCAAAAGTGTCCAATCTGTCTGTCGCAATTTGGCAGTCCCACTAAAAATCACTGATCACCTCCATAACTAGTAAAAAAAAAAAATATAATAAAAATACAATAAATCTATCCCCTATTTAGTAGACGCTATATTTTTTAATCAAAAATATGTAAAAGAAAACATATCGGCCTAAACCAGGCATGTCCAAAGTCCGGCCCGCAGGCCAATCGCAGCCCACGTTCTGGTTTTGGATGGCCCCCCTGGTCATTTTGACATGTATATCTTTTGTGGCCCCCAACGAATCCCTGGGCGCTGGGGCCACTAAAGATGTACATGCTGGCTGCCTTGGAAGGGACAGGAAGGGGGCGGGACAAGTATTTCCTGTTTACACAGCGACCTCTGTAAAAGGAATACCGGTCTCCTGCGCTGCCATTGGACGACTGTTTTGTCCATCATAGGACGCGGGACTTTCTATTAAAGAGGCCGTCGATAAAACAGGAGTTTCTCCTGTATGTCTGTCGGTGCTCGTCCCGCCCCCTCCCTGTCTCCTCCAAGGCTGCAGATGGACATGAATCAGGCTGCACTGATGGCAATGATGAGTCTGCATTCATGTCAAGGGGGTATTGCATTCAGGGCAAGGGGGGAACTGCATTTATGGCACTTGTGAGGCTGCATTGATGGGCACTGACCCTTATTGTGCTTTTTCCTTGAATCTTCCCTCTTAAAGTAAAGGTGCATGTTTTATACGCCAATAAATACGGTATATCCAAATAACAGCATTTCTTTACTCACACACAGCCATAAAGGCAAGAGAATTATTGTTGGGCAGTGTATTAGTGCTCAGACGAACACATTTACACCGAATTTTAATGGTACACAGAATGTCAAGCAAAATGGTCGGCCCTCCCGCATGTTCACTTCATCAAATCTAGCCCTTCTTGAAAAAAAAATTGGATACCCCTGGCCTAAACTGAGGGGGGATATTTATTATAGCAAAAAGTAAAAATTAATGTTTTTTGTTGTCGGTCTTTTTTTTGTTTATAGTGCAAAAAAATAATCAAATACCACCAAAATAAAGCTTTATTTGTGAAAAAAAAAGGACATCAATTTTTTCTTGGGTACAGCGCCGCATGACCATGCAATTGTCAGTTAAAGCGATGCAGTGCCATATCGCAAAAAATGGCCTGGTCATTAAGGGGGCAAATCCTTCCGGTCCTTAAGTGGTGTATTTTAATATTATTTTTTTTATATATTTTCAAAATGGCTGCTTTTTGTTTTTAGCACAAAAAAATTAAACCACAGAGGTGATGAAATACCACCAAAAGAAAGCTCTATTTGTGGGGAAAAAAGGACGTCAATTATGTTTGGGTGCCACGTGGCACGACTGCGCAATTGTCAGTTAAAGTGACGCAGTGCCGAACCGCAGAAAATGTACCAAAAGGGAGAAGAAATGTGGGCCTGACTAGAAGTGGCCTCATTACCAGGATCTATTTACTGGGGCAAAATTGATAAGCGTGGACGGGCCCTTAATTATTTTTTCTGCTTAGAAACTCTTGTCCACAATTACTGGATGAACAATAAATCTTATTTTCTGCAGTTCTGAATGTCATTGGCATGCTTGCTTTCCTTTACATACATTAGATGTATGTACAATTCATAAACAGCTGATTAAGAGGCCCAGCAGTAACAGATTGTTGAATAAACCAGGGCAAAAGATCATTTTCACCCTAAAATGGCCATTCATCAATGCACAAGACTTTCCGTGTCTCTGCCTCAAATGACTGATACTGCATAGGTGTGCTATTTATTCCGGCACAATTAGATTCTTTCTCTTTAACCTCTTACTTCGTTTTGGCATCCCTTTTCTTCATCTTGACAAGACTCTTCGGATTTGCATTCAACCTATTTTTCTCGCTGCTTCAAATGTGGCTTTTTCAAAATCAAACTTTTCGTTCTGCCTCGGGACATAATAAAAGAGTTATGAATTATATATGCCGGGACCAATGAAAAATCTCTCATTTACTTGTGATTAAAAATCTGCTTTCTGTTGGCAGAATGTTCCTTCACTCATGCAGAATTACATTATCAATCACCCAGCTTTAGCTCTCTGCTTGATCCTGTTCTCTTCAGTTTACAATTTCTCACCCCCAGATAAAAGCTTATTGCAGATATATAATATACTTGACTTATCTAGTGTGTAAAATATCATATGAACATTGCCACATGTGCACATGGCTTTTGAAGTCGCAAGTTAGTATAATAGGGGAATGCCTGCTTCAGGCTCATTCAGGATCAGTGCTGATTGTCTTTAAAGTGGAAAAAAAGCCTAACTATAACTATCCTTGCCTACTTTGGTCTGGTCAAGTGAACCCACAGCTCTGGCTCAACTGTCTCTGTGAGCGGCTGCTGCAGGGGAGAGGAGGGAATGCCTAAGCTCCCAGAATTCACAGCCATTGTTGAGCTCTGGACTGGAGTGGATTGAAAATAGTTAAGTCCACAGATATTCTTTTACTATATATGCAAGCAGGGTAGAAGGAGGGAAACTTTTTTAAGCATAGTAAGGGTTTTCTTCCACTTTAAAGAGCAGTTACTAGCAACAAGTGAAACCAGTCAGTGAGCTTCTTATCCGTGACCAGGTTTAAGAGAACTATTTGAAGAAGTCTGGCATGCACATGTGTGCATGTTCACACTCACGTGCGACTGCAGATTCCCATAGGGACCTATGCGCATGTGTGTGCGCGGCAGACTGCGTGCACAGGCAGGGGCGCGTCCCTAGTCCCAATTGGTACCAGATGGCCTGATCAATGCTGACTGGTCTTCAGCTGTTCCCTGATACTCTGAACCCTGCTTAAACCCTGCTTGATACCTGTTGCTGAACTTGGCTTTCCTTGACCCTGCTTTTGGACTCTGTTACATGCTTGATTAGTGGTTCTTGATCCCGGCTTCCTACTGACCCTGCTATTGCCTAATGCGTTGGTACCTTGCGAACCGCCTGCTACCGGACTATCCTAGTGACCAAGCTTCTGTTCCCTGCCTGGCTCAACACTGTCTCCGAGTGCCTGTGCTGGCTGCCTTTCATCCCAGCTCCATTGGGTCCAATGTACTTCTGAAAGTTCCAGCAAGCCACGTATCCTGCACCTGCAAGCTGATTGGAGTTCCCCTTTAACCTCTGCTGATCTAATGAGCATCATTTCAGTTCCTTACCTGATGTTCTGCCTGAATCACCGAGCCTACAACTTCTGCCGCAAGCTCTGAAAGCAACACTTACAGCCACTCATGTTCCTTCTGACCCTAGCCATCATCTTTTCCACCTTCAGTGGGTTGGGCTGGAGATACAAGAGAGGCCAACCTCATCATTTCAGTCTCTTACCAGGTACGTGACACCAGGGTAGACCAGAGGTCACCTTTCTTATTACTATAATTGGACCACCTACCCAACTCCACCCTCCCATAGCCCCCATCGACTCAAAAGAAGACACACTACTCTAAAGTGTTCTATTCGGGGTTCGTTGTGTGGTGTTGTGAGTGTCCGGAGCTGCGATGACGTAATTCAATGCGCGTGGGAGCCCTCCGTTCTGGCAAGTTCCCAGCATGATAGGCCATACCTTCACTGCGCATGCACCGCTGATGTCAACGGCTACATGCAAGGTGAATATCTCCCAAACCTTAGGAGATATTCATTTTACCTACAGGTAAGCCCTCTTATAGGCTTACCTGTAGATACAAATGTAAACCACTTTAAAGCAGAAGTAAACTGTACCAAAATGTGTTTTCAACCCTGCAAGGTAAAGGCATAATGTACTAGTATGCATCCTATACTAGCATATTTCGCAAGACTTAAAGCGGTATTTCACCCTAAACATAATATCTCCCATGCGATCCAGCATACTGGCGTCAGCGCCAGTATGCTGTTTTTTTTTTTTTTTAATAGCACACTTACTGTATTATTGTAGAATTCCTTTTCTGTCCCCCGTGGTGGACGGCGCCAGTATAGCGCGTCACATCTTCCTAAAATACCCGATATGCACTCGGGTAATCTCGGCGAAAATG
The DNA here is from genome assembly GCA_029574335.1 of Rana kukunoris. Taxonomy (NCBI): domain Eukaryota; kingdom Metazoa; phylum Chordata; class Amphibia; order Anura; family Ranidae; genus Rana; species Rana kukunoris. The sequence goes on from CM056054.1 coordinate 37,479,726, forward strand.
CGGCGCCTGCGCACAGACCTAGGAGCTGACTGCGCAGGCGCCGTATTTCTCCGAGTCCTACGGCTATGGCGCGTCACGCCCTCCGAAATAGGACTCGGAGAAATACGGCGCCTGCGCAGTCAGCTCCTAGGTCTGTGCGCAGGCGCCGCATTTTCGCCGAGATTACCCGAGTCCATATCGGGTATTTTAGGAAGATGTGACGCGCTATACTACAGCCGTCCACCGCGGGGGACAGAAAAGAAATTCTACAATAATACAGTAAGTGTGCTATTAAAAAAAAAAAAAAACAGCATACTGGCGCTGACGCCAGTATGCTGGATCGCATGGGAGATATTATATTTAGGGTGAACCTCCGCTTTAAGCCTCGTACACACGCTCAGTTTACTCGGCAGGAACCAGCAAGAAAACTGCTGGCAGAGCTTTCTTGCCGAGTAAACCGAGCGTGTGTACGAGGCTTTCAGGTTTCTCGTCAAGAAAACTGCCTAAAATCTCAACGAGAAAAATAGAGAACCTGCTCTCTATTTTCTCGTTGTGAGATCCTCGGCAGTGTTTTCCTGCCGAGAAACCCGAGAGTACACTTACCTGTTGCCGTGGAAACTTGCGCATGCTTAAAATGATTTTGACGCATGCGTGGTTGCTTCCTAGACATAGGTATGGTGCAGCAAGATGGCGGCGGCGACATCCAATCTGACGAGGCCATGCTCGTCGTACGCGATGATGTCACCACGTTCTTGCCATTCAAAAGAACCGCGGTTCTTTTGAATGGAGTGTCTGTACACTCTGGGGTGGCAAGAGATTCTTGCCAAGAATCTCGTCAGGAAAAAAAATGTTTTTTTCCTGACGAGATTCTGGCCCGTGTGTACAGGGCTTTACCTTAAAATGAAGCCCTAGCGCTGCGCTCCATCCTCGCCCTGTCTTCCTCTGAGCCTGCATCATCTGGCCATCTGATTGGCAGATCCGCGATGACATCACTCCCACACATGTACGCGGGAGTCACGGACTACTGCACGGAGCTCTGAAGGGATGGCACTGGTATGCTGTCTCTTCAGAGAGCATGCGCCAGTGAGGTCACCGGCTGCATGCAGTATGAATATCTCCTACACCATGCAGGATTAGGAGATATTCACTGTACCTACAGGTAAGCCTTATTATACCCAGGGATGGACTGGCCATCGGGACTACCGGGAGTTTCCCGGTGGGCCGATGGCTCAGTGGGCCGGCTTCAGTGACAGCAGACCGCCGCCTCCCTTTGCTCCTCTGTCTCTCCCTCCCCGCAGCACTCACCTGGGGGAGAACAGAGAAGCATTTGGGGGAACAGAGAAGCAGGGGAAGGACCAGAGGAACAGGGGGGATGACAGAGGAGCATGGGGGGGACCAGAAGGAGCACGGGGAGAGGAAACAGACAGGTGACTCAACAGCTATGGCCTGGGAGTTTCTCACTTCTGCCTAATCTTGTCCCATTAGGGGAGCACCAAACTGATTCTTTGCCCAGGGTGAAATAATGTCTAGCTTCCCCACTGGTACTGCCTAGAGTACTAGTACTCTAATAAAGTAGAACCAGTAATGGCTAGTGAAGGAGGAGAGGGGCCTTGGGTTGGCCGGCCGGGGGGGGGGAGTTGTCCAGCCACCATGGGAGAGACCTGTCAAAGTGAGCCAGTCTGGATGAAGTCCAAGTCCAAATTTTTGTCCCAGTCCAGCCCTGCTCGTACCTACACTATTACATAAATAATATGAACTTTATTAATATAAATAGATACAAGCTTTGGGAAAAAATACACAAAGCACTTGCATATCAGCATGCCTAAGCACCGTAAACCCCCCACCTGTTTTGCTAGCTTGATCATCTGACTCTGCTTCCATATATACATTGCCATTGGCAGCTCTCTGTTAAATTTCGTAGCACTCAACACCTTGTCAATTTTATAGACTGCTCTTTAGATTGTCCAATAGTGCAGCAGAAAAAAAGTTTGATCAAGAATCCCCGAAAATCCAATATAAACCATCGAATGAGCTTTACCGTGAAGAATACAAGAGCTTCCAGTCAATGGCGTAACGGTGCAGAACCAAAGACTAGAACAATTAAGGCTTGCATGTTCTGATTCCAGTCAAATAAATGGATGTAGCGTAGAAGGGAAGGACTTGAGCTTGCACAACACTTGGCCTAGAATTTACCAGCAAGCTGTGTTGTTTAGCCATGATTAATGTACAATTCGAAAATAACTGCTGGGGACAAAATACATTGACATCTCTGCTTTTACAGGGATGAAAAGAATTGGATTTCTCAGGAGGCATTGCCTGAAGCCTTAACTAGACAAAGAAAAAAGAAAAAATCAAGTGACAGCGCTTCGAGGCAATTCACTGAAAGAGTTAAACTGCGATTATTAGCACATTACAGCTGGATATCCAATAAAGGTTTTTTTGATGAATTGCTGAAAGTGTCACAGCTTCAACTTTCCCCAAGAGGAAACAATGGATTAGTCAAAATGTAATATTAGCACAAATCTGCCTAGAGAAGATATTACATGAAAGGGAAAAGCTGTATTTCTACTCACAATCTCATCTGTAGCAGGGCTTGAAGACGGAATATAATGACACAAACATCTTATTTGAGATTAATTCTGTTGTATAACAGAATGACAAAAGCCACTGATGTTCCTTCCTTCTGTATCCTAACTCCCATCTGGCCTAACTAACCATGGCTGGGAGGGACAAGCTGGGCTAAACTGCACAGTAACAGGTCAGAGCTGGCGATTTATCACTTCTAACTAGCGCTCTGTGAATTTTAATGTGTAATTATTCTTTTTATTGTGTTTTCAGTAATAAATGGAAAGAACTATAATGGGACCAATATAACCATTTACTTCTATTTACTTTTCTTTCTGATGCTAATTTCTATTTAGGATTTTGTCCTTAAAGTAGAATTCGAGGATACGACAACCTACCCTTAAAACTGCTTCCACCCCCCCCTCTAATACCTATAGTAAGTACCCTGCATAGGGCCGTCTTTAACTACTTCCATACAGGGCATTTTCAGCCCCTTCCTGCCCAGACCAATTTTTAGTTTTCAGCGCTGTCGCAATTTGAACGACAATTGCGTGGTCGTGCGACGTCGCTCCCAAACAAAATTTACGCCCTTTTTTCCTTACAAATAGAGATTACTTTTGATGGTATTTGATCACCTCTGCAGTTTTTATTTTTTGTGCTATAAACAAAAGAAGAACGACAATTTTGAAAAAAACACAATGGGCCAGATTCAGGTAGGAGAGCGGATCTTTATTCTGGAGTAACGTTCGTCATTTACGTTACTCCGGCGAAACTTTAGGAGCAAGTACTGTATTCACTAAGCACTTGCTCCTAAAGTTGCGGCGGCGTAGCAAAAATGAGCCGGCGGAATTCAAATTGGGCGGGTAGGGGGCGTGTATTATTTAAACTAGGCGCGACCCCGCGGCGTATAACGTACTGCGCATGCGTCGACTGTCAGTGCGCATGCTCCAAATTCTGTCAGTGAACGTCAATGACGTCAATCCCCATTCACGGACGTTTTGCGCAAACGACGTTAAACTTTTTCAATTCGACGCGATCACGACGGCCATACTTAACATAGGATTCTCCACCTTGGGGGCATGTTTTTCTTTACGCCGCGTATCGCTTACGGAAACGTCACAAAGTCACTGCGTCAGGCCCGCGTACGATCGTGAATTGCCGTCTCTCGCTGATTTTCATATTCTTGGCGTAAATCAGCGGGAACGCCGAGCGCCCATTTTAAAGTTGCAGTTCCGATACGACGGCGAAATACAATTACGCCGCTCATATCTGAACTCAATCCCGGCGTATCTTGTTTTCTGCATACAGAAAACAGATAAGCCGGCTCAGTGTGAGTTATGCTGGCGAATCACTGATACTCCAGCGTAACTCTACCTGAATCTGGCCCAATATCTTTTACTTTTTGATTTAATAAATGTCATAATTAAAAAGTTTAGACTACGTATTCTTCTACATATTTTTGGTAAAAAAAATCGCATTAAGCGTATAAGTTCTAGCGCCTACAAAATAGGGAATAGAATTATGGCATTTTTTTTTTAGTAGTAATGGTGGCGATCTGCGATTTTTATTGTGATTGTGACATTGTGGCGGACATATGGGACACTTTTGACACGTTTTTGGGACCAGTCACATTTACACAGCGCTTAGTGCTATAAAACGGCACTGATTACTGTGTAAATGTTACTGGCAGGAAAGGAGTTAACACTAGGGGGCGCTGAAGGGGTTAAATATGTTCCCTAAAGTGTGTTCTAACTGTAGGGGGGAGGGGACTCACAAGGGGAGGAGATCAATGTGTGTTCTTCAGTACTGGGAACACACATCAGTCTCCTCACCGCTGACAGGACATGGATCTGTTTACACACACAGATCCATGGTCCTGCCGTGATTGCGGTCAATCGCGGGTGCCCGGCGGACATCACGGCCCCCAGGCACGTGCAATGTGGCGGGGCACTTGCGCCGCCGACTACACGCGCGCCCCCCTAGCGCCCGGGAATGAAAGGACGTCATATGATGTCCAGTCTGAAGCAGGAAAGGTGGTTAAAGTGGGATTCCACCCGCAATTTTTTTTTTTGTCAACAGCTACTAACGGTGTAGCTGCTGACTTTTAATAAGGACACTTACCTTTCCTAGGTGCCGGTAATGATGGGCCCCCGACGGCAATCGCTCAGTCCTGGCGCCTCCATCCTGACTAAGGGAAACAGGCAGTGAAGACTTACGGCTTCACTGCCCGTTTCCTACTGCACATGTGCGACTCGCACAGCGCTTTGTGAATAGGCGGCTGCCTCCTGGGTTACACACAGTTCCCAGAAGGCAGCACGCCCCATTCACCAGAAGACACCGCAACGCAGGACGAAGAAGAAGAGGACCGCGGTGGAGGAAGAGGCAGAAGAGCTACTTCCGCATAGCAACAGCCCTTTCTAGTGAGTATAAATCTTTTTTTTTTTTTCATTTATTTATTTTTTTGGTAAAAAAAAATATATCTGGGTGGAACTCCACTTTAATGTTGATTGGAAGCTGGGCAAAAAAAAGTTCTTGAGCCCCCCCATGCAATTTTGCTCATAACTAGAGTTAGAAAGTACTTAGAAACACATATACTTTGTCACATTGGGTACAGAATTGTAATAATTATAAATATGGTGAATAGGGAATATTACTGCGCTGCCAAAGTGAACGTGACAAAAAGCTGCTGACATAAACAAAAATACTATTTGTATACGAAAATTTAAAAGAAATGTGCAACCCAAGGGAATTAAATGTGCAGGAATATTAAAAAAACGAAGTGTGTACTTCTTGGAATGTGCAACAGTGGTGTTGCCACTAATTAAAACATATGTGTATGAAATCAGACATACAAACAGATCCTGCACTCATCCATGAATTGTCGTTGTAACATTGAGGCCGGATTCACACCTATGCGAATTGAGTGCGGCTTAAACCTCATCCAATACGCAGAACATTTCTAAATACATTGGCCCAGATTCATAAAGCAATTACGCCTGTCTAACTGGTGTTAGACAGGAGTAATTTCAAATTTTGCGCGCCGTATCACTAGTTTGAATCCTCAAACCATGATACGGCGGCTTCGGGCTTCGATCCGAGAGGCTTACGTCTTCGTAAGTCTTCGGATCTACGCTGCGATATTTTTGCGGCCGCTGGGAGGAGTTCGCGTCGTTTTGATGCGTCGGGATATGCAAATGTGTTTTTATGGCGATCCACGAAGATACGAGCGGTCTTCGCAATCGCTTACGTCTATTTTTTTTTACGTACTGTTAGACCAGCTTTTTGCTGGTCTAACGGTGCGTAGCCCATGTTAAGTATGGCCGTCGTTCCCGCGTCGAATTTAATTTTTTTTTTTTTTTTTTTACGTAACTCGTTCGGGAATAGAAATGTCCGTAAACGACGCTACTCAAACAACGAATGACGTAACGACGTGATTTCGCGCAATGCACGGCGGGAAATTTGCGAACGGAGCATGCGCAGTTCGATCGCCGCGGGAACGCGCCTATTTTAAATCCTTCACGCCCCCTACTCGCGTAGATGGATTGCGACGGGAGAAATACACTACGCCGCCGTCGTTTACTGGACAAAATCTACCTGGATTCCATGTAGAGCCAGGTAAAAAACGGCGGCGTAGTGTATTTCTGATACGTTACGAGAATCTAATTCTCTCTGAATCTGGGCCATTGTTTTCAATGAGGCTGGTTCACATATGTGCGACGCATTCGCATTGCAGAAAAAATGTGTGCGTATTTTATGACTTGCGGTGCGGCTCAGGTGCGAATTCAGGCCCATTATCTTCTATGGGTACGCAGATGATTCGCAGATGTGTTAATTTCTCTTCAGGATTTCTTCTCATTCAGCTCAATACACTTCCCCCCTCCCCCTCCCCTCTCCCAGGTCTCCACATTCGCAGCTAATCTGCAGTTAAAACGCAATGGATCTGCTGAACAGTCTTATCTCTCTGCAGAGATTAGAGAGCTGAAATTCGCACCGCACAATTGTAAATCCAGCCTAAAGGTGACAATAAAAAAGTGAAATGATCACTGGTAGTGCATAAATCAAAACTCATGTGAATCAAACATATATAGGGACCATTGAAAAGTGCAGACGATACTATACAAAATGCACATATAAACGAAAGTCCAAAAATAGTGCAAATGTGCTGAAGTGACAACTCATGAAATAAGAGTTATTAACTCAAACACCATGTAATAGAGTCCTCCAGAAATACTGCAATAAATACGTTGCAGGTGCTTTGATGTGGGCAGTGCTGTGCTGCCCCAGGTGTCCTCCCTCTCGGTCTCAGGCTTGTATCCTCGCTGGCAGGTGAATACTCGCATAGAGATGCTCTACTTTCCCGCTCTCTTCAGTGCCAAGAGGAAGAACGTTCCCAGGTGGTGGGAAGCGGATTGGAACACCTGTCCATTTTTATTGCTGTTAAGGAGATCCATTCTCTCTATTTCTCCTTTGGACCATTCTCATTGAAAGTAAAAGAAAATCTCACAGTCTGAGATGACACAAAAACAATAATAGAGTGGAAGTCTTCCAATTGGGACATTAGTTCTGGTGATCCTGGTGACTCCGAAGCATTCCCTCATTTCGGAGGGATTTCCTCTCACCTCCTTGTCTTGGTTAATGGACAGGAAGTGAATGGAAATCTCCTCAATGGACACTGATGGCAAAAAAACACTGAGAGGGGTTATAACTCCCTACTACAGGGGTCCTCAAACTTTTTAAACGGGCCGCAAGTTCACTGTCCCTCAGACCGTTAGAGGACCGGGTCCTTCAATGCCACCCACCCAAAAAAAAACCTGAAAGTCCCCAAACCCGTGCCCATCATTGCCGCCTCACCGTGCGCATCATTGCCGGCTCACCATCATTGCAGCCTTACCATGCTACCATTGCAGCCTCACCGTCACTGCCGCCTTACTGTGCCCTAATTGCAGCCCCCTCACCATCATTACAGGCCCCCCTCACCATCATTACAAGTCCCACTCACATCATTACAAACCCCCCCTCACCATCATTACAGCCCCCCACACCATCATTACAAGCCCCCTTACCATCATTACAGGCCCCCCTCACCATCATTACAAGCCCCCCTCACATCATTACAAGCCCCCCTTACCATTATTACAGCCCCCAACACCATCATTATAGCCCCCCTTCCACCATCATTACAGCCCCCCTCATCATCACTGCAAGCCCCCCTTATGATCATTACAAGCCCCCCTCGCCATTGCAGCCCCCCTCACCATAATTACAAGCCCCCTCACTATTGCAGCCCCACACCATCATTATAAGTCCCCTTCACCATTGCAGCCCCCCTCACCATCATTACAAGCCCCCCTCATCATTGCAGCCACCCACCATCATCACAAGCCCCCTCACCATTGCAGCTCCCCTCACTATTATCACAAGCCCCCTTACCATTTCAGCCCCACACCATCATTACAAGCCCCCCTCACCATTGCAGCCCCCCCCCCACCATCATTACAAGCGCCCTCACCATTGCCGCCTTACTGTGCCAAACAATGTCTCATCAGTCAGTGTGTACATCGGGACATGCTGTGTCAGGAGCTCACTGAAAACTTTGGGCACGCTGTGATAGTAGTCCCGCTGTCCTCCTAGACTAGCTCATGTGATAGACAGAACATTGCATCTATGACAGAAGTTGGTCTAGGAGGAGGGCGGGACTTTTATCACAGTGCGCCCAAACTTTTCAGTGAGCTCCGTAACACGGCAGTCTACCGCTGTGTCCATTGTGTGTTACAACCGGCCCTGTGTGTGGTGGGCCAGATAAAGGTCCTCGGCGGGCCGTAGTTTGAGTATCCCTGCCCTACTATATCCAAAATGAAGAAAAAGTTTTGCCTTTACTTCTACTTTTCTTTTTATTTCCACAGAAGTAAACACACCCTATTCTGTGATGCAGTAAGGCAGTGCATGATGGCATATGAAGTTTCCTGAAAGGTCACAAGATGCCGTAGGAAGTGATGGGCTCAGAATGGATTTTTTCACATTTTCAACAGGGAGGTTCAGATTCAGAGCTGCCACAGACAAGGTAAGTGAGAGATAAGCACATTCAGGCCGCGTACACACGAGGGGATATGTCCGCTGAAAACGGTCCGATGGACCGTTTCAGCAGACATCTCCGCTCGTGTGTATGGGCTAGCGGACAGATTTCTCCACCCGACAGATTTCAAAGCATGCTTTGAAATCTATCCGGTGGGAATCTGTCCGCCCGACATGTCTGCTGGTTAGTACACTTACCAGCAGACATGTCGGCCCCCACCGCCGCCGCGCCGCTGCCGAATGGATTCAGCGCATGCGCGGAAGTGTTTTACTTCCTGGTGCGGTGACGTGGCGGTGACGCGGCGGCGTCAACGTCACCGCCGCGTCACCGCCACGTCACCGCGCCGTCCGGCGGCGGGGAATTTGATCCGATGGTGTGTACACGCCATCGGATCAAACTCCCGATCGGACATATCCGATGGAAATGGTCCGCGGACCGTTTTCATCGGATATGTCCGATCGTGTGTACGAGGCCTAAGATGGCTTGGGCAGAAAAGGCCTGAGAAAGGGGCTTCTATTTATTATAAAAAGCGAAATGCTGCCTGAAAAGGTGAACTTAGCCTTTAAATCTTGACTGTGAGATCAATTACATTTTCATCCAGGATCTCCTATGTCTTACAAATCAAGACAATCCATTTCAAGCACATTCACATTCCACTTCAAGTTGAAAAATGAATAGGCAGAGGTTTAGTGAAAAACGTATTTTAAAAGATCAGTACATGCAAATATGCTACTGAAATGATATGCAGAACTTTCAACAAGAAAGGGAAGAACTGGGATTTTTTAGGTGCCAGTAACCTAGGCTACAACATCAGACAAAATTCATATAGTTTATTTATTTAATTCATGTTAAAAATATTAACCACAAAGCTCCGGAAGGTTTTACCCACTTCCTGACAAGGTAATTTTTTGCGATACGGCACTGCGTTGCTTTAACTGACAATTGCGCGATCATGCGATGCTGTACCCAAATAAAATTGGCATCCTTTTTTCACACAAATAGAGATTTCTTTTGGTGGTATTTGATCACCTCTGCAGTTTTTATGTGTTGCGCTATAAACAAAAAAAGACAGACAATTTTGAATAAAAAACAATATTTTTTACTTTCTGCTATAAAACATTAACAATAATTATTTAAAATAAAAATAAAAAATCTTCATAAATGTAGGCCAATATGTATTCTGCTACTTGATTTTGGTAAAAAATCCCAATAAGCGTATGTTGATTAGTTTGCACAAAAGTTATAGGGATATATTTAAGGACTTTTTTTTTGTTTTTACTAGTAATAGCGGCGATCAGAGATTTTTAGTGGGACTGCGACATTGCGGTGGACAAATCTGACATAAAGTGACAGTTTTTGGAGACCAGTGACACCAATACGGTGATCGGTACTAAAAAATGCAAGGATCACTGTATAAATGACACTGGCAGGGAAAGGGTTACCATACATGACAATCAAGGGGTTAAAGTGGAGTTCCACCCATTTTTTTATGTTTGTCTGTGCTGCATGCCCTAATCTCATAGTGTTCAGAATGGACAATTTTTATTTATTTTGTTGCTTGTAAATACCTTTATTTTGTAGTCTTTCTTCACTTCCTCCTCCTTATTAGCCTGGGCTATTAAGTCACAAGGCTGTTTGCAAGGGTTTCTGGGATAGGCATCATGTTTCCCAGTAGTCCTTGCAAACCTGACTGAAACCTATTACATTGCTTGTGCAGCACTGAGCATGTGCGAGATATGCAAAGCTCAAATCCAGGAAGTTATACAGTCTGGCTTCATGATGCCCACACTTAAGATGGCCACGGTCTATTTCTAGATTATAAACTAAATGCTGTAACAACCTAACAAAACGGACCTTAGTTTACATACTAACTTTACTAGAATACATTAAGATTGTGTATTACAGGGGTATTTATATTTAAAAAGTGAAATTGTGGGTGGAACTCCCCTTTAAGTGTATGCCTGAGAGGTGCTTTCTAACTGTGTGGGGGACTGATACACTGGAGGAAAGAGAGATTGTGTTTCAGATTAGCTGAAACACAAGATCTCTCCTTTGCTGGCTGACATATCAGCGGTTTGCCTTGTTTACCTAGGCACACCGCTGCTCCACCTCTCCAGAGAACGATTAGTGGGTTGCGGCGGCCATCACAGCTGCCAGATCCGCTGATTGGCTCCCGCTGTGTCCAATCACAGCGGGAGCAGTGCTCCAGTTGCGCACGACCCCTACACCTCATGCACGAAATCACGCACAGGTATGTGATGTTGCGTAGCTTGGCCGCCCTGCCGCAGTATATATGCGGTGGGTGGATCAGAAGCGGTTAAAGAAATAAAATCAGCTTAACACCATTCGATAATTTCAAATTGAGTATCTACAATTAGATTTTTTACAGATGGTTATCATGGTGTAGCAATCCTGACATGTTTTGCCAATTTATAGACTTCCTCAGGAGATATATGCTGCCACACCTCAGCAGATATATCAAACATAATGTAATAGGCTGTGCACACTTACGGGAGGCAGGAAGAGGTTATTTCCAGCAAAGATGGATGCACACTCAAGGCCAGATCATGGTGCTGAAAGCAAGGTTTATTTTCATAAAAGTTATCCTCATAATACTGACATTTTTAAAGAGGCTGGAGAAAGAAGTACAAATGCATTAGTCAAAGTGTAGTTACTTCTTATCTTAAAAAAAAAAAAAAAATATATATATATATATATATATATATATATATATATAATTATATTTTTTTTTTTTACATAAGACAACATGTTTAAAGTTTACAAATTCTTGAAAAACTTGATCCATTTTTAATAAACATACAACTCAAACATATGTCTTCTTTTGTGAAAGTTCTTGAGCCTCAAGCACAATTTGCAGAGTCTTGTCTATAATAGTGCCATAGGAATACCAATAACTTTTATTTCATGGCAGCACCTGTTCTGCCGGGCTATCCATCAAGGCTTTACCTAGTTGTTAAACAGACGTTAATTGTGTTAATAAAAAGGTGTAAAAATGATGGACTGGATATTGCTGGCAATAAAATATTTATTTTTGGTAGGCAATTCACCCAAAACTATCAGAATTTCATGCCTAATAAATTGTTCTCTGCTTCCAGGTGCAACATAAAGGAAAATAGACCAGAACCGTTTTCAAAATAAAACACATTTAATTGGTACTAACATCAAGGTACATGGGCAGCAAAGTATCTAAATTGTTAGTATTTTGGTTTGGAGCACTGGGGTAATTGCTTCTATTAGCACTAAGGGTACTGTCAGCATGGAGTATGTATGTTTTACATGTGTTTTTTGGTTCTTTATTTTTTTTTCCAGAAAATATGCTAGTAGGTAAATTAGTTTTCATTCTACATTGACTCTGATATGTCTAGAATGCAGGGCTATTTCAGCTATATGAGACCCTGCCCACAGGTGCCACTTTATTGTGCTGTCTTGTATCACTGCAGATTTTGTGGCGATGATGTATACATATCAAATTATATCAGTAATTACATTTTGTTGCGTCCAAAGTGTTAAAGTGTAAATATAACCAAAGCCTTTTTTAGTTTTGGATAGGGTAGGGATGGGTTTAAAAGCCCTGCCAACTTATCCTTCTCTGTCTGTACCCCTGTGGGAGGACTGCCCTTCGCGTCCGATCTGCCATAATTGCAAAGAAATATCATGTCTCTTGTCCTGCCAGACAAGGTCTTGATTTTCCTGTCACCATACCCAGCCTGGGATTAGATTTTAAAAGCAGGCGCAGCAGACTGACTTTCGAGATCAGTGTGTTCCTTGTTAGTATATGAGTATGGCAGCAGAACTGACCGGCTCATTGTGCTGCTTCTCCCTTTCCCAGTCTCAGCCCTTCTGTTCAGTAGATTGCAAGAGGCTGATACAGATTGAATTCATGTATTTACACAGATTTCATGTTCCAGCCTTTTTTTATGTTTATTAAAAGTCAGCAGCTACAAAAAGTGTAGCTGCTGGCTTTTAATAAACAGACACTTACCTGCTCCACGGTTCCAGCGACGTGCCGGCCGGGGCTCCGCTCCTCTCCTCCCCTCTCCAGCCAGCATCTTCATTCTAACTGTGGGCACCCAGCCTTGACAGCTTTCGGCTTCACGGCCGGGCACCCACTGCACATGCGCGAGTGTCACTGCGCATGCGCGAGCGGTGCTGCGTCATTCGATTGGACAGGCGATCACCTACAGGGAGGGGCTGCAGTAAGGCGATTAAGCTATTCGCCTTACCAGCCCCTCGGCGGAAGAGTACAATAAAATAGAATATAAAATAATAAAACAATAGAATGAAAATCAAAGAATAGTAAAGAACAGAATAGAATGTAATCAAATACAATAATACAAATACAAATACATACAATCAAATCCGGTTGAAATAATTTCAAATTCGGTTGAAATAATTTCAAATTCGGTTGAAATAATTTCCAATCCGGTAGAAATAATTTCAAATTCGGTTGAAATAATTTCAAATTCGGTTGAAATAATTTCCAATCCGGTTGAAATAATTTCAAAATCAGTTGAAATAATTTCCAATCCAGTTGAAATATTTTCCAATCCGGTAGAAATAATTTCAAATCCGGTTGAAATATTAACGATAGCGGATGAGATATTATTGAATTCTGTTTAAATATTTTCGAATCCGATCAAAATATGATCGAATTCGAATCCGGTAGAAATATTATCGAATCCGGTAGAAATGTTTTCTAATTCGACCGTTTTTCGAATTCGGTTGAAACCGATCGAATTCGACCGGGTTTTCGAATTCGGGCGAAAACGATCGAATTCCGAAACGGAATAGACACATCGCCCAGAGGCGATTCAGTTCGCATGTGCTGCGCTATATACGTTTTTCACTCACTCATGCTATCTGTTATGCCTTGTACACACGATTGGTTTTCCTGGGCAAATTTTTTCCCCCTACACGCGGCCGGTTATCCTGGCAGGAAAACTGCCATGAGAGCTTTGGCGGTGAATCCCGGCAAAATCCCTAGCAAAACTGCAGAGAAAAATATCGCCGGAAATCCCGGCAGGAAAATAGAAGGCATGCTCTCATTTTTCCTGCTGGGATTCCCAGCGGTTTTCCTTTCAGAAAAACTGCCATGGAGCATACACACGGCCAGTTTTCCCAGCCAAAGGCTGTCATGGCAGTTTTCCTGCCAGGAAAACTGGTTGTGTGTACAAGGCATCAAACTGCAAGTACCTGTTTGCTTTAGTTCAGTTTGCATCTGCCCTGGTGTGGTAGCCAGACTCTATAGCATTGTGTTTAAGTCCTGGTAACCAAGAAAGTCTGCTTGCCTTAAGGGCAAGGGGGCTGCTATAGGTGAAGCGCACAGTAGCCAGCTATAGTGTCTGACCACCTGTGTTGGGGTAAATATGACATTCGTGAAAGATGTATTAATGAATAGTGTTGAGCAGAATATGCCATATTCGATTTCGCGATATATCTCGAATATATAGTCGAATATTCGAGATATATTCGCTAAATGCGAATATTCGCGATATTTTTTGGAAATGAAATGATTGCGAAATTTTGCTATTGCGAATGCGAAATTTCGAGAAATGCGGAAAAGAAGCACTCTGATTGGCTCAGAATATTCGTGATATATTACAATACAAAATAATTGTGAATATTCGGCAAATGCGGAAGGAGCACTCTGATTGGCTCAGAATATTCGTGATATATTACAATACAAAATAATTGCGAATATTCGGCAATATAAAACGATCGCTTTAGCTACTCGGCCCAGGGTCTCTAATCATACCAGCAATGCTTTTAGACGTCGAAGGAGATCACTAGGATGTGATCTGTTTTAAAAATGAAACTGAAATAATCGCTCTGAGGCGGAAGATAGGGCGGAGAAAATAATCACGCGATATCGCTATTGCCGAATAATCGCATTGCGATTTTTCGGCAATATAAAATTATCACTGCAGCTACTCGGCCCAAGGTCTCTAATCATACCAGCAATGCTTTTAGACGTCGATGGGGATCTCTAGGATGTGATCAGTTCTAAAAAAAAAATAGAAAAAATACGAATATTCGAAATAGCGAATATTCACCGCGAAATTCGGAATATATCGCGAATACTCGAATATGCCATATTCGAGCCGAATATTCGCAATACGAATATTCGTGAGCAGCATTAGTCAGCATTAGTCTGTTTTTAAAGTTCATCTTAAGGGTGTGGTTAGAACCATCTTAGTTATTGTTAAACACTGAATATTTTGATACTTTCATTTTTATAAATGTTACCTACAATCATTATAACTAAAAGGGCCCATTTGATCACTTTTTTAATGATATATTTTATATATATTTTACACTAGGGCTGTTACTGATCAAAATTTTTGTGTTCGATTAATCGTTTATTTTTTTAATCGATTAATCGACTATTTTCGATTAATTATAACGAACATACAGATCCAACTACTGGTACTTTTAGCTGATCTCCTTGCAGGCCGATTCCCAGTGCAGCTACCAACCACTGGAAAAACACACAACGGCAGCGCTCGATGGGAATAGCATTAAAACTTTTATAGTCTTCAAATAGGTAACAAAATAAATATTCCACTGGAGATAAAATCGATGTAGCTACATAAACTGTAAAAATGGTGCGAGTAATACCAAACGGTACCAAAACCAGTCATAAAAACATGTAGCTAAGTATGAAACTGGTATAAAAATGTGTACAACGATACCACTGCTGAATTCAGATGAGGAGAGGTTAACATCAGTCCGTCGGCATGTAGATGTCCCGTGAAGGGAACTATTAACTCCCAGGGGATGGCTGTAGAATCCCAGGTTGATAGAGGGAAGTGATAGAGGGAAGTGTAACAGCCCTTGTGTGTGGCAGATAGTAAGGTCCCGCCGGCATGCAGATATGAAGGCACAGCAAAGGAGCCCTTCAGATGGACACGGCAAGCCCAGCCGGTGTCCGTGACGTTACCAAATGACGGAACTCCCTGTAGGCCCAGAAGCTGGGGGAGAGACGAGTACCAATCAAAAGAATTTTAATCGATCAAAAAGATTTTGATCGATCAAAAAAATTAAAGATTAATCGATTAATTAAAAGTAAATTTGCACAGCCCTATTTTACACCCATTGGATTCACATTGAAATTTGTTTTTCATATTTTTATCTATTTCCTCCAGTTTACTGCTTATATGTTTATATGTTTATATGATCAATAAATACTGACATTTATGACTAATCGACTTGGAAGCACCGTTTTAGGTAACAGGTACCTCTGCTGACCACACATTGGTTACATTTTGTGACTTTATTCTCTAAAATACTGAATATAGTTAATGTGTAATCTCTAAGGCCGCGTACACATGAGGAGACATGTCCAATGAAAACGGTCCGACGGACTGTTTTCATCGGACATGTCTCCTGGGATGTTTTGGTCTGATGTGTGTACACACGATCAAACCAAAATCCCTGCGGACAGACAGCGCGGTGACGTGGCGGTGACGTTGATGCCGCGATGTCACCAAACCAGGAAGTAAAATGCTTGCATGCGGGGGATTTCAGTCCGCTGGTTAGGTGTACTAACCGGCAGACATGTCCGACGGACAGTTTTCCAGCAGATACGTTTTAAAGCATGTTTTAAAACATTTGTCTGCTGGAAACCTGTCTGCTAGCCTGTACACATGATCGGATATGTCCGCTGAAACTGGTCTGCAGACCAGTTTCAGCAGATATGTTCGATCGTGTGTACGCGGCCTAAGTAAAATCTTTTTCTTGGTTTCTTGGTTTTGCATAGAGTGGAAGGGTTAAAACATACAGTATGTAGGGTGGCACTGCGCTGACAATCCGTTCACCTCTGCAGCCAAGGGTTCGGATCCCGGTCTCGGCTACATGTGAATTGAGTTTGGTGGTCTCAGCCCGGCTCCCGGTGGGTGTGCTATGCAAGGTACGCCTGTGCTTAGTACGCCCACCCCCCCCCCCCCCCACAAAAACCACCACACTTGCACGCACACGAAATTGGTTTAACAAGCACGCACGTTGGCCATGCAGTCTCCTAAAAAAGAGAGGCGAAGGACCCACGGGGCTGGCTGGGTGGGCTAGACCCCCTCACTCCCTCATAGGGGGAGTTCCTCTGCCCCATTGAGGTCCTGTTGGGCCCCAGTTGGGCTCCCAAGTGGAGCAGGTAGGGCAGGGTGAGTGGGAGGCCCCCCTCACACCCGCCAGTGCCACCCGGAGGCATGGAGAAGGATGGCAGATTGCCTCTGGGGGGAGGGTCTGCCTACTCCCAACTCCTGCAGTCCGGCTCCTCTCTCTCGAATTCACGCACAAAAATACACTTTAAAAAATAAATAAATAAACATATGTAAAGTTTTTATTGCTATCTGAATTCCCAATAGGGAGATTCGCCTCTTTGTTTATACTGGAAACCATTCTTACCCAAAAGCAAAGTAAGAGGAAGACTAAAATTTTAGAGTTGTCCCCAGAACAAAAGGTAAGGTGACCTCCACTAATGGGGACACCTTTTCTGAAGACAACAAAGAGGGGAATTTACTTCACTTTGGGAGATTTCCCCTATGTACCTTTTGCATCTCTAGGGCAGTAGTTTAACCACTTCAATACCGGACTACTGTAATATGACGTCGGCAGGAGGGATCTTGCTCGGGACCAGGTGCGTGTGCCCGGCGGCCGTGATGTCCGCTGGGCACATGCGATTGGCCGTGATCACAGGAGGACAGTGGATCTGTGTGTGTAAA
Source organism: Rana kukunoris (assembly GCA_029574335.1). Classification (NCBI taxonomy): domain Eukaryota; kingdom Metazoa; phylum Chordata; class Amphibia; order Anura; family Ranidae; genus Rana; species Rana kukunoris. Next base: position 37,497,081 of record CM056054.1, read on the forward strand.
CAGGAGACCGATGTGTGTTCCCAGTACAGAGGAACACAGATCGGTCTCCTCCCCTTGTGAGTCCCCTCCCCCTACAAATCACTCCCTAGGGAACATATTTAACCCCTTAATCACCGCCTAGTGTTAACCCCTTCCCTGCCAGTCACATTTACACAGTAATCAGTGACGTTTTATAGCAGTAAAAGCTGTATAAATGTGAATGGTCCCAAAAATGTGTCAAAAGTGTCCGATATGTCTGTCGCAATGTCACGGTCACAATAAAAATCACAGAGTGCCGCCATTATTAGTAAAAAAATAAAAAATGCCATAAATCTATCCCTTATTTTGTAGACGCTATCAATTTTGCACAAACCAATCAATATAAACTTATTGCGATTTTTTTTACCATAAACATGTGGAAGAATACATATCGGCCTAAACTAAGGACATTTTTATTTATTTTTTTAAATTGTGATATTTATTAAATCAAAAAGTAAAAAATATTATGTTTTTTTTTTTTCAAAATTGTCACTCTTCTTTTGTTTATAGCGCAAAAAAATAAAAACCGCAGAGGTGGTCAAGTACCACCAAATGAAAACTCTATTTGTGGGGGAAAAAACATAAAGATTTCATTTGGGTACAGTGTTGCATGACTCACTTTTGTGAGATACTGTATAGAGTGTATATATATATATATATATATATATATATATATATATATTTATGGTCGTGGCCCTCTGACCGAGAGTGATGTGGATCACATAAACACGCGACAAGACTTACAACATAAATAGACCTGAAGTGTGCCTTGGTGGTCTGGTCAGTATGCCAAGAAAAGGGGGCATACCCAAAGTAAGTAATGGGTAGTTGTTGAAGAAGGATATGCTAAGAAGTGCCCTGAAAAAGGTTAGGGCGGGAGGGTGTTGAATGCGATTGAATGCGCAGACTCACGGACATGAGGTGAGCTGGGAAGAGTCGGCCCAGTGACGTGTAGTACTGCACACTGAACCGACAAAGAGCATGTGTGAGTGGGCTGCTTAAATACCCTCCGGGCTTCTCCCATAAACTCAGGCCACCATACTGGCCTTCTTATATATATATATATATATATATATATATATATATATATATATATATATATAATGTTTATATATACTAATGCATTATGTATGTCTCCTATATCCTTAGCACAAAAACATTACAGTAAAACATTACGAAGATCAGTAAATTAAAGGGTCACTAAAGGGAAAAAATGTTTTTGCTAAAATGACTGTTTACAGGGTATAGAGGCATAATAGTTAACTGATTCCTTTTAAAAATTATTAAAAACAGATAAAAATCAATCATATAATGTGCCTGCAGTTTCACTTTCGTTTTTGCATCTAGCTACGTTTTTGCATGTAATTTAATGCCTCTGTGCTGGACAGTGCCATAGAGAGTGATGGTTAGGAAAACAAAACTAGAATCTCCCAGTATTGTGGTCATCAGGAAACAGACAACCAGGAAGTGTCCAGAACAGAGCAGAATTACAGCAACATCAGAGCAAAAACGAACAATGAGGACATGAAAACAGGACTGCGGTAAGGTAAAGGAAGCTATTTAGCTAAAAAAAAAAAAATCCTTTAGTGTCCCTTTAAAGATATGTATGTTTTCTTGGCAAAGTAAACAGACCTTGAGGAGAAACATCACCCAATGACCAAAGTCACTGAGATAAAAATGTGGCAGTTACTTGCCTAGCACTGCTAGAAGAAACACAAGCAAAAAGAACGGGGCTTTTTAGTCAAGGTGAGCGACAAAATGAATACCTACATTTTCAGGAGTTGTATCTGAAGTTGAGTCTTTCAACTTTTACAGAGTTTAACAGGGGATTGGATGAATGTATAGGTAAAGCAAAACACATCTTTCACTGCAAAGAAGAAACAGATCTGTCAGTTTATGCATATCTGTCAAAGTTAAAAGACATACTTGTGATCTAAGTTTACCGAAAAGGACAAATGTTCAACTTTTTGGTTTTAGTCTTAAAACTAAATGTAAAAAAAGTAGCGGTTCCATAAAAGAAAACTCAATCCCATAAAATTTCACACAATGCTTCTCTCACATAAATCAGATTCCTTTCCACTGCAGCCGGGAGACTTTGAAGAATAGAAGCTGTAGCCAGCGGTAAAAATAAAGTCTAAATTCATAGCTTAAAAAAGACTTGTCCTATTTTTACTAAAAAACTGCTCCTGAATTGTTGCTTTAGGGAGAGTGCATAAAGTAATTTGTCACCCCCTGTCCACAAAACAATGTTATGCTTGGAATATGAATCAAGGAAACAACTCAACTGAACCTAGAGCCTCTTGTTTGTCCTTCTAAGTCTATGTGATGTATACCTCCCAGGGCTTATTTGCATTCACTTGTGAAGATGCCTGTACAGAAATACAAAGTAATAAACACAAGTAGAAAGTTTACATAAAAGATTCTAGGAAGTCTTAACAAAGGAGTATTCTCATTGCTTTGTTCAGTTCAATGCAGTCTTTTATATATCACCAATCATTCAAAAACCCAAGCCTACATCTATCCCTTGCTATGATTTGCAAACTAAAGGGCCAGCCCTGGCCACTTTAAGTGTTTCCACCTTTTCCATTGCTTACTCAATAATTTAGGATACATAAAAGATCCAAAAAAGACAGTGGGATACCCAAAAAAGGCCACAAGTGTTCAAACTCCTGAGTTCAAGCAGAGTTACATGGCTAACAGCTGAGGGTTGGTAGGATCTCCACCTTTTTGAGTAAATTGTACACCATCTTGGCACAACATTTTGGACACCTATCCTTCGTACCTGAGCTTGCTGGACATTCAATTCCAAAAATTATTTGCATTAATATGGAGTCGGCTACCTAGATAAACATAAAAGAGTAACAGCAGAAAAAAGACCAAGTGATCTATAGTCTGGTGGTTATGACTCAGGCCTCGTACACACGACCGAGGAACTCGTCGGGCGAAACACATTGTTTTCCTTGTCGAGTTCCTTGTTAGGCTTGTCGAGGAACTGGACAAGCTTGCTTTGCGTACACACGTTAAAGACCAAATCTCCTCGTTCTCAAACACGGTGACTTCAACACATACAACGGCAGGGGCTGCTTTTGCTAATCTCATGTTACTGCGTGTTAGGTAAAAGTTTGGTAAGAGACATTTGCATTTTTCAGTCTGTTACAGCGTGACAAATGTGCTATTTCCATTACAAACGCTACTTTTACCGAAGGTGCACAGGTTTCTTAGAATACACACGCTCGAGTTTCTTGTCGAAAAGCAACACGATGAGCCAATTTGACTCCCGTCGAGGAAATAGAGAACTTGCTCTCTTTTTTGCTCGTCGAGTTCCTCAACAGTTTCCTCGATGAAAAACGTACACACGACCGGTTTCCTCGGCAAAAAAGCTCTCCCATCAAGTTTCTTGATGGATTCTGTCGAGGAAACCCGGTCATGTGTATGGGGCCTAAGGTCTTATAAGGCCTTATAAGCTGAAACACGTCAACTGTTCTTATTTGTGTTCATTCACTGTGGCTTGTTAATAAATACAATTTTTTAAAGAGCAACGAGTGCAGATCATCTTTTACTCATTACTCTACTCAGCCAGTGACTGTGGATCGAGCACCCGGGAGCTCTGCTTTCTTGATATATGGGTAGTAGCACTGACTTTTGTTTATGATCTATAGTCTTTGCCATTTTTTTTAACTTTTTTGTTTGTGCATAGATCCATGTTGACCCCAAGCATGTCTGAATCCATTTACTATTGACTAGCTCACTATCTCTGCTGGAAGTCTATTCCAAACATCGACTACTCTTTCAACAAAATAATACTTCCTAAGATTCGTTTTGAACTTTCCTCCTGCTTGTTTGAGGTCATGACCCTGTGTTCATAACCCCCCAGGCGGTATTCCCGAGTCTGGCTTGGGTGGAATTTCAGAACCAAGAGCGGTAACCCCGAGCCAGACCATGGTTTACTTACCTCGTCCCTGGATCCTGCGATGCCTCTCCGCTGTGTGATGAAGTGGTGTCCTTGCTCGATTCACACATTGCCTGTGTGCCGCCGAGCTCCGTTCCCTGCAACGGTACGACGCACGGGGGTGGAGAACGGCGCCAAATTAAAAAAAGTAAGTAAACACAATACATACATCCGGCTACCTTGATCCCCGGTGGTTTATCCACGCCCCTTTTGACCGCTAGCTTCTCAATTGCGCTCCTCAGACCGACTCCCCACCGAACATCAGTACAGCTTGGGATATTCAAGGATGGGTACCCAGTCACTCACTGGGTCCCCGTCGCTGTTCAGATGCTCCGGGTCAGCATGGCCCGGAACCAGGAACAACACTTGGCACGTACGCCCCGGCCAGGTAGGCCATAGCGCCGGGGCACCGTGATGTGGCCACCCTAAAGGTGGGTGCCAAATTGGATGAAGATGAACCCAGAACCAATGGCATCTCCCCCATAAATACCCCTCCCCAGCATGCACAGCGGGACAAACCCCCGTGATTTGCTGCTGGGAAGAGCACCCAAACCTTGACTCCACTGCTGCCACCTGCAGCACCGGAGCTGGAAGAACACCCCAGTACAGCAGAATGGTCTCACAGCACAGCCAAGCTGAGACAGAGACCGCATTTTGCTACTAACAATCTGGGTCAGAGTTTAACTACACTCTGATCTACACATAATATTAGCTAGCACCAGTACTGTAAGGTACATAGGCGCTACATACAGGAGGTGTATATAGTTCCTAAATCCCTTTCATTGTTTTATAATCAACTGGGCATTTCATAACTACCCTAACCCCATCCAAGTTTAATCCCCTCAATAAAAATACAAAAACAAAGTGCATGGACTGTTTTCTGCCTGGAAGTGACTGATGATTGTGTGCCTGGCTGGGAAGGGTGACAAATGGACTACAACTACCAGCACCCCCTACGAGGATACGGCTACATATATTTTAAACATATTTAGTGAATTATTGGAATTTTACATAATTATTTTTTTAATTTGCACATATTTGATGAATTTACTCAATTTTACATATTTATTAATTCAGTAATTTGGAGCACGTTTCTATAGATTTATTTATTTGTCACACACAATAGAAATAGACATAGGAGAACATACACAGATTATATTGATTGTTATTCATTTTTTTAATTATTAATTTGAGGCATACAGAAAAACTACATACTAATGTGTGCCGTTCATGACGTACAGAGGTGAGATGTTCTCTTTATTTTTACTCGAACTTTCCATGGCACATTTCCTGTTATTGAAGACTTGTCACTTAAAAACTCCATTAATAGAACCATGATAGTTTTAATAGTACCACAAGAATAAAAGCCTAATTGCAGGGTACATTTAGTGCCAAATATACTGTAAATAATAGGATGTCTATATATAACAAAAATGAGCTTATCCCCCCAATGTGTCACAAACTCCGTAGGTGAGATATAACTTAATTTAGGCGTTCCCGTAACACTAATTTGACATCATTACTTAGTCAATCAGGAGTCTTTAGAAAATGAGCTTCATTAATACACAATTAATTCACACAGACAGTTTCTCAAGTGCTTAAATGAAATGTATAGTGGTTTAACCCTTACATGATCAGAGGTCACTAAACCCTAGATGACCAGGTCAAATGAAGCAATGTCAGTAGGCATCAGTGTTGCCAACTGTCAGTATTTTTACTTGCTGCCAGTAAACGACAGGCAATGTTCTCCTGCCAGTAAATGCCAGTAAAAGTAAAAGGTTGCCAGCCATATAAATATATGGCTGTGACTCTCAGAGACCATCCAAGTGCCTACTACAGTGTGATCGGACGGCTCTGGCGGAGGCGGTACCTGAGCATGTTGTGTGATGTCATGGTGCAATAGAGCCAAGCAGAGAGAGCCTCGTGTGCAGGTCTGCAGTATGGGAGCAAGGCAGGCTGGGATATGGACCATCAGTGCTGTTTACACTGGAGTGGACTGGAGGAACCACTTGGCTTGGAGAGAGACTGTCTCTGTGACTCGGGAGGGAATGTGTTGTGTCGGTGAGGGGTCATCATCATCTGTGCTGCTGCACACTGCTGTCAGTGTCACTGTGAGAGTCAATTTTATGTGTGTGCCCGCCGATTCTAATTTCTTGCCCCCTGAGTTCTGTCCCTGAGATACTTACTATATCGAAAATAAAATAAGAAATATGGGGTAGATTCACGTACCTCGGCGCATCTATATGCGGCCGTAGCGAATCTTCTTTACGCTGCGCTGGCCCAACGGTTGAGAGGCAAGCATGTAATTCACAAAGCAAATGCTCCCAACGTTGCGCCGGCGTAGCGTATAGTCGTCGGCGTAAGCCAACGTAAGTAAAAGTAGGTGGAAGTGGGCATGATATATTTAAATGAAGCGTGACCATGCAAATGATGGGCTGAGCTTCAAAGAATGAACTGCGCATGCGTCATATATTGGACGCATCCCAGTGCGCATGCTCACAGTCACGTCGAAATAACTGCCTAATATACTTTAAAACACTGCCTACGACGTGAACGTAACCTACGCACATCCCTATTCACGTACTGCGTAAACTACGTAAAAATCGAAGGTGTCCGTCCCTGGTCCATACCTTTGCATGGGTTGCGCCTCCTATATGAGGAATAACTTTACGCCGAACGTAACCTTTACGCAAATTGCTTAATACGCAAATACGTTCATAAATCGGCGTATTTTACTCATTTGCATATTTAACATGGTTACGCCGAATGCGTCCAGTGTAACTTTGCGCCCTCGATACGCTGGCGTAGGCAAGTTACGCTGGGCGGCTGAAGCCAAATTTTTCGATGTATCTAGCTTGGGGAATCGGCGCAGAGATACGACGGCGCACATTTGTACTTACGACAGCGTATCTCTAGATACGTCGGCGTAAGTCTTACGTGAATCCGGGCCTATGTTTTTTGCCTTATTATCTACTTTAAATCATATTTCTAATTGCATATTGTATTTGTTTGTAGCCTAAATACTGTAATTTTGTAACTTTTGGAAATGCCAGTAAAAACGTGGCTGTGCCAGTAAATTCCAGTAAATTCTGGGTGTTGTGTTAGTAGAATTCTTTAGCCAATCAGCTTCTTCTGCATTATGATAGTAGAGAAGCTGATTGGTTGCAATAGATAACATACAATTGCTCCTTGGAATATAATGCTCTGTGAAGCTGGATACACTCTGGACGTAGTTTTGGGTTTTACAGCCACACATTCTACTAAAAACAGCCCATTCGGTATTAAGTATTATAACAGCCATGTAGTGAATTTGCGTTTGTGTTCAGAGTGAGTGTAGTATGTAATTGTTAGACTAGATGGTTCCACTGAGGTAAAGACTGAACTTAATAGTTCATCATCTCTTGTAAAATGTTCTGCAATGCTCTGCTGTATAATATATGAAATAACAAAAAACTTATCTGAGACATAAAAACGTCCGGGCTGATTTATGAAGACTGAAGCAGAGTAAAAATGGGTCTGTGCCTGCGGCAGCCAGTCAGCTAACCCATAACAAGCAATTGTAAATCAGATCTGTAGGAAGTCATTTTTTGGACTGGTTGTGCTCTTTTCACATTGCCTTTTTAACAAAATGGGGACGGGGAAATCACCGCTCTAGGTGGGTCAAACAAAGGTGAAAAACTTTCCTCCAGTTTAGAAGCCCAGGTGCTGGCAATGCATGCAGCAATAAAACAGGAGGAAGTTCTGGACAGCCGCACTCCAAAAAAGTTTTTGCCTTTTATTCAAAAAATGAAATCAAAAATACATGCCACAGCAGAACGGACAGAAGAGTTGACGCGTTTTACACTAAGAAACAGTGCTTAGTCATAGCTCATGACTCAGCTATGACTAAGCACTGTTTGTTAGTGTAAAACGGGTCAGCTCTTCTGTCCCTTTTGCTGTGACATGTATTTTAGATTTCATTTTTTTTTTTAAAAGGCAAAAACTTTTTTGGAGTGCGGCTGTCCAGAACTTCTTCCTGTTTTATTGCCTTTTTAACAAAGCCTGAAAATCTGGATGTACCGCTGTCCATCTCCAGTCTAATATTTATAAGAACTTCAATGGAACAGCTAAATAAACAATCACATGTATTCTATAAGAATGTGCACATCTAGTAGTATCCACAGAGGGATTCCCCAAGTTCCAGGTTGGTAGTCAGCTGCCACTGGTGGTGTCTGACTGTGCGAGTCGGGTCCCCGCTCATCAGATGTAGAGAAGGACTTTCATAACTACTGCGGAACGTGGAAGTGACGTCACGCCTAGAGGATGGTCCTGCTGCCCTGATAATGCGTTTTGGAGTGCCATTCAGCTTCTTTATTAACCACTTGTCATCCGTCCACCGTCATATGACGGCGGGCGGATAGCGTCATTGTCCTGACTGCACGTCATATGACGTGCAGTCATAGAAAGCTGCTAGGGGAGCACGCGCGCCGCCGCATCACTGGGACCCCCGTGCATGTGCCCGGCGGGCGCGATGGCCGCCGGGCACACGCGATTGCCGTGTAACTGAGCTGGGACGTGCAGCTCTGTGTGTAAACACAGAGCTGCACGTCCCTGTCAGGGAGAGAGGAGATCGATTGTGTCCCTTGTACATAGGGACACAATCGGTCACCTCCCCAGTCACCCCCCCTCCCCCCACAGTTAGAACACAAACTAGGAGAAACATTTAACCCCTTCCCCGCCCCCTAGTGGTTAACCCCTTCCCTGCCAGTTGCATTTATACAGTTATCAATGCATATTTATAGCATTGTTCACTGTATAAATGTATATGGTCCCAAAAATGTGTCAAAAGTGTCCGATGTGTCCGCTATAATGTCCCAGTCCCAAGAAAAAATCGCAGGTCGCCGCCATTCCTAGTAAAAAAATAAATTTAATAAAATCATAATTATGTCCCCTATTTTGTAGGCAATATAACTTTTGCGCAAACCAGTCACTATACGGTTATTGCGATTTTATTTTTTACATTTTTTTACCAAAAATATGTAGAAGAATACGTATCGGCCTTAACTGAGATAAAAAATGTTTTTTTTTTTTTTTAAATGGGATATTTATTATAGCAAAAAGCAAAAAATATTGTGTCTTTTTTCAAAATTGTCGCTTTTTTTTTGTTTATAGCGAAAAAAATAAAAACCGCACGGGTGATTAAATACCACCAAAAGAAAGCTCTATTTGTGGGGAAAAAAGGACGGCAATTTTGTTTGGGAGCCACGTCGCACGACCGCGCAATTGTCAGTTAAAGCGACGCAGTGCCGGAAGCTTAAATTTTGTCTGGGCAGGAAGGGGGTGTAGGTGCACAGTAGGCAAGTGGTTAAACCATTCTTATGGAACACATGTGAGTTTTTATTTGGCTGCTCCCTTCTCATAAATATGGCAGTAATGCCGCATACACACGACCGTTATTAATGTCATGAAAAAACACGATGTTTTTTTCAGCGTGATTTGTCGTGAATCCTCTTAAGCCTGCATTGCATACACACGTTCATGAAAAAAAAATGCTCGAGCAAAGCGTGGTGACGTACAACATCTACAACGGCACTATAAAGGGGAAGTTCCATTCGAATGGTGCCACCCTTTGGGCTGCTTTTGCTAACTTCCCCATCTCGTAACTTGCTTCTGAGCATGCGTGTTTTTTTCCCCCCTCGTTTAAAGCATACACACGACCGTTTTTCACGACGTGAAAAAGGACGAAGTAGGGAGCTGTGGTGGCTCAACGTGATTGGCACTGCGCTGACAAGCTGTTCACCTCTGCAGCCAAGGGTTCGGATCCCGGTCTCGGCTACATGTGAATTGAGTTTGGTGGTCTCAGCCCGGCTCCCGGTGGGTGTGCAATGCAAGGTACGCCTGTGCTTAGTACAAATTATATTATGACACATATTACAATTGGTTTTGTATTGGTTTTATATAAGACTATGGGAGGTTTACGCGCTACCTTACCAGAAATTGGACCATATACCTTGGTGTTGTCCATCTCCAGTCTCCCTACTCTGCTCAAATTACATTTCTAATGTTTCATGTATAAATAATTTTTGCCGCAAAGTTAAATTTTTTTTTTTAAAACAGGACGAAAAAGGGGATAGCATAATGCAGAGACAAAAAGATACACTAACACGACCTTCAAAATTAAAAGGTAGGTCATTCTTATTTCGTTTTTACATCAGCTTTTTTTTTTTTTGCAACCGAAAAGATATCTTGACAAATTTTACACCTCCCACCTATTTACAAATTGTTATTTACTCAACCACCTGCAAAACCTTTTCTAGCTGAATCTGCCTTCACATGTGCCTTGCCAGCACCTTTTCCAGGAGTGGAGATCAGTTATCCATTGTTGCAGTCTGTGCGCATGCCAACTTCATTGTGATACCATCCGGTTGCTGCAGTCTTCTAGAGCATGAGCGCACCCTGCTATTGGTTACTGAATAGGATGTTAACAATAAGTAAAATTAGCTCAAAAAAGGCTGTCTGTGTACTGATCAGCAGAGGCACTCAAATTGGTTTCGAAAATTTAGGCCAGTGATGTCATCTGAGTGGATCTCCTGGAGCAGGGAGGGCGGCACCGCTATAAGGCCGTATGCACTGATACCTCTTATCAATTAATTTACCCGCTTGAGAACAGCACAGAGTACCCAAGACGGGAAGCCCCGAGGCATAGACAATGACCACACTGACCCACTGTGGAGGTTTTTTCCAACCATGCACTCATGTGTTCCCAACAGCATCAACAGATGTCCACTTTGATCTTTTTCGGAACTTAAAAAAGAACTTAAAAAAGAACTTAAAAAAGAAGTGTGGGTTTTGAAAAAACAAACATACATACTCACCTAGGTTGATGCAGCATCAATCTGATGCTGTATCTGTCCCCTGCTGCTTTTGCACCACAAATTGAGAGATTAAAGACCACTGATCGCTCAGTCCTTGGTCTTCACTGAGCAAGGAGAGGAGTGCTGGGCTGTGGAGGGGGCAGGAGTGACTGGGCTCTGAGAGTCACGCTGAAAGGCTGAGCCAGCTGCCGGTCAGGTATGTGGGTGGATCCCGACCAGTGTTCATTTTGGCAGCAAATTTCGATTTAGTTTTAGTCTTAGTCTTAGGCTGCATTCACACTGTAACGCGGCGTATTTTGCCACGACAAATTGCGGCGTATTTTTTTCCCGTGATTTGCTGCGACAAAACGGGTCGTTTTAACCTTTTTTTTTTTTTTTTACAACACATTGTTGTCTATGCCGAACGCCGAAAGCCGCCTGAAAAAAAGGGTTCAGGACTTGTTTTGAGCTTCAGGCGTACGGCGTTTTGGCGTGGAGATGTGAACCATCTCCATAGACAACAATGTAAAATCACCCCTCCAGCGGCACGAGCGTCGGGCATAAATACACCAAGGTGTGAATGCAGCCTTAGGACTAAAATGGCATTTTAGTTTCGGTCCCATTTTAGTCTTCTGCAATTGTTTTAGTTTTAGTCATATTTAGTTGACTAAATCTCCAGTAGATTTTAGTGAACTAAAATGTCCTACGTTTTGATGAAAAACTGACGTTAGCGGATCGGATGGTAAACGGATCATCCGCTAACGTCCGTTTTGCGTCCGTTCTGTTTTTTTGAAGGAAGAAAAATAGGGTTTTCTTCCTTTCAAAAAAACGGAGCTTACCGCAGACGGATGTTAACGGACGTTAGCGGATGCTCATCCGCTAACGGACGCTAACCGATAGGGAAGCATTGAGGTCCGTTAACGGACGTCCAAAAAATGGACGAACTGAACGGACGTGTAAAAAGAGCCCTTAGTCTTATGCCGCGCACACACGATAGTTTTTCATCATGGAATAAAACGTTGTTTTTCGGCATGAAGAAAAACGTTGTTTTTCCAACTTCATCATTAAGGGCCCTTTCACACTAGCGGACGAACGGTCCGCTCATTACAAGTCCGTTTACGGACTTGTAATGAGCCCCTATGGGAGCGGATCCGTTAGCGGATGATGCATCCGCTAACGTCCGCTAGATCCGCATCCGTTTTTGCGGACGGAAGAATGTCCTATTTTTCTTCCGTCCGGCCAAACGGATCGGATGCAAACGGACAGACGGTCCGTTTCCATCCGACTCCCCATAGGGGAGAGCGGAGGAGAGACGGGGCGGTCCCTGCACAGCGTGCGGGGACCGCCCCGTCTGCCGACAGCTGAGCAGAGACCCCCCCGCTGAGCTGACGGGCACACGGAGCGGACCGAAAAACGGTCCGCTCCGTGTGAAAGGACCCTAAAAACTAAGTTTGCCCACGTTTTAAAAAAATGATGAGCACTCTAAGGGCCCTTTCACACGTGCGGACCGTTTTTTGGGTCCGTTTTTTATCATCAGTTGTGAAAGGACACTAAAGGGGAAGTTCCATTCAAGCTCCCGTCTCTAACTTGCTTCTGAGCATGCGCTGGTTTAAAACGTTGTTTTAAACGTCGTTTTAGCCCACACACGATCATTTTTTACAACCTGAAAAACAACATTTTAAAAATGACGTTTAAAAATGCAGCATGTTCCAATTTTTTTTTGTCGTTTTTCAGAAGATGAAAAACCATGTATTGCCCACACACGATCATTTTAAATGACGTTTTTAAACACGTCATTTTAAATCATGCCGAAAAACGTTCGTGTGTATGCGGCATTAGTCTTTTGACTAAAATGGCATTTTAGTTCCATTTTAGTCTTTTGACTAAAATTTTAGTTTTAGTTGTATTTTAGTCATCTCAATTGTTTTAGTTTTAGTTGACTCAATTAACATTGATCCCGACAATAAAGTTGGGATCTCTCCAGTGTCTGAACTGGCGGGGTGATGTCAGCCAATGGCGGACTTTAGCCTGCTAGTGGCTGAATATGGGCCCCAGGATTGCAGAGCGAGGTGCACTCCTGTGCCCTACAGGAGAAGTAGGGCCAAAGCTCTTTTGGCCCTACTTCTCCTTTAATAAGGAAAATATACACAAAACACTATACATGGGATAGCAAACAGCAGACTTGACACAAATAGTTAAACCACTACTACCTTATTTGGGAAAATGTTTGGCCGCGGCCTTTATTATTGGCTTTAATAAATATTTATAAGTTAAACTTTAATAAACACGTAAACTTGTTGAAATGACTGTTTACAGGGTATAGAGACATAATAGTTAACTGATTCCTTTTAAAAATGATTAAAAATAGATAAAAATCAATCATAAAAAAAAGCTGTATTATCAAAATAAAGGGAAACTCCCCACATAACACACATTATTTTGTTTAACTTATAAAAAAAAAACTGTCCCCCTTTACAGGTGACACTAGCCACATAATAAAGTTGAAAGCCTGCGACAAAGGGGGGGGGGGGAACACCACAGATGATGCTACTGAGGTGATTGAGAATTCAGGGCTCTAAATCCCCCTTTTTATTTCAAAATTTCTCACAAAACCCCATTAGCTGCCCAGATAAAGTGGTCATCTGACCATTTCGGAAAGCCAAGGTCCAACGGGAAAGCTTCCCACACTTTTTAAGCTTAAGGAGATTGTCCAATAATAAGCTAGCAACCCCCTGAACTGCCTAGCTACAGCTAACCCTATCTCCAGCTGTCCAGGACCCAATAGGAACCTCTCCCTCCATTTCTGAGAGGAAAATAGAAAACCCAGCTGCTGCAATCCCATGAGGCAAAGAGGGCTTGACCTGTATTGCCCCCTTTTCCTTACATTCCCTTTGTAGGATGACACAATCACTTTTCTTGAGTTGCTGCAACAAAGGGAGTACAACTACATAATGAGGGGGAGGGGGGATGCTAGCTATCGATTTTGAAAACTCCACTACTGGAGTTCCAGAAAAACCGAAAAGTAGCCAAAGGGTGGTTTAACCCTCCAACGACTACTCATAGCAGAATATCAGTATTGGTTGAGCTGGACAATCTGGATCAAAGCTCACCTAGCATGACGCTGATAGGAAAGGGTCAAAAGCTAGACAGCATTAAGCTGATTGCGAGCTGAAATGGAATTATGCTTAACGCTTTAATAAACGCTGTCGTTTTGCTGACAAATGGACCTAATAAGGCATTTTAATGGGATTCCAAAGTAGACGAAGCCGAGTAAAACAAATATATTTTAGTATTACTAATTCAGAACATCTGTAGCTAATTACATTGGCAGAATCGTTTGGCTTGGTATAGCACATGGCCTAGTCGTGTGTGATTTTGATTATGCCTGTTAATCATGGCCCGTTAGCAGAGCTGTGACATTGTCCGGCAGGGCAGTAAGCTTTGATTTGTCAAACTCCTCGCCAGGGAAGTCATTCACTAGACGTATTGCAGCAGAGACCCCTCCAAGAGGCTCATCAATCATTCTTTAATCAGAACGTACCCCAAGCGGCTCATTGCTCTTGCCGAGTACAGGAGGGTGGCTGGAGAAACTCTGAAACATATCCTACTCAATACATCTTGAGCCACCTCCAAGGCAGACACGAAACCCATTAAGAGGGGATGTAAAAGTGATTAAGAAGTCAGTTTTGAGGGGATTATTCACAGTGACACTCAAAACAAGCTATTGACCAGATAAGAGAGAGAGCTCTCTAATTAGTATACACCTAACCATGATCATAGTCTTCAAAGCTACCGTCCAGACTTTCTCATTTCTCTGCTTTTTTGTTGATTTTATTTTACAGGTGGTAATTATAGGCTTAAAGGCCAGGATAAGAGCTCATGTGAAGAAGCGTAATTGTCAAATGCAGCCTTTTCGATTTAAATGCGGGGCAGATCAAACATTTCAATGGAAATTTGATAAAAAAGAAGGTTGCATTTGCCCTGCTTTGCCTGCAGTTCAAAATCACCTCAATAAGACATGTTGTGTCCAAAGGACCCCAAGCAGGTCAAATGTCTCCTCTGAACGGTCATCTACATTCCAATGAAGTAAAATTAGCTGACCCGTGTTTCATGCGCATTTCAAAAACAATTCAAAAAGTACCAAACAATTCCAGTCTACATGAGGCCTAATAGTCACCAATAAATGTATGAAATGTGAAGTTGGAAGTACCGGCGGAACCTCGAATTACGAGTAACATGGTTAACAAACAATTATTATTTTTTTATTCTGACTCAGTTTGCGAGTGTTGTCTTGCAAAAAAAGCAGGATTCAAGCCACTGTGGTGTGCAGTACTGCATTTGGCCAGAGGTATGGGGGGGCTGGAGCCGATTGGAGCCGTTGGGAGCTGTTCAGAAATACGAGTTTCCCCATAGAAGTCAATGGAAACAAAAATAATTTGTTCTACATTGACTTCTATGGCAATCCCGCATGTGGCCAGAGGTGGGGGGCGCCAGAGAGACTCAGAAATACTTGGAGACCATTGGGCTGCATTCGGAAACCCTTAGAAAGGCTCAGAAACACTCAGGAAGGGAGTGTTTTGGAGTGTCCCCGCATCTCTGGCCAAATGCGGTACTGCAGACCGCAGAGGCTTAAATCCTGCTCGAGTCAGGATATTTTTGAAATAATTGCTCGTCATTAACATCGTTACTCGCAATCTGAGGTTCCACTGTAGCTATATGGTCAGTACCCAACAGGGCTTAGGCCGCGTACACACGACTAAATAAATCCGATCAAATAGGTCTGACAGACCGTTTTGATCGGATTTGTCTCCTGGGATATGTTGGTTTGATCGTGTACACGCGATCAAACCAAAATCCCCGCGGCAGACAGCGCGGTGACGTGGCGGTGACGTTGATGCCGCCACGTCACCGAACCAGGAAGTAAAATACTTCCACGCATGCGTCGAATCCATCCGACGCATGTGCGGACAGATATGTCCGCTGGTTAGTACACTAACCAGCGGACAGACGGGTTTCCAGCAGACAGATTTTAAAGCATGCTTTAAAATTTGTCTGCTGGAAAAACCTGTCTGCTTGCCCGTACACATGATCGAATTTCAGTCGAACCGGTTTCAGCAGATACATTTGATCATGTGTACGCGGCCTTAGTCTCTCTCTCTAGCAGCAGACAGTAAATTCCCACAGCAGCAGCTCACCATTTCCAGCTCACCATTCGGTCACACACAGTGATTAGTCCACTCTCTGCTCTGCATCCAGGTGGCTCTGGCTGCCAGCATACCTGGACTCAGCACTCTTGATCCCATTTTGCAGCACTGATGGTGCACACTGGCCAGAGATGGCAAGAGGAATCTGTGTCCTACAGCCAGAGAAAATGTAGCTCTTTCCCCTCCTCTTGGCAATCTCTATCTGGTAAAGGCAGTTCAACAGCTCTTGATTACAGTAGAGTCACTCTCCTCCGGACTACATTTCCCACAGTGCAGTGCTGCCTGACTATATTGAACTCTTTCTGCACAGCAGCTTCCTCCTCTTGCTAATAAAGCTGCTAACCAGTTCAGCACCACAAGGGAGAGCAGCTTTAGTCAGTGTTCCTCTCACTCCCCATTGTTAGCTAAACACCTGGCTACACAAGGAGGGATTAGAACTTTTTTTTTAATTGCTACCTGTGCCTTCCTGTCCTGAGTACAATCACACCCCCATTTCTTGTATTGGCATCACAAGGACAGGAAGCGAGGGAAACATTCCTTAACCACTTAAGGACCACTTAACACCAATATACGTCAGCAGAATGGCACGGCTGGACACAGGCACGTACAGTTACGTTGCCCTTTAAGTGTCCATCCGTGGGTCACGCGTGCCGCTGACGGCATGTTCGCGACCCGGTCCGAAGCTCCATGACCGGAGGGTTTAGTTCTGCTTTTTAGGCAGTGGTATATCTTCAATACAATGGAAATTTCCAGAGCAGAGATGACAGTTGAGTATTAATGGAATTATTTTCCATGTATTTTTTAAATTACAGTAAGGTGGCAACAAAGTTAAACCTATCGATTGAACGATTTCAAAAAACACTTACATTCCTAACATGCTGGGAATGCTAAATGTCATATTTGATTGTGCTCTCTCTCTCAAACTGTTTAACCATCTGATGTCATAATTGATCACATGTGCAGCATCATGGCAGTTGCAGATTAAAAAGAGGCTAAGTGGGCAGCTTCCTTGGCTGAAAAGGAAACACAATTTAATTCCAGTTTAAAGCAGAGTTCCACCCAAAAACGGAAGCTCCGCTTGTCTGCCTCCCCCTCCTCCAGTGCCACATTTGGCACCTTTCAGGGGGAGCGGATACCTGTTTTTGTATCCGTAACCACTTCCGAGAGATGTAGCTACGGCAAGATTCCTTGTAAATTTGGCCCCCTCCTCCTTCCCCCGCCACTGGGCCATTCAGAAAACAATTTGCACATGCGCATCAGGGAACTGGCTGGGAAGTTGCGAGGCTTTACTGTCAGTTTAACTTACAGGCAATGACAGCAGCAGCACCCTAGAGCTGGGGTGCCAACTTAAGACACAGGAGATTACTGCTCAAGGTAGATCAGTGGATATAAACCTCTCCTTAAAGTTGAAGCCACAGGTGATGGCAATGCATATAGCAATTGGATGAGAGAAAATTCTGGACAGCCGCACTCTTGCAAATTTGCCTTAATCGTAGCACTGTTCGATAGTGTGAAACGCGTCGGCTCTTTTGGTCCAGTGTTCTGCCTGCTGTGGCATGCATTTTTGGTATATTTTTCTACAGTTGGACTATTGCGGTACGATAAACAATTGTAAAAATTGCAAGTGTAAAGGAGAATATACATTTTATTAACACAAAGACACAAAAAAATAGTGACGATCCATGTGTATCACCACAGTAGTCAACCCCTGAGGGGGGGAAGGTCACAATGGGAATGGGGGAATTTTGAGACTCCCTTAGTGACCCCCATTCCCATTGTAACTAGAAAGATGGATAGGGATATCCGCGCTAGGACTAGGTATATGAGCTGCTGCCCCCTGTGTGGTCTCTCGATGAGGGACCTGTGTAAATAAAGTTTAGCTAGTGTGCAGGTGATGGCGCTGCTAAGTGAAGTGTGGAATGGGTTAATCCAGTAAATCAGGTGTCGGGTACCCGTATGCGGTGGGTTTATAAAGAAATTTCCCCGCTTCTCCAAGGTACCCCTTTTTCTGATAGTTCCAACCGGGGCCAAGTAGGTAAGCCCTTATGTGTGCTGTGATAGGGGTTGCGTGTTCCCTGAATATACTATAGTCTTTGGTGCTGTCCAGATTAGTGAAGAAATCCCTAATATGGTTGGATATGGATATGGGGGAACTTGAGCTGGAATAACTTCCCTTACAACCGTTGGTTGAGAATGGCTGCCCTAATCCCTCCAGCTTATAAGAACCCATGGCAACCGGTGTTTAGTGTGCTTTTCTCACATTATTGAAAGATGAAATATAATTGATTAGTATGGGTTATTGGGCTTTAAACAAAACGTTCCACACTCCACTTGAGTGCTTTCGTCATATACAACTCATATACAACTTTCTCTATATGTCTGAATATAGATATTAGATATTCCAATACTTGTTTAGTTGCTGAACATGGACTGTTTATTAGAACCAGAATACAAGTCTTATATACAGTTAAAGAGTAGGAGGTTCCTACCTCCTGCTCATATTACTCTAACAATACAGGTGTAATCGGAAACATAAATTAACATGAGCTAATTAACTAGTGACTCCCTAACTACAATATAAATTATCATACAAATCAACATAGAACTCCTTCATACAATTGCAGGGTTAATTAGCACAGACAAAAATTGGGTGAAAGAGTCTTAGAAGTTATACTAGACTCATTTACATTATAGCAGACAACAGACAGAAAGGTGGCTGGATTTGATGACATTAGCATCTAACAGTATGTGTCCCAACAGTATGAATCAATCACTATTTCTAATATGGCATATACAGAGTTCCCAGAGTCCAGGGACTGACCATTGAGTCACTTGGGCACTGCCCAAGGGCCCAATGCCACTAGGGGGCCCCATCGGGTTTGCCAGGCTCAGTAAAATCAGGGACAGTATGTAAAAATCTATGTTTTTTTTACATCTGTCCCTGATATGTCCGAAACCGACATGCTTTTAATGTGAAAATCCAGAGATTTTAGCTGCCCCGCCTCTGCACTGCCTCCTGGCGTGGTGGCCATCTGTAAGCCCAGGGCCCCCATAATCTTCTATTGCCCGGGGGCCCCATGAGTTGTTAGTCCGCCCCTGCCAGAGTCTGTGTGTCTTGGGGGAATATGGACCTAAATCCAAAGTAACACCACCTCAAGGGTCCCCAGGCATACAGCTCACAAAGAGAACCGTTCCCCCAAATGTCAGGGCCCATGATCGGTAGGCAAGAGGCTAGAATTCAGTCCCCTCCAAAAGCCTCTGTCCCGGGTGAGTCTGTCACAGGGCTGTCTATCTGCCTTATTAACTAAATACAGTAGAGGTTTATCTAAATTAGATTCAGTATAGTAAAAAGGAATTGGTGAAGATCTCACCTGAAGTTATTGGTCAGAAGGAACAGATCACTTAATGCACACTACTGTTCCAGATTCTGGCGCTGTCATATTTCAGTGTCATTGTTTTATTTCTCATCCAACAGGAAAAATCTGCAGCACATTCTCTGTTATGAATGTCCGTCACATGGAACCAACTCAACGAGACACTTAAGACAAGTGACACGTTGACTAAGGAATAGACTAGTAAATCACTGTCACTTTCTGACAGATGCTAGTATAAAGAGGTCATTGAGGAGTGAACTCATGAATTTAATTCCACTTTTTATAGACAGGAGAGATACATATATCTTTTATATCACGGCCATCTTTATGGAAAATCCAGTTCTTTCAAGTCAGATCTGTATTTCTTCAGCACTTGTAATACAATGTGATTGCAACCAGAAAAATTTGAAAGGAAAATGCAAGATGAAGATTTACGGTATAAACTTCATTAGTAGAGAGTACCCTTGAGTGGCCTATCAGCAGCTCCAGGCAGTACCATGTGGGTGGTGGGGTGAATATGGCCATACAAACACCTGCTTTCAGAAAGCCATTATTGCATTGAAGGGACACAGCATGGAAGAAAAGGTAAACGCTTGCATCCTGTGTTGTCAGCAATGTGCTGAATCCTTTAGTTTATTTCAATATTTGTTCCCCCAAGCTTTATGTTACATTTATGTTTAAAGTTGGGGAAGGTTGACACAGTTGTCCTTTGGGGGGGGGGGGGGGGGAGCATACAACTGACCCTTTTTATTTAACCACTTCCTTGCTGGGCACTTAAACCCCCCTCCTGCCCAGACCAATTTTCAGCTTTCAATGCTAACGCACTTTAAATAACAATTGCGTGGTCATACTACACTGTACCCAAATGACATTTTTTTTTTTTTACACAAATAGAGCTATATTTTGGTGGTATTTAATACCGCTGGGGTTTTTGTTTTTTGCTAAAGAAACAAAAATGGAAAATTAAAAAAAAACTAAAAATAATTATGTTTGAGGCGGCGTACACACGACCGAGGTTCTCGCTAGAAACCAGCGAGAACCTCGCTGGGAGCTGCATTCCAGCGAGAACCTCGGCCGTGTGTACGCTCCTGGCTCGCCCCGCCCGTCGGGAATCCCGTCGAGCGAATAGAGAGCAGGCTCTCTATTTGCTCGACGGCCCGTCGGGATGAATGGCTGGTTGCCATTGCCGACGAGCGGGTCGCCGTTTTCGACGGCCGGACGAGAACCTCGACGGGCGGAACGATGTGTTCCGCCCGTCGAGGTTCTCGTACGTGTGTACGCCGCCTCATAGTTTGTTATAAAATTTTGCAAACAGGTAATTTTTTTCCTTCGTTGATAGGCTGCACTGGTGGGCATTGATGGGGACAGATAAGGCATCACTGATGGGGACAGATAAGGCAGCACTTTTGGGCACAAATGAGGTGGTACTGATGTTCACAGATTGGGCGGTACTGATAGGTACCACTGATTGGCACTGGTAGGTGGCACTTATGGGTGGCACTGGTCGGTGGCACTGTGGGCACTGATGGGTGGCACTGGCAGGTGGCACAAATGAGCAGGCAGCTCCTCTCCCTAATCGGGACCGATGTCCCTCTAACAGCCACCGGTGATCAGATTTTTTTTCTCCTTGCACTATCAGCGTGAGGAGAGAAAATAGCTGATTACCCACTCTGTTTACATCACGCGATCAACTGTCATTGGCTGACAGCTGATCATGTGGTAAGGGGTCGGGATTGACCCCTTACTCCGATCTGTAAACAAGGGAGTCTCATTGACTCGCAAGGCATTGACAGAGCAAGGAGCTGATTAGATCAGTTTGCTGCTTCTCCTTTCACTTTCCAGTAGAGGAGTAGGGGTGGGGAGGAGAACTGTAAAGGTTACTTAAAGAGTACCTCCAATTTTGTTGAAAAAAATTAAATATGTTGTGGGTGATCCATGTACAGCCATGACCAAAAGTTTTGAGAATGATATAAATAATAATTTTCACAAAGACTGCTGCCTCATTTTTTATAAAGGCAATTTGCACCCCAAAATGTTATGAAGAGTGATCATAGTCCCTCTTTGCCATGAAAATGAACTTAAAGCGGTATTTCACCCTAAATATAAGATCTCCCATGCGCTTCAGCATACTGGCGTCAGCGCCAGTATGCTGGGTTTTTTTTTTTTTTATAGCACACTTACTGTTTTATCGTAGAAATCCTTTTCTGTCCCCCGTGGTGGACGGCGCCAGTACAGCGCGTCACATCTTCCTAAGATACCCGATATGGACTCGGGTATTTCCGGCGCTATGCGGCGCCTGCGCACAGACCTAGGAGCTGACTGCGCAGGCGCCGTATTTCTCCGAAATAGGACTCGGAGAAATACGGCGCCTGCGCAGTCAGCTCCTAGGTCTGTGCGCAGGCGCCGCATAGCGCCGGAAATACCCGAGTCCATATCGGGTATCTTAGGAAGATGTGACGCGCTGTACTGGCGCCGTCCAACGCGGGGGACAGAAAAGGATTTCTACGATAAAACAGTAAGTGTGCTATAAAAAAAAAAAAAACCCAGCATACTGGCGCTGACGCCAGTATGCTGAAGCGCATGGGAGATCTTATATTTAGGGTGAAACTCCGCTTTAAGCCCATCAAAAAAAATTCCACTGCATTTGTAAAAAAGTGGGGATTCAAAATTATTCATCAGCATTTTTAATTCAATTTAATGACATTTTTTCCCGGACCTTACTTACTTGGACAATTAATTCATATTTAATTTTTTTTAATTAGCAGCTACAAATACTGCAGCTACTGACTTTTAAAATAAGGACACTTACCTGTAGGGGGTGTCAGTGATGTCGGCACCCGAAGCCGATCGATCCCTCGGCTGTTGGATCCTGCCGCCGCCATCTTCGGTAAGGGAATCAGGAAGTGAAGCCTTGCGGCTTTACTTCCTGGTTCTCTACTGCACATGTGCAACTCAGTTGACTCGGGTGGCTCAGGTATATATGCCTGGAATTGGGAGCAAAATACCTGGATTACATAGGTATCTGCTCTCACCCCCCCCCCTGAAAGGTGTCAAATGTGACACCGGAGGGGGGGATTCAGAAAAGCGGAAGTTCCATTTTTGGATGGAACTCCGCTTTTAGTTAACCCCCCTGGCGGTATTCCCGAGTCTGACTCGGGGTTAGATTTTTATGCTACGATCGGTAACCCCGAGTCAGACTCGGGCTCGCCTCGCAGCTTTCACAGACAGGGTTTACTTACCTTGTCCCTGGATCCAGCGATGCATCCGCGCTGTGTGAGCGAGCGGGTGCTCGCTCAATTCACACAGTGTCCCCGTGTACCGCCGAGCTCCATTCCCTGCGACGTTACGACGCACGGGGTGGAGAACGGCGCCATATTCAAAAAAGTAAACAAACACATTACATACAGTATACTGTATGTAAAAAATACACTCCCCCTTTGTCCCTAGTGGTCTGCCCTGTGTTCTGCATGTACTTTTATATAATAAAAACGGTTCTTTCTCCCTGCAAACTGTAGATTGTGCATAGCAACCAAAAGTGTCCCTTTATGTCAAAAAATGGTTTTAGAGCAGCTAGAAAACAGCGATAATAAATTATAATCACTTGTAGAATTGAGCAATAGTGATTTGTGTGGAAATTCGTCATAAAAAAATAAAAGTAATGACAGAGACAATTCTGCAACTGAGCAAATTTCAGTGATTTTGATTTGATTACATTATTGAATAATTTTTATTATAATTATATTATTATTTGTTATAATTATTTATAATTATTTATTATATTATAATTTATAATTTAGTTTTTTTTTTTATGTCATACCTGGGATGCCTATTAGACTCTTGTTTGGTCAGATTTAAGTGAGTTATTCCTAAGAATTACAGGCCTACAGTATAAAACGCCTAATTTCCTTGCAAATAATGGTACCGCTTTCAGCACCTAAAATCTGAAAGAATCATACCGCCAGGGAGGTTAAAACTGTATTTGTATTAGGTCTATGTTATATTAGTGTTTTTTAGTTAATGATTTTTTGGAACTAGTTCTTCAGTTACTGCTCTTACTCATTTACTAGTGTCTGTAAAGAGTGAACTATTGAGTTCTGTATAAAGGAGACTGTTAACATCAAGATGGCAAATGGATAGTTTGGAAAATAAGAAAAAGACACTAAAGCTCCACCTACTGGATAAGCGGTGAATCGAATGCAAAATATAAATATACAATATTTTATATTTACCCAATAGGAAAATATTTTTTTAATTAATGATTTTTTTTACAGGCATGACTGTAATATATAAAAAAGAGAAATGATGTACAAAATACCTAAACATTTCCATTAGGAATGCATTAAAATCACAAAACACTGAACAGTTCTAAAAAATATTAAAGAATTGTTTTATTTATCCAAATGCAGGAAGTGGTAATTATGGAGCAGCATTTCACAAACCATTAAGCCTTTATTATAACTTACCATCCATCTTACAGAGACTGAATTTTGAATGCATTCATCTCTGAAACTGCTGTATGTACATATGCAATGGCTGTATCCTATAATATGGACATAGTACACGTCAGCCTGGCAGAGATGTATGAACGCAGCTTAACAGGTCTATGAATCAAGAAAGGTATAATTCAGTGTAATAATATAAAAAGTGTCAGGTTATTACAGCGAGTCGAAATGATTGGGAGACGTGCTTAAAAGATGGTAAGACTTAGAACAATCTCTTCTCTATGCTAATGCTGGTGTCATTATTTTGTCAGTTCTCATTGTGGTTTCTAGACAGCTCCACTTAAAGTGTATTGAACTAGCAATAAGAGGAAAGCACTCGCTCATACAACATCATTATTCTTTCACGTGGATCCTTATTGAGGGAGGAGGGGAGATGTTCCCTTTTCCACATTAATCTAACAAGGCCTGCCAGGTTAAATTCTTCATATGTAACAAAATGTAAAAGAAAGCTGTGGTACTGTTATTTTTTTTTTTTTTTGTGGACTTATACTGAAATATGAATCTAAAAGAGACTTGTCATGATGGAAAAATCAACAAGAAGGGCTGCCTGGTGAAAATACTGCTATAAGTTCCCTTTGGTGCTGGTCATATATCGGAAGCGCTAGGCCCAGGTCATTGCTCAGTCCTCACAGCTAAGGTTTAAAAGAATTCAAATTGGCTATTTTTTTTCATTTTAAAAATCTGTTCACCTTATCATATGAACTCTGCTAAAGAACAATTTTTAAAATGAAATCCGTGGACATATTTTTTTTTATTGACAAATAGTAAACAATTTGATAAGCATATTTTCCTCAACTTATATATGCAGTATATGTATTGAGTGTTTATGTAATGAATGTATGATATATACGTTAAGTCTTGTTCATCAGTGTCCATCAATGCAGTCTGATGATCAATGCCCATCAATGCAGCCTCACCAGTACCCATCAATGCAGCCTCATAAGTGCCCATCAGTTCAGCCTCATCAGTGCCTATCAATGCTGTCTTACAAGTGTCCATTAATGCAGCCTCACCAATGCCCATCATCTCAGCCTTATCAGTGCCCATCAATGCAGCCTGTTCAGTGCCCATCAGCTTAGCCTGTTCAGTGCCCATCAGCTCAACCTGTTCAGTGCCCATCAGCTTAACCTGTTCAGTGCCCATCAGCTCAACCTGTTCAGTGTCCATCAGCTTAGCCTGTTCAGTGCCAATCAGCTCAGCCTGTTCAGTGCTCATCAGCTCAGCCTGTTCAGTGCCCATCAATGAAGCCTGTTCAGTGCCCATCAGCTAAGCCTGTACAGTGCCCATCAGCTAAGCCTGTTCATTGCCCATCAATGCAAACTGTTCAGTGCCCATCAGCTAAGCCTGTTCAGTGCCCATCAATGCAGCCTGTTTAGTGCCCATCAATGCAGCCTGTTCAGTGCCCATCAGCTCAGCCTGTTCAGTGTCTATCAATGCAGCCTGTTCAGTGCCCATCAATGAAGCCTGTTCAGTGCCCATCAGCTCAGACTGTTCAGTGCCCATCAGCTTAGCCTGTTCAGTGCCCATCAATGCAGCCTGTTCAGTGCCAATCAGCTCCACCTGTTCAGTGCCCATCAGCTTAGCCTGTTCAGTGCTAATCAGCTCAGCCTGTTTAGTGCCCATCAGCTCAGCCTGTTTAGTGCCCATCAGCTTAGCCTGTTCAGTGCCTATCAATGCAGCCTGTTGTCATGGGCGTGGTCGACCACCAGGTGGCGCTAGCGGCACAACGGCGCGAATGGGGGCACCGGGAGCGCGCATCCGCGGCACATCGGCGCTCACGGGCACGCGCATGCGCGGCACGTCAGTGCGCACGGGCAGCGCAATCGCGGCAGCGGCGAGCGGGCACGTGCTGGCGCCATTTTGGCGCCAGTCCAGGCTATTTAATGGGGCTCATCCTACAGCCTCTTGCTGCCCGATCGTCAGCGTTCCTGTTACCCTCCTGAGACCCGTTACCTCTTTGACTTCTGTTCCCGTGAACCCGGCTTGTCTCTGACCCTTCTGACCTCCGCCTGCCCTGACCTTCAGCCTGTCTGACGCTGCCTCTGCCTTACCCTTTAACTGATTGCTGCCCGCCTGCTGCCGATCCGGCCTGGACTACGACTCCGCTGTTGTTCTATCCGCGAACCTGATCCACCTGCCTGACCCTGCCTGCATCAGTACTACAGTACACCTCCCTCCTGCCAACTGCTCCAGTCATCTGCACTAGCGCCTGTTACCTGTCAGCACCGGTATTACAGTACACTTCCCTCCTGCTAACCACACCAGCGATCTGCGCCCAGCTCCGGCTACCCACAAGCGCAGTACTACAGAACACCTCCCTCCTTCCGCCTGTTCCAGTCAGCCGCACCAAGCACCTGAACCCAGTCTACCTGCTGTTCCAGCTTCACCGACATCTTCCTGGAGACTACAGGAGACCTCCGCAGTTCCTGCACAGCATCCCCGCCAGGCGCTAGTGCGACTCTGAACTCCAGCGCTTCCTGTCTACACTACCAGGGGTTCTGGAGTCAGAGGAGCAAGAGTGGCCACTCCCGCACGTCAGGCTCTGCTCTGTACCAGGTACGTGACACCTGTTTAGTGCCAATCAGCTCAGCCTGTTCAGTACCCATCAGCTCAGCCTATACAGTGCCCAGCAGCTCTAGTGCTCTAGTGCTTAGAGCGGGGATCTCCTGTTTACCCCGCGCGGCAGCTGTCCTTACCTCCTATGGTAGATGTCACCAGTGTGCTGCCTATCATAGGAGCTAGCCTAGGAGGCGGAACTTCACTTGACAGCCAGGTAAGCGGGAGATCCCTGCTCTGTATAATCTGGCAAAAACACAAATATAAAAAATCATTGAAAAAAACGGTCTGGTATGAATAATAAGGGGAACTCCAAGCCAAAATTTGTAAAAAAAATGGTGTGGGGTCCCCCCAAAATTCATACCAGGTCCTTCAGGTCTGGTATTGATTTTAAGGGGAACCCTGCACCAAAAAAAAATGGCGTGGGGGTCCCCCCGAAATCCATACCAGACCCTTATCCGAGCATGAAACCTGGTAGGCTGCAGCAAAAGGGGGATGAGAGAGCACCCCCCCTCCTGAGCCGTACCAGGCTACATGCCCTCAACATGGGGAGGGTGCTTTGAGGTCCCCCCCAAAGCACCTTGTCCCCATGTTGATGGGGACAAGGGCCTCATCCCTGCAACTGTTGCCTGGTGGTTGTGGGTGTCTGAGGGCACCCACAACCCAAAAAAAACCCCCCCAGAAAACCTCTGCTTTCATGGGAGGCTACCCCGCCGACTGATGTCTTTTTGTTTGAAAGCTGTTATATAGGCAAGGGCGGGGACACCCGGTGAAGTAAACGGATGACCCTGCCCTCCCTCTGACGTCACATGGTTACATGTATTATTTTTTAATAAAGGAATTGTCAAAAACTGTCTCCTGTCATTTTTACTTTTTTGAGACTTTTTTTGGTGAATGGGTAGGGGTACAAATACACTGCCATTGACTAACCTGCCTGCCTAATCTAGCTCAATCTATCTCCATCCACACACTATACACGGCCGCTATGTAAGCAGCCTTATATAGTGTGGGGCATGATCTTAGTTCCCCTAAATCATGATTGGCCAAAGGGAAATGGGAGGACTATCTGGTTCTTCACTTTAACCACTTGCCGCCCGCCCTGTAACAAAAATACAGCGGCAAAGTGGTTTCAATATCCTGACTGGACGTCATAGGACGTCCTCAGGATATTGAGCCGCTGCGCGCCCCCGGGGGCGCGCATTGCGGCGATCGTTGTTGGAGGGTGTCAGTCTGACACCCCGCAACACCGATCTAGGTAAAGAGTCTCTGATGGAGACTCTTTACCACGTGATCAGCTGTGTCCAATCATGCGTCCGATCACAATGTAAACAGGAAAAGCCGGTAATCGGCTTTTCCTCACTCGCGTCTGTCAGACACGAGTACAGGAGAGTCAATCGGTTGCTCCTCTGACAGGGGGGGTTTGCACTGATTGATTATCAGAGCAGCCCCCCCGAGAATGCCCACACTGGACCACCAGGGATGCCACTAGACCACCAGGGATGCCCACCACAGGTATGCCACCCTAGACCACCAGGGATGACAATCAGAAATAATGGATGCCAATCAGTGCCCACAATGGATGCCAATCAGTGCCCACAATGGGCATCACTGATTGGCAGGCATTATTGTTTGGCACTGATTGGCATCCATTAGTACAACACACTACAGTACATTAGTGCCACCTATCAGTGCCCATCTATGCCCATCCGTGCTACCTATCAGTGCCCATCCATTCCACCTATCCCTGCCCATCCATGCCGCCTATCTGTGCCCATCGGTGTGTGGTCCAGTCCTTCGATTAGATAATTAATGTTTAGATGTTGGTACAATGATTATAAATGATGTTGTTCCCGCAGCAACTCACACCAGGCTCTCCAGAGAACGCATTTTTTTAATTAAGTTCCAATAACGTACAAAGTCCAAAGTCCTCAGAGTAATTCAAAGTCTCATCCTAGACCTGTGCCATATTTCTCGGTGACAAGATTCACTGAATGCCAGCTTGACTCTCTCTCAAATATTGGTCTCACACTCGAGGGAGGGGTTCTTTTCAGGTCAACCAAATGCTTCCCTGAATGAATGCCCAACCTCAAGTCTAATTACCATTTATAAATACTTCCTTATGTATGTAAGGAAGTACCAGGCCATCTCACACACCTAGATCGTCTTAGATAAGATTTACACATCAAAGGGTCCTCTGTACCTTTTGATACGTGTCGTTTGGCCACAAGATTTGGTCAGCAAACTTCCTTTGATGTGTAACCTTGAATGCCTGTATGTAACACATAAATACCATGCCATACATATAACACAATATTTTAAATTCCCAACCATCTATATTAATATTACAACATGTAGCCTATCCGTGCCCATCCATGCCGCCTATCCGTGCTGCCTATTGGTGCCCATCCGTGCCGCATATTAGTGCCCATCAATGCCACCTCATCAGTGCCACCTCATCGGTGCCCATCAGTGCCACCTTATCAGTGCCCATCAGTGACGGAGAAAACGTACTTATTTACAATGTTTTGTAACTGAAACAAAAAAATTACTTTTTCAGTCATTTTTTTACCAGAAAATAAAAATCGCAGAGGTGATCAAATACCACCAAAAAAAGCTCTATTTGTGGGAACAAAATTATAAAAATTTATTTTGGGTACAGTGTAGTATGATCGTGCAATTGTCATTCAAAGTGCAACAGCGCTGAAAGCTGAAAATTGGTCTGGGCAGGAAGCTGCCCTGTATGGAAGTGGTTAAAGAGGAAGTAAACCCTGATGGGTGTTGTTCAGTCGTAGTCATGTCTGACTTTTCGTGACCTCATGGACCATAGCGCGCCAGGCTTTTCTGTCCTTCACTGCCTCCCAGGGCTTCTCCCTTTTCCTTCAATGTTTCCCAACATCGGGGTCTTTTCCAAAGAGTTCTGTCTTCGCAGTAGTTGACCAAAGTTTCAGCTTCAGGATCTGTCCTTCCAGTGAATATATTGCATTATCATGATTGAGTCCTTTTGGATTATATGTTGTCATATATATATATATATATATACATACATTTAGGAGGGTTTTGCTATTACATTATCTCTAAACATGTCCATGATGTTTAAAATTATTTTGCCTTGTAGAACAGTTTTACCAGAACGAGTGCTCCGTCTCATATCTTGCTTCTGAGCATGCACTTTTTTTCCTGTCATTAACTTCTTAAGGACCGCCTCCTGCACATATACGTCGGCAGAATGGCACGGCTAGGCACATCCACGTATATTTACGTCAGTACTAGTACCCAGCCGTGGGTCACGGGCGCGCGACCGTGGCGCGCTCCCGTGACCCGGTCCGAAGCTCCGTGACCAGGACCGCGGGACTCGTGGACCCGATCGCCGCTGGAGTGCGGCGATCAGTCCCCGGAGCTGAAGAACGGGGAGAGCTGTGTGTAAACACGGCTTCCCCGTGCTTCACTGTGGCGGCAGCATCGATCGCGTCATCCCTTTTATAGGGGGGACGCGATCGATGACGTCACACCTACAGCCACACCCCCTACAGTTGTAAACACACACAGGGAACACATAACCCCTACAGCGCCCCCTTGTGGTTAACTCCCAAACTGCAACTGTAATTTTCACAGTAAACAATGCAATTTAAATGCATTTTTTGCTGTGAAAATGACAATTGTCCCAAAAATGTATCAAAATTGTCCGAAGTGTCCGCCATAATGTCGCAGTCACGAAAAAAAAAACGCTGATTGCCGCCATTAGTAGTAAAAAAAAAATGAATAAAAATGCAATAAAACTATCCCTTATTTTGTAAACGCTATAAATTTTGGGAAAACTAACCGATAAACGCTTATTGCGATTTTTTTTTTACCAAAAATAGGTAGAAGAATACGTATCGGCCTAAACTGAGGAAATTATTTTTGTTTATAGCGCAAAAAATAAAAACCGCAGAGGTGATCAAATACCACCAAAAGAAAGCTCTATTTGTGGGGAAAAAAGGACGCCAATTTTGTTTGGGAGCCACGTCGCACGACCGCGCAATTGTCAGTTAAAACGACGCAGTGCCGAATCGCAAAAAGGGGCAAGGTCCTTTAGCAGCATTTTGGTCCGGGTCTTAAGTGGTTAAAGCTTACACACGACCATTTTTCACAAGGTGAAAAACGACAGCGTGAAAAACAATGCGAAAATTAGGAGCATGTTCTAAATTTTTTATGGCCATTTTTCATGTCGAGAAAAATGCTCTGGAGCTCACACGATCATTTTTAATGACATTTAAAAAAATTGCATTTTTCACGTCATGAAAAACGGTCGTGTGTACCCAGCTTCGAGACTGGTAAGCATTAATGTTCTTTATCTTATCTCTGATGGAATTCCTCTGAAAAAAGTCTGATGTATTTACTGACCATGTTCTGCTACTTCCAGAAAGCTATATCATTTTTTTTTTTATAGTTTTTGTTGTTGTTGTTTCTTTAATGCATGTAACAAACACACAAGCCCACAGCTTGTCCCATAACTCCTATACTGAATGTTTCTGAATTTAGTAATGATTCTATAGGAGGCCATTAACTATTTTTTGAAAACAATAAATAACAACTAAGAAATAAGTCCATTTATTAAACCCCTAGGAATGTATCTAAAGGGAGAGCAGTGTGTTTGTCCAAAACAAACTATTACATTTTACTTTTCAGCAATACTAGAAACATAGGAGGGAGGATCTAATTGGTTCCTATGGGCAGTAAAGAGTGCTTCCATTAGAAACATTGACCATGAAACTCCTTGTTCCTGCGGGATGAAGCTCACTGCAATCACCATGCTCACTAAAAAGCAATGTACTGTATTTACCAAAAACAAGAATGATGGGTAAATGAAAGTGTAGAATGACCTCATCTGGAATATGCAGTTCAATTTTGGCCTCCAGTTCTCAAAAGGGACATTAGGGAACTGGTGAAAGTGCAGAGAAGGGCAACCAAACTGATAAGAGGCATGGAGGAGCTCAGCTATGAGGAAAGACTATAGGAGTCTATTCACTCTTGAGAAGAGGAGAATAAGGGGGGATATGATCAACATGTACAAATATATAAGGGGTCCATATAGTGAACTTAGTGTTGAGTTATTCACTTTACGGTCAACACAGAGGACAAGGGGGCACTCTTTACATCTAGAGGAAAAAAGATTTTATCTCCAAATACAGAAAGGTTTCTTCACAGTACAGAACTGTGAAAATGTGGAATAGACTCCCTCCAGAGGTGGTTCTAGCCAGCTCAGTAGATTGCTTTAACCACTTCCATACCTTCCCGCCCAAGCCAATTTTCAGCTTTCAGCACTGTCGCACTTTGAATGATAATTGCGCGGTCATGCTACACTGTACCCAAACAAAATTGGCG
Organism: Rana kukunoris; assembly: GCA_029574335.1. Lineage (NCBI taxonomy): Eukaryota > Metazoa > Chordata > Amphibia > Anura > Ranidae > Rana > Rana kukunoris. Next base: position 37,528,881 of record CM056054.1, read on the forward strand.
TCCTTTTTCCCCAGAAATAGAGCTTTATTTTGGTGGTATTTGATCACCTCTGTGGTTTTTATTTTTTGCGCAACAACTAATAAAAGACTGAAAATTTTGAAAAAAAAAAAAAAATTCTGTTAACTTTTTTGTAAATAAGTACGTTTTCTCTTTCAATTACGGGCACTTATATGGTGGCACTGATGAGGTGGCACTGATGGACACCAGTGAGGTAGTACTGATGGGCACCGATGAGGTGGCACTGATGGGCACTGATAGGCCGCGCTGGTATGTGGCACTGATGGGCACTCATAGGTGGCACTGATAGGCACTCATAGGTGGCACTGATGGGCACTCATAGGTGGCACTAATGGGCACTCATGGGCAGCACTGGGCACTCATAGGCGGCACAGATGGTCACTCATGGTTGGCACTTATGAGTGGCGCTGATGGGTACTTATGGGTGGCACAGATCAGCACTGATAGGTGGGCACTGGGCATGGATTGGCACTGTGGGGTGGCACTGATGGACTTTGAGGGGTGGCACTTATGTATCTATGTTGCCAGTCAGTGCCCATATGTGGGCACTGACTGGCATCTTTCTTTTTTTTTTACTTGTATGTTTTGTTTTGTCTTTGCTGATTTTTTTTTTTTGCCCTTTCAGTGTGGGCTTCCCTGGTGGTCCAGTGTGGGCATCAAAGGGGGGGGGGGGCTGCGCTGATAAACAATCAGCGCAAACCCCCCCTGTCAGGAGAGCCGCTGATCGGCTCTCCTGTACTCGCATCTGTCAGACGCGAGTGAGGAAGAGCCATCGACGGCTCTTCCTGTTTACATCGTGATCAGCCATGATTGGACACGGCTGATCACGTGGTTACCGAGACCGAAGATGCAGGGTGTCAGACGCGGGCGCGCGCGGCATGAAATCCTGCAGGACGTTTGTGAACGTCCAGTCAGGATTTCACAACCACTTCCTTTAGGGGTGTTTCTATTTTTCATTGAAAGTTGTCGAGATGTTCTAAAAGGAATGCCTATTCAATACTCCTTTTTGAGACCCGAATATTTATCTAAACTGTGTCTTAATAAAAGTATCATGGGCAAATTGCGGCGACAGTCACAAACTAGATTGGTGGTTCGGCCTTATAGGCTGAAAAAATGGGGGGCAGAGCTTTCTCAGTTCAAGCTGCCCAGTTATGGAATCTGCTTCCATGCCACCTGCAACAACAGGAGAAGTACCAGGTATTCAGAAAAGATCTGAAGACCCTGTTGTTTACTAGGGCCTTTAGTGGTTTGGGGTGAGATATCTCTTTCTCTACCTTTTCCCCTTCCCTTTTCTCCCTTTCCTTCCTTCCCCCCCCCCCCCTTCCTATTTTGTTGTTTTTATGCAGTTTTTAACGTTTTTATGATGCATGCATACAGTCGATTTTATGTTGTTTTCAAAGTTTGTTCTCTTGGCATGTTTTTGGTAACGTGATTGGACGGGAAGCAGGCGCATTGATGCAAACATGTTTTGTGAATTATGCGCCTTGTATAAGAAACAAACAATAAACAATAATAAACAATAAATATCAGATTTTTTTTGAGCTGTACCATTAGGTGGTAGCAAATAGGAAGGTCATATTTTTCATTTGGTGCAGCTTAAATATCAATGGTATATTGCCTCTACCACACTTGCTTTGATCACCTTGGTATGCCTTGGGATGACAAACACTATTTGTTGTGCTCATCGGACAGGACATTAGAAAGGCAGAAGGAGAGTTTCGGACATTGGCTCACTTTGAAGAACTAAATGTCTGTGAGGATTATTCTTTGATGATTTTTTCAACAAGGTATCCCCCAGATTTCTTTTTTTCGCAAGAAAATCCCCCAGATTTCTTAGGTCTGTCTTTATCATATCTACCCTTCCTTCTTTGACACTCAAACATCAAAAAAATAAAATACAAAAAAAAAGCTGGCCCTACCCAAAACCCACTGTGTCTACTCACAAAGGCCAAATTACTCTGAACCCCCCCAAAAAGGATGGAAATGTAGCTTAGTGATAGCCAGCCCTGTCAATTAACAGATGGTGTCGTAAGTTACAGTATGGCACAAAATGGCACAAACAGACTGTTAGTAGCACGGCTGATGTGCTTTAATGACTGAAACTGATGATGATGATGAAGAGGAGAAAGCAATATGAATAATTGATGATTTTGAACTAATCTGCTGTGATAGATTACTTAGGATGCTAAAGACTTAAGAACAATGGACTGCAGCCAATATGTGATGTGACTACTTTTCCCTAAAGACTGAGGTCTAAGGGCAACCTACTAAATTCCTTAGGTACTGGGACTAATGTGAGTTCCTCTATGTGCTCTGAAAAGAATTAAAGTGGTTGTAAAGGCTGAAGGTTTTCTATGCATGAAGGTAAAAAAAACTTTAGTGTGCAGCTCTTCCCTCACCCCCTAATACTTACCTAAGGCAGATCTCAAACCAGCATTGTGCACCAGGTCCAACGCTCTCCTGGGTCTCTCCCTCCTGATTTGCTGAGATGCAGCAGCGGAGCCGTTGCTCCCGCTGCTGTCAATCACAGCCAGTGACGCGGGAGTGGGCGGCAGGTCTGAGCTGTGCTCTCTGTGCCTTATGGATGCAGAGAGCCAGCTCGGGAGTGAGCACACACAAACACAATTGTCCGAGGGAGCATACAAATGGTTGGATTTTCCAACAAAACCTGCCATTACACATTTGTTGTCGGAAAATTTGATTGTGCGTACAAGGCTTTAGACTGGGGTGCCTTGAGAAGTACTTTTCAAGGGTGCACGACTGGAAAAGGGGTTGAGAAACACTGACTTAGAAAAAGGCCGGTCCACACCAAAAGTGTTAATATAGAGAAATGACAGAGTATCTACAAACTTGTAAACACTGCCATTTACTAAACATGTGCATTCGTTTTTGTCCAAATGCATTTTCCTCCAAATTTTGGGTATTTTCATTATTGTTTTAACAAATGGAAACAAACGCACAGAATCCGAAATCGTAAAAGATCCGACATAAAAAAAATGCTTTATTTTAGTTTTTGTTGCTACAACAGTTCGATATAGATAGGAGATTCGACATGACGCTGACAATAACAATCTGTGTCTATCGAATCTGTGTTCAAATGTGCCTAACCTTAACTCTATTAGTCCAAGATTATTCTACAAAGAGTGGAAAGATTCGACATTATAGAGACAGTGTTGGGGTAGACCATTCAACATGAATGACAAAGTTTCGACGAAGCAGCGAAAAACATACAAACGTCAAATCTGTCATTGAAGGCTTATGCTGTCTGTCGAATGTTCTAAAAAGATTCGACAAGCAGCTAAACTGTACGACGCCGCAATTGTACATTTCCAGTCAAATGCTCTGCCCTTAGACTATAGAAGAATTTGAATGTTAGTTGACTAGTAATAATAGTTTATAAATATAAGTATTACTAGTGTCATACAACATTAGAATTCTTCTAGAGCTTGTAGGCGGAACATTCGACCGGAAATGTACGATTGCGGCGTTGTACAGTTTAGCTGCTTGATAAATCTTCTTAGAACATTCCACAGACACCATAAGCCTTCAATGACAGATTCGACCTTAATTAATTCGGATTTTCGGACCAATGCATTTTATAATGAAACTAAATAAATAAAAACGAATTTCGGGAGTAACTAAATAAATGTATTTTTCGGACAAAAACGAAATTCTGAAACAAAATATTTCAGTGTGCACATGTCTACCATTTACTAATCGAAGAATATATCTCTACTGAATACTGATGTACAGTAGTTGTTACACAAAATCCAAATCTGTATTCCAACACATCTGCTTTATAGTAGGGCTGTTACTGATCAAAATGTTTCTGTTCGATTAATCGTTTTATTTTTTAATCGATTAATCTACTAATTTCGATTAATTATAACGCACATACAGATCCAACTACTTTTAGCTGATCTCCTTGCAGGCTGATTCCAAGTGCAGCTCCCAACCACTGGAAAAATGGATAGCAGGATACAAAAAACACACCAAGGCAGCGCTAAACGGGAATAGCATTAAAACTTTTATAGTTTTCAAGTAGGTAACCAAATAAATATTGTACTGGAGATAAAATCGATGTAGCTACATAAACTGTAAAAATGGTGCGAGTAATACCAAACGGTACCAAAAGCAGTCATAAAAACATGTAGCCAAGTATGATACTGGTATAAAAATGTGTACAACGATACCACTGCTGAATCCAGATGAGGAGGGGTTAACATCAGTCCGTCGGCATGTAGATGTTCCATGAAGGGAACTATCACAACTCCCAGTGGATGACTGTAGAATCCCAGGTTGATAGAGGGAAGTGATAGAGGGAAGTGTAACAGCCCTTGCGTGTGGCAGATAGTAAGGTCCCGCCAGCATGCAGATATGAAGGCACAGCAAAGGAGCCCTTCAGATGGACACGGCAATCTCCGACAGAACTCCCTGAAGGCCCAGAAGCCAGCGAAGAGGTGAGTACCAATCAAAATAATTTTAAATCGATCAAAAAGATTTTGATCGATCAAAAAAATTAAAGATTAATCGATCAATTAAAAGTTAATTTGCACAGCCCTACTTTATAGATACATCTATCTTCCTCTCCCAGAAATCCACTAATGCTTTCTACAATTGTTCTGATAAACGTCCATTGCACTACTGTAATAATGTTTCCAAAATGAAGATTTACACATTCACATTATGCACCACCTTTACAGAGGTATCCCTTTTTCCTTCTCTCTGCAAATAGTTTATGTAATTAGGACAAAGACCTAAAAGTGTTTGCAGGCTCTGGTTGCAGTAAAGAGACTCGGGGAAATAACCTAGTAAACGGCTTCACTTTCCAGACCAGCAAAGTCGAAATGGACCTAATTTATCAGCGGAAGCACAACGGAAAAAGGGGCAAGAAAAAAAATTGAATCATTTTGTTCAGTAAACAAAACATTATTTTCTTCTGCCGGTTTTTTCAAATTACACTGAAAAAAGGCAAAGCGATAAGAACTTGTTAACCTGTTCAAATACCAGGAGGTGAGATCTTTATTTAGATGTCTTGGTTAAAATAAACCCAAGTGTAAATAAATAAAATGCAATTTAAAAGGGAATAATAGTGTTTTATATACTCTTTACTTATGTTTTATGTCCACTCTCTTGAATCCATATATATTATATACTGTATGCACTCACCGGACAGTTTATTAGGTACACCTTACTACTGCAGGGTTGGACTCCTTTTGCCCTAATTCTGCGTGGCATAGATTAAACAAAATGTTGGAAACATTCCTTAGAGATTTTGCTCCATAGTGACATGATAGCATCACGCAGTTGCTGCAGATTGTCGGTTGTACATCCATGATGCACATCTCCCACCACATCCCAAAGGTGCTCTATTGGATGGAGATCTGGTGACTGGTGACTGTGATCTCATTGTCATGCACAAGAAACCAGTGGTAAGATGATTTGAGCTTTGTGACATGGTGCATTATCCTGCTGGAAGGAGCCATCAGAAGATGGGGACACTGTAGTCATAAAGGGATGGACATGGTCAGCAACAATACTAAGGTAGGCCGTGGTGTTTAAATGATGCTCAATTGGCCCAAAGAGTGCCAAGAAAATATTCCCCACACCATTACACCACCAGCCTTAACTGGATGGATCCATGATTTTTATGTTGCCTACACTAAATTCTGACCCTACCATCTTATAGGCGGAGGGAGGGGAAATCCCCCCTCCCGCCGCCATCCGGTGCTTCTCCGCTCTCTCCCGTGCCATTCGTGGCCCGGAGAAAGAATCGTCTGGTGCCGGTGTCTCGTCACATGAGGAGCATAGACTAGACCAGATGGTCACTAGTCATCTCTATGACCGTCAGAGGCCCGGGCGCAATGTAATGACGTCACACTCGGGTACCCAGAAGTAAACAAAGTCGCAATTGCAGCTAGTAAGCATGAGATCGGTGATTTTTTTTCACAATCTCATGCTTTCCAGCCTGGAGGAGAGATGTGGGGTCTTATTGACTCCACATCTCTCCATAAAGATGACCTGTTACACACCATTACTATTACAAGGGATGTTTATATTCCTTGTAATAGGAATAAAAGTGATATATTTTTTTTTAAGTGTAAAAAAAAAAAATAGTAAAAATAAAATAATAATTTTTCTTTTAAAACGCCCCTGTCCCAGGTAGCTCACGCTCAGAAGCGAACACACATGTAAGTGCTGTCCATATATATAAACGCCATTCAAACTACATATGAGAGATATTGCCACGTGCGTTAGAGCGTGAGCAACAATTCTAGCACTAGACCTCCTCTGTAACTCTAAACTGGTAACCTGTAAAAAATTTCAAAGCGTCGCCTATGGAGATTTTTAAGTACCAACGTTTGGCGCTATTCCATGAGTGTGCGCAATTTTAAAGCGTGACATGTTAGGTTAGGTATCTATTTACTCGGCGTAACATCATCTTTCATATTTTGCAAAAAAATTGGGCTAACTTTACTGTTTTGTTATTTTTTAATTCATGAAACCATTAAAAAAAAAAAAAGTGTTTGAAAAATGATTGCACAAATACCGTGCAAGATAAAAAGTTGCAATGACCGTCATTTTATTCCCTAGGGTGTCTGCTAAAAAACCATATATAATGTTTGGGGGGTTCTGAGTAATTTTCTGGCAAAATAATGATGATTTGTACATGTAGGAGAGAAGTGCCAGAATAGGCCCGGTATAGAAGTGGTATAAAAGCCCTGTATTGAAGTGGTTAAAGGGTCACTAAAGGATTTTTTTTGGTTTAGCTAAATAGCTTCCTTTACCTTACTGCAGTCCTGGATTTATGTCCTCATTGTTCCTTTTTTGCTCTGATGTTGCTGTAATTCTGCTCTGTTCTGGACACTTCCTGGTTGTCTGTTTCCCTGTGACCACAGTACTGGGAGCTTCTAGTTTTGTTTTCCAAACCATCACTGCTTTATGGCTTTGTCCAGCACAGATACAGGATAACATGCAAAAACAAAACTAGATGCAAAAACGAAACTAAAAAACTACAGGTATATTATATGATTGTTTTTTAGCTATTTTTAATAGTTTTTAAAATGAATCAGTTAACTATTATGGCCGGATTCACAACGCCGACGTAACTCACCTTTTCCCGGCATAGCGTACATATGCGCCCGGCGTATGTGTGCGCCAGAGTCAAAAACCAAGATACGGCTAAAAATAGGCCATCCTCCCCCGACATATCCTACTTACGCTGGCGTGGCGTGGGCGCAAATATGGTCTGGACGTATGTTGCTTCTCCCATTGATTAGGCATTCACATATGCAAAGTGGGATCACGCCCACTTCCAGCCCACTTCCACTTACGCCGGCTTACGCCTACGAAATAGTGCAACGTTGGGAGCATTTGGTTTTTGAATTCCATGCTTGCCTCTCTGCGCTGCGTCGGTGTAGCGTAAAAGAGAGATACGCTACGGTGGCGTAAATATGCGCCGATGTCTGTGAATCCGGGCCATAGTCTCTATACCCTGTAAACAGTAATTTCAGCAAAAAAAAAATTTCCTTTACAACTTCTTTTAATGTAGCAAAAACAGAAATAGGAAGTCTTTAGTGCTAGCCGCTATTCATGCCGCTCGCTCAGCAGCTCAGCTCAACCTGCTCCCCCTTTCTTGGTCACCTGCTCTGTGCTTACAATCCAGTTTAAAAGGCTGGAAGGCTGCTGGGAGAGGGGAACAGGAAGAGCTGAGCTGGCTTGTGGATGAGTTTCTCCAAAGTGTCTGCAGCTTCAGAGGTCAGTAAGAGCTTGTTTTAAAGATCCTTTAATGCTTGCTAAAATACTTAAATGCCTATAGCCTAGACACAAATTCACATTAAAACAATAGTGAATAGCACAAAGAAGCAAATATGCCACAAAGCAACTCTGTACATAAAATAAATGTTTTTGTATTTCGCTGTGACCTTGTGAGAATGTCTTCTTCCTTTCTGCATGACATTCAGGCTGTCTCTCTTGGAATGTACAGGGAGCCATAGAGGAGACTGCTTCCCTCCTCCTGTCCTGGACAGACCTCCCCACCGCCAGACTGCACGGAATCTAGGCGACAGCCAGATCAGCTGCCAGCTCATAAATCTACAGCTAATCTGAAGCAATCAATAATTTTCATTAGGAACCTGTGAGAGGCACCATTAGAGGGACAAATCTGTTTAACCTGACACCTTGATGAAGTTATTTGGTGCTGGGGTTTAAGTCATTGAAAGGTAATAAAGAGCTAAGAGGGATGGGGAGCGTCGTTCTGATGCCACGCTGGGAATATTTACTGATTCCGGATCTGAGAGGGACTGATGAGACACGGCACTGGTGGAAAAGTGTAGGCTGACCGCCTTATGAAGCCGCGAAGATGGATGCTTGTGTTCTTCATCACTCTGCAGACCAGATCATTTTTAAAGAGAATCTAGAGGATGTTTAGTTATTTTTAGATATACTCCTAAAAAAAAAAAAAAAAGAAAGAAAATCTAGAAAACTTGCATGCTCAAAAATGTAACACGAAAGATGGCCATCCATGTTACAATTGACTGTAAGCTCTCTGTACAATCTCCTTTAGAGCTGCATTAAGTATGTACCGTATTTATCGGGGTATTGCGCGCTTCGGCGTATAGTGCCCCTAATGTGGACCTGTAAAAAAAAACATTTTAGTACTTTTAGTACTTACAGTTTTGGTGTCTTGGGCGGCGTCCATGGGCGGCCTTGTCCGGTCCGGCGTCCATCTTCGGCTCCAGTGGTGTCCTCCCGGCTTCTCTAGTCGAATCCCCACTTCCCACGCTCAGTTTGAACGCCTCCGCCGACATATACTGAGTGCAGGGGGGTGCGGATTTAAGTTGTTGAGCGGGGGGGGGGGGGCGCGAATTTAAGTTGTTGAGCGGGGGTTTGCGGCTAATTGCAGTTGTTGCCTCTCACCTACAGTATGCACAGGTCAGGGCAGGTCTCCCCTCAGATCTTTTCCTCCTCCTTCCACGCTCCCCCTTCTTGCACAGCTTTTCCTGTGCGGGAAAATAAACCCCTTCGTGTGTGCGGGAAAGTCCCGCAGAATCCGTGCAGGTTGGGGGGTATGTGTTGCATTCAGGGCAAGGGGGTGCCGCATTTATGGCACTTTTGAGGCTGTATTGATGGGCAGTGACCATTATTTTAATTCACAGTTCTTTATTTAAAATTTAAGATTTTTTTAAAGTGAAGGTGCGTGTTATACGCCGATAAAAACGGTATATCCAAATAACACGCCAAAGCTCATCTCTTCACCACACACAGCCACAAAGGAAAGGGAATTATTTTTGGGCATTGTGTGTTTGTGCTTGAACGAACACACTTAGACCGAATTTTAATGGTTCAAAGAATGTCAGGCAAAATGATCGGCCCTCACGCATGTTCACTTAATCAAATCTGGCCCTCTTTGAAAAAAGTTTGGACACCCCTAATATACATGTATTATACAAGTATTTTGGATTTTCACACTTTTGATATGAACCAAAGGGTGCTCGCTAGTGTTTTCAATTAGGAAACATTAGGATTGCCTCCACCCAAACACTTTAGCTGTGACTCCATCTCTTGTTTCAGCCTGCAATAAACTGCACATAAAGTCTGCACGGAAGTCTAGTTAATCGAAAAGAAGGAGGGGGAAAGTGAAAACATTATACGACTTTTCCCAAGATGCTAATTATAATGACGTCTTCATAAATTAAACGGCATTATTGAGCATCTTAAAATAAGAGCTTCTAACAGTTATTAATGTGTTGTTGGATTAGACGGTGAAAGTCACGCTGGGGAAGCAGTGGGTATAATTACAGGTGCGTGGAATACAAAAGCACTCCGTAACATTCAGTGTATCCCACGGAGTCGGGTTTAGACCCTGATTAGAGAGAAAAGGAGCCACAAGAGACATGTATGGAATGGTGTAACTGATTGACTGTTTAAAAGGCATGATGTGACGCTTGCTTATTATCAAGCTATTTATAAAGGCAATTTATGAATCACACTATGGGACATAATTGACTATATACAGTGATTCATATAGTGTCATTTTCTCTTAGCATTGTCTTACAAGTATGTAAAATCTTGTCATTTAAATGCACACTCCAGTAATGCATAAAAAAAAAAAAAAAGGAGTTTAAAGCTATTCAGGGAGCACAGGCTACCTGCTGTGCGGTACTAATTTTATTCCTGCCATTCATCGTCTGCCCTTGGCTGCCCTTCAAGTTAAATCACAGTATTTTCGTGGTCTGTGTGGCTATACATTTTGGCAAAGTGTGTTTCCTGGTTCATGCCCCGCTTTCTCGTCTTACCTGCAAACACTGGAGCCAGGGCCGATCCTAGGGTCACAGGCTCCTGGGTGCAGAAATATTTCTGGCGCCCCCCACATGGGCATTGTAATTTTACTAACTCCTCCCCTTTACATGGCCCCTAGCATAGTCTTTTTTTATCCAGGGTGTCTTCTAGGTTCTTTAGCGGTGCCTTGGCAAAATGACCAAAAATTGAAACAAATTGCCCAAAAGTTGTTAACAAGTCAGCGAGTGGATCAGGCCTACCTTTTTGTTACACAAAGCCACAGGTTTTAATTGTGCAGCATTATAATCTTGAGCACCCTGTGGGCCATACCAACAACCAATGGTATCATCAGTTGATAAGGACGATGTCAGGCACCCGCACAGCAACTTTGTTTGCCCCTCACTTGCCTTTATTTGTCAGCACTGAGGTTACAATAGTGGAGAAAGGGAGATAAACTGGGGGAGAAGAGAAAGGCTAGAATATTAGTCAGTACCAGTGTGCAATGTGAAGGAATAAATCAACTCTAATGTTGGGTGGCCCATGTGTGTGGATACTGCTGCAATATGTAAAACTATTAGTTTTTTTACACTTAGAATTGGGTGCTTTGAGTGCATAATTTTACAGGGTGCCTAGGCTGAAAAAATAAAGAGAAGCACTGCCCTAGCAGACTCTTTACCACACCCATGCTTCTGCTGTTGGGATTGAATACTGGCATACTCTTGTCTCTGGTGTTGGGAATAACCACTGCAGGTTCCTGACCACACTCCTGTCTCTGCTGTTGGGAATTACTTCTAGTAGACTCCCTACTACACCCTTCTATCTGGTGTTGGGAATGACTACTATCATTTTCCTGACCACACTCTATTCTCTGCTGTTGGGAATTACTACTAGTAGACTCCTTACCACACTCTTGTCTCATGTGTTGGGAATGATCCCTGTCATGTTCCTGACCACACTCTTGTCTCTGCTGTTTTGGAAATACTACTATTGGACTTCTTACCACACCCTTGTCTCTGGTGTTGGGAATGACCCCTGTCTTGTTCCTCTTGTCTCTGCTGTTGGGAATTACTCATAGTAGACTCTTTACCACACCCTTGTCTCTGGTGTTGGGAATTACTCCTAGTAGACTCCTTACCACACCCTTGTTTCGTGTATTGGGAATGATCCCTGTCATGTTCCTGACCACACTTTTGTATCTGTTGTTGGGATTGACTCCTTGTAGACTTTATAACACAACCTTGTCTCTGGTGTTGGGAATGACCCATGTCATGTTCCTGACCACACTCTTGTCTCTGCTGTTGGGAATTACTCATAGTAGACTCCTTACCACACCCTTGTCTCTGGTGTTGGGAATTACTCCTAGTAGACTCCTTACCACACCCTTGTCTCGTGTATTGGGAATGATCCCTGTCATGTTCCTGACCACACTCTTGTCTCTGCTGTTGGGAAATACTCCTATTGGACTCATTACCACATCCTTGTCTCTACTGTTGGGAATGACCCCTGTCATGTTCCTGACCACACTCTTGTCTCTGCTGTTGGGAATTACTCATAGTAGACTTCTTACCACACCCTTGTCTCTGGTGTTGGGAATTACTCCTAGTAGACTCCTTACCACACCCTTGTCTCGTGTATTGGGAATGATCCCTGTCATGTTCCTGACCACACTCTTGTCTCTGCTGTTGGGAATTGCTCCTAGTAGACTCCTTACTACACCCTTGTCTCTGGTGTTGGGAATGACCCCTGTCATGTTCCTGACCAGACTCCTGTCTTTGCTGTTGGGAATTACTCCTAGTAGACTCCTTACCACACCCTTGTTCCTGATGTTGGGAATAACCGTTGCATGTTCCTGACCACACTCTTGTCTCTGCTGATGGGAATTACTCCTAGTAGACTCCTTACCACACCCTTGTCTCGTGTGTTGGGAATGACCCCTGTCATGTTCCTGACCACACTTTTGTATCTGTTGTTGGGAAAGACTCCTTGTAGACTTTGTAACACACCTTTGTCTCTGATGTTGGGGATGTTGGGGATGACCCCTGCCATGTTCCTAACCACATTCTTGCATCTGCAGTTGGGAATTACTGTTAGTAGACTCTTTAATACACTCTTGTCTTTAGTTCTGGAAATGACCCATGGCGCGTTCTTGACCACACTCTTTTCTTTGTTTTGTGGAAAGACCCATGGCATGTTTCCAACCACACTGTTATCCTTTTTGTTGGGGATATTCCATCTTTAGCAGCATCCTAACCACACTCTCAACTCTGCTGTTAAGAATAACCTTTAGGCTCCATTCACACCTGAGCGTTTTGTCACCTGAAGCGCGACGCTACAATACGCTAGAGGGGAAAAATACATTATTCTCTATGGAGATGGTTCACATCACCACTACAAAACGCGTGACGCCGAATGCGCGAATCGGGCAGTTTGGGCATTCTTGAGCATTTGTATTTCCCATAGAAAGTAATGGAAAACGCTTGATTCAAGCGTCTAGTGCGACAACGAGCGTTTCTAAGGGCGTTATGTCGCTTTAGTCAATAGGACATTTTACCCAGGCAGAAGATAAAAAAATCTACAAACATAGCAACAAGTGATGAAAGGGATGATAATGTTTCCTATTGGCTAAAATAATAACCGTTGAAGTTCAAAAACGTCGGACAATGCTGTATGCAAACGACTGAATACGCTACCCTCAGGTGTGAATGCAGCCTTAGTAGACTCCTGACCACACTTTTTTCTCCTCTTGGTACTGACAATGCTCTCTTGGATTGTCTCCTTCAAGAATCCTAAAACTTTCAGTATTTAACTTTTTTGTTGCTGTGAGGATTGTCTGTTACCTGATAACTCCAAAGACAGTCCTCTGATAAGGAATGACAGCAAGCACTAAATGTATTCTCTCTGGAAAAACGACGCTTGAGAGAACATATGACAGCGATTTACAAATACCTCAATGGCTATCCCAGCATAGGGAAAAAAACGATTCAGTCTCAAGGAGCGTAAGAGGACACGGGGCCACACAATGAGATTCGAGGAGAAACGGTTTAACCTTAAATTGCGCAGGGGGGATTTTCACTGTCAGGGCAATAAGGATGTGAAACTCTCTTCCACAATTAGTGGTGGCAGAGGAAAGTATTGAAGTTTTAAGAGACTCTTGGATGTGCATTGTAAAGAATACAGGGATATGGGAAATAATTATGGACAAAGACACACGTACGCCTACACAGGTTGAACTGGATGGACTATTGTCTTTATTCAACCATACCTACTATGTAACTATGTAACCCCTTTAGCCATACACAAACCAAGCACCTGAATACACAATCCCATACCTACAGTATACCTTTAAGCGGACTGCTAAAAATGTAGTGCACTTTTGCAGTGGGCAAAGTGCCTTTGCTGGCAGAAGACCCTTCACCCTTAAATCTAAATTTAAATATATAGGGCCAGATTCAGAAAAGATGTACGCCGGCGTATCTCCAGATACGCTGCTGTTATTTCAAATGTGCGCCGTCGCATCTTTGCACTGATTCACAAAGCGAGATACGCCGAAAAACATGGTTTCAGCCGCCCGACGTAACTTGCCTACGCCGGAGTATCGTGGGCGCATAGTTACGCTGGACCCATTCGGCGTTCCCATTATAAATATGCATATGAGTAAGATACGCCGATTCACAAATGTAGATGTGCCCGCCGCTTCATATAAGCGAATTGCGTAAGGCTTACGTCCGGCGTAAAGTTACCCCTGCTATATGAGGCGCAGCTAATGCAAAGGTATAGGCCAGGGAACGACGCCGTCGAATTTTACGTCGTTTACGTAGTACGTGAATAGGGCTGGGCGTAGGTTACGTTCACACGTCGTAGGCATTGCGTGCCGACGTATCTTAGGGAGTATATGCAACGTGATTCTGAGCATGCACGCGCATGCCCAATTCGACCAGCCATTCATTAGCATGGGGTCACGCTTAATTTAAATAGATGACGCCCACCTCCTTCCTACTTTGAATTAGGCGGGCTTACGCCGGCCAATTTACGCTACACCGCCGCAACTTAGGGAGCAAGTGCTTTGTGAATACTGTACTTGCCTCTCTAAGTTGCGGCGGCGTAGCGTAAAGAAGATGAAGTATGTGAATCTGGCCCATAGTTGCCAAGCCGACAAAATCTAAACTCCTATTAAAGTTTACTGGTGATGTTTGTCTTGACTGATATTCTCCTTTATTGTAAGTAATCAGAAGTCTTATTAAAAAAAAAAACACAAAAAAAATCTTGTTTTCTCTTATAATTGTATCTAATCAAAGTACATTTTCCCTTTTTTCTTATAACACCTATCATCTGCATTCATTAAAATACAGCAAAGTAGTGCAACTGTGTAGATCAAAAACATCATGAAAGCGGGTACGTTGGCACAAGTTGGCATTTCTCATCATGTGCACATAAAGGAATTAGAGTGCTTGCAAAATTATTTTATTAATAAAAATGCAAATATTTTCATCTATCTATCACAAATTAATATGAACTTTTGCATCTTTTAAAAAAAAAGAAACTCTTATGTAATTGCAAATTCTTATATTGAATACTTCTCCTTAGACTAAAATGCATAAACTTCACAGGGAAAGTGTAATGTATTTCCAGTGAGCACATATTCTGAGCTATTATTCCTGTGTTAAAGGGGTGTTCCACCCAAATGTAATGTTTATTAAAAGTCAGCAGCTACAAAAAGTGTAGCTGCTGGCTTTTAATAAACAGACACTTACCTTCTCCACGTTCCAGCGACGCGCCGACCGGGGCTCCGCTCCTCTCCCCCCCTCCCCGGCCGGCATCCTCATTGCGACTGTGGGCACCCAGCCGTGACAGCCTTCGGCTTCACGGTGGGGCACCCACTGCGCATGCGCGAGCCGCACTGCGCATGCGCACGCGGCGCGGCCCGCCGCTGATTGGACAGGGGATCGTCTAGGACCTGTCAGTGTCCTAGACGATCGCCAAAGGGAGGGGCTGCAGTAAGGCGATTAGGCCTAATCGCCTTACCAGCCCCTCGGCGGAAGCAGGAAGTGGGACAGGAAGTCCCACTCCTACTGAAGCCCCCACTCCCCCCCCAAAAAAATTACATGCCAAATGTGGCATGTAAGGGGGAGGGAAGGGGATTAAGCGGAAGTTCCATTTTTAGGTGGAACTCCGCTTTAACCTTAAAATGATTTTGAGTGTCTCCTATTTTGATTATTGTATTAAATGTAAAGAATCGTAGATTTACCACTAGTGGAAGCTCTCAGTGGATCAGTGTAATTACCCTTTTTAACTGCTTGCCGACCAGCCGCCGCAGTTATACGGCAGCAGGTCGGCTCGCTGTGTGAGATCACGTAACTATACATTATCTCGCTAATCAGCAAATAGGGGCGCGTGCGCGCCGCCCGCTCGCCCCTGGTTCCAACGCGCGTGCCTGGCGGGCGCGATCACCGCCGGGCACCCGCGATCGCTCGTTACAGAGCGAGAACCGGGAGCTGTGTGTGTAAACACAGCTCCCGGTCCTGTCAGGGGGAGAAATGACTGATCTTACAATGTATGAACAGCGATCAGTCATTTCCCCCAGTCAGTCCCACCCCCCCTTCAGTTAGAACACACCCAGGAAACATAATTAACCCCTTCCTCGCCCCCTAGTGTTAAGCCCTTCCCTGACAGTGGCATTTTTATAGTAATCAATATATTTTTTTAGCACTGATCGCTATAAAAAAGACAATGGTCCCAAAAATGTGTCAAAAGTGTCCAAAGTGTTCGCCAAAAGGTCGCAGTACCGATAAAAAACGCTGATCGCCGCCATTACTAGTAAAAAAAAAAAAATATTATTAAAAATGCCATAAAACTATCCCCTATTTTGTAGACGTTATAACATTTGCGCAAACCAATCAATTTTACGAAAAATATGTAGAAGAATACGTATCGGCCTAAACTGAGGAAAAACTTTTTTTTTTATACATATATATTTTTGGGTGATATTTATTATAGCAAAAAGTAAAAAATATTATTTATTTTCCAAATTGTCGCTCTATTTTTGTTTATAGCGCAAATAATAAAAACCGCAGAGGTGATCAAATACCACAAAAAGAAAGCTCTATTTGTGGGAAAAAAAGGACGCCAATCTTGTTTGGGAGCCACGTCGCATGACCGCGCAATTGTCAGTTAAAGTGACGCAGTGCCGAATAGCAAAAGTGGCCTGGTCATTGACCAGCAATATGGCCTGGGGCTGAAGTGGTTAAATATTATCTTAACCCAAAACGGAAAAAAATGATATACTCCAGCTTTCCACTCCTTAACCACTTCAGCTCCAGAAGGTTTTACCCCCTTCGGCTGGGTTCACACATAGGTGAATTGGATGTGGATTTCCCTGCATCCAATTCACATAACAGGTAAGTGTGACTGGCTCACAATGTAAAGAATACCCAATCATGTGCAAGGAAAAACAAAAAAAAATGTTTTGCTTGCACATGAGTGGAGGATGGAAGTCAGCAGAGCTCCCCCTCATTTACTAAGCTCTGGTGCAATTGCACTTTGCAAAGTACACAGTCTATTTAACGTTAGTAAATCAACACCTGTGTGTGTAAAATTGGCCGCTGCCACCGCCATAAGCCTTAGGGGTAGATTTACTAAAGGGAAAAAGACTGTGCACTTTGCAAAGTGCAGTTGTACAATGTACTCTACAACAGCAATTGCTCCAGAGCCTAGTAAATGAACAGAACCTCTGCTGACTTTCATCATCCAATCATGTGCAAGCAAAAATGCTGTTTTTTTTTCTTACTCGTGATTGGGTATTTTTTGCAAAGTGAAGCTTTACCTCATTTATTGCACCTGCAATATGCAAAGTTCACAGTCTATTTGCCTTTAGTAAATCAGCCTCTCAGAGTCACAGACAGTGCCGATCCTGACCTGCCTGGGGCCCTAAGCAAAACGTCATATCACGTTAAAGCTGAGAAGAGAGGCAGGGGGGGGGGGGGGGGCTGCCGAAAATGACATGTCACATTAGAGTTGAGACAGTGACATGTCACATTAGAGTTGAGACAGTGACATGTCACATTAGAGTTGAGACAGTGACATGTCACATTAAAGATCTAAGTTGAGAAGCGAGGGGGAGGGGGTGTTCTGCTGTCGGAAACGACATCTTACATTAAAGTGACAAGCGGGGGGTTGCTGACTTCTTACCTCTTCTCCCATGCAGCCAGCGAGTTGAGAAGCGGGGTCGAAAATGACTTCTCACCAGGCGGGCCTCTAGTAATTTGGGGGGCCCTCCACAGCTTTGGGGGGCCCTCCGCAGCTTTGCGGGGCACTAAGCAGCTTGCATAGTGAGCCTATAGGGCGGATCGGCCCTGGTCACAGAACACATTGCAATCTGACCATACAATCCGTGTAAAAGCAATTAGGGATTTACCAAAATTATGTAATATGAGAAACAACCTAATTTCTCCAATTCATTTGTATCCAATCAGGCAAGCTCTCACACTACATCGTTTTTGGTGAATCTAAAGAGCGTATAATCAAATTGTAAGGTGTATATGGCAGTGGCAATGAAAATTTTAAAGTAGATCTTAACCCAAGAGAACAAATGTAAGACAAAAAACGTAATACATTTCAGTTTACCTTTCCCTGGATGTAGTGGCTGCATTTGTTTTTGTTTTGTTTTTCATTTTCATGTGACCCTGGTGGCCATCTTGGGTCAGACAGGGTCTATTTAAGACTCTGAGCCCTGGGTTTGGCGCGTTTTAGGCAAGTGGAGAGATTAGGGACGTGTTCCCCCATATGACAAGGATCAGGGCCGCCATCAGGAATGATGGGGCCCCTTACACAGCTTCAGGCATGGGCCCCCTGGAAAACCGGGGGGGGGGGGGGTGCTGCCGCCTGGAATTGAGAAGAAATTGAGAAGCGGGGGGGGGGGGGGTCTGCTGCGAATTGAGAAGAAAAAATGAAAAAAAGGGCCTTTAGAAGTAGCCATCCGCTGCCCTGGGGACCTCTGGGCCCTTTAATAAAAAGAAAAAAGAGAGAAAAAAATGTATATATATATTTTATAAAAGGGTGGTTAATATCTGGGGCCCTGGGACCTCTGGGCCTTTAAAAAATAAAATTAAAATATATTAAAAAATATTTTTTTTATCAAAAATAAATTTAAAAAAGAGGGGGTTGCCACCTGGGGCCCTGGGGGCCTCCAGGCCCTTGGGGACCTCCAGACCTCTAAAAAATATTAAAAGAAAAAAAATTGGCCCTTTAATAAAAAATAAAATAAAAATATATTAAAAAAATATATATTTTTATAAAAAATAAAATAAAAATAGAGGGGGTTGCAATCTGGGGCCCTGGGGGCCTCCGGCCCTTGTGGACCTCCAAACCTCTACAAAAGAAAAAGAAAAAAAATTGGTCCTTTAATACTTTTTTTTTAGTCTCTGTCATCTTCTTTTCTTTTTCTTTTTTTTTATTACTGTGGATTGATTGAACACCTAACCAGCGGCGCTTAGACGCTCACCCCCCAGTGGGTATTTGGCGCCTAACCAAGCTTAAAATCAAATCAAATCAAATCAAATCAATAAAAAATAAAAGAAAAATATATTAAAAAAATGTACAGGGCAGCCATCACATAACAAATTGTGGATCCCCTTACACAGAACAAAACGGGAGGGGGGCCAGCTGGGCCTGTAAGGGGCCATGGGGACAATTGGGCCACTTACAGGTGTAATGCAAAAAAAATAAAAATACATTTTTTTTTTAAATAAGACATTTTTTCAAAACAAGAGGGGGCCAGCCAGGCCTGTAAGGGGCCCTGGGGACCATCGGGCCCCTTACAGGTGTAATGCCTGTACCCCCCTGATGGCGGCCCTGTCCACACATCACTAAACTGAAAATACATATCTGACAAACCTTAACATTTTGGGCAGAAAAAAGGAAACAAATTAAAAATATTTATCAAATATATACAGTAGAGCAAATATTTAAAAACATGATTCCATCTAGGCAGCACATACTGTAAGAACAGTGCTAATAATGGTCAGAATAGGAGCCCAAAATCACACCTTGTCACCAAGTGGTTAATGTCATTTTCGTAACAACAGCGTTTGTTTGCCAACACGGTTCATTGCCCATTTATGCCCAATCACTCATCTCTATGTCCAAGAGAGGTCTGAGGAGGAAAAAAACACACATGAAGCTATTAATTCCACTGTCTGCCTTTGACGCACAGCCTGTTAAAGATAACGGTGTTCAATGGAGCGGGATTGATGGTCTGAGAGTCGGAGTGCCCACCTGCTGTTGTCATAGCAACCCAAAAAAATTCTCAGGTGAGAAATATTAACCCGAAACCACTTTCTTCCCCCTCAAACACACAAAACAAAGTTAGTGTTCCTCCCGCAGCTGGAAAATAGGAAGGTGTAATAGAACAGCTTCCATGGAAACTGAGGGAGCAGTGGGTGCATTACAATGAGAAGTGGGGCTGAGACTCGTACCAATTTCCGTACGGCACAGAACAAGACAGCAGACCCCTTCTCTCTGAAGTCCTGCCAGGAGGAAGAACGCCATCCGATCCTCGCTGAATTCTGTGCAAAAGGAGAGAAATGTGATTACCAGGAGTTATATGAAACATTTCCACATTCAGAATTATCTATCTATCTATCTATCTATCTATCTATCTATCTATCAACCATCTATCATATATCTATCTATCTATCTATCATATATCTATCTATCTATCTATCTGTCTGTCTGTCTGTCCCTCCGTCTGCCCGTCCGCCCGCCCGTCCGTCCATCTGTCTATCTATCTAAAAAAATGTACAAGAAAATTGTATACTGTATCTATCTATATCTTCTTATAGCAAGTCAAAATGTATCTATCTATCTATCTATCTATCTATCTATCTATCTATCTATCTATCTATCTATCTCTATATCTATCTATCTATCTATCTATCTATCTATCTATCTATCTATCTATCTATCTATCTATCTATCTATCTATCATATATCTATCTATCTATCTATCTATCTATCTATCTATCATATATCTATCTATCTATCTGTCTGTCTGTCTGTCTGTCTGTCCCTCCGCCCGCCCGTCCGTCCATCTGTCTATCTATCTAAAAAAATGTACAAGAAAATTGTATACTGTATCTATCTATATCTTCTTATAGCAAGTCAAAATGTATCTATCTATCTATCTATCTATCTATCTATCTATCTATCTATCTATCAATCTATCTCTCTATCGGAAAAAATGTACAAGAAAATTATATACTGTATGTATCTATATCTTCTTAGAGCAAGTTAAAATCTAGCTAACTTATCTTAGAATGCATTAAGCTAAAAAAAATCTGACTTTACAACCACTTCAAGGTGTCAGCATACCAAGACATTTTGAACAATTTCATGCTTAGGGACGGCCCCCTCCTGTTCCAACATGACAGCACACCAGTGCACAAAGCAAGGTCCATAAAGACATTGATAAGCGATTCGCGATAAATCCCGCGGTCCCGCGATTCGTGGTAAACCCCCCCCCCTCAACAACTCCGAACCAGCTCAACAACTCTGATCCATGAAACACCCCCCCCCCCCCCCCGCTCAACAACTCTGAACCAGCTCAACAACTCTGATCCATGGAACACCCCCCGCTCAACAACTTCATTGGGAGGTATGCTCATTTGTCCCTCATTCTGAAGTTGAAAAGTTGGGAGGTACGGGTAACAGGCCAACCCAAATCTATACAGCGGCTCCTTCGGGGGTAGCACTGCAGAAGCAAGTTATGAGACGGGGAAATTAGCATAATCAGCCAAAGGTGTGGCGCCATTCGAATGGAACTTCCCCTTTATAGTGCCGTTGTTCGTGTTGTACGTCACCACGCTTTGCTCAAGCATTTTTTATCATGATCGTGTGTATGCAAGGCAGGCTTGAGAGGAATCACATCGAGAAAAAAGTCGTTTTTTTCCATGACATGAAAAACGGTCGTGGGTATGCGGCATTAGGGGGAAAAAAAAAGAAAGAAAATAAATATGAAATGTGATGTTGTTGCCCATGTGACCAATCAGGTTTCATATTTTATAGCCTGGTAAAAAAGAACAAGCAGTCTTATCACTTTTATCACTATGGGCACCAACTTTACTTTTGTTCCCAATGTCTCTATTCAGATCTTTGCCCATGGTGGTATCGGTGAAGCTGGTATAACGCTGCTCCTAGGGGTAAAGAGGACACAATCTTTTTAACAGATGCTGTGCGCTTCTCCTGAGAGACATGGCCATCAGAATATTCAGTGTGTGCATCATGCATACAAAACCCTCATCTTTACAATAGATGGAGCATGTCATCTAAGACTATACAAGAGAACCACTATACTATATGTGGTGTGAAGGTATTTATAGCTAATGGCACTTAGGAAATTCTACAAAACCCATTGCCGACTTGATTATGGAGGTTCGGCAATCTAAATAACTGCTGGGGAAGAAAAACATTTTTTATTGAATGCTGATGGATTCTACGTACCATTTACTGAGTGATTAACCTGATATACATAAACATGGACTGCATAACTTCCTTTAGTGGAATGCATCAGAATTAATGGAGCAAAAAAAAAAAAGAAAACAGGAATGGTACGAAACTGATTTTTATGCAAGCTTAACACTGTTTAGTGTATAAATTCATGTTAGCTGACAGCAATTTCTTTGTATGTTGATGCATTCAGAGCTCTAATCACAAAATGTGCTTGAAGTATAATGCAAACCCTAACTGAATAACAGTACCTATGCTAGAGGCCTGGGTAGCACACTGTAATTAAAGGGGTTGTAAACCCTCGTGTTTTTTCACCTTAAAGGGGTTGTAAAGGTTCATGTTTTTTCACCTTAACCGCTTAACGACCGCCGCATGTAAATATACGTCCACAGAATGGCACGTTCAGGCAGATGGACGTGCCGGCACGTCCCTGCCTAGAAGTGGGTCGGGTGTCCGCTCGGGACCCCCCCCCCCCGGTACATGCGGCGGTCGGTAAGCCTCTGGGAGCGATCCGGGATGAGGGGGGTGGCTGTTCGTTTCTGCCCGCCCCCTCGCGATCGCTCCCAGCGAATCCGCTTTTCAGAGGCAGAGGAAGTGATGTCACCTCTCCTCTCGGCAGTCTTTTCGTTCCGGCGAGAGGAGAGAAGACATGAGAAGTGAGTCGCACCAACACTACACTGACACCAGTACACATAGGCACACTTAACCCCTTCCGATCACCCCCCCCCCCCAGGCCCCTGTCACAGTGTCACTGATTGCAGTGATCATATATTTAACCACTTAAGGACCGCCTCCTGCACATATACGTCGGCAGAATGGCACGGCTGGGCAGAAGCACGTACCTGTACGTCCTCTTTAAGTGCCCAGCCGTGGGCCGCGGCACGCTCCCGCGACCCGGTCCAAAGCTCCGTGACCGTGACCCGATCGCTGCTGGAGTCCCACGATCGGTCACAGAAGCTGAAGAATGAGGAGAGCCGTGTGTAAGCACACCTTCCCCGTTCTTCACTGTGACGCTGTCATTGATCGTGTGTTCCCTGATATAGGGAAACACAATCAATGACGTCACACGTCCAGCCCCGCCACCCTACAGTTAGAAACACATATGAGGTCACACTTAACCCCTTCAGCGCCCCCTAGTGGTTAACTCCCAAACTGCAATTGTAATTTTTACAGTAAACAATGCATTTATATAGCATTTTTTGCTATGAAAATTACAATTGTCCCAAAAATTTGTCAAAATTGTCCGATGTGTCCTCCATAATGTCGCGGTCATGAAAAAAATCGCCAATAGCCGCCATTAGTAGTAAAATTATTAATAAAAATGCAATAAAACTATCCCCTATTTTGTAAACACTATGGCCTGGATTCACATACATCGGTGCATCTTTATGTTGCCGTAGCGTATCTTCTTTACGCTACGCGTATATTCGTCGGCGTAGGGCAGCGTAAGTGGAAGCGGGCTGGAAGTGGGCGTGATAAATTTTAATGAAGCGTGACCCCATGCAAATGATGGCCACAACTTCAAAAAACGAACTGCGCATGCGTCGGCTCTTGGACGCATCCCAGTGCGCATGCTCACAGTTACGTCGAAATAGCTGCCTAAGATATGCCTACGACGTGAACGTAACCTATGCACAGCCCTATTCACGTAGTACTATGTAAACGGCGTACGCGCCGTAAAATTTGACGGCGTCGTTCCCTGGCCCATACCTTTGCATTACCTGCACCTGCTATATGAGGGGTAACTTTACGCCGGACGTAAGCCTTACGTAAACCGCGTATATTAATGCGCCTGCGCATCTACGTTCGTGAATTGGCGTATCTTACTCATTTGCATATTTAAAATGGGAACGCCGAATGCGTCCAGCGTAACTATGCGGCCACAATACGCCGGCTTAGGAAAGTTACGTCGGTCGGAAGAGGCCTATTTTCAGGCGTATCTAGTTTTGTGGGTACGGCGCATAGATACGACGGTGCATTTGTGGATTTATGCGGCGTATCAGTGTATACGTCGGCGTAAGTTCTTTCTGAATCCGGGCCTATACATTTTGCGCAAACCAATCGATAAACGCTTACTGCGATTTTTTTTTACCAAAAATAGGTAGAAGAATAGGTATCGGCCTAAACTGAGGAAAAAAAAAAGTTTTTTATATATTTTTGGGGGATATTTATTATAGCAAAAAGGAAAACAATATTGCATTTTTTTTTTAAATTGTCGCTCTATTTTTGTTTATAGCACAAAAAATAAAAACCGCAAAGGTGATCAAATACCACCAAAAGAAAGCCCTATTTGTGGGGAAAAAAGGACGCCAATTTTGTTTGGGAGCCACGTCGCACGACCGCGCAATTTTCAGTTAAAGCGACGCAGTGCCGAATCACAAAAACTGGCCAGGTCCTTTACCTGCATTTTGGTCCGGGTCTTAAGTGGTTAATGTGATCTATGAACTGTACAACTCAGTTGAACAACAAACTGAAGTCTTTTAGGTGAAGGTAAAAATAAAAATAAATTAATAATATGGTTGCATTGTTAAGAGGGTCACTAAAGGAAAACATATTTTTTTGCTGAAAATGACTGTTTACAGGGTATAGAGACATAAAAGTTACCTGATTCCTTTTCAAAATGATTACAAATAGATAAAAATCAATCATATAATGTGCCTGCAGGTTAGTTTCACTTTTGAACTGGCTTCATGTTTCTGCAAAGTAGAAATAGACACACAGAACAAAAACAAACAAATCCAGGGCAGTGTTTTGTTTTTAAATGAATCTGATTGGTTCTGGGAAGTTTTAGACACACAGTAATGACAGCTTAAACCATCGTGAGAAAGCTCCCAGCACTGTGGTTATAAGGAAACAGACAAGCAGGAAGTGTGGAGATCAGAGCAGGATTACAGCAACTTCAAAGCAAAAATGAACAATGAGGACATGAAACCAGTACTGCAGTAAGGTAAAGGAAGCTATTTAGCTAAAAAAAAAAAAATTCCTTTAGTGATCCTTTAACCACTTCAGGTCCGCGCTATTAACAGAATACGTGAACAGCGCGGACCTGAGGCGCCGGGGTCACGTCTTTGGACGTGATTTGCTTGTAATTCCCCGCGCGCGCCACAGGGTGGCGCGCGGCGGGGAAAAACAGTCCCGACGCATCACCGAGGATCCGATGCGTGTACCCGGCGGCCGCGATGTCCGTCGGGTACACGCGATCGTCGGTGAGAGAGCAGGGACGTGGAGCTCTGAGTGTAAACACAGAGCTTCACGTCCTGTCAGTGAGGTGACAGATGCTGTTTCTCTTGTACATAGGGAGACAGCATCGATCACCTCCCCCAGTCACCCCCCTCCCCCCACACAGTTAGAACACACCCAGGCAATACATTTAACCCCTTCCTCACCCCCTAGTGTTAACCCCTTCAATGCCAGTCACATTTATACAGTAATTAGTGCATTTTTATAGCACTGGTCGCTGTATAAATGTGAATGGCGCCAAAAATTTGTCAAAAGTGTCCGATGTGTCCGTCGCAATATCGCAGTCCCAATCAAAATCGCAGATCGCCGCCATTACTAGTAAAAACAAAAATATAAAAAAAAAAATCATAATTATGTCC
This sequence comes from Rana kukunoris, assembly GCA_029574335.1. Classification (NCBI taxonomy): domain Eukaryota; kingdom Metazoa; phylum Chordata; class Amphibia; order Anura; family Ranidae; genus Rana; species Rana kukunoris. Next base: position 37,554,278 of record CM056054.1, read on the forward strand.
CCTATTTTGTAGGTGCTATAACTTTTGCGCAAAGCAGTCACTTATTGTGATTTTTTTTTTTTTTACAAAAATACGTAGAAGAATACGTATCGGCCTTAACTGAGAAAAAAAAATATATAAAAAAAAAATGGGATATTTATTATAGCAACAAGTAAAAAATATATATATATTTTTAAATTGTCGCTCTTTTTTTCATTATAACGCAAAAAATAAAAACCGCACGGGCGATCAAATACCACCAAAAGAAAGCTCTATTTTTGGGTGCCACGTCGCACAACCGCGCAATTGTCAGTTAAAGCGACGCAGTGCCGGAAGCTGAAATTTCGCCTGGGCACGAAGGGGGTTTATGTGCCCAGTAAGCAAGTGGTTAAAGGGTCACTAAAGGAAAAATTATTTTTTGCTGAAATGACTGTTTACAGGGTATAGAGACATAAAAGTTAACCGATTCCTTTTCAAAATGATTAAAAATAGATAAAAATCAATCATATAATGTGCCTGCAGGTTAGTTTCACTTTTGAACTGGCTTCATGTTTCTGCAAAGTAGAAATAGAAACACAGAACAAAAACAAACAAATCCAGGGCAGGGTTTTGTTTTTAAAATGAATCTGATTGGTTCTGGGAAGTTTTAGACACACAGTAATGACAGCTTAAACCATCGTGAGAAAGCTCCCAGTATGGTGCTTATAAGGAAACAGACAAGCAGGAAGTGTGGAGAACAGAGCAGAATTACAGCAACTTCAAAGCAAAAACAAACACTAAGGACATGAAACCAGTACTGCAGTAAGGTAAGGGAAGCTATTTAGCTAAAAAAAAAAAATCCTTAAGTGACCCTTTAAGTAAAGTAGAAATTGCATATCACCATTGGTCTGGTCATTTGGCTGAAAACCGCTACAGCATAGGAAAGTAAAGTCGCGCACCTTGCTGTACAGTTTCTCAGGGCAGTGTAGATCTTTGTATCAAATAAGCAGAAATACAAATCCTCTGACAGGTCAAATGACTCCAATATATATATATATATTTACCTGTTCATTTTAAATATTCCGTTAGAAGTGCAATTATTGCATCTCTGCTTTTACTTTCAAATATTCGTTACCCTTGAGCTACATTTCAGAGCAGTTTTCTTTGCTTAAGAATGTGCATCTGGCTGTTTTTAAAATTTATGCCTGACAGCCAGGCTTGAGTTTCACTTGTATGCTACGGAGTTTGTTTTCTGATTATGCACACATTTAATACAGCACCTTCGATAGAAGCATTGTAAATCATCCACTCTGTGTCAGTGGTGTTTGATTCCTCGCCTGCTGACCCATCAGCAGTAGAGGTGATTAGTTATTATTGGTCATAAGTAAGATCAGCAATATAGCCCGTGTCATAAAAATCACGCTTTGTTAAATGGCACCTGACAGCACAATCAATAGATCGGGGACTGGAACATGTGTGCACACTCAGCAGCATGCCCGCCTTTCTTTCACCATAATGACATTTTGCAAAGTACAGTATATGCATAAAGTGCAGCAAAATGGCATATTGTTCATTCCATTCCAGCAGTGATTATGGAATCAGCTAAGCTGTCAAAAACACATTTACTAAGCCAGAATGGAGGGAACTTATATAGAATGAATGACATGCTTCCAGGAAGCCATGGCCAGTTTTCAGAAATAAATAACACCGCTATAACCGCTGCTCAGAATATATCATATTTGAAGGGTCTCATAGAAGTTCTGTTGACCAAATTGCACCTAATTGGTGATACATCTTAAAGGGGTTGTAAAGGTACCATTTTTTTTTTCCTAAATAGCGTCCTTTACCTTAGTGCAGTCCTCCTTCACTTACCTCATCCTTCCATTTTGCTTTAAAATGTCTTTATTTCTTCTGAGAAATCCTCACTTCCTGTTCTTCTGTCTGTAACTCACCACAGTAATGCAAGGCTTTCTCCCTGGTGTGGAGTGTCGTGCTCGCCCCCTCCCTTGGACTACAGGAGAGTCAGGACGCCCACTAACATACTGCTCCTTTCTCTATCTGCAACGTAGAGAGCATCCTGACTCTCCAGTAGTCCAAGGGAAGGGGCGAGCATGACACGACACACCAGGGAGAAAGCCACGCATTACTGTGTGGAGTTACAGACAGAAGAACAGGAAGTGAGGATTTCTCAGGAGAAATAAGGACATTTAAAAGCAAAATGGAAGGATGAGGTAAGTGAAGGAGGACTGCACTAAGGTAAAGGAAGCTATTTAGGGGAAAAAATGTCTCCAGTTTAGCCAAAGCTTATTGTAAGCTAGTGTAGACATTAAGGCAGAACTTGATGAAGTATGTATATAACCTAACTTTTTTAGCTACCTCCTGTATATGCAGCGATTTGTACAGGTTGGGGAGGAGGGTGCTGAATATATTTAGAATTATCTTGGCAGGTCTACTTGATACAAGAACTGTAACTTAAAGGATCACTAAAGGATTTTTTTTTTTAGCTAAATAGCTTCCTTTACCTTACTGCAGTACTGGTTTCATGTCCTTATTGTTCGTTTTTGCTTTGAAGTTGCTGTAATCCTGCTCTGATCTCCACACTTCCTGCTTGTCTGTTTCCTTATAACCACAGTGCTGGGAGCTTTCTCACGGTGGTCTAAGCTGTGATTACTGTGTGTCTAAAACTTCCCAGAACCAATCAGATTTGTTTTAAAAACAAAACACTGCCCTGGATTTGTTTGTTTTTGTTCTGTGTGTCTATTTCTACTTTGCAGAAACATGAAGCCAGTTCAAAAGTGAAAGTAACCTGCAGGCACATTATATGATTGATTTTTATCTATTTTTAATCATTTTGAAAAGGAATCAGTTAACTTTTATGTCTCTATACCCTATAAACAGTCATTTCAGCAAAAACAAAAAAAAAAAAATCGTTTAGTGACCCTTTAAGTCACAGACAACTAATCACAGTTGGGGCTAAAGAGTCACTCACAGTGGCCCTTTACTATGTGATCAGCTGTGTCCAATCACAGCTGATTACATATAAACAAACTTGCTGGTTATCGGCTGTCCTTTTCTTATGTGCTGTGTGTGTAAGAAAAAACTGACAGAGTAGTCAGTACGTTCTTTTCACTGATCTTCAGGGCACTGATCATCAGTGCTGATCAGTGCCAATCAGTGCAGCTTATCTGTGCCACCTATCAGTGGCCATCAGTGCTGCTATTACTGCCCATGCATGCCCATCAGGGCCACCTCATTTGTGCCTCCGCCTCAGTGCTCATAAGTGTCCATCAGAGAAGCTTATCAGTGCTCATCAGTGCAGACTCATCAATGCCCATCAGTGCAGCCTATGGGCCCTTTCACACGGATGTGGCTTTGCTCAGCAGGGATTGCTCCATCAATCCCCGCTGGGGGATCGGATGAAGACGAACCGTAGAGTCCATTTCCATCCGATCTGATCCACCAGACGGATGGAAAATAGGGTTTCCCTCTGTCACACTTTAGCGGAGCGGATCGGATGTCACTGCTGACATCCGTCGCTCAATAGAGGTGCACGGAGCGTCCGTTCAGGTCCGCCTAAAAAACTGACAGGCCGACTGGAACAGTCCACCCGTGTGAAAGGGGCTTATCTGTGCCCATCAGTGCAGCCTCATCAGCGTACATCAGTGAACAATAAAAATGACTTACTGTATTTGCAAAACTTTATAACAGAAATGAAGAAAAACATTTTGTTGAAAATTTTCTGCCTTTATTCATTTGTTTAGCAAAAAATAAAAACTCAAAGGGGATTAAATATCACCAAAAGGAAGCTCTATGTGGCTATTTATATGAGTACAGTGTTGCATGACCGCCCAATTGTCATTCAAAGTGCGACTGTTCTGAAAGCTGACCTGGGCAGGAAGGGGGTGACAGAGCCCAGTATTGAAGTGGTTAAGTATGGGGTGCAGTGCTGCTTCTTCCACAACCATCTTATCCTCTGTTAAAGTGAATTTGTCAGGATACAAATATGGGAGATTCTATTTCTGACCCCTTCTTTTAAGAATGGTAATTCCCTGGCTCTCATGCTGGTGCTTTGGCTTCAATGCTTTTTGAGTCACTGACCAAGGACAAGCATCCTGTTGCTTTTGTTTACATCATGCTTGTACCAGATCTGTGACTCAAAAATATTGGCGGCAGACACAACCAGTAGTGTTGAGCAGAATATGCCATATTCGATTTTGCGATATATCTCGAATATATAGTCGAATATTCGAGATATATTCGCTAAATACGAATATTCGTGATATATTTTGGAAATGAAATCATTGCGAATTTTCGCTATCGCGAATGCGAATTGCGAATTGCGAATGCGAATGCGAAATTTCGAGAAATGTGGAATGGAGCACTCTGATTGGCTCAGAATATTCGTGATATATTACAATATAAAATAATTGCGAATATTCGAGAAATGCGGAATGGAGCACTCTGATTGGCTCAGAATATTCGTGATATATTACAATACACAATAATTGCGAATATTCGGCAAATGCGGAAGGAGCACTCTGATTGGCTCAGAATATTCGTGATATATTACAATACACAATAATTGCGAATATTCGAGAAATGCGGAAGGAGCACTCTGATTGGCTCAGAATATTCGTGATATATTACAATATAAAATAATTGCGAATATTCGAGAAATGCGGAAGGAGCACTCTGATTGGCTCAGAATATTCGTGATATATTACAATATAAAATAATTGCGAAATTTCGAGAAATGCGGAATGGAGCACTCTGATTGGCTCAGAATATTCGTGATATATTACAATACAAAATAATCGCGCGATATCGCTATTGCCGAATAATCGCATTGCGATTTTTCGGGAATATAAAATGAGCGCTGCAGCTACTCGGCCCAAGGTCTCTAATCATACCAGCAATGCTTTTAGACGTCGATGGGGATCTCTAGGATGTGATCTGTTCTAAAAAAAAATTGAAAAAATACGAATATTCGAAATAGCGAATATTCGCCGCGATATTCGCGTTATTCGCGAATACTCGAATATGCAATATTCGTAGCGAATATTCGCAATGCGAATATTCGTGAGCAACACTAACAACCAGCCAATTAGCATTTTCTTTGCAATCCTCATACATCTTTCATGACAGATTTGCTTTAACCACGCTTTTGAGGCCTGTTACGACCTTTAACCACTTCAGCCCCGGACCATATTGCTGTCCAAAGACCAGAGCACTTTTTGTGATTCGGCACTGCGTCGCTTTAACTGACAATTGCGCGGTCGTGCGACGTGGCTCCCAAACAAAATTGACGTCCTTTTTTTCCCACAAATAGAGCTTTCTTTTGGTGGTATTTGATCATCTCTGCGGTTTTTATTTTTTGCGCTATAAACAAAAATAGAGCGACTATTTTGAAAAAAATGCAATATTTTTTACTTTTTTCTGTCATAAATATCCCCCAAAAATATATATAAAAAAGTTTTTTTCCTCAGTTTAGGCCGATACGTATTCTTTTACATATTTTTCGTAAAAAAAAATCGCAATTAGCATTTATTGATTGGTTTGCGCACAAGTTATAGTGTTTACAAAATAGGGGGTAGTTTTATGGCATTTTTATTATTTTTAATTTTTTTACTAGTAATGGCAGCGATCAGCGTTTTTTTTTTCAGTACTGCGACCTTATGGCGGACACTTTAGACACATTTTTGGGACCATTGGCATTTTTTTAGCGATCAATGCTATAAAAATGCATTGTATTACTATAAAAATGCCATTGGCAGTGAAGGGGTTAACACTAGGGGGGCAGAGAAGGGGTTAAGTGTGTTCCTGGGTGTGTTCTAACTGTATGGGGGGGAGACCTCACTAGGGGAAATCACTGATCTTCTGTTCATACATTGTATGAACAGAAGATCAGCGTTTCCCCTGCTGACAGGAACGAGAGGTATGTGTTTACACACATAGCTCCTGTTCCCCGCTCTGTAACGAACGAGCGCGCGTGCCTGGCGACGATCGCGCCCTCCGGGAACGCGCGCGGGATTTGGGGGCGAGCGGGGGGCGCGCGCTGGCCGGCGGCGGCTAGTGCGGGCCGCCGGCGGCGCGCACGCGCCCCCTAGTGGCCGCAGAAGAGCCGACGTAGTATGACAGGCTCTCGCCCAGGAGGCTGGTCGGCTAGTGGTTAAAGGATCACTAAAGGACTTTTTTTTTTTTTAGCTAAATAGCTTCCTTTACCTTACGGCAGTCCTGGTTTCATGTCCTCATTGTCCACACTTCCAGATTAATTTTAAAAACAAAACACTGTCCTGTATTTGTTTGTTTTTGTTCTGTGTGTCTTCTGTACTTCACAGAAACATGAAACCAGTTTAAGAACGAAAGTGAAACTAGAGGCACATTATATGATTGATTTTTATCTATTTTTAATCATTTTTAAAAGGAATCAGTTAACTTTTATGTCTCTATACCCTGTAAACAGTCATTTCAGCAATTTATTTTTTATCCTTTAGTGACCCTTAAAGCATGTATTTATGGCCTAATAGGACGTCCCTTAAGCTTCATACTGCATACGTTTAGGCTGGTAGAAAATAGACAGTATATTATTCTTGCAGCACTGGACCTAGTCCCTCAACCCATGGGAGTAACAGTATAGTGCATTCGTGTTTTCAGCTCCTGCAGACACATCAACGGCTAAGAGAAATTGAATGGCCAGGTGTAGTTTCCCAGTATGTAGCCCATGGACTGCCACTTGGACAGCAGGAATCTAGATTGTCATTTCTCTTTTTGTCTAATATACCATATAAAAGTTCAGAAGAGAAAAACCTGCACAAGTAATTTGATGTGAACCTTAAAAAATCCTGATTTCAGCAATGTCTTCTAGATATATTTGTGAGAAAAAGTGCTGGTGAGTCATTTTATTAAATCCTTTGACTGTGCAATATTTCAGGAAATATGTATGTCTTGAAACTCATTTTAACGGCTTATGCTAGACTTGTAAAACCTTTTCTCCAGCTCCTAATCAAATGTAAACTTTGAGTAGTAATCAGTCAGTTCAGCACTCTAACTGCACTACCAAATGTTAAAGTCTTCTGTGTAGATAAGAAGAGTGGTTAAGATTTTGTCCATGGAACAATATGGCCATAATTTAATACAAAATACAATTTCCTTTTAAACAATCATTTATTTGGTTACTATAACTGCCTCTAAATATAACTCTACAGGGATATGTTCCCTAGTGCCTGCCTAAAACTTTGGGGTTACCGTATATACTCGAGTATAAACCAAGTTTTTCAGCAAATTTTTTTGTGCCGAAAATGCCCCCCTCGGCTTATTCTTGAGTCACCTTTTTGCGCCTGATCTCCCGGACTTTGGGGACCCGGTACCGGCCAGCCGTAGGCCCGCTGGACCTCAAACTTGGCACAGATATAGCCCCACTTATCCTCTATAAGGCCTCGTACACACGACCGAGGAAGTCGACGTAAATGAAACATTGTTTTCCTCGACGAGTCCTTGTTAGGCTTGTTGAGAAACTTGACAAGTTGTCTTTGTGTACACACAGTCAAGACCAAATCTCCTTCTCAACACATACAACGGCAGGGGAAGTTCGATTCCACTGGCACAACCCTTGGGGCTGCTTTTGCTAATCTCATGTTACTGCGTGTTAAGTAAAAGTTTGGTGAGAGACGATTTGCACTTTTCAGTCTGTTACATCATGACAAATGTGCTATCTCCATTACGAACGCTACTTTTACCGAAGGTGCGCTCCCGTCTCATACTCTATTCTGAGCATTGCACGGGTTTCTAAGCATACACATGAACGTGTTTCTCATCGAAAATCAGCCCGACGAGGAACACGACAAGGAAATTGAGATTCCCCACGAGGAAAAAGAGATCTTGTTCTCTATTTTTCTCATCGAGTTCCACGACAGTTCTCTCGATGAAAAACATACACACGACCCTTTTCCTTGGCAAAAAAGCTCTGCCACCAAGTTTTTTGATGGATTCTGTTGAGGAAAACGGTCGTGTGTACGAGACCTCAGTGTGCAAAGATTGTTGTCCAGGGGACCTACGGCCGAAAAGCACCGATTTTTTTTTTTTTAAAGCCGGTCACCCCTTCCATAGACTCCCATGTTAAAGGGTATTTTCTCTGGCAACTTTGGGGACCCGGTAATGGCCGGTCGTAGGTCTCCCAGACCATGGCACACATGTAGCCCCATTTCTCCTCTACAAGTGTGCAAAGTTTGTTGTCTGGGGGACCTACGGCTGAGGAGCACTGATTTTTCACAAAGCGCGGTGACCATGTCCCCTTCGAGGCGAAACATAGGGAGGCGACTTTCTGACGTCACCACACTTTCTGATCTGACCCGGAAGATATGGGCTGTTTGTTTCTGAGAGCCGGCCGGCTTATTTTACTAGATGCTTTATATCTGCTGATTTGATGTAAGTGCAATTCCTTTTACTACATATTAAACCTGAGGATTTTACACTATGTGAGTCCCTTCTTCCTTTTCATATACGTTCTGTGTTGGCATACCGATTGAGACCATCCACCACCTAGATCATCCTGAGCTGGATAAACTGGATAAACTTCATAGGGATATTATCGTGTATGCTGTATTTGATCTCCTATAGTTTAGAGATCATTTATACTCGGTAAGAGGCAGTGTGTGATCTTGGTGGAAGTGCCTTTCTCATCACCTTTTCCCCTGGGATGTTTTGATGACCTTTTTCACTTGAGAGACCATTTAATATGAACTCTCTTTCCTCTATGGTGGACTTTATATTGGATCTTGGTTCATCTCACGATTGTTCACTGATTTTTTAAAGATATATTTATGCAGTTAATGTATCACAATTTGATCTGTAATATTGATCAGTATATTCACATATAGTCACTATTATTTGTGTAATTTTTTTGGAGTTGTTTTTCAGCACACAGTGCCAATTAGGCATATTAGCGTGACTTTTTTCTATTTACAATTTGTTTGATGTAGTATAACATCTTTTTGTTGCGGCTTTTGTTGCACTTAGAATTTCAAACGAGTGCAGTATTTTTTCTTACTATTGCATGGATCAACCCCATCAGTTAAAAAAAAAAAAAGAAAAGAAAAACTCTCCATAGTGTAATACTGACTAGTAAAGAGATTTATTAATATTAAAGGTTACACTTACGGGATAGAAGTTAAAAAAAATCGTAAAAGTAGTAGCCGGCCGGCCAGCTCACAAGAAGCACCGTATTGACGTCAGCGCGCCAACCTCCCGACTCACGTCTCGTTAAATTTTTAGTATCACATAGGCTGTAAATATTTGTGTGCACTTGGATTACTTCAATTCACCAATTTTTTAGCAGTTCCCTCTAATGCCGTGTACACACGACCGTTTTTCATGGCATGGAAAAAAACAATGTTTTTCTCAACGTGATTCTTGCCAAGCCTGCCTTGCCTACACACGATCTTGAAAAATGGTCATGTGTACGCAGCATTACAGTTTACTTCTATTCGTGTGTACATATCTCACATTTTGAGAAGCCACTTTTATTTATTTGTTATTTTTGTTATTCTTATAAGGCATTGCGCAGTAATTTTTTCTATTTTTATACCCATGCACAGTTGCACCAGATTCTCAGTGCATAAGTTTTAGTAAACCTACCCCTATGTTTTCTTGTTTACTGTTTTGCTAGGTTCCTTCTAGATTGTTTGTGCTTTGGGGCTTTCCTTTGTTATATGCCACTTTCTGTTGAGTCATGCCGAGGGCTCTATCAGACGTTTAATGTGTCAACTTGTCCAATCACTGAGGTTATCATATGGGGAAACCATCACCACTGGTACAACATCCTGTCATTATAATTTACGAAATGCAATTTCGGTACACATGCAATTTATTAATGCAAAAAAGTATTTTTTTACATTATTTGTGCCATGGTTCAGTGTTAACCTCACAATTTTCAATAAAGCATTTACAATGTATGCACAAATCACACAACGTATATTGTTTTTAGATCCACAAGGTATTCGTGGATCTTTTTTTTTTATTACAGTTTTATATAGAACACAAAAATTGTTAAAAAACTTTTTTTTACAAAAATTGTAAATGTCATTTTATATGTACCAGTAAAGTTCATACAGTCCAATCACTGAGGCGTTTTGCCTAATGAGATGGGACAGGCAAACTGTTAAATGACTGAAGAAACCTTCTAGAACCATTACCATAATTTTTCAGTTTTATGCTACTAAAACTTTGAGCATCTGGCTCTGCCAACAGGTGTTGGTTCTGTAATTATGCAGGCACCCTCAAATGGAATGCCAATCAGCCATAGCTCAAAGAACCCCATAGCAATCTCTGGAGGCCCAGAGTTTGAAAATGGCTCTTGTAAAAGTAGCTTGAGCGTGATATCCTGAGGATGGGCTCAGATCTTTAAGGTTCAGGCTTTCTGGCTGAATGTGGGAGCTGCTGAACATATTGAGGCCTAACTAGGGTTGCCACTACATCATCAGCCATAGAATCTATGTAATATGTGTTCAGTTTTAAAGGGATGAGGTGGCAACCCTAAGCCTAACCCTTAATGTTTCTTAGTGAGGGACAAGATACAGTGAGGGGAAAAAAGTATTTGATCCCCAGCTGATTTTGTAATTTTGCCCACTGACAAAGAAATGATTAGTCTATAATTTTAATGGTAGGTTTATTTTAACAGTGAGAGACAGGATAACAACAAAAATATCCAGAAAAACATTGATTTGCATTTTAATGTGTGAAATACGTATTTGATTCCCTATCAATCAGCAAGAGTGCTCCTAATCTCAGCTTGTTACTTGTATAAAAGGCACCTGTCCACAGAAGCAATCAATCAACCAATCTCTAATCTCTCCACCATGGCCAAGACCAAAGAGCTGTCCAAGGATATCAGGGACAAGATTGTAGACCTACACAAGGCTGGAATGGGCTACAAGACTATTGCCAAGTAGCTTGGCAAGAGGGTAACAACAGTTGATCCGATTATTCACAAATGAAATAAACACAAAATAACTGTCAATCTCACTTGGTCATGCAAGATCTCACCTCGTGGAGATACAACTTCCCATCATTAAAGGGATGATGGACGGGGCAGGAGGCATCATCAAATCTTGAGTAGGAACCTCCTTCCCTCATCCAGGGCATTATAAATGGGTCGTGGATGGGTATTCCAGCATGACACTGACCCAAAACACAGCAAAGGCAACAAAGGAGTGGCTCAGGAAGAAGCACATTAAGGTACTGGAGTGTATGTAAGACATATTAACTGCTTGCGGACCAGCCACAGCAGTTTAACTGCAGCAGGTTGGCTACGCTGTGCGAATCATCGTAACTGTACATCGGACGCTTTAAGCTGTGTTAGCAGGCGTGCGCATTGCGGGAGTGACGATGCTCATGATCGGTGGTCGCGATGACCGCCAGCCGCGAGCGATCTCCGGGCACGAGAGGCAGGACAGTGACATGTGTGTCCCTCTTCTGTGAGCTGAGGAAATGCAGATCGTGAGTTCCTAATAGCTAGGAACCACGATCTGTAATTTCCTCTAGGTCAGTCCTATCCTCCTTCAGTTAGAACACACATTAGGGAACACAATTAACCCCTTGATCGCCCCCTAGTGTTACACCCTTCCCTGCCAGTGACATTTTGTACAGTAATCAGTGCATTTTTATAACACTGATCGCTGTATAAATGTCAATGGTCCCAAAAATGTGTCAAAAGTGTCCGATGTGTCCGCCATAATGACGCAGATCGCTGCTATTACTAGTAAAAAATAATAATAATAATAATAAAAATGCTATAAATCTATCCCCTATATTGTAGACGCTATGGGCCAGATTCACAGAGCCCTTACTCTGGTCTATCTCGCGTTAGACCGGAGTACTTTCAAAATATGCGCGTCGTTTCATTAGTCTGAATCCTCAAACTATGAAACGACGGCTTCGGACTTCAATCCGACTGGCTTACGTGTTCGTACGCCTTCGGATCTACGCTGCAATAAATTTGCGGCCACTGGGTGAAGTTCCCGTCGTTTTCTGCGTCAGGGTATGCAAATGAGCTTTTTCTGACGATCCAGGAAGTTACGAGCGTCATTCGCAATCTCTACGGCATCTGTAGTCATCTTTTTGCCGCGTAGTTATTCCAGCTTTTATCTGGTCTAATATTAGACAGCCCATGTTAAGTATGGCCGTCATTCCCGCGTTGAATTTCAACGTTTGTTTTTATTTTTTACGTAAGTCGTCCGGGAATAGGAATGTACGTAAACGACGCTACTCAACGACGCTACTCAAACAAAAAATGACGCAACGCGCAGGGAAATTTCTGAACGGAGCATGCGCAGTTGGATCGCCGCGGGGACGCGCCTAATTTAAATGCTTCACGCCCCCTAATCGCATATTTCGATTCCGCCGCGAGAAATACACTACCGTACCTTACAGTCCAAACTCTACATGAATTCGTCATAGAGCCAGGTAAAATACGGCGGCGTAGTGTATCTCTGATCCTCTGCGCCAATGTAATTGTATCTGAATCTGGCCCAATAAGTTTTACGCAAACCAATCAATATACGCTTATTGTGATTTTTATTACCAAAAATATGTAGAAGAATACATATCGGCCTAAACTGAGAAAAAAATTTACTTAAAAAAAAAAAAAAATTGGGGATATTTCTTATAGCAAAAAGTACAAAATATTTATATTTTTTTCAAAATTGTCACCATTTTTTTGTAAAAACCGCAGAGATGATCAAATACCACCAAAAGAAAGCTCCATTCGTGGAAAATAAAATACGTTAATTTTGTTTGGGTACAACATTGCACGGCGGCGCAATTGTCAGTTAAAGCGACAAAGTGCCAAATAATGGCCCGGTCCTTGGGCAGCCAAATCCTCTAGCGCTGAACTGGTTAATGTGCATTGTGGTAATACTGTGTACATGTTACCTTAACATACTGCTCTGGAGAGGTTTGAATGGGCCCTAACTCTCATATATGGAGCCTGGGCCACCTTCATTCTTGGGGGTGTGACAAAAGGCCCACCTCCCCATACCCATAGTAGTTACTGCATTGAATATCCGAACACTTTACATGGTATTACAGAGCAGGTACAGAATCATACAGCACTCAGATATTTACAGCCTGTTACAGAATCCTCTCTGCTCCAGCTATAATTTAGCCGTCTTTTATCAAGCTCTTTTATCCCGCCATTCTGCTTTGTTGATGTAAGCCAGATGCGCCTTTTCTTTTCCCTTATCTCATATCATTATATTGACTTCTCTTATCTCTAATGTGTTATTGTGCTGTCATGTGGTTATTATTTTGTGATGGACTCTATTACAGTGTCCCCACGCTATAATCTTGTCGCCCTCTCTCAATGGCGTTTTGCCTATATAAATAAAGGCAGATATCGCAGTAATGTCATGCAATATATTTGGATCTGTATTGATCTCCTGGAATTGTTACTTTGCTTGAGGTTACTGTAATACCATCTAATTGAATATTAAGAGGGTATGCCAACGTTTTTGATCTTTTACAGCCTGTGTTTTTTGAACACTGTAAATAATTTAAAAGATAAAGCACAAGAGCAGGAGATGAAATGGGAAGAAGGTTGAGATTGGGTGTTCTTGACCTGTACAGAAAATATTACAGCTCCATTGGGATAGAGAAAGCGAAGCTGCTCATATACAGACAGGTCGGGTCACCCAACGGTTATCCACTGCGGCTGCTGAAGAATCAATCCCTTGGATACTCCATCTCTACTGGTTTAACACTGTGGTTAAAGGGGTGTTCCAGCCCTAAGTTGTGTTTATTAAAAGTCAGCAGCTACAAAAAGTGTAGCTGCTGGCTTTTAATAAACACTCACTTACCTGCTCCTGCGTTCCAGCGACGCGCCGACCGGGGCTCCGCTCCTCTGCCCCCCTCCCCGGCCGGCGTCTCCATCCTGACTGTGGGCACCCAGCCGTGACAGCCTTCGGCTTCACGGCCGGGCACCCACTGCGCATGCGCGAGCCGTACTGCGCATGCGTGCGCGGCGCGGCTCGCCGCTGATTGGAGAGGCGATCGCATGGGACCTGTCAGTGTCCCATGTGATCGCCTACAGGGAGGGGGCTGGTGTAGGCGATTAAGCTTAATCGCCTAACCAGCCCCTCGGCGGAAGCAGGAAGTGGGACAGGAAGTCCCACTCCTACTGAAGCCCCCACTCCCCCCCCAAAAAAATTACATGCCAAATGTGGCATGTATGGGGGTGAGAAGTGGATTGAGAAGGGGTCATTTTTTTGGGTGGAACACCCCTTTAATACTGATATATTTACATACAGCAGCAGTAGTTATACACCTGCTACATTAAAGGCTGTTATAGCTGAAAAGGGTGGGCCAACTCAATATTGAACCCTATGGACTAAGACTGGGGTGCCATTATAGTTCATGTGCGTGTAAAGGCAGGTGTCCCAATACTTTTGGTGACATAGCGTATTTTAAGGTCTTCCAACAGTCCAACAGGACATAGGATCCCCATAAGTAATTGTTCATTCCTCAAGCAACAACCACAATGACCTTGGTTATCCTAAAGCAGAAATTCAGCAAACATAGCTATGATTGTGTAGTTTATTACTGGACAATGTGACAGCATTACTTTATCGGAGGGACTTTAACCACTTAAGACCCGGACCAATACGCTGGTAAATGACCCAAGGTGTTTTTGCGATTCGGCACTGCGTCGCTTTAACAGACAATTGCGCGGTCGTGCGACGTGGCTCCCAAACAAAATTTGCGTCCTTTTCTTCCCACAAATAGAGCTTTCTTTTGGTGGTATTTGATCACCTCTGCGATTTTTATTTTTTGCGCTATATACAAAAATAGAGCGACATTTTTGAAAAAAAAACACTATTTTTTACTTTTTGTTAAAAAAAAATCAAATAAACTAAATTTTAGTCAAACATTTAGGCCAAAATTTATTTAGCCACATGTCTTTAGTAAAAAAAAAAAATCGCAATAAAAAAAAATAGCTACCTAGCGGGAACAGCGACACTAATACAGCGATCAGAAAAATGATCGCTTAGTGACGCTGGCAATAGGGAGTGAAAGGGTTAACTAGGGCGGTGATCAGGGGGTTAAAACTTTATTAGGGGGGGTGGGGGGGCTATCCTGAACCTAACACTAACTGTTTTTTACAGTGCCTGTCACACTGACACTAAATGCAGTGATTAAATCACTGCATTCAGTAACACTGTGACAGGGGGGTGGGGGGGGGCGATCACAAGGGGTTAATATGCCTATGTGAGTGTGTGTCAGTGTTGTGTTGGTGCACACTTACTTGGCATGTCTTCTCTCATCAGCAGCGCTGGGAAACAGCGCTGCGATGAGAGAATACATCATTTCCTCCTTCCTGTGTAAACACAGGAGGAGGAAGTGACAGGCTGGGAGCGCGCTCCCATTGGCTGGGAGCGATCGCGGGGGGGGGGCGGAAAACACGGACATCCGCCCGCAGATCCCGGATCGCTCCCAGAGGTAGGGAGACCCCCGCACGCCGCGGAGGGGGTCCCGATGGGACCCCCGAACCGCACTCAGGCGGGGACGTAAATTTACGCCCTTGTGCCTGTACGAGCCATGTTGTGGCCGTATATGTGCGTGCGGGGGTCTTTAAGTGGATAATGAGCCCCAAACCCCTACACTCCCCCGCTAGTGGAGTGGCCAAGAAATAGGTACAAGGAAACACATAACAGCCCCCTCCTATTTCAAAATACAGCATTTTAAACCTCACCTGCCAATCACACAGATGTGGAGTAAACATGCAGAGTCTTATGTAAGTTTTGACTAGCAACATTAGCAAGTTTAAACCTACTTATTGTTCACTGGTAATTGAATCTGTTGCTTTGCCAAGAATGGGCACTCTCAGATTCCCCTTAAAAGCCAATTGAACTTTTAATTTAAATCAGCCAAATAAATTCCATCTGCAGTTTTAGGCCCCATACACACGAGCAGACAGATTTGTCTGCTGGGGACGTATTGGTTTGATCGAATCTGTCTGCTGGGACGGTCTGGCAGACTGTTTCCAGCAGACAGATTTGGTCGTGTGTACGCGGCCTTAGAGTTAATTTTCTTTAGAAAAATTCCTGAGGAACTCACGCAACGTGTTGGGTGGAGCCTTGTGATGTCACTTCGGGTGTCCAGCGTGAACTGAAGTGTGGTGAGGAGGTGAGTGTGCCACTACTCCTATCTCTACTGCACATGTTACCTTACCTTTATGTCAGCAGTTAATGAATAAATTGTTATTCTTGAATTTCCACTATTGCACTATGGATATTTTTGTTCTCCCAGAGTGTCGTTTCTGAAAGAGGCACGTTATTGGAGTGAGTCCCTACAGACCTATTGGAATCTTCATTGGCTATATGATGTGTCTCTGACCCTATGATTATATCTGGAGTGGTGTTTGAGGAAGGAGGCATAAGACCGGAGGGTATCTCCATATACGTACCAGCTGGGTTTCCATCAGCTATTTATTGAGCTTTATTTGACCTTTAGGTCATATCTGGAGGTGATTGGCCAATCTATACACTGACTGGCAGTGGCTTTTTCTGTCTGACCTCCTCTGCCATTGGAGCTGGTTTTTCCTTTATCAAATGGACTCGTTTGTCATCCATATAGTCATATATTTTTACACTTTCTTTTACAATTTAACGCACTGGACTATATATATACTGCTCAAAAAATTAAAGGAACACTTTTGAATCAGAACTCCTGGGATATTGATCTTGTCAGTTAAATAGCAGAGGGGGAGGGCTGTATACAGAGGGGGTTGTTAATCAGTTTCAGCTGCTTTGCGGTAATTGAAATTAACAACATGTGCACTAGATGGGCAACAATGGGATGACCTCCAAAACCGGAATGGTTTTGCAGGTGGAGGTGTCTGACATTTTTTTCCCTACTCATCTTTTCTGACTGTTTTTCACCAGTTTTGCATTTGGCTACTGTCATTGTCACTACTGGTAGCACAAGGCGATACTTGGACCCTATAAAGGTTGCACAGGCAGTCCAACTTCTCCAGGAATGCACATCAATACTTTATGCTGCCTGTAACATCGTTCAGCATGACCGGTTTGGTAGTGGGTCAGTGATGGTCTGGGGAGGCATATCCATGGAGGGACGCACAGACCTCTACAGGCTACACAATGGCACCCTGACTGCTATTAGGTGGGATGAAATCCTTGGACGCATTGTCAGACCCTACTCTGGTGAAGTGGGTCCTGGGTTCCTCCTGGTGCACGACAATGCCCGACCTCATGTGGCGAGAGCATGCAGCCAGTTCCTGGAGAATGAAGAAATTTATACCATTGAATGGCCCCCATGCTCACCTGGCCTAAATCCAAAAGAATACCTCTGGGATGTTTTGTTTCGGTCCAATCCGGTGCCGCCAGGTTGCACCTCAGTCTGTTCAGGAGCTCAGTGATGGTCTGGTTCAGATCTGGGAGGAAATACTCCAGGACTCCATCCGTTGTCTTATTAGGAGAATGCCCTGATGTTGTCAGGCATGCATACAAGCACTTGGGGGCCATACAAACTACTGAGGAACATTTTGAGTTGTTGCAATGAAATTTCAGCAAAATGGACTAGCCTTCTACATAATTTTTTCACTTTGATTTTCGAGTGTCTTTGAATTCAGTCCTCTATAGGTGGATAATTTTCATCTCCATCAAATGATGTGCCATCTTTTCATTCCAAACACATTACCCAGTCCATATCAGTATAGATATCCAGCATGAGATTTTTGCCCCGTGAGATCTGATATGTTTTCAAAGTGTTCCTTTCAGTATTTTGAGCAGTATATATATCTTTCAACTTAGAATTTATTCTTTCATTTATTGCCTTGTTACACGTTTTTTCACTTTATTCAATTGTCACTAAATTGTATTCATTGGTCCTTATTTTTGTTTATTGAAACTGTAGGTAGGGGTAGTACTGGTCAATTAATCAGTTAGGAGTTCATAAAAGACACATGGCTAGCAGAGTAAACTTTTATCAGCAAAATCAGACTACAAGAAAACAGGAGAGCAGAGTTGTAAGGATTATGTAGCATACACACGACCGTTATTCATGTCATGAAAAAAAAAAAGTTTTTCTCGATGTGATTTTTCGCGATTCCTCTCAAGCCTACCTTGCATACACACGTTCGTGAAAAAAATGCTCAAGCAAAGCACAGTGACGTACAACACGTACGACGGAACTATAAAGGGGAAGTTCCATTCGAATGGCGCCACCCTTTGGGTGGCTTTTTCTAATTTCCCCTTCTCATAACTTGCCTCTAAGCATGCCTGGTTTTTTTACCCATTGTTAAAGCGTACACATGACCGTTTTTTTAAAACGTGAAAAAGGACGACGCTAAGAAAAATGCTCTGGAGCATACACACGACCGCTTTTCACGACTAATTTAAAAAATGTAATTTTTCTCGCCATGAAAAACAGTTGTGTGTACACGGCATTATGCTCAGCTCATAATTCTGGTGGGACAATAGGAGATCACAATAAACATGGCAATGATGTGGACAGACGTTGAAAGCAGCATAGGGTACCATGAAGCACATTGATAGTAATGAGTCAATTTCAGGTAAAGGTAGAAGTTGAATGCAGCACAGGTTACCTGTGATGAGATAAAGAACAGATATTCAGATGATGCAAATTGGAAAGCACAATACTTAGTCCAAGATGATAGTTGTCTGCACTGCCCCTGTACAAGTACAACTGGAATATCTGTGGGGTTCTTAAAATAGTGGTTCTGCTGCTTGGAATGCAGCTTGGATATACCAAGTACTGTTGTTACAAATGCAAATGGAAAAGCCGTGTAGGAGAGTCACATTACATTAAAAAAGAAATGGCCACTTTGAAAGAATTTGGTTCCAGGACAAAAAAACATGAAACATGCGTCAGTTGTTGACCCCGCAAAGATTTTTTTTACCCCTGCTTCACATAAAACACGAACTGATGAATAATTCTGTGAAAGTGAAAAGGAAGGATGTTTCCAAGAATAACTGAGGGCAAGATTAAAGGATAGGTTCACTTTACAAAAATGCACATTTTCTTGCAGGTAAAAAAGACGCATTTATTTTTATTTTTTTATTAGGGATTTGTAAAGCATTGCACCTCCAATACGGGCAGCCAGTCACATTCTGACAGGAAGACAGTGAACTACCTAGAGCAGTGATGGCAAACCTTGGCACCCCAGATGTTTTGGAACTACATTTCCCATGATGCTCTTCCACTCTGCAGTGTAGTTGAATATCAAGGGAAATGTAGTTCCAAAACATCTGGGGTGCCAAGGTTCGCCATCAGTTGGGTTTACAACTACTTTAAAACATACAAAACATCTAAAATTGTAGCTCAGAACATTTAGCTCTATGAAATAACAGATGAGTTTAACAACAAGTGATGATAGTCAACCAAACCATGTTCCATCTATATATTGAATAGTAAAGAAAAAGTTTCTTAAGTTGGGATTTGAAATGGACTACAAGCAGTAATTCATATAAAATTTACAAATGTATTGAAAGTATAAATAACATACAACATGAAAGACAAAAGATGCCAGTGATAAAAACAAACACATGAAAAAGGGACCAATGTGAACCAGCTGAGAAGGAAGCCTGCAAACTGTCAACCAACAGAGCTTCCAACGTGTTTCAAAAACACTTAGGGCCAGATTCTCAGAGGCGTTACGACGGTGTATCTCAGATACCCCGTCGTATCGCCTTTTTTTTTGGCTCGTATCTATGCGTGTGATGCTGAGCATCACTTTTGCATAGATACGCTTCTACATCCGACAAGCGTAATACAATTACACTTTCGGATCGTAGATGTAATGACAACTCCGGCCACTAGGTGGCCTTTACGTTGTTTTTTCATTTGCATATGCAAATGAAGTAGTATGCCGATTCTCGATCGCTTTTACGCCGCCCCGTCGTCGCCTACGTCGTTTTCGTCCGCGTAAGGTTACCCCAGCTTCTATGTGGAGTAACCTTACGAGGTCCCGTCGGATGCCGTCGTGTCCCGTCGGATGCCATGTTAAGTATGGCCTCGGGACCGCGTCGTGTTGTGCGTCGTTTACGTCGTTTGCGTACGTCGATTCTCAATGGGGCTGGCGTACGCTGCGATTACGTCGTTTACATTGAGAAAATGTGACGTCCTTTGGAGCATGCGCACTGGGCTTTTCCCCCGGCCGGCGCATGCGCAGTTCGTTCGACGCGGGGGCGCGCTTAATTTAAATACAAGCCGCCCCATTTGAATTGCGCGGGTTTACGCTGCGCGATTTACGCGACGTAAGCGAAACCTCGGGAGCAAGTGCTTAGAGAATCAAGCACTTGCTCCAGCAAGCAGCGGCGGCGTAGTGTAACTGGCTTACGCTACGCCGCCGGAATTCTATGAGAATCTGGCCCATACAGTGTGGATCTTCTTCAGGGTCTATACGGGCTTGAAAACTTCCAAAGCTGTAGCTAAATCCCAAGTGCAAACATTCCACCGACACTAGACAGACTAACAAAATATGAAGGATAAATGATCCATCAGGATCACATGGTCAGGGTATCATGGACCAAGTTTGTCCCATACATTGTAATAGGTTCTTAAATGATTTAGGCTAGAGAATTAAACTGCAACATATCTCAGCTTACATGTATATATAAACTTGTAGCCTCTGGATACTGTATCCAGCCAACACTGGGCCAGATTCTCAGAGGCGTTACGACGGAGTATCTCAGATACCCCGTCGTATCGCCTTTTTTTTTGGCTCGTATCTATGCGTGTGATGCTGAGCATCACTTTTGCATAGATACGCTTCTACATCCGACAAGCGTAATACAATTACACTTTCGGATCGTAGATGTAATGACAACTCCGGCCACTAGGTGGCCTTTACGTTGTTTTTTCATTTGCATATGCAAATGAAGTAGTACGCCGATTCTCGATCGCTTTTACGCCGCCCCGTCGTCGCCTACGTCGTTTTCGTCCGCGTAAGGTTACCCCAGCTTCTATGTGGAGTAACCTTACGAGGTCCCGTCGGATGCCGTCGTGTCCCGTCGGATGCCATGTTAAGTATGGCCTCGGGACCGCGTCGTGTTGTGCGTCGTTTACGTCGTTTGCGTACGTCGATTCTCAATGGGGCTGGCGTACGCTGCGATTACGTCGTTTACATTGAGAAAATGTGACGTCCTTTGGAGCATGCGCACTGGGCTTTTCCCCCGGCCGGCGCATGCGCAGTTCGTTCGACGCGGGGGCGCGCTTAATTTAAATACAAGCCGCCCCATTTGAATTGCGCGGGTTTACGCTGCGCGATTTACGCGACGTAAGCGAAACCTCGGGAGCAAGTGCTTAGAGAATCAAGCACTTGCTCCAGCAAGCAGCGGCGGCGTAGTGTAACTGGCTTACGCTACGCCGCCGGAATTCTATGAGAATCTGGCCCACTGTGTTTAATAATCGTTGATCGTTAGAGCAGCGTGTCCAGGGATAGCCCATAGATCATAAGGCAGTCATATCCTTATGGTCTCCTGTATGGAGAAGAAAGGTGTGTGGCTCCTTACCATAGGTGTGCGCAGCCTACTGCATTAGGGTGTGCACCCCAAAACTCAAACACACACTACCAATTACTCACAATCTTCATTCAGAAAGGGAAGTGGCCAGTAAATTACATACTTACCGGCCCCTTCCCCCACTCATTCTAAAACACGTGTGTCAAACTCAATTTCATTGTTGGCCTCATCAGCATTATGATTTCCCTCAAAAGGGCCGGTTGTATCTGTAAGATTAGATGTCCAGCGCATCCCCTCCCCTTTACATTAGACGTCAAGAGCCACCCCGCCATCAGAAGTTGAGTCCCCCACTCTCCCTTACATGACAGTGCACCCCCCTTTCCTTATACTGCTGCTGGGAAGAAGCTGGATGCATTGCTTGAAAGCAGAAAGTAAGGGTCTGGAGTAGAACCAGAGGAGGGCTGGAGCTCTACTGCAGCTGCAGAAGAGCTGCTGGAGCTCTACTGCAGCTGCAGCAGCTGAAATGGCCTGGAGGGCCGGATTCGGCCCGTGGGCCTTGTGTTTGACACCTGTGTTCTAAAACTTTCCCACAGCAACAGCCGGCTGGAGAGGAGAGGAGGGAAGCCAAAAGGGCTGTAGGGGGAAGGGGAGGAGCTAGGGCAGTAGGGGGAATTTGTGCTGCACAAGGTGATTAGGGTGTGCCTGGGCACACCTGACACACCCTGTGCGCACGCCTATGCCCCTTACAGCTGTCCAGTGAGAAAGGGGGAGATATATATATATATATATATATATATATATATACATATATATATTGAATACTCATTTGATGCTCCAAAAACATCTTTCTCTATTTCATAGGACGTAGGTACTATATCTTTATGTGCTCTTATTTTTCACACTCATTTTTTTTCTAAATATATTGAGGATGGTTACAATTATAACTGCTTTAAAAGACCTTTTTGACTTTAAATTCTCTTCTAAATCTGTTATTTTCCACTATATTTAAATCTATTTTTAAATTATGTCAGATTTTTTTTTTCCCAAAATCCGGCAGAGATTTGCTCCCCCAGAAAATAGCTCCAGCACAAAAGTATCCTATTTGCAGCATATGCTTAGATAAAAAAGCCCCGCTTCAATCATTTCAGCTTCATCCTAAGTGCCCTTACTTACATCACTACTTTCGCTGCTCATGAGCTGGAAAAGTCAAGGAGGTGATTAATCACTAAGAAAATAATATATGTAGACACCAGCAGTGAATTCTAGCCTCATATTTATGTAACTTCAGCAAAATTCTAATCAAAACAAGATTATGTTTTCATGGGTCTCGCTGCAGGTCTGACGCCAACGGAGAATTGAACAGCTCACAAACTATGTTTAATCTGCATATAAAGATCCATAGTCTGTATTGTAAGTACCTAAGAACATGTCATGAAAAGCATCAGCCTAAGCCTGAACTGGTTCACTTCCGAAATGTCTGCTGCATGTCAGACTAAAGGTGTTTAATTAAAGCACAACAAGAAAAATGTAAGATATTATATTTTATCTCTTTTTACTGTATATACCAGGGGTCTCCAAACTGCGGCCCGAGGGCCAGATGTGGCCCTTTACTAGCCTCTATCTGGCCCTTGGGGCACTATTCCTCCAACTGATATGAGGCACTATTGTTCCCTCTGACACCATCAAGGGGAACTACCCTGATACCAATGATAGGATACTATTCCTCCTACTAATAGAACTACTACTCCTCCTCCTGAGCACCAACCCTAAGGCCATATTTATTCTCACTGATGCCGAGATCGGGACATTTTCTGCTCCCGCTGGTCACAATCCGGCCCTCCTAAAGTCCCAAGGACAATAAACTGGCCCTTTGTTTGAAAAGTTTGGCGACCCCTGGTATATACCATAATGATCATTGGAGCTAAATTCCAGTCATCTGCTCGCTTAGGCCCCTTTCACATGTCCGCCTCCGTTCGTCCGTTTTTACAAGTCCGTTTACGGACTTGTAATGGACGCCTATGGGGTCGTGTCCGTTAGCGGATGATGCATCCGTTAACGTCCGCAAAGATCCGCATCCGTCTGGATCCGGTTTTTCGGACGGAAGAAAACCCTATTTTTCTTCCGTCCGGCGGAACGGATCGGATGAAGACGGACAAACGGTCCGTTTTCATCCGATTCCCCATAGGGGAGAGCGGAGGAGAGACAGGGCGGTCTCTGCACAGTGTGCGGGGACCGCCCTGTCCGCCGACAGCTGAGCGGGACCCCCCGCTGAGCCAACGGACACACACGGAGCGGACCGAAAAATGGTCCGCTCCGTGTGACAGGACCCTTAGGGCCCTTTCACACGTGCGGACCGTACATTAGATCCGTTCAGTCACATTTTTTTATCATCAGTTGTTGTCAGTAAACATCAGTTTTCATCCTTTTTCACTTCAGTTTTTCATCCGTTGTCATCCGTTTTTCATCCGTTGTCATCAGTTTTTCATCCGTATAGGTCTGTTTTTTTTTTTTTGTTCTTTTTAGACGTTTGTTTAATCAGTTTTTCATGAATTTTCCCATGATTCTTTGTTTTCCCCAGCGTGGCAGGTGACGTGACAGGTGACGTGGCAAATGGAAAATCCACAAATTGTGGCAGGCATATGGATGCTGACATATGGGTGGACTACAAGTTTAACCATGCCAACCCACCCCCCATCTCACAAACTGCTTACCACATATCCGACACTGTTTATTGCTGAGCGACAACCAGTTCGGTGTGACCTCCTCAAAAAATTCTGTCACTGTATTCTGCAGGCCTGACATGGACAAGTTATATGCATATTGTATGCATATTAAATTACATATTTTGATGAAAAACGGATGTCAGCGGATCGGATGTTAACGGATCGAAAAATAGGGTTTTCTTCCGTTCAAAAAAACAGAGCTTAACAGAGACGGATGTTAACGGATGCTCATCCGCTAACGTCCGCTATCCCATAGGAAAGCATTGCAGTCCGTTTTAATCCGTAAATGGACGTATGAAAAAAACGGACGAGCGATCCGCACGTGTGAAAGGGCCCTTACCCTTGTCGTTCATCCACTCCTCCTCTTCCTGTGTCTATTCACAGAATGTCTTGTATTCTGTTACCCCACTGCAGGGGGAAGTTTTTTGTCTGATTTATAAAATCTAGATTTAAAGTTTTTTTTTATTATTTAAATAACAAACATGTTATACTTATCTCCACTGTGAAGTTAGTTTTGTGACCCCGTTCCTCCTGTTCTGGGGTCCCACGGCGGCTCTCCCAGCTCCTCCCGGCAATAGCTAACCCCCTCTGTGAAGCTCTCTCCCATGGGGGTTACCTTGCGGGCACGCTCCTGTCTCATACACTCGGTGTCCATAGACACCGAGTGTATGACTCTGTCCTGCCCCCCCGGTGGGCGAGTCATTAGATTTGATTGACAGCACCGCATACCTCCCAACCTGCACGGATTTTGCGGGATTGTCCCGCATAAACACTTTTTTCCCGCAGTCCCGCGATAGAGGTAATTTTCCCGCAGAGGAAGAGGAGCCAATGGAGGCAGCAATGGAGGTGGAGGTAGGATGGTCAGAGGCCCCCCCCTACCAAGTGTAATGTCGGCCGACTGGCAGCAATACTCCTCGGCACCCCCCCCTGCCCGTCACGCGGTAGCACCCCCATTCAACAACTTTGATGTCAGCTAAAAAAAAAATTGGGAGAATGGATGTCCTGCAGTTGCATTTTGAAAAGTTGGGAGGTATGGCACCGGGAGGTAATGGCTATGCTGCTATCAATCTATCCAATCACCGAGACTCCATGGAGAAGAGGACGCTGGGGACGAGCCGAGCAGGTGAACGGGCTCAGGTAAGTAAAACAGGGGGGCTGGGGGGCCGTGATTGCCAGGTGTTTTTTCATAGGATGCATTAAGGTGAAAAAACACGAACCTTTACAACCGCTTTCAAGTCTAAAGCCTCTTGCACAGCTTGAAAAATCTCATTAAAGCTTTTTTTTTTTTACTGAGCTAAAATACAGCTGAGTAATTGTAATGTGCCTATGCACACAGGAGTGTAAATAAGTGGCGTGTATTGTTCAGTAAAAAAAAAAATTAAATATACATTTTTGGTCAGTAATTTACACCTCATGCGTGCAAATGTGTGCACATTCATGCATGTTTGCGCGCAAATTCGCACCGTTTTGTCCATTGCCATTGTCTGTGCAAAAACAAACTGCGGCTTATGGGCAGAAATGTGTGTGAATGTGCACAAATTTGCGTGAATCTACCTACACTGACCTACATACTCTGACATTTACATACACTGTCTGACCTACCTCAGCTCAGCTGTGGTGTGCGGTGTCACAGCAGAGAGTCAGTCATTCCGTCAGTCGTCAGAGGAGGAGCCGAGGAAGAGAGGAGAGCTGAGAATAGGAGAGCCGAGGAGCCTGGAGGGGAGGTGAGCTGAGGAGCCTGGAGGGGAGGAGAGACCCGAGGAGGAGAAGAGAGCCGAGGAGGGGAGGAGAGGAGAGCCTCCCGCCCAAGCGCCAAGTGGGGATGTGGCACGGCAGCCGCATTGTAATTCCCGCCTTCTGGAGCCTGCAGCACCTATGATGGACGTCACACATCCCACAGTCCCGCCATTGCAACAGTAGGACGTCCATCATAGGCGTTGTACAAACTCCAGAAGGCGGAACTTGCTATGGCACTCGGCCACATTCAGCCACATTCGGCGGCGCTCGGGATCAGAACGCTCCCGGCGCTTGCCGCTCGCTCAGGGCTAACAGTGGAGACCCTGCAATCATGAGACTCTTGGCTTTTCGAGGACCCATTCAGGGCTCCAGCCCCCCCATGTCACCCCCATGATGCCCCTGTCAAACACAAAATTAGCAGAATGGGCCCAAAGGGTGGAGCTCAAGAGCTGAAATTCCTTGTAGTACGTCACTACGTTCGTGTTTGTTGCATGACAATTGTGTACCGTTAGTATGCAAGACAAGATCCTGGCACACACCCTTTTGACAAAAATCAGATGCTCGGTTGGCCAACAATCGTACCGTGTGTACAAGGCTTAACTCTTTAAGCTTTAAGATCATGTTAAACCCACATTAAAGCCTTGCACACATAGTACATTCTTCTTTGTAAAATATCTAAAGCTCTGTCAGACTGGATGGAGAGCGTCCATGAATAGAAATTTTTATTGTAGCTCTGACTGTATGTTTTGGGTTGTTGTCCTGCTGGAAGGTGAACCTCTGCCCTAGTCTCAAGTCCTTTGAAGAATCAGGTTTTCTTCTAAAGCACTGTACACACGATTAGTTTGTCTGATGAAAACAGACCAATGGACTGTTTTCATCGGACAAATCGATCGTGTGTGGGCGCCATGTTTTTTTTCCGATCGGTGAAAACAAATGGATAAAAAACGATAGAAAAAAACGATAGAAAAAAAACGATCGTCTGTGTGGAAGTCCATCGGTCAAAAATCCACGCATGCTCAGAATCAAGTCGACGCATGCTCGGAAGCATTGAAAGTCATTTTTCTCAGCACGTCGTAGTGTTTTACCTCACAGCGTTTGGACGCGGTCGGATTTTTGACCGATGGTGTGTAGGCAAGACTGATGAAAGTCAGCTTCATTGGATATCTGACGAAAAAATCCATCGGATTAGATTCCATCAGATATCCGATCATGTGTACAGGGCTTGAGGCCGCATACACACGATAGATTAAACAGCTGAGAACAGTCTGATGGACCGTTTTCATCGGACCAAACCGATCGTGTGTGGGCGCAATCGGTTAGTTATCCATCGGTTAAAAAAAAAAAAGCCAACTTGTTTTAAATTTAACCGATGGATTCCTAACCGATAGGTCAAAAACGATCGTTAGTAGGCACGACCATCGGTTAAAAATCCACGCATGCTCAGAATCAAGTCGACGCATGCTTGGAAGCATTGTGGAACATTTCAAGGGGTATGAATACTTTTTTAAGGCACTGTAGATCACACAAGTTATAGTTTAGTTTATGGACCCAACTGTATGGTGTTTTGAGTCACATGTTGGGTGTGATGGGCTTAGTTCCCACTGCTTAGCTGCAACTAAAAATTATTATAAAGTCTTGGCAGCTAGTCTCAGCTAGACTCAGTTCAGTCTTTCAATAATCCTGACAGGAGGAAAAAAGTTCACAGGGAAAAACTCCTATCTGATTGCGAGGTGTGAAATACATCTATATATTACAATCACTGCTCTCAGCTGTCATAGGGTCAATGTGTGCATCACAGTAATATATTTCTTAGCCGTGCTTTCGTTGTTGTTGGTGAGAAGTGAGTGTCTATGCAGTTTCTCAGTGGTATTACATTGAGTGACAGTGACACCATTAATAACTGGCTGAATCGGTTCCCCAGACGTGTCTTAAAAGTCGCTCGGGTTTATTACCAAACTTTTGGCTTTTTAGACTCCTGTGAAATAGCGGACACGCCAAAACAAAATTTATGCCTTTCAGGGTCTGTGATCGCCTGTGACTGACACACATTTTAAAGAGAAAGTGAGTTTCAAATTTGCTTGTTTTTGAAAGTGCATTTAAAATTTAGGAAAATAAACTGTAAAATCAATGTGAAGTGAGCGCTGTATAGTTAGTTAGCAGCTAGCGCACAAAAAAAGGTGAATATACAAGCTCCAAAAGACAATAAAACATAAGGTGGTGTGCAACGTTCCACTGTGGTAAATATACAAAAAAAAGGTCCTGTTATAGAAAAAATTAAGTAAAAATATAGGCCCAGATTCACAGAGCGATTACGCCTGTCTAACTGGTGTTAGACAGGAGTAATTTCAAATTTTGCGCGCCGTATCACTAGTTTGAATCCTCAAACCATGATGCGGCGGCGTTGGGCTTCGATCTGACAGGCTTACGTCTCCGTACGCCTTCGGATCTACGCTGCGATCTTTTCGCGGCCGCTGGGTGGAGTTGGCGTCGTTTTCAGCGTCGGGGTATGCAAATTAGCTTTTTACGGAGATCCACGAAGTTACGAGCGTCGTTCGCAATCGCGTACGTCATTTTTTTGCTACGTAAAGTTAAACCAGCTTTTAGCTGGTCTAACGTTACGCGGCCCATGTTAAGTATGGCCGTCGTTCCCGCGTCGACTTTCATTTTTTTTTTTTTTTTTTGCGTAAGTCGTCCGGGAATAGGAATGTCCGTAAACGACGCTACTCAAAAAAAAATGACGTAACGACGTGATTTCGCGCAATGCACGGCGGGAAATGTCTGAACGGAGCATGCGCAGTTCGATCGCGGCGGGGACGCGCTTAATTTAAATGCCTCACGCCCCCTATTCGCGTATTTTGATTCCGCCGGGAGAAATACACTACGCCGCCGTACCTTACGGGCCAAAATCTCTCTGAATTCCTCCTAGAGCCAGGTAAAGTACGGCGGCGTAGAGTATCTCTGATACTCTGCGGGAATCGAATTCTTTCTGAATCTGGCCCATAGTCCTGAAATATAAAAACCTGTGACGTGATTTAAAGGAAACGTCTGTGACACTTGCCTTCAGACTCAGCGCGCTGCACAGAGCAGAGCACTTGTACGGAGGAGGAGGGGGGAGGCGGCCGCAGCTTCACACTCGGCTGTGTGACTGTCAGACAGAGACAGTCACAGCTGAGCCGATAGTATCAGAGCCGCGGGCGCGGCGCTGCGCTGCCACGGAGAAGGGGATCATTGCGGCGGGACCCGGGCGCCGGATATAACTCGGGTACAGCTCGCAACCCCACCCCTCCCCCCCTGAATAGCCCAGGCTGTGTTTTACCTAGTCTGCCATGCCGTGCCATCAATCATGCTGTCACTGCGGCAGCGCCATGCCTCAGTCGCGGAGGGGGGGGTGTCGGCCTGACACCCTCCAGCGTGTCACAGACCCTCCCGATAATTGAACAGCGGAGATAATCTTCCTTAGCAGATTTGGCACCTGTATCTCCTTCAGATAGTTTTGAATTAGGGTACCGACTGACAGGCGGCCAACATCCAGCCTCTCAGTGTCCGGTTCCCCTGGTCCCCGATGGATAGTCAGGCCCCTATCTGAACACCAGCCTCTCTTGGTACTCCTCAGGCAGACTCTCCACCCTACGGCCTCCTCTAACTCGACAGATGGCCCAGGACCTCCTTAAGTGGGACCCAGTCGATTACTGAGTCCCCAAGCGCCAGATCAATTGCTTTGGGCCAACATGGTCCCGAAGCCAGGATCCTTGGGTTGCACACGCACCCCGGCCAGAAGACCATTTCTCGGGACGGCGTGAAGTGGCTACCCTAAAGGTGGGAGCCACACAAGGAGAAGTCCCCAGGATGCAACCCTCCTGATAGGCTGCTGGGCAAGAGCACCCAATCCTCGACTCCACTGTTGCCACCTGCCGACCTGGGGTGAGCTCAGCACCCCAGAAACGACAGAATGGACCCACAGCACAGCCAAAGCTGAGGCAGAGGCCCAAATTTGGACAAATCAACATGGTCAGAGTTAACTAACTCTCTGACCCCCTCTAAATTTAACAGTAACCAGGTGCTACACTTGGATAGGGGAAGATGTTTGGTGGAGTTTGGAGGCCCTGGTTATTATTGGAGACCATTCCCTAACCCTCTCTCCCTAAGAGTCGGAGCAAACAAAATTTTGAAAAGACTAAAATGACTGGCTCCATTTATTGCCATATGACACTCTCTACTGTGGCCATGGATCCCCCCTGGTAATGCTAACCTTCTTCCCTGTGCTGGAGTTGAGTCCACACTTCTCCACACTGGCCAGGAGGAGCACTACAAAATTATTCACTATGCCCTGTTAGTAGGCACTGCTGTGTCACTGAATGCACAAAGCCTGCTGTCTGAAATACAGAGGTGCTGAGACGTGCAGTTTCAGGAGTCAGTACAGGAATCACTGCTTGTAGGCAGCAATGTACCTTGGGATATTTAGTCTTTAGAAATTGAAAGTAAACAGCAGAGCAGAAGCTGCACAGCATGCAGAGAGTTCAGGAAGTTGTGGAAAGAGATAGCTGGTAGACAGGCAACCATCACAACAAGAAAGATGAGTTCTCAAGTAAGCTTGAGAAGTCCACACTTCTCCACACTCAAGTCCACACTTCTCCACACTGGCCGGGAGGGGCACTACATAAGTATTCACAATACCCTGTTAGTAGGCACTGCTGTGTCACAGAATGCACAGAGACTGCCGTCTGAACCACAGAGGTGCTGAGACGTGCAGTTTCAGGAGTCAGTACAGGAATCACTGCTTGCAGGCAGCAATGTACCTTGGGATATGTAGTCTTTAGAAATTGAAAGTAAACAGCAGAGCAGAAGCTGCAAAGCATGCAGAGTTGTGGAAATAGATAGCTGGTAGATAGGCAACAATCACAATAAGAAAAAGGAGATTTCTCAAGTAAGCCATTATTGGATTGTCAAAAAGAACGATTGTTTGTATTGCTATTACAATGCTGATGTTATAAAATGAAAGTGTATGCTGTGACTATAGATTTCCTTTAATTGCAGCAGAGAAAATTCAGATCTCCTTCCCTGCCAGACAGGCTGTGCCGTGTAGCAAAACTATGCACATTTCAGAACCAGATGGATGGAAATGTACATTTTTGGCAGGTAAAACAGCTCCCTTATGTGTATTTTATATGTGTATTTAGCTGTTTTCTTGGAGGTAAGCTTTAACAACCATCTAAAGCTTTTCATCAAGCAAAAAAAATCCTTTTAATGCTGCCACATATCTAGATTCCAGTGCTTTTTGCCCATACTGATTGTTAGCAGTTACCATTGTTTCCAACTGGACCTCTCTTAAACTTAGGACACCTATATTTTATGTTATGGAGATGAGAGGAGAGAACTAACCCAAGCACACTTCTTTTCCTATGGTGACAACATTTCTATTTTATAGATACAATACGGTGAATAAGCATTGTCAACCTAGGACAGGAAGTGAGTTATGGAAAGAATTATCAGCAGAAAATAGGGAAAATAAGGAAAAATAAAATCTATGTAGCACCCCATCTAAATAAGCTGCAACATTTTCTTTTTTTGTTCTTGGGTTTAGACATGTTCCCTTTTTGAGTATTTTTAGAGCAGTGTTTCAGCCGCGATTTTTTTTTTCTTTTCCAATATTTTATTAAATTTTCCAAGATTATCGCGATTTTTTTTTAAAGTCAGCAGCTACAAACACTGTAGCTGCTGACTTTTAATATAGACACTTACCTGTCCAGGGAGCCTGCGATGTCGGCCCCCCATGTGTCGAAGAATGGGAGGGAAGCAAGAAGGACCTGCCTGGAGTAATCATGAGGGCCCTGACCAATCCCCAACAGATGAGTTGACAGGGGGCATGCCCCCTCAAATACCCAGGGTCAGCCCAGGTGGGCAGGAGAGTTCTGGTGGAAGTTGGAGATGGAGTGCTAGGAGGCTGTGGGTGGACACTTGAGGGTAACCTCCTAGTCTGGGAGGAGGGCAGGGCCGGCCTTTGGGGTGTGTGATCTCTGCGGCCGCACAGGGCACCATGGGCAACAGGGGCGCCATGTGGCAATCCAGAGGCGAACTGAAGCCCCATACACACGGCCGAGGTTCTTGGCAGAAACCAGCGAGAACCTCGCTGGGAGCCGCATTCTGTCGAGAACCTCGGCCGTGTGTATGCTCTCTGCGAGCCTCGCCCGTCGTGAAACCCGTCGAGCAAATAGAGAACAGGTTCTCTATTTGCTCGACGGCCCGTCGGGATGAATGGCTGGTTGCCTTTCCCGACGGGCGGGTCGCCAATTCTGACGGCCGGCAGAGAACCTCGACGGGCGGAACGATGTGTTCCACCCGTCAAGGTTCTCTGCCGTGTGTACGGGGCCTAAGGGGGGGGTGAGCCACCCCCGGATAACAGACACTGGGGGGCTGTCAGACCGGCACTATGTAATGTAAAGGGGTCCAGAGATGCAGGGTGCTGTGTAATATAAATTTAAATTAAAATAATTTGTTACAAATATTTTTTCCTCTTTGTGTATGTTTAGGTGACGAGGTGTGAAGATGGGGGGGGGGCGCCACAGGATTAGCTCGCACAGGGCGCCTGAACACCTAAGGCCGGCCCTGAGGTGGGTGACCTCTGGCCTAGAAGTTAGGGTGCTGGAGGGATCCTCTGATATCCCAAGAAGGAATCCTGTCCAGTGGCACAAGAGCAGGTGTGAGGACAGCAGCCTGAGAGGACTGGGTGAGAGCAGTCTGAGATGGATGCAGAGTCAGTCTGGGAGGACTGTGGAAGCTCAGCCAGGAGGGCTGGTGAGATGGGTAGATGCAGCCAGGTGGGAGGAGTTCTTGAGAAGCTGAGGAGTGTGTAAAAAGACTGTACAGCAGAAGTTGTCCCTGGAAAGTCAAGCGAGCATCCCACAATATCCCCATCTAAGTTCAGTACACAATGTCCGCTGGCCACCTGCGCTCGTGGGCACAATTGCCAGAATAGGAACGTGTTTATGTAAACATACAGTTCCTCGTTCTGACAGGAGAGACAGATTTGCTGTTCCTAGTAATGTCACATGAGGGAACACATTTAACCCCTTGATCGCTCCGCAGTGTTAACAACGTCCCTGCCAGTGACATTTACACAGTAATCAGTGCATTTTTATAGCACTGATCGCTGTATAAAGGTCAATGATCCCAAAAAAGTGTTATAAGTGTCCAATCTGTCTGCCGCAATGTCGCATTCCCACTAAAAAAATGCAGATCGCCGCTATTACTAGTAAAAAAATAAATAAATAAAAAATTGCCCTAAATATATGCCCTATTTTGTAGACACTATGGCCTGGATTTACAAAGCACTTGCGCTGACGTATCTCCAGATACGGCGCGTAAGTACAAATATGTGCCGTCGTATCTGTGCGCCGGACCCACAAACTAAGATACGCCTAAAAACAGACTTCATCCCACCGACGTAACTTGCCTACGCCGGTGTAGAGTGGGCGCATATTTACGCTGGACCCATCTGGCGCTCCAATTGATTTTCTATTCAAATATGCAAATGAGGGAGATACGCCGATTCACAAACGTACTTGCACCCGGCGCATGATATACACGGTTTGCGTTAGGCCGCGTACACACGACCGGTTTCCTCGGCAGAATTCAGCAAGAAACTCGATGGGAGACGTATTCTGCCGAGAAAACCGGTGGTGTGTACACTTTTCGCCGAGAAAACTGTCCAGGAACTCGTCGAGCCAAAAAGAGAGCATGTTCTCTATTTCCTCGACGGGCAATGGGAAAATTTGGCTCGAGGAGTTTTTTGACAGCCGAACAAGGAACTCAACGGGGAAAATTATGTGTTTCGCCCGTCGAGTTTCTTGGTCGTGTGTATTGCGGCCTTAGCTTTACGTCTAGCGTAAAGTTATTCCCCATAGATAAGGCGCAACCCATGCAAAGTTATGGACCAGGGAACACAAGCCTACGTATTGTACGTTGGATGTCTGTTAAAATATGGGCCGACGTGGGTCTTGCTGGGCGTAGGTTACGTTAGCGGCGTACACAGTGATCCGGCGTATCTTAGGCAGTTGTTCCGACGTGGTTGTGCGCATGAGGATACGTCCACGTCTCGACGCATGCGCAGTTCATTTTAAGTAGTTGTCTGGCTCCTGCCTATCATTTGCATGGGGTCACGCTTCATTAGCATGGATCACGCCCACTTCCACCTACTTCCACTTACGCCGGCTTACGCCTACGAAATATATGCCACGCTGGTGCAACGTTGGGAGCATTTGCTTTGTGAATTCCATGCTTGCCTCTCTGCGCTGCGTCGGCGTAGGGAAAAGAGATACGCTACGGCGGCATAAATGTGCGCCGTTGTCTGTGAATCCGGGCCTATAACTTTTATGCAAACCAATCGATATATGGTTATTGTGATATTGTTTACCAAAAATATGTAGAAGAATATATATTGGCCTAAACTGATGAAGACATTAATTTTTTTAGATATTCTTTGGGATATTTATTATAGAAAAAAGTATAAAATATAGGCCCAGATTCACAGAGCGATTACGCCTGCGCAACAGGAGATGCGCGTGCGTAAGTCTAAATGTGCGCGTGCGTTTCGTTGCGCGGCATCCACAGAACGAGATACGCAAAAAATCGTCTTTTTTTTGTCCCGCGTAATTTCGTTAGACTGGCGCATCCGTCCGCGCAAAAGTGCGATAAGACACACTATTGATTTGCTAGTCAAATATGCTAATGAGGGACTTACGGGGATCCACAAAACAACGTTGGGGCAGCGCAGGCGACGCAGTGTGCGCAACAGCAAAATGTCCTGTCTAAAATTAGAGCTGATAAAAGCTGGTCTAAAAAAAGAAAAAAAGTCTACTTGTCAGATAAAGCAACACTGTTAGTGAGGAGTTCAGCAGTCACACGTGTTGCTCAACAATCTGTATGCCAACATGCCAGGGGCATCGTCGCACATAGCTATACTACTGACTTTAGATGAACAAAGAAGGAGGAGGGCACTGAGGAGGGCACGGAGGATGGCACTAAGGAGGGCACGGGAGATGTTTTTTTTTTTTTTTTTTATTTGCTTATATAAAATTTACAATTTAATCTAATCTAATACAATATTCTTATCTGATACAAGCCCCTCACTCTTCACTTGATATATCACACACGCATAGACATCTTTGGCATGAGTGATTCTGAGGTGTCTCGCATCTTCAGATTCACCCCTCATGCCATCCTGGAATTACCACAACCTTGCAGGAGGACATCAGCAGCCCAACACATGGCACCACCCATGACACCCATGACAGCTACATATACAATCAGAGCCCCATCCCCACAGATTTCGAACAGAACATGTATGGGGACAGCTGGCTGGTTGGTGAGTGACATGGGTGGCAGGCATGACTATCCCCTCCCGTGATGCACACCTCACAAGTGGCACATGCATGACTAACATCCTCCTGTCTTTTCCCTTCAAGGTGACTCTGCATATGCACTGGTACCCCATCTCATGACCCCATCTCATGCCAGCTCACATTATGCATCTTTGCACGTTAAACACACACATTAATCATGGCACAATGAGAATGCATGCATGCACACCACTGTGGTCCCTAGCACACACACACCACATCGTCATCACATTGGATTGGCACCAGTCCACCATGCAGGACTTGTGAGCTGCAACGCCATGCCACGGCTCCAATTATGTCACATTCATACACCATTCACACAGACCTGGGGATCACTTCTCCACCACAAATGAGGGTGACACCCCTTTTCCCGCAGGAATATCACCCCCACATTCCAAAATCATACACAAACAGAACCAAAAAAATTAAATAAATGACGAGCAAAAAAAAAAAATGCCCCAGCAAAAATATAATTTAAACAAAATAACAACAAAGAAAACACATAAAAGACAAAAATCACTCTGCAAAACAGTCCCCAAATATCTCAAAGACACGTCACAAACAAATAAAAGCACCTTGCTGTAGAGCAGGGGTCTCAAAGTACCGGCCCGCGGGCCATTTACGGCCCGCGGACCGGTAATAAATGGCCCGCAGGCAGGGCGGGTGCCGCGGAAGTGTAGATTGAGGTGCATGAAGAGTAGCGCAGGAAGCGTCTGTCAGAAGTTCACATCTCTCTCATGTCACGCTGCTACTCCCCGGTGGCCCCTTCTCTCTTCTTGTCCTTCCCCATTTGCTTGTGACATCATCTGGGATGGACAAGAAGAGAGGAGGGGCCGCCGGGGAGTAGCAGCGTGACATGAGAGAGAAGTGAACCTCTGACAGATGCTTCCTGCATTGCTCTGCATCTGAAGAAAACAACAAGTAAACGCTGACCTTTGCCCTGATTTGCTCTCATGTGCCCCGATGTGCTCTGATTGTGCCCCATGTACCCTGATGTGCCTCATGTACCCTGATGTGCTGGACTCTGTACCTCAGGGTACCCTGTGCCCTGTACCCTGATGTGCCATGTGCCCTGTACTGATGTGCTGTGCCCTTGTGTGCTCTCATGTGCCCTGATTGTGCCCTGATATGCCCCATGTGCCCTGATTGTGGCCCATGTACCCTGATGTGTGCCATGTACCCTGATGTGTGCCATGTACCCTGATTTGCTGGGCTTTGTACCCTGATGTGCCGTTTCATGTGCCCTGTACCCAGGGCCGGATTAACAGAGGGGCTGATGGAGCTGCAGCTCCAGGCCCCTTTCTCAAGATAGGCCCATTTGCCCCCCCCCCCCCCCCAAAAAAAAAAGGTTTTTTTTTTTTTTTTTTAGATCGACTTCGGGGGTTGTAGCTCGATGACCAGAGGTCACAGAAACCCCACATTTGGGGGGTAGTCAGTTGAAGACCTACCCCACAACCGGCCAAAATATGGGATGGCTATCATTTATGGTTCCGGAGATACGGGCCTGCTTGCACAGCCTGTCAGAAGCTACATACAGAGCAGCCA
The DNA here is from genome assembly GCA_029574335.1 of Rana kukunoris. Taxonomy (NCBI): domain Eukaryota; kingdom Metazoa; phylum Chordata; class Amphibia; order Anura; family Ranidae; genus Rana; species Rana kukunoris. Next base: position 37,591,130 of record CM056054.1, read on the forward strand.
TTATAAATACAAGCTGACACACTGCAGCAGACTTAGAAAAAAAAAATCATAATTTGTTTTTTGCTAGAAAATTACTCTATGGTGGTCTTTGCAACTTTTTGTGTTGCACGGTATAGAGCTGCACGATTCTGGCTAAAACGACAACTGCAATTTTTTTGCTTAGAAGATAGATCACGATTCTCTCACGATTCGTACGGCATAACATCGTCTTTCACATTAAAATGAAAAAAAAAAAAATGGGCTAACTTTACTGTTTTGTTTTTATGTTTTTTTATGGTTTTTAACTTAAACAAGTGTTGGACTTTAAGTGGTTACATTTCTTGCATTTACACACAGAAGTTTGATCCAAAAAGCAAGTTGGTTACAATGTTTCATGTTGTTTACAAACTTGGCAGACAGTCGGATATTTTCTTTACACACAGAAGTTTATCCCTTTGATATAAGAAGAAAGTGTTAGTTACAATGTTTCCTGCTAAGAACTTGGCAGACTGTCCAGATATTTTCTTTTGACAGCTGAAAGTCTCTCCACTTTAACAATTATTTGTGCAGCTCTAGCACGGTACTGTATTTGCGCAGCAATTTTTCAAACATGTTTTTTTTGGAAATAAACTGTTTCATACATTAAAAAAAACACTAAAGTTAGCACGATATTTTTTTTTTTTGGTATCCTAAGCGATGCTTTAAACATTTTTTAGGTTACATGTTTAGAGTTACTGAGAAAGTCTAGTGCTAGAATTATTGCTCTCGCTCTAACGATCGCGACGTATGTAACCTGTGTGTATCTGGCTCTGATACTAGCCAGTGCCTACCCAGCCACTGACTGGTATCTCTCCCCAGCCTGTCCCCACACACCCTCTCACCTGCTGACCTGTAGATGGGGAATCACTCCTGTAGTGTTATTGTGTTCTGCCAGTGAGTACAATGATCAGTGTTGCTATCTATAGCTGGCAGCACTGATTGTTTTGGGAAAAACAGGCTGGTTGTACTCAAGTCGATTAATAGATTGACTTCTGTAAAACCAGCTAGCCCATACATAGATCGACTATGGCTGGTCTCTGCATAATTGGTGTAATTTCAATTCATGTATGACCCGCTTAACCACTACGCAGTCCCTAAACATCCTTCCACTCCTATATATTGTGCCCACTGTCATACCCTCCACACTCCTCTCCTGTACATAGTGCCCACTGTCATACCCTCCACACGCCTCTCCTATATATAGTGCCCACTGTCATACTCTCCACACTCCTCTCCTGTACATAGTGACCACTGTCATACTCTCCACACTCCTCTCCTGTACATAGTGCCCACTATCATACCCTCCACACTCCTCTCCTGTACATAGTGCCTGCTGTCATAGACTCCTCTTCTGTACATCCCACTGTCGCACCCTCCACACTCCTCTCCTATTCATAGTGCCCACTATCATACCATCCCCATTCCTCTCTTGTACATACTGCCCACTGTCATACCCTCCACACTTCTCTCCTGTACATACTGCCCCATCATACCCTCCACACTTCTCTCTGGTACATACTACCCTCTGTCATACCCCCACACTCCTCCTGTACATACTGCCCATTGTCATACTCTTCACACTCCTCTCCTGTACAAACTGCCCACTGTCATACCCTTCACACTCCTCTCCTGTACATAGTACCTGCTGTCATACACTTCTCTCCTGGACATACTGCCCACTGTCATACCCTCCACATTCCTCTCCTGTACATACTGCCCACTGTTATACCCTCCACACTCCTCTCCTATACATAGTGCCCACTATCATACCATCCACACTCCTCTCCTGTACATAGTGCCCACTGTTATACCCTCCACACTCCTCTCCTATACATAGTGCCCACTATCATACCGTCCACACTCCTCTCCTGTACATACTGCCCACTGTCATACCCTCCACACTCCTCTCCTATACATAGTGCCCACTGTCATACCCTCCACACTCCTCTCCTGTACATGGTGCCTGCTGTCATACACTTCTCTCCTGTACATACTGCCCACTGTCGTACCCTCCATGCTTCTCTCCTGTACATGATGCCCACTGTCATACCCTCCACACTTCTCTCCTGTACATTGTGCCTTTTGCCGTACACCCTTTGCACTCTTCTCCTGTACATAGTGCCCAATGTTAGACCCTCCACATTCCTCTCACTCACCTGCACATACTTCCCACTTATACACCGTCCGTACTCCTCCCCTATGTCGCTTACCCACAAAAACAGTTCTTTAAAATGATACTGAATACCCTCGATGTTACCAGCTCTAGAATGGACACACTTCTGTTAGTTCAACTAAAGGAAATCTCAGTTCTCATATTTGTTCTGTCCCATTATTAGAACTTATTTAATTTTGTGATTACTACTGTGATGTACAGAGGAACATAGGGGATCACAGCTACTCTAAATATAGCACTTGTGAAAACGTGTCCCTGAAAATATTTTTTAAATGTTGGCAACTATGCACTTATGCACTTCCCAAGGGCCACTGGGTCAGTAGGGGGCCCCATGAGAGGTTTCTGGGATCCTGTGATATTAAAGCGGTAGTAAACTTTCCTGACATTACTACTTTTTAGAGGCCCTGGGGTAGGTTATGTCACAATGTACAAGTATGCACAGCATATTAGCACATTAGGGTACACTTACATTTTCAGACTGGGCCCTCCATTGCTGCGCTGTGATTCTCACGCATTTATTTATTATTTATAAAAGGCCCCACCAAAATCCTCAGCACCAGGCCCATGATGTTCTTAATCTGGCCCTGGTCACACTTTCGAGCGCTAAGAACACGTTGACGTACAACACTACGACGAGGAGAGAAAAAGAAGTTCAATGCTTCCGAGCATGCGTTGAATTGTTTCCGAGCAAGCATGTTTTTTTTCCCGTCGGAATTGCATATAGACTAATGGATTTTCGGATAGGATTTTTTATCGTCGGGAAAATTGAGAACCTGCTCTCAAACTTTTGCTGGCAGAAATTCTGACAGCAAAAGTCTGATGGAGCCTACACACGGTCGGAATTTCCGATGAAAAGCTCACATCAGACTTTTGCTGGCGGAAATTCCGCTTGTGTGTATGGGGCATAAGTTGGTACAGGCCCCAAAGAAAGGTTAAAAACCCTATAAAATGTTTGCCTTCTGTGTGTAGCTGGGGTGTTATTTCACTTTACCTCTCTCAATAGACAGAAATGAGAGCAAATACCCCCAAAGTGAGGGAAATCCCCTTTTATGCCACATACACACGGTCGGAATTTCCATCAAGAAAAGTCTGATGTGAGCTTTTCATCGGAAATTCCGACCGTGTGTAGGCTCCATCAGACTTTTGCTGTCGGAATTTCTGCCAGCAAAAGTTTGAGAGCTGGTTGTCAATTTTCCTGACGATAAAAAATCCTATCCGAAAATCCTATTCCGACCGTGTGTAGGCTCCATCAGACTTTTCCTGTCTGGATTTCCGCCAACAAAAATTTGAGAGCTGGTTCTCAAATTTTCAGACAGGAAAAATTGGAAATTCCAATCGTCTGTAGCAATTTTGACGCTCAAAATTCCGATGCATGCTCGGAAACAATACATTTTCTCAGCTCATCGTAGTGTTGTACGTCACTGCGTTCTTGACGATTGAAAGTTCAGAGAACTTTTGCGTGACTGTGTGTACGCGGTATTAGTTGTCACTGGAAACATTTTCCCAGTGGAAGATTCCCCTGTTATGGCGACAGCTCAAATTTTGGGATTTTCCCCTCACTTTCAGTCTCAGTGACAATGGTCAGCAGGACAAATAGAGAGAGTAAATTTTCCCAGCTGGGATAGCAATAACAATCTGACAGGGACTTTATCCCAACACCTATCTATCCAAAGATAAACACATAGGCCCGGATTCACAAAGCACTTAAGCCAACGTATCTCGAGATACGCCGCGTAAGTGTAAATATGTGCCGTCGTATCTGTGCGCCCTGCCCACAGAACTAAGATATGCCTAAAAACAGGCTTCAGTCCACCGACGTAACTTGCCTACGCCGGCGTATCGTGGGTGCATAGTTATGCTGGACGCATGTGGCTTTCTCATGTCCCATTTTTTATTCATATAGGCAAATGAGGGAGATACGCCGATTCACAAATGTACTTGCGCCCGGCGCATGATTTAAGCAATTTGCGTAAGGTTTACGTTCGGCGTAAAGTTATTCCCCATATTGGCGGCGCAACTCATGCAAAGGTATGGATCAGGGAACGAACGCCGTTGAATTTTACGTAGTTTACCTTGTACGTGAATAGGGCTGGGCGTAGGTTACCTTCACATCGTAGGCAGTGGTTCGACGTATCTTAGCCAGTTGTTTCGACGTGATTGTGAGCATGCGCACTGGGATACGTCCACGGGACGGCGCATGCGCCGTTCCTTTTAAGTACTTGTCTGGCACTCAGCCCATCATTTGCATGGGGTCACGCCTCATTTGCATTGCTCACGCCCACTTCCACTTACGACGACTTACGCTTTCAAAACCCAGCGTAGATTTTGGAGCAAGTGCTTTGTGAACACTGTGCTTGCCTCGGTGTAGGGTACATTAGATACGCTACGGCGGCATAAATATGCGCCGATGTATGTGAATCCGGGCCTTTGGCTTTGAATACACTTAAAGGGGTTGTAAAGGTAAAAGTTATTTCACCTTAATGCATTCTATGCATTAAGCGGGGGTTCACCCTAAAAAAAATTCTAACATTACATTGAGCAGACTCCCGAGAGTGAGCGTATGCTGCTCTTTTTTTTCGTACATACCGTTTTACCGATATTTTCACCCCCAGCTTCCGGGTAGTGAATCCCGTGAGACTGGGCGTTCCTATTCACAAGCTGTGATTGACGTGATGCCGACCGGCGCATACAGCGCGTTACGACTTGCCGAAAGAAGCCGAACGTCGGTGCGCAGGCACCGTATAGAGCGGACTCGACGTTTAGCTTCTTTCGGCAAATCGTGACGCGCTGTATGCGCCGGTCGGCATCACGTCAATCACAGCCTGTGAATAGGAACGCCCACTCCCGCGGGATTCACTACCCGGAAGCCGGGGGTGAAAGTATTGGTAAAACGGTATGTACGAAAAAAAATAAAATAAAGAGCAGCATACTCTCACTCTTGGGAGTCTGCTCAATGTAATGTTAGAATTTTTTTTTAGGGTGAACCCCCGCTTTATGGTGAAAAAACTTCTGACAATACCAGCCCCCCGTTATACTTACCTGACCCCTCGAACGAAAGTCCCGCGACATCCTCTTCGCCGCTCAGCCTGGCCATTAATTGGCTAGTGCGGATGGATTGAAAGCAGTGAAGCCATTGGCTGGCGCTGCTGTCAATCACATCCAATGACTCGTGCGCCGAGGGGCGTGGCGGAGAGATACAGTGATCGGTTATGGCCTCTCGCTGTATCACGGGAGCGTGCCCGCAAGGACTCCACACAATTGCAGGGAGGACCAGAGACAGCTGCCGAGGGACCCCAGAAGACCAGGTTCGGGGCCACTCTGTGTAAAACGAGCTGCACAGTGGAGGTAAGTATAACATGTTTGTTATTTTAAAAAAAATATGTATTTACAACCCCTTTAAAGTTATCTCATCAGATGGTACTCAGCAATCCCTTACCAGTACAGACACTGGGGGAACATCAAATGAATCCAGAATCCTAAACAAAAATATTAATGGAAAGAACAGGGAGGCTGCAAAAGCTACTCAACTTTGACTCACCAGCTTTGATATTTTAAACTACTGACTCAGAAAAAGTATGAAGATGATGACTTCTTATTGTTCCCTGAATCAAGGCAATGTTTAAAAGGATTTGTCTTTTTTGTTTGATGAGGTAAATAGGAAATATTGCAAATTAAGAATTTATAAATACCTTTCAAACCAACTCCGGGCTCTTTTTCACATATTTAGCATAGTAATCTTAGCTGATTTACACAAAACAATCTCTTTACAGACCTCAGTTGCTCAAGCTGACATTTACACAGACAATCAATTCATACAGGTGATGAGGTAAATAGGAAATATTGCATATAAATCATTTATAAATACCTTTTAAACCAACTCCAGGTTCTTTTTCACATATTTAGCATAGCAATCTTAGCTGATTTACACAAAACAATCTCTTTACAGACCTCAGTTGCTCAAGCTGACGTTTACACACACAAACAATTTATGCAAGTGACTCCTTAGTTAAGCTGTACAGAGAGATTCAATGAGAATAGGAGAAAGTCTGAAGGTAAACAGCTTATACTTCTTTTTTTTTATTATGTATATATTTTTCTACTGGAAGGGTAAGCTCGTGGGTGTCAATGCAGCTGACAGCTTGCACAAAAAGAGACAGATGCTAAGAGTGTGAACAAGACGGAGATATGGACATGAACAATAAAGAGGTATGTTGTCCTGATAGTGTGTGTTGCACATTAGTCAGGGCTGACAACACTGCTTAGGATCTTTATATTTTTTTTTACCATTTGCCCACTCATACATTTTAAATATATTACTACTGCTACGAACATGAAAGCCTTATAGGTTGCATCACCCAAGAAAGAAACGGATTGAATTTCCCCCTATAAATTAAAAATGTATTATAATGCATAAGTTATAATGCATAAGTTCTTGCAGCTGGTCCTTCCCTCATTACTGATTACCATTCCTTGTTCTGCACCGTTTCCCAGAGAGGAGGTGGCCATCTTGGTAAAGGTCGAGTTTTGGTTCTTGATTTCTATGGCAACGCAGTGGTGATTTTACTAAATTTCACTCAGAGGAAGAAGTGCGTTAGATCTCACACTACAGCTATACAGCCAGGGCTTTTTTTCAGCAGGGACTTGGGGAACGCAGTTCTGGCACCTCCAGAACTAAATGTAAATAAAGGTAAGGGGTGCTGTGGTGTGTTGGAGGGTCTATTGATGCTGGCTGCTGGGAAATCTATTGTTGCTAGAGAGGATCTATTTTTGCAAAGGGCTGGAGTCTATTGTTGCTAGGGAGTTATTTATTTTTCTCGTGAGGGGTCTATTGTTGCTGGGGTGGGTCTTATGTTGCTGGGAGGTCAGTCGTTGCTGGGAGGGATGTACTGCTGTGGGAGGGGTCTATTGATGCTGGCTACTGGGGAATCTATTGGTGCTTGGGAGTATCTATTGTTGCAGGTGGGGGGTCTATTGTTTTGGGGGGTGGGTATTTTGCTGCAGGGTGTCAATCATTGCTAGGAGGGATCTACTGTTGAGGGTGGGGTCTACTATTGCTGGCTGCTGAAGGGTCTATTGATGCCGGATGTTGGTAGTCCATTGTCACTGGGGTGTCCATTGTTGCTAGATCTATTTTATGCCCATTCTCCTATGGTTGGCAGCTGCACTGAGTCAAGTATAGATTTTTATATAGGTATTACTGTGTTCTGCTTCATATTGTTGTAGCGCTATTGAGGGCTTTGTGTTTTGTGTACTTAGATCTATTTTACTGCCTTTCTTGTTATCATTAAAAAAATCCATACAAAATACTTAGCAACACAAAATGATACTTGGCTCTGTTACCGGGAGGTGGGTAAGAGGTGGAACCAAGGAACGGTGCTCGGAGGTGGGTAGGGGGTGGAGTCAAGAAGGGAGTTCCTGCACATATTCTTTGTGGAAAAAAAGCCCTGTATACAGCTACAAGGCTGAAGGCACAGGAATTCCTAGAAACACTCACATTCCAGAAAAAAACAATGCTATTTTTCAGGAGAGGTTTAGGAAAAAAGGTGCATATTTTAGAGCACTGTTTTGCCATAATAATCACTTCAAAAATGTTCCAAATAACATAGCCAATCTTCACTTTTTGAGTCCAGGTCCACTTTAATTTCACCCTTCCAAAACTCTTTACAACCTCCATAACTGTATACCTGTTCTATGTTTTTCAATGTTTTCGGAGATTATTACATAATTTATGTATTGTATACTTTTAGCTTTTATTTATTACAGATTCTCAAAATATATATTGAAAAAAAAAAACCACAAGAGGAAAAAATAGGATACGAAAGTGGCACTGATTTTTCTGAAGCATGAAATGGGTCACTAACAGCCCGGTGTTGTAAGTGCACTACAAGAGCATTATTCGGAAGTTTAACATCAAACAGCAATTTGTCACAGTGTAGTGACAATGACACAAATTACATGGCCAGGGATTCACCCACTGATGCATTTCTTTAGCGCCAGCGAGGTGAAAAGTCTCTGTCAGCATTTAAAAAAAGAATCTTCCACTTTGATAGAGACAGAAACAGCAAGTGACAACATAAATTGGCTCCATTACATCGCCCCCGAGAGCAGTGCTGAGAATGGCGATTGAGGTTTATATACTGGTGGAGATGTAATTGTGTCGTGGCATGAATGACGTCTGCTGCTTTCAGATCGCTGAAGGGGAATGTGGCACAATGAAACCAGCTGATGGCAAGACTTTCCATTTGAAATGTTCACTGTCGGCGTTCAGGAGTACCTGATCTGGTCTGCGCTACAAGCAACTTGACATGATTCAAGCATCTCTCAACAAAGTGATATCAAATATTTGAAAAGAAACAAAAGTCTGTAGAAATCATACAGTGTCTTGTAAAATGTATTAACTGAGTGTACAATAATACATAAAAAATAAAAAAATTATATACACAGTCAACAAGTTCAAGGTGAATAGGCAAGATTGGTGCTCCGTTAGGAACTTGGTGATTGGGTTCAATTTTGTTATTAAAGACAGGGATAGAAATACTACCTGCCCAATCTGTGCTATCTAGGAAGAATGAATAAAGCCCAACTCTATCTAAAACTTTTGTTTTTCAAGCTGGATAGTGTGGGCAATGGCTAGAACCTCTGTTTTGAGTGGTTTTGTTCTCCCTACTAGGTAGAAAGTGATGGCAAATAATGAACTTTATATGGCTCCTGAGGTTTAGGAAAACTTTCAACTCTCCTAGACCTGTTCATAGGCTAAAAATACTAACACTAAAGCCCTGTACACGCGATCGGTTTGTCCAATGAAAACAGACCGATAGACTGTTTTCATCGGTCAAACCGATCGTGTGTGGGCCCAATCGGTTTGTTTTCTATCGGTAAAAAAAAAATAGAACATGTTTTAAATTTTTCCTATTAATAAAAAACAGATAGAAAAAAATGATCATCTGTGTGGAAGTCCATCAGTCAAAAATCCACGCATGCTCAGAATCAAGTCAACACATGCTCGAAAGCATTGAACTTAATTTTTCTCAGCACGTCGTAGTGTTTTTGACTGATGGTATGTAGGCAAGACTGGTGAAAGTCAGCTTCATCGGATATCCGACAAAAAAATCCATCATTTTAGATTCCATCTGATATCCGATCGTGTGTACAGGGCTTAACTCTAACCCTAATTGCCTTCTCAGAGCCGGTTCACACTGGGGCAACACGACTTCTAGCACGACTTTGGGAGGCAACTTGGAAATGACTTGAGTATGAATCATCGGGCAACTTACAAGGCAATTTCAAGTCGTCTCCAGGACAAGAAAAGGCAACTTCAAGTCGCCTCCAGGACACAAGGCTTTCCAGTGGCCAATCAAACAACAATCAGCTCTGTGGGAGGGAGGGGTTTGACTGAGAAATGTATGTTATCTTCCTGTATTGTTGCTTCAGTTAAGACAGTGATTCGACTTCTGAGGTGACTTCCATTGAAATCAATGGGTACGAGTTGCCTAGAAGTCGGATTGAAGTAGTACAGGAACCTTTTCTGAAGTTGGAGCGACTTCAGTAGTGTACATTAAGACGGCTCCCATTCACTTCCATTCATTTTCTCGACCTCTCGACTTGGGGCAACTTGGGGCGACGTGAAGTCGGATCCCAGGTTTCCCCAGTGTGAACCGGCTCTTAGGCTCCATGTACACGGGACGTTTTTAAAACCCCTTCTGAACGATTTAACTTGACAGATAGTAACCCACGTTTAAACTCTGTTCCAAATTATTATGCAAATTCTATTTCAGTTTCACAAAGATTAAGTATTTTGTTTTTCAGTTTAACTCATAGGTGGAATTGTATCTCAGGGCTCTTTTGATCACTGAAAACAATCTCGGACACCTGTGATAATTAGATTGCCAGGTGAGCCCATTTAAAGGAAAAACTACTAAAGGAGGGTGTCCCACATTATTAGGCAGAGCACCATTTTCAAGCAATATGGGGAAGAAAAAGGATCTCTCCGCTGCCGAAAAGAGTGAAATAGCTCAATCCCTTGGACGAGGTATGAAAACATTAGATATGTCACGAAAACGTAAGAGTGATCATCGCACTATTAAGAGATTTGTGGCTGATTCAGAGCACAGACGGGTTTCGTGCAGATAAAGGCAAATTGAGGAAGGTTTCTGCCAGATCCATGCATCAAGATCAAGAGAGCAGCTGCTAAAACACCATTACACAGCAGCAAACAGATATTTGAAGCTGCTGCTGCCTCTGGAGTCCCACGGTCATCAAGGTGTAGAGTCCTCCAGAGTCTTGCAACTGTGAATAAACCTTCCATTTGGCCACCACTAACCAATGCTCACAAGGAGAAATGGCTGCATTGGGCAGAAAAATACATGAAGACTAATTTTCAAACAGTCCTGTTCACTGATGAGTGCCGTGCAACCCTGGATGGTCCTGATGGATGGAGTAGTGGATGGTTGGTGGACGGCCACTCTGTTCCAACAAGGTGGAAACGTCAGCAAGGCGGTGGTGGAGTCATGTTTTGGGCCGGAATCATGGGAAGAGAGCTGATCACCCCTTTAGGGTCCCTGAAGCTGTAAAGATGAGTTCTGCAAAGTATGTGGAGTTCCCGACTGACCACTTCCTTCCCAGTTTGTGGGGGGGAGTGCAGAACCAGGCAGGATCAGCCAGGTATTTCAGGTGATATAGGGAGCCAAATTACACAGCACAAGCACTGTGCTGTTGTTCATGCTTTAACTTTTTCATCTACAGTTGTTTTTGTATTTTAGCAAGTTTTCCCTTATAGGCAAAGGGGAGTAAGATTGAATGGGTCACATAATACTGTATACTTTTCCTAATACAGGCATACCCCACTTTTAAATACACAATGGGGTTTATTTACTAAAGCTGGAAAGTGCAAAATCAGGCTCACTTCTGAATAGAAACCAATGAGCTTCTAACTCCAGCTTGTTCAATTAAGCTTTGGTAATAAAACCTGGAAGCTCATTGGATTCTATGCAGAAGTGAGCCTGATTTTGCACTTTGCAGCTTTAGTAAATAACCCCACTGTGTACTTAAAAGTGGGGTATGCCTAGAGAAAGCAACAAAGAAGTGAATAGAGTTTAATGACACTTTACTTATGAAATTGGGAGTATCTCTTTTAAATTGCTCATCTGTTTTCTATAATAAGATGCTGCTTTGTGCATACAAATAATAAAAATATGCAGCCTGACTAACATTTGATTTATCACTGTAGTAAAGGAAAAAAATCTGGAGACACGCTGACAGTCTCTTGGTCTCTCCCTCTTGTATAGACAAAAACATGTTCTCTTTTATTAGAGTCTCTGCCCTGCAGTATTGTCAACGAGAAGCACAAGGCAGCTATCACGAGAAGCTTTCATATAGCCAAAAAAGGTAAACTTGTAATCCTTAAAGTAAACTGCACAAACTTTATACAGTGAACATTTTTAAAGGAAATATTTACTGAGAGAATATGGTTATCTGTCATTACTGATAAAGTCAGCTTGGGTTCTATCTGAACCCAGAAGTAAGCTGTCAGTGCTCGTCCAATCAGCTGTGGCTGGAGAATTGCCCGCCTCGGAGCTGTAGGCACACAAAGGAGCGGGGATGCCTGCAACATCATTTATGACATGTGATCATGTTAGGTCAATGATGTCATAAGCATCCCTGACCCTTTGTGTACATGTTGCTGCCTGAAGGGGAATGTCCTGGTCGCAACTCATTGTCCCGGCACCGACAGCTTCCTTCTGGGTTTGGACCAACCAAGCGCCTCTCTTTTGCTGATCTGCCTGGCTTTCATGCTAAACCAATGATTTTTATTTTATTTTTATGAGGCACAGACTTAGAACAAGTATTTATGTTGGGAGTGCTGATGACATCTCGCTGACTTTCTTATCTGGAATATTTTTCAGGTCAGTAACTCAGAGACATCAAGGCGACCAACATTTTCACAGAGAAGTCAGCAATGAGATTTCGGGGAGTCTGCAATATATAGGGGTTTATTTACTTAAGGCAAATCCACTTTGCACTTGGAAGTGCAATCGCTGTAGATCTGAGGGGGACATGCAAGGAAAATAAAAAACAGCATTTTAGCTTGCACATGATTGGATGATAAAATCAGCAGAGCTTCCCCTCATTTTAGATCTTCCCCACCGATCTACAGCGACTGCACTTTCATGTGCACTTTCAGTGCAATTTCAAGTATTGGGCTTGTAGTGCAGAGTGGATTTGCCTTTATTAAATCAACCCCATAGCCGTAAAGTGATATTAAAGGCATAGTTAAAAAAAATATATTACAAATGTTATACTTACCTTACCTTGTACTTTGCACAAAGCAGCCCCGATACTCTTCTTCTTGGGTCCGCCATCGGCATTCCACCTTCACCAGTGCCCCCAATAGCAATAGTCCAAAAGACACATAGAGTCATGGCTTGACCCCGCCCCCAACTCTCTCTTTATTGGTTCACTGCAGTAGAAACCATCCCGTGCACATAGCTGGATTGAGTATAAAGGGGGGGGGGGGGCTCTGGGGGAGCAGCACACAGAAGGTTTTTACCTTCATGCATAGAATGCATAAAGGTAAATAACCTGCAGGCTTTAAAACCATTCTATTTCTTAAGTTGGAATGTCCTAGCATGTCCCAGTTCAAGAAGATATGTTTTATATATATATATATATATATATATATATATATATATATATATATATATATATATATATATATAAATATATATATATCATATTGAATATGAATATATATATTCATATTGAATATGAATATATTGAATATGAATATATATATATACAGTATATATATATATATATATATATATATATATATATATATATTGAATATTTTTACCCAACGACAAATTAAAGTGTGGGTGAAGACGAGACCTTTTTCTTAATTTTGGATAAAGTTTGGCTGAGAACCACTGTGGACCCAAACTTCCCACTTTTTATTGCTGTACTCTATCTTTGGGCTCTAACCAACTCTACTACCTGGGCCAAATAATATTAGTTTCTTTGCCCTTCTCAGGACTCAATTCCATCATGTCCCTGATGAGGACTGGTGACCAGAACTGGACAGCATACTCAAGATGCAGCAGAACCAGAGTTGGTCACATCTGGGTTTGGGAAGGTGTTAAGAGTTATGGTATGTAGTGGGTTACATGTTTGTAGGTGCTTTGGTATTAAGGATACATACTGTAGAGCAAGCTTAGAGTAAGTTTTCCAAAAATGACCAGTGCTAGGAAGTTTCCGATATCATGTCAAAAAGTTGAGATTGGTATTGAGCATATTCCCTTAGGCTTCCTAGAAAAAAAAGTCAAAGACCTAGCCTATACCTTAACCCCCCACCTTTATTAATAGTACATTATATTCATTACTACCTTGCCAGAAGTACAAATACTTTTTTTAAGCATTGAGATAGTATGCTTTTCAAACTGTTGAGACAATGAATATTATAAAGAACTTTGTTGATCATCAGTGTTTATTTAGATCTGTATTTGCTGCAGTGGGTGTTGTGCAAATCCCCTAAATAGCAGAGGTATCAGCAATGCATCATGACTTGGTGCATTTCTCAGCCCTGTGGAAGTAATAGAGATATTTATGACAGTCAGAGCTGTATATTTTGCAGTCTTAGTGTATATTATTTCCGGGGCTTTGTTCTGCTAGTGCAGGCACTTCTATAAATTCTGCAGTGTTATTGCCTGTCGAGTCTGCTTAGATCTGAAAACTAATATTTCTCTACAGTAACAAATATAACTAACACAAGTGTTTGTTAGTGAAGTGCTATGTTGGATGCGGATGAGGTCTGGTATTAAAAAAAAGAATGGATATGACATGGAAAAAGTTTGCTTGGTGAAATATAAAGAGTTAATCTGTTTAGAAAGAAATGAATATATGCAATTGGATTAGGGACAATTCTACCCAAAACTGGTAAGAGAGTTACTTTGTGTAAACGTTATTGGGTTTCAGTTAACATATGACTTTCAATTGCAATACTATAGTTTTTATAAATAATATACGATTTTGCCGGGTTATAAAAGTTTCTCAGAAAATACATTATTTGTCAAAGCAACAATACATTCTTTTACATATGCACATATGTAAAACCATTTTTTAGGTTCAGGATAGAGTAGGGAAGGCTTAAACCCAGCCAGATTATTTTTTGCTATCTGTGTCCTATGAACATACTCACCGATTAACCACTTAAGCCCCGGACCAAAATGCAGGTAAATGACCAGGCCCCTTTTTGCGATTCGGCACTGCGTCGCTTTAACAGACAATTGCGCGGTCGTGTGACGTGGCTCCCAAACAAAATTTGCGTCATTTTCTTCCCACAAATAGAGCTTTCTTTTGGTGGTATTTGATCGCCTCTGCGATTTTATTTTTTTGCGCTATATACAAAAATAGAGCGACATTTTTGAAAAAAACTCAATATGTTTTACTTTTTGTTAAAGAAAAATCAAATAAACTAAATTGTAGTCAAACATTTAGGCCAAAATTTATTTAGCCACATGTCTTTAGTAAAAAAAAAAATCGCAATAAAAAAAAAATAGCTACCTAGCGGGAACAGCGACACTAATACAGCGATCAGAAAAATGATCGCTTAGTGACGCTGGCAATAGGGAGTGAAAGGGTTAACTAAGGTGGTGATCAAGGGGTTAAAACTTTATTAGGGGGGGTATGGGGGCTACCCTGGACCTAACACTAACTGACTGTCACACTGACACTAACTGCAGTGATCATACATATGATCACTCTATTCAGTGACACTGTGACAGGGGGGAGGGTGTGGGGCGATCGCGGGGGTTAAATGTCCCTATGTGTCTGTGTGTCAGTGTAGTGTTGTGTACACTTACTGTGAGATGTGATCTCTCCTCAGTGGTGGTTGAAAAAACCGCCGAGGGAGAGATCACATCACTTCCTCCTTCCTGTGTTTACACAGGAGGAGGAAGTGACACACGGGGGGAGCGCGCCCATTGCCTGGGAGCGATCCGGAGGGGGCGGACAAAAACGAACCGCCGCCCCCTCGTCCCGGATCGCTCCCACGGCAAAACGGACCGTCGCATGTACCGGAGGGGGTCCCGATTGGACCCCCGACCCACGGCAAGGCAGGCACGTATATATACGTTGATGTGCCTGCCTGTGCCATTTTGCTGACGTAAATGTACATGCGGCGGTCCGCAACCAGTTAACGGTGCTTTCTATTTGAGAGAGAGATACAACAAGCGCCTTAACTGCATGAGCCAGCTGGTCAACCCCTCCTATCTCCAAATTGATGTTATTAAGGGGAAGGGGGTGGGGGCCTGTGCATACTTGAGCTACCAGATATACCCCAACTTACTTTCCTGTATCTTTTTGGTTCATGGTGATTTGAGGAGGTGGTATGCATTGGCCCCCACCCCCCTTCCCTTTAATAACATCAATTTGGAGATAGGAGGGTTGGACCACCAGCTGGCTCATGCAGTTAAGGCTCACGCTGTATCTCTCTCTCAAATAGAAAGCACCGTTAATTGGTGAGTATGTTCATACAGATATTTATGTCACTAATCAACTCTATGCCTACACAGTAGGTTATCTATTAGCATCCTTTGTATTGTTTTTTTCTAATAGAAAAATCATATGTATTTTCAATATGTAGAAGCTCCCGAAAAAGCAATGTGTATATGATCGCAAAACATGTCGAGCTGATTTTAAAGTCCTAAGGATTCAATCGGTTTCATCTTGGTATCATCACGCTACCCAGCGCAATATCTGTTTATCACAATAAGCCCTGTGGCTATTGAGTGTTTTCCCCGGAGTGACAAGAAACTTGAGTCCTTATTGTTCTTGTTTTTGTTTATATGAATTTATTTAATGTGATGTATCTATGTATCTTTTGTATTAAAACTAGTAATTTTATTGGTATGTGCCTATAAAAGTAATTTTTTTTCAGTTAAAAACATGTTCACATGTTTTCTTCCACAATCTCTATATTGAAGGATGTGGCACATTTTCATTAGTGGGTGAGTGATTACCAC
The DNA here is from genome assembly GCA_029574335.1 of Rana kukunoris. Taxonomy (NCBI): domain Eukaryota; kingdom Metazoa; phylum Chordata; class Amphibia; order Anura; family Ranidae; genus Rana; species Rana kukunoris. The sequence continues at coordinate 37,607,339 of CM056054.1, forward strand.
CCTGGGGCAAACGTAATCACAATAACATTAAAGAGGAGAGATGTTGTAATTTATTAAAGAGGTAAAAGTAACGTTAAAAAAAAAAAATATATATATATACTAGCTTATTATGAAATACTTACCTTAGATTGAAGCCTTCCAGCGGCGCCTGCACACCGCCGAGACGGCTGACATCTTTACTGGAGTTACTTCTGGTTTGTGGGCTCCGGCCAGAGCCACGATTACGTCTCTTCCGCGCATGCGCGTGGGAGCTGCCGTTCATGGCACAGGGCTCGGAAGGAATAGCACCTGCGGCCGTTCCTTCAGAGAGCATGCGCCAGTGATGTCACCGGCTGCATTAATGTAAATATCTCCTAAACAGTGCATGTTTAGGAGATATTTACACTACCTATAGGTAAGCCTTATTATAGGCTTACCTATAAGTAAATGTCCTCAGAGGAAGTTTACTTTCTCTTTAACTTTGAAGGTGAATTTCTCCACAATGCCTGTAGCTGCAAAGGTGAATATACATGGGCGTCTGCTCCATAGGGCAAGGGGGGCAATTGACCCCCCCCAAAAAAATCCAAAAGGTGTTGAAGAGTCGCACGGCCACAGGCTGTCTGAGTGGTCCCGGGCCAGATGTCATACAGGCACAGTGAGCAGAGTGAAGCCGCCTCCCCCTCCAGTGCTTATGTGTACTCAGGGGGAGGGAACCTGCTGTGCCTGTGCCGTGCTGATGGCTGATCTGAGGTACTGAATGGGATGGGGGAGGGGGGTCCATCTGTGCTAAAGGGGGTGGGGGGGGGGTTTGTGCTGAATGGGGGGTCCATCTGGGTTGAAGGGGGTATGTGCTGTATGGAGGGGTCTGTGCGGAATGGGGGGGTCTGTGCTGAAGGGGGTTCTATCTGTGCTGAAGGGGGGTCTGTACATTCTCTAGGCCAGTGATGGCGAACCTTGGCACCCCAGATGTTTTGAAACTACATTTCCCATGATGCTCAACTACAGTGCAGCGTGCATGAGCATCATGGGAAATGTAGTTCCAAAACATCTGGAGTGCCAAGGTTTGCCATCACTGCTCTAGGCTATATTTATATGGGCATGGAGTGAAGCTGAATTATCTCAAGAGCTATTTCACACTGCAGGCTGGCCGCGTTATCGGTAAAATAAGAAAACAATGCTGCAAAAATACAAAACGGACCTTAGTTTACAGCATCCCTTTACTAGAATACATTAAGCTTGTGTGTTATAGGGGTATTTTAAACACCACTTTAAAGTTTAATATGCATAGTCTGGGCACAGGTTCAATTTAAATCAACTGTGTAGTGGTTTGGTATATATTTGCATTATTTAGTCATATTCACAAAAAATAAACAAAAATATAATTTCTCTCTCCTAATGGCCTACCCTTACGCTGGTTATCCCCCCTTAAATTCTAACCACAACATACAAGGCCATTCACAACATCGCCCCCACCTCCAACCTCATCTGCAGATATCACCCAAATCGTCTCCTCCGCTCCTCCCAGGACCTCCTGCTCCCTCCTGTTACCGCCTCCCGTGCTCACCTTCAGGACTTCTCCAGAGCCTCTCCTCTGGAACTCCCTGCACTGGTATGTCTGATCAGCCCCTAACCTCTCCACCTATAGGAGATCCCTGAAAACTCATTTATTCAGGAAAGTCTATCGCACCCCCACCTAACAACTGTCCCCGAGCCACCCCCATCAAATCTTTCTCCGCAGCTATTACCTTTTGTACCACCACACCCTACATTTAGAATGTAAGCTCTACGAGCCGAGCCCTCCTGTACCTTCTGTGTTGAACTGTACTATGATTGTGCTGTCCCCCCTCTACATTGTAAAACGCTGCGTAAACTGTTGGTGCTATATAAATTGTGTATAATAATAATAATAATTTTTTGTTTCTTTTTTTAAATCATTTAAATAGGAAATATTGTATAAAAATATTTTTAATCTACACTGTCATCCATTCTTGCGACATACAATTGACCAGTGTAGATAAGATGTCCCACCTTGTTTTGTGTCTGCCCGCCCATGAGTACTCACCATCCCCTTAGGCTGGGTTCACACTATACTACACGACATTCATCCTACTTTGCTCTGCGACATTGGTCCTACATTGGTCCTACATTTATCCTACATTGGTCCTACATCCATCCTACTTTCATGAACAGGATACTACTTTGGTCCTACTTTGTGATAGACTGACTTGTTCTTTGACCAATCAAAACAATCCCAGAGTGAGATAAATTCCTTTTACTGGTGCTGTAATCACATGTCAGATGGCAAAAGTCGGATGGTTAGGACAGGGCTCCTACTTTGGTCCTACTTCAATGATATTCAATGGGCTGAAGTAGGATCAATGTAGGACCAAAGTAGTACAGGGAGTAGTTTCAAAGTCGGACCGACTTGTGTAGGACCAGTTAAGACAGCTCTCATAGGGAAACATTGATTTTCACACGTCATGCTAAATGAGCTCCCAATGTAGGAGCGTTGTCGGAACAAGTGTGAACCCAGCCTTATTAACTAAATTAATGAGACCACACATGAATTGGAGTACAAATTGCCATAGCAGCCTTTTTATTAACAAAAATAACTTATCAGCCTTTTGGCCTTATGATGGCACCCAGAGTTCCAACTTGTTCCACCTGTAACACTGCAGGACCTTTTACCATACCAGGCCTCCAGCCGTGACACACCAGCTCAGAGACAACCCACACCCGCAGTGCAACCATTGTAGAGAAAGGGATATCACCGCTCTAGGCAGGTAAAATGAAGGTAAAAGCCTCTCCACCAGGATAGAATCCCCAAGTGCTGGCAATGCATGTAACAATGCAAATGGGAAGAAATTTTGGACAGCCGCACTCCAAAAAAAGTTTTTGCCTTTGTTCAAAAAATGTATTCAAAAATACATGCCACAGCAGATCAGAACGGACAGAAGAGCTGACACGTTTTACACTAACAAACAAACAGCTGAGCTAAGCTATGACTAAGCACTGTTTGTTAGTGTGAAACGCGTAAGCTCTTCTGTCCGTTCTGATCTGCTGTGGCATGTATTTTTGAATCCATTTTTTTAATAAAGGCAAAAACCTTTTTTGGAGTGCGGCTGTCCAGAATTTTTTCCCATTTGCGCAGTGCAATCATTACCGCATTCCAGCTAACCTTAGTAACTGGAATACACCAGAGGGGCACATACTGTACCAACGATGTTAAATAAGGGGGTATGGTGGCGCTTGCCAATAATGTAACAAACAAAGTAACAATAAAGTGAAAAAGGTGTCTCACTCAAAACATCAACATCAATGATGAGGGGAGTGGAAATAAGTGATAATTAATAGAGAACAAATAAATAGGTACACCTATTAATAAGCTATGATGTGCCAATAATGAACAATATTAATACAAAGTGCAAGTGCTTCATATAACATCCAATGAGTGGTAAAAATAAGTCCAATATTGACGCGGATGCAATATTATTATTGGATTTCTTTTAAGCACCTTGCACATTGGAACTTTTTTGAATCACTTCATTTTTTTATATTTTATTCACTTAATATTGGACTTATTTTTACCACTCATTGGATGTTATATGAAGCACTTGCACTTTGTATTAATATTGTTCATTATTGGCACATCATTGCTTATTAATAGATGTACCTATTTATTTGTTTTCTATTAATTATCACTTATTTCCACTCCCCCTCATCATTGATGTTGATGTTTGGTGGGACGGTGGAGTTTTAATGAGTGAGACACCTTTTTCACTTTATTGTTACTTTGTTTGTTACATTATTGGCAAGCGCCACCATACCCCCTTATTTAATACTGTTAATTGTGTGTGAGCACATATCTGGTGGCTGCTGCATATTATTTTAGGTATTGGTTTATTTAGTTAGTTTGTAGGTATTGCGCATTAAGTTCCCCCCTTTGACATACCAATGATGAGCCCCCCACACTTCCATCTCAACCGTCAAAAGACCAACCACCACCACACGATCAGCTGCCATGGAGTCCTTTGCTCATATTGCACCTGCAAAGAGATAAAGCAAACCAACCAAACAACACAAAACATAGGGAGTTTGGGTGGGAAACTGCCTGCTTGTCACCTGTCCCTTCGCTGCTGTCCAGGAAACCCCAACTATCCCTTAACTAACTACCACAAACTCCTCCTCATCCTGTTGTTCCAACCAATCCACCTCTCCCCCATTCTCCACCTACAATCCTTAACCCCATAGTTGCTTCCCCTTCTCACACTGTCATGCCGGCCCTGCACTTCTGCACATCTTTCATTCTATTTTCTCTCGCTCCGGGCCTTACTAACTTATACACTTGGCATGGTCATTGTCAAGGACACCTGGCAATTGTGCGCTGTACGATTCAAGCAGTCTGACTCCCGATAACTGCTTCCACATCCACTACTTCCATCCCTGTCAGGAAGCCCCGAACATTTTACACTTATTATCAACCTCTCACTTTGCTATGAATGATGAACTACACACCACTTCTCAAACTGATTATTTTCTTATTTTATAGCTGCCTGTCTCGTCCATTTGTCTTAGTTTGTACTTTGCCAGGAAGCCGAATTGAATTCTCCTCAAGCAAATGCTATTAGCCAGCTAAAAAAGACGGCATTAGGGCATGCCTTATTTGCATAAGCATCTTTATAATGTTTTTTTTTTTTTCACCCAACCTCAATATTTTTTTTTTTTCCTGTGCCATTAAAAGCCCCATTAGGAGCGACGGGTTTAGTGGCGAGCGCCGCTGCGCTTTCCATCAGTGCGTGTGTTTTTATTGGAGGCTCCAATCACCATCTAGAATTCTGAGCATGAAACGAACACATTAAAGCCTCAGGATGTGCAAATCTCCTAACAATTTACCTGCAACGCACAGACTGCATCAGAGCACTTGCCTGCTGTTAGCATTGAAATTTATTGCAGATTGTAGAAGTTTTGTGTTCAAGAAAATCATCATGAAAAGACAAGCAAATTGCTAGCTTTTACAAGCACATAAACTCAGCGACCCCCTGCCTGCCCCCCCCCCCCCCCAAAACGATCTGCATTGCATTAAACCGCATCCATAATTCATACCTCAAGGAGGGCGATTATTTTGCTTCGTGGTTGTTGCACTCGATAATTGATGGTCGCGGGAAACAATGGTGCTTGGTATTCAAAACTCATTTAGTGTTTTAGTCGATTGTCCTGTAAAAAGGTGGCGTGGTGTTGGGGAGGGGATGGGGAATGATGAGAAAAGCTTTTATCATAGGCTGGACAGTTTAATTATTTTTCTCAGACGTATGGGTATTAATAACGCAATTTATCTGACATTTATGGCCTCTTTTGGCCCGTTATTATTACACATGTGATGGGCAAACACTGCTTTATATGTTACGGTATCATTCACAGATACAATGACATAGCTTTGGAAAATTAAAATATGTCCTTTTGTCTGACTTTTTGTCTAATCCTGAAAAACAGGAGAACAGTTTTTTACTCAGTCCCTCCCCATATGACGACAGATCTATGTGGCTACACAGCTTAATACTCCTGTGCAGACTGGAATATTTTGTTTCGTTTTTTCGTTTTCGTTTTGGAAAATAAATTTATTTAGTTACTCCCGAAAATCGTTTTGATTTAATTAGTTTTTCGTTGGGGAATAGCTTTCGTCCAAAAATCCAATAATACTTGGTTTCTGTCGAATGGTCAAAAGAATATTCGACGGAATGTCAAATCTTTTTGGTTGATGGTGAATGATCAAAAGAATATTCGACGGAACGTCGAATCTTTACGTCTCATAAAGCGAAATCTATTCTCTGTAATGTCGAATCTATTATTTCTATAGTGTCGAATCTTTTCTCTATGATGTTGAATCTCTCTATATCGAATTTTTACCGCAACGAAAACGAAAATAAAGCATTTTTTATGTCGGATCTTTCGGTTTTCTTTTTTTGCACTTTCGTTATCGTTTGTTAAAACGATAACGAAAAAAACAGATTTTCGGACGAAAATGCATTCTAGCGAAAACGAATGCACATGTCTACTCCTTATATTATATGCGTCCTCTTGCATCTGTTCAATTGTTAACCATTTCGATTTTCCCCTTAATGACCAGGCCATTTTTTGCGTCGCTTCGTGCGACATTGCACCCAAACAAAATGTACCTTCTTTTTTTTCCCCACACATTGAGATTTCTATTGGTGGGATTTAATCACCTCTGTGGTTTTTATTTTTTGCGCTACAAACTATAAACTATGGCCCAGATTCACGTACATCTGCGCATTATTGGACCGGCGTAGCGCACCGCCTTTACGTTAGACTTGCGCAATTTTTCCGCGTAATCACCCTATTCTCGTTGCTTTTGCGCAGGAAATTGCGCATACGTAACGTTTTTCCAGAGGCGTAAGGAGGAGTAATACAAATTGGGAAGGACGTGGGCGTGTTACATTGAAATGAGCCGTGACCCCATGCAAATGAAGGGCCGGCCGGCTCGCGCATGCGCGCTTGAAGGAGACCATGGTCAGCTCCGCTGTGCGCATGCTCACAACTCGGGAGCGGCGCAATCAGTGAAATTGGAAATGGACTAGGGCAACTTTGTGAACTACGCAGACAGCATAAATAGACACACACAAATGCACTTCCTTTGCAAAAGTACATCCCTTTGTATCCCTCCCTCTACAGCAGGGGTCTCAAACTCAAATTACCTGAGGGCCGCAAGACAAGTTTTCATATCCCATGGGGGGCCGCATTCAAACTTTCAAACTTCAAAAACAGTACTGGTGTCAGCGGACGCATTATTAACCCCCAGCACTGGTGTCAGTGGACACATTATTAACCCCCAGCACTGGTGTCAGAAGACGCATTATTAACCCCTAGTATTGGTGTCAGCAAACGCATTATTAACCCTGACCACTGCACTGCACACGGACCACTGCACACGGACCACTGCACATGGACCACTACACTGCACACTTCCGACAGACCACTACACTGCCGACAGACCACTACACTGTCCGACAGACCACTCACCACAGCAAATCAGCAAATCAGGGTACATCACATCAAGGCACAGGGCACAGCACATCAGGGTACAGGGCACAGCACATCAGGGCACAGCACATCAGGGCACAGGGCACAGCACATCAGGGCACAGCACATCAGGGTACAGCACATCAGGGTACAGGGCACAGCACATCAGGGTACAGGGCACAGCACATCAGGGTACAGGGCACAGCGCACATCAGGGCACAGAGCACATCAGGGTACAGGGCACAGCAAATCAGGGTACAGGGCACAGCACATCAGGGTACAGAGCCCAGCACATCAGAGCACAGCACATAGGGGTACAGCACAACAGGCCACATCAAGGTACAGGGCACAGCACATCAGGACATGACATATCAGGACAAGGCACATTACACATCAGGGTACAGGACATGGCACATCAGGACAGGGCACATGACACATCAGGGTACAGGGCACATGAAACGGCACATCAGGGTACAAAGCCCAGCAAATCAGGGTAAATGGCACACATCAGGGTACATGGGCCACAATCAGGGCACATGGGGCATATCAGGGCACAATCAGGGTACATGAGAGCACACAAGAGCACATCCGGCACAGCACATCAGTACAGGGCACATGGCACATCAGGGTACAGGGCACAGGGTACCCTGAGGTACAGAGCCCAGCACATCAGGGTACATGAGGCACATCAGGGTACATGGGGCACAATCAGAGCACATCGGGGCACATGAGAGCAAATCAGGGCAAAGGTCAGCGTTTACTTGTTGTTTTCTTCAGATGCAGAGCAATGCAGGAAGCATCTGTCAGAGGTTCACTTCTCTCTCATGTCACGCTGCTACTCCCCCGCGGCCCCTCCTCTCTTCTTGTCCATCCCAGATTATGTCACAAGCAAATGGGGAAGGACGAGAAGAGAGAAGGGGCCACCGGGGAGTAGCAGCGTGACATGAGAGAGATGTGAACTTCTGACAGACGCTTCCTGCACATGACACATCAGGGTACAGGGCACATGAAACGGCACATCAGGGTACAAAGCCCAGCAAATCAGGGTACATGGCACACATCAGGGTACATGGGCCACAATCAGGGCACATGGGGCATATCAGGGCACAATCAGGGCACATGAGAGCACACAAGGGCACATCCGGCACAGCACATCAGTACAGGGCACATGGCACATCAGGGTACAGGGCACAGGGTACCCTGAGGTACAGAGCCCAGCACATCAGGGTACATGAGGCACATCAGGGTACATGGGGCACAATCAGAGCACATCGGGGCACATGAGAGCAAATCAGGGCAAAGGTCAGCGTTTACTTGTTGTTTTCTTCAGATGCAGAGCAATGCAGGAAGCATCTGTCAGAGGTTCACTTCTCTCTCATGTCACGCTGCTACTCCCCGGTGGCCCCTCCTCTCTTCTTGTCCATCCCAGATGATGTCACAAGCAAATGGGGAAGGACGAGAAGAGAGAAGGGGCCACCGGGGAGTAGCAGCGTGACATGAGAGAGATGTGAACTTCTGACAGACGCTTCCGGCACATGACACATCAGGGTACAGGCAGGGCCAGATTAAGAACATCATGGGCCTGGTGCTGAGGATTTTGGTGGGGCCTTTTATAAATAATAAATAAATGCGTGAGAATCACAGCGCAGCAATGGAGGGCCCAGTCTGAAAATGTAAGTGTACCCTAATGTGCTAATATGCTGTGCATACTTGTACATTGTGACATAACCTACCCCAGGGCCTCTAAAAAGTAGTAATGTCAGGAAAGTTTACTACCGCTTTAATATCACAGGATCCCAGAAACCTCTCATGGGGCCCCCTACTGACCCAGTGGCCCTTGGGAAGTGCATAAGTGCATAGTTGCCAACATTTAAAAAATATTTTCAGGGACACGTTTTCACAAGTGCTATATTTAGAGTAGCTGTGATCCCCTATGTTCCTCTGTACATCACAGTAGTAATCACAAAATTAAATAAGTTCTAATAATGGGACAGAACAAATATGAGAACTGAGATTTCCTTTAGTTGAACTAACAGAAGTGTGTCCATTCTAGAGCTGGTAACATCGAGGGTATTCAGTATCATTTTAAAGAACTGTTTTTGTGGGTAAGCGACATAGGGGAGGAGTACGGACGGTGTATAAGTGGGAAGTATGTGCAGGTGAGTGAGAGGAATGTGGAGGGTCTAACATTGGGCACTATGTACAGGAGAAGAGTGCAAAGGGTGTACGGCAAAAGGCACAATGTACAGGAGAGAAGTGTGGAGGGTATGACAGTGGGCATCATGTACAGGAGAGAAGCATGGAGGGTACGACAGTGGGCAGTATGTACAGGAGAGAAGTGTATGACAGCAGGCACCATGTACAGGAGAGGAGTGTGGAGGGTATGACAGTGGGCACTATGTATAGGAGAGGAGTGTGGAGGGTATGACAGTGGGCAGTATGTACAGGAGAGGAGTGTGGACGGTATGATAGTGGGCACTATGTATAGGAGAGGAGTGTGGAGGGTATAACAGTGGGCACTATGTACAGGAGAGGAGTGTGGATGGTATGATAGTGGGCACTATGTATAGGAGAGGAGTGTGGAGGGTATAACAGTGGGCAGTATGTACAGGAGAGGAATGTGGAGGGTATGACAGTGGGCAGTATGTCCAGGAGAGAAGTGTATGACAGCAGGTACTATGTACAGGAGAGGAGTGTGAAGGGTATGACAGTGGGCAGTTTGTACAGGAGAGGAGTGTGAAGAGTATGACAATGGGCAGTATGTACAGGAGGAGTGTGGGGGTATGACAGAGGGTAGTATGTACCAGAGAGAAGTGTGGAGGGTATGATGGGGCAGTATGTACAGGAGAGAAGTGTGGAGGGTATGACAGTGGGCAGTATGTACAAGAGAGGAATGGGGATGGTATGATAGTGGGCACTATGAATAGGAGAGGAGTGTGGAGGGTGCGACAGTGGGATGTACAGAAGAGGAGTCTATGACAGCAGGCACTATGTGTGGAGGGTATGATAGTGGGCACTATGTACAGGAGAGGAGTGTGGAGAGTATGACAGTGGTCACTATGTACAGGAGAGGAGTGTGGAGAGTATGACAGTGGGCACTATATATAGGAGAGGCGTGTGGAGGGTATGACAGTGGGCACTATGTACAGGAGAGGAGTGTGGAGGGTATGACAGTGGGCACAATATATAGGAGTGGAAGGATGTTTAGGGACTGCGTAGTGGTTAAGCGGGTCATACATGAATTGAAATTACACCAATTATGCAGAGACCAGCCATAGTCGATCTATGTATGGGCTAGCTGGTTTTACAGAAGTCAATCTATTAATCGACTTGAGTACAACCAGCCTGTTTTTCCCAAAACAATCAGTGCTGCCAGCTATAGATAGCAACACTGATCATTGTACTCACTGGCAGAACACAATAACACTACAGGAGTGATTCCCCATCTACAGGTCAGCAGGTGAGAGGGTGTGTGGGGACAGGCTGGGGAGAGATACCAGTCAGTGGCTGGGTAGGCACTGGCTAGTATCAGAGCCAGATACACACAGGTTACATACGTCGCGATCGTTAGAGCGAGAGCAATAATTCTAGCACTAGACTTTCTCAGTAACTCTAAACATGTAACCTAAAAAATGTTTAAAGCATCGCTTAGGATACCAAAAAAAAAAAATATCGTGCTAACTTTAGTGTTTTTTTTAATGTATGAAACAGTTTATTTCCAAAAAAAAACATGTTTGAAAAATTGCTGCGCAAATACAGTACCGTGCTAGAGCTGCACAAATAATCGTTAAAGTGGAGAGACTTTCAGCTGTCAAAAGAAAATATCTGGACAGTCTGCCAAGTTCTTAGCAGGAAACATTGTAACTAACACTTTCTTCTTATATCAAAGGGATAAACTTCTGTGTGTAAAGAAAATATCCGACTGTCTGCCAAGTTTGTAAACAACATGAAACATTGTAACCAACTTGCTTTTTGGATCAAACTTCTGTGTGTAAATGCAAGAAATGTAACCACTTAAAGTCCAACACTTGTTTAAGTTAAAAACCATAAAAAAACATAAAAACAAAACAGTAAAGTTAGCCCATTTTTTTTTTTTTCATTTTAATGTGAAAGACGATGTTATGCCGTACGAATCGTGAGAGAATCGTGATCTATCTTCTAAGCAAAAAAATTGCAGTTGTCGTTTTAGCCAGAATCGTGCAGCTCTATACCGTGCAACACAAAAAGTTGCAAAGACCACCATAGAGTAATTTTCTAGCAAAAAACAAATTATGATTTTTTTTTTCTAAGTCTGCTGCAGTGTGTCAGCTTGTATTTATAATGGCTGCTCTGTATGTAGCTTCTGACAGGCTGTGCAAGCAGGCCCGTATCTCCGGAACCATAAATGATAGCCATCCCATATTTTGGCCGGTTGTGGGGTAGGTCTTCAACTGACTACCCCTCCAAATGTGGGGTTTCTGTGACCTCTGGTCATCGAGCTACAACCCCCGAAGTCGATCTAAAAAAAAAAAAAAAATACCTTTTTTTTTTTGGGGGGGGGGGGGGCAAATGGGCCTATCTTGAGAAAGGGGCCTGGAGCTGCAGCTCCATCAGCCCCTCTGTTAATCCGGCCCTGAGTGTGACCAGGTGTATGCAAGCCAAGCTTGAGTTAAAATTCCGTCGTAAAAACCATACAACTTTTTTCCGACAGAAATTTCACTCGTGTGTACGGGGCATAACTGTTGTTCACATGAAATGGGATCTGGGTATTGTAATGCAAAACAAACTTAAAAAAGCTAGAAGGCTGTAAACTTCAGGTCAAAGGCACCTGACAATGAATTCTGAATGATCTCAGAAGAAGCTCAAACTGACGTTAAACTGACCATCAACCTAAAGCCCATTGACACAAACTGCCTTAAAGTTTTGGTAAACCCTTAAAGCGGATCTCCACCCTAAAGTGAAGATCCGCTGATCGGAACCCTCCCCCCCTCCGGTGTCACAATTGACACCTTTCAGGGGGGAGGGGGGTGCAGATACCTGTCTAAAGACAGGTATCTGCAACCACTTCCGGCCCGCAGTCTCGGGCAAAAGTCGTTTTTTTGGCGACATCCCGTCGCCCCCCCCCCCCCCCCGTTGTGTGCTGGGAACTCTCGGCTCCCAGCACACAGCGGGAGCCAATCGGCGGGCGCAGCGCGACTCGCGCATGCGCCGTAGGGAACCGGGCAGTGAAGCCGGAGCGCTTCACTTCCTGGTTCCCTCACCGTGGATGGAGGGGGGAACAGCAGAGAGACGAGCGATCATTCGTCCTCTGCTGTGGACGCCGCTGGACTCCAGGACAGGTAAGTGTCCTAATATTAAAAGTCAGCAGCTGCAGTATTTGTAGCTGCTGGCTTTTAATATATTGTTTTTAATGGGCCATCCGCTTTAACCTTAAATAACATTTACAGCAGCTAAAATCAGCAATTACCTTGTCTGCTGCTGCTTCTTCTTTAAAAGATTGACTCTCATCTTTTTTGAGCTGGTCCAAACATTGCTGCCTCAGGTTTCATCTGCTTGGGTTGCTCTGTTGTCTTGAAGGATCCCGTGGAGCCACCCTAGCTGGGAGCTACTGCCCAACAGCAAGAATCTGATTGGGTGGACATGCACATAATCCTCACCAAGGAAAGAGATTGACGGCGACCATGAGGACAGCACTTTGTTTGCATGACACTAGGGATGATGAGATATGCAGTCCTGAGGAAGGCTATCATGCAATGTGTAGTGAGGCCCCCCCCCCCCCCGACAGGAAGTATGGGGAAGCTGCACTGATAAAACCAGAGGCTGCTGCTGTTGAGGCAATCAAGTATAAGTGATATCTGATAATAAATTGGGTAATGCTAAACAGGCGGAGAGCAGGATGGTAGATGTGATCCCTTTCCTGCCCAGCCCTGGCATCCCTTTATGCTTGGGGGAGTAACAGAAAAAATAAAGTTTGGTCAGCGGGACTTTAAATGAGGCCAATCACCATGCGGAGTGAGCATGTAAGGTATATAGTATTGCTTAATTTGGTTCCAACACAAAAGGGGGAGTTGGTTGAGGACTTGCAATGAGAGGTGTATGACAAAGAGCAGTCTTAGAACTGAGCATTTTATTATGCCTTGTGATATAATATCAAGCATACTAAATGACAAAAATTGCATCCACAAAATCGCATGAACATGTTACAAATTACATATGCATAACAACATGATACTTGGCATATTGTGAAGTAAAAACAAGTCTTGCACAACATCAACCACTGGAGGTGCTTGATAGTATGATGAGAATCCAGGAGTAAAACAGTATACAAAACATAAAATCATTTGTATCAACATCATGCATCTTATGTATGCCCGACGCGTTTCGTTGGGATATACCAACTCTTCAGGGGCGAATGCAATGGTGATGTCAACTGTATAGATGTGAGTACAGGACCAGGGCCGTTAAAATTGTCCGGCATGGGAGCTGAGGTAGGGACACATGGACAGACAGGGAGCACTGTGGATTCCCCAATGTGTGAATGCGGAAGACAACACTTCTTGTTAGATAACATGGAAGAAAGGAGTCAAACATAAGTGAGAGCTTGCATATGAAGGTGTTGCCAGAGAGACAGCTAGACACCAAGTGAGGGGATATGCTTGGGGGGGGGGACAGACTTCCTGATCACTTGACTAGCTGTGAATGGCTGTCACAGTGGTTATATGATCGGGAGCCAGTTTTGCCATCTCCCGATCTTGACTAGAGGCAGAGTTGTTTATGACAGTTCAGCCCTCTGCACAGAAACTTTGGCCATCTATGGCTTGTGGGCATTATGGCCCACTGTCTTTGCCACCTATAACATATGTGTTACATGGGCAGCAAGAGGTTAAAAAAATTGAGCCTTTAATACTACTTTAACCTACCGTATAAGCCAAGTTTTTCAGCACATTTTTTTGTGCAGAAAAACCCCCTCTGCTTATACGCGAGTCTCCTGCCTCACTGTCCTCTTCTGCAGCCTCTCCCGGCGCTGTGATATGCAGTCTAGTCGGCAGCCATGCAGTGTAACAAAGCCCCACCTTCTCCTCGTCCTTGTCCTGTCTCCTGTCTCCTGCATCACTGTGCCCATCTGCAGCCTCTCCCAGCGCTGTGATATGCAGTCTAGTTGGCAGCCATGCAGTGTAACAAAGCCCCGCCTTCTCCTCGTCCTTGTCCTGTCTCCTGCATCACTGTGCCCATCTGCAGCCTCTCTCGGCGCTGTGATATGCAGTCTAGTCGGCAGCCATCCAGTGTAACAAAGCCCCGCCTTCTCCTCGTCCTTGTCCGTGATAGGCTGAACACTGACTCACTTCTGGGAAACGGAGTCAGTGTTCCATCACAGACGAGGACAAGGAGGAGGCAGGGCTTTGTTACACAGCACATCCGCCGACTAGACTGCATATCACAGCGCCAGGAGATCATAAGGCTGCAGATGGGCACAGATCAGGAGATCAGGTACATGAGGCGTTGTTGGTATTTAGCTGCAGCAATTTAACTCTTACCTTGTGGCCATCAATGGTGTGCAGCATAAGTTTAAAAGTAGATGAGCACAGTGAGGCAGGGAGATGGGCACAGTGAGGCTGAGGCATGTAGATGGGCACAGTGAGGCTGAGGCATGCAGATGGACACAGTGAGGCTGCAAATGGGCACAGTGAAGCTGTAAATGGTCACAGTGAAGCTTCAAATGGACACGATGAAGCTGCAAGTGGACACAGTGAGGCTGCAAATGGGCACAATGAGGCTGCAAATGGGCACAGTGAGGCTGCAGGTGGGCATTGTTGACCCTCTTTTCCACTTACAGTAACTGCTGCATTTCTCATCCTAGGCTTATACTTGAGTCAATAAGTTTTCCCATTTTTTTGTGGTCAAATTAGGTTCCTCTGCTTATATTCGGGTCGGCTTATACTTGAGTATATACAGTATTTAAAATTAACTTTAATCTTTCCTATCTCCTCTAGAGGACACTACTTGAGGTAAAAATTCCCACTTGGCACCCTGGCAGTTACAGCCTCAGAATCCTGAGTCTGAAATTACTGTCTGTATTGTCGCATAACAACCAATCAGATGCAAGCTTTGAAAAAGCTGGTGGCTATCAGATAAAAAAGACAATTCTTTTATTAGAAATGTGATAATTGAGGTTCAGCGTTTTGTTCTTATGCTTTTTCTTATTTCCCTTATTACACTGCTGCCTATGCAGATAGACAAAGCAATAACCCGCATTGTTTTCAAGATGGTCAATTGATTTTTTCCTTTCTTCTTCCCCCTATGGTTTGTGTGTTTTCCAGATAAATAAAGAAATTTTATAGACCTTCTGTTAAAGGCGGCAGAAATGCAATTTCTCTCACCTTCTCTGTCAGGCCACTGGTGTTTGCTGAACTATATTGCTTCTATATAAGACAAGCCGTGAAGGAAAAAATGGTCTTTTATTGCTTGACTCCCCGTGCCTTGAAATTCAGCCGGGTATATTAATCAAACACAAATCTCTTTCAGCTTGTGGTCTCCTATTGCTGCTCCATATTACACCCTCTGGTGTAACCCAGCAGCAATTTACTTTAAAAATGAATACATAAACAAGGACATATTTTGAGCTTGCATTGCCTTAAAGCCCAAGTTCGTCTTTTTTCACATTTCTACTTGCAGTTTTTGCTGTGTATGATCCATGTAGTTAAAGGGTCACTAAAGGAAAAAAACATTTTTGCTAAAATGACTGTTTACAGGGTATAGAGACATAAAAGTTAACTGATTCCTTTGATTAAAAATAGATAAAAATCAATCATATAATGTGCCTGCAGGTTAGTTTCACTTTTGAACTGGCTTCAGGTTTCTGAAAAGTAGAAATAGACACACAGAACAAAAACAAACAAATCCAGGGCAGTGTTTTGTTTTTAAAATGAATCTGATTGGTTCTGGGAAGTTTTAGACACATAGTAATGACAGCTTAGACCACCGTGAGAAAGCTCCCAGTATGGTGGTGATAAGGAAACAGACAATCAGGAAGTGTGGAGAACAGAGCAGGATTACAGCAACTTTAAAGCAAAAACGAACAATAAGGACATGAAACAAGTACTGCAGTAAGGTAAAGGAAGCTATTTAGCTAAAAAAAAAAAAATCCTTTAGTGATCCTTTAAAATATCTAGTCAGTTCATTTTTCTTTGCGATTTTGATGATTCTTTTTTTTGTATTACTGCCCTTCAACAACACCCCCACACCGTGACTGGTGAAGGTATCGTATACATAGTAATCCCTATCTGTAAAAAAAAGTGCCCGTCGTCTAAAATAAAAGCATCCACTTTAACATACAGTGCAGCTCACAGCAACCTATGAAGAAAAGCAAAGACCGTTGTGCAAAATCAGTGTGATATAAAATATTGCAACAAATGCCATTTTACTCCCTAGGATTAGAGTTGAGCGGACACCTGGATGTTCGGGTTCGGCGGAACTTCGGAAAAAAGTCTGGTTTCGGGACCCGAACTTGACCCCGAACCCGAACCCCATTGAAGTCAATGGGGACCCGGACTTTTGACTACTAAAATGTCTCTAAAAAACGAATGGAAATGGCTAGAGGGCTGCAAATGGTAGCAAAATGTCGGGAAGAGCATGGCAAGTACTCTGCAAACAAATGTGGCTAGGGAAATAACTTAAAATAACATAAAATACATAAAAATAAACTTAAAACTGTCTTTGTGTCATTTCTGAAAGGAAAAAAAGTCATTTAAAACCGGCTTTGCGGCTATAATGAATTGTCGGCTTCGGCAATTCAGAGAGGATTCATTCATAAAAAAAAAAAGCGTGGGGGTCCCCCCAAATTCAATTACCAGGCCCTTCAGGTCTGGTATGGATATTAAGGGGAACCCCCGCCGCCAATTAAAAAAAAATGATGTGGGGTTCCCCCCAAGTATCCATTCCAGACCCTTCAGGTCTGGTGTGGATTTTAAGGGGAACTCCACCCCAAATGTAAAAAAATGGCGTGGTGTTCCCCCAAAATAGAACCACACCAGACCCCTTTATCTGAGCACGTTAACCTGGCCAGCAGCAGACAAGAGGGGGGGACAGAGTGCGGCCCCCCTCTCCTGCACCATACCAGGCCACATGCCCTCAACATGGGGAGGATGTCCCCATGTTGAGGGTGACAAGGGCCTCATCCCCACAACCCTTGCCCGGTGGTTGTGGGGGTCTGCGGGCAGTGGGCTTATCAGAATCTGGAAGACCCCTTTAACAAAGGGGACCCCCAGATTCTGCCCCCCCATGACACCGTAGAAAAAAGTCCTTTATTAATAAAAAAAAAAAAAGAAAAAAAATCCAGCGGTGGTAATCCACTCTCGCTCCGGCTCCCCGCTCCAATGTAGTCTGTATCCAGCGACGGGTGATCTCTTCGGTCCAGCGATGAGAAATCCATCCAGAGCAGTATCACCGACCTTCTCTCTCAGCTGGACACAGCCCAGGGGAATGATGCGCCCAGAGCTTTGACATTTCTTATATAGGGGAGGTGGGCCCCCCATCACGTGACCCCGCCCCCTCTAACGCAAGGGTGATGTCTGGGCTTTCCCAGTGACGTAGCAGAATGTGCGTCAGAGGGGGTGGGGTCACGTGATGGGTGGCCCCGCCTCCCCTATATAAGAAATGTCAAAGCTCCGGCCGTGTCATTCCGCTGGGCTGTGTCCAGAGGAGAGAGAAGGTCTGCGATGCTGCTCTGGATGGATGGATTTCTCATCGCTGGACCGGAGAGATCACCCGTCGCTGGATACAGACTACATTGGAGCGGGGAGCCGGATCAAGAGTGGATTACCACCGCTGGATTTTTTTTATTTATTTTTTTATTAATAAAGGACTTTTTTCTACAGTGTCTGTGTGGTTTTTTTTTACAAGAATTTACACTTCCTTTTTGAAATGGTAGGGGTACAGTGTACCCCATTACCAATTCACATGGGGGACAGGATCTGGGGGTCCCCTTTGTTAAAGGGGTCTTCCAGATTCTGATAAGCCCCCGCCTGCAGACGCCCACAACCACCGGGCAAGGGTTGTGGGGATGAGGCCCTTGTCCCCATCAACATGGGGACATCCTCCCCATGTTGGCCTGGTACGGTTCAGGAGAGGGGGGGCCGCACTCTGTTCCCCCCTCTTTTCTGAGGCCAGCCAGGTCAACGTGCTCGGATAAGGGTCTGGTGTGGATTTTTGGGGGAACTCCACGCCATTTTTTTTAAATTTGGGGTGGAGTTCTCCTTAAAATCCACACCAAACCTGTAGGGCCTGGTAATTGAATTTGGGGGGACCCCCACGCTTTTTTTTATTTTTTATGAATGAATCCTCTCTGAATTGCCGAAGCCGACAATTCATTATAGCCACAAAGCCGGTTTTAAATGACTTTTTTTCCCTTTCAGAAATGACACTTTGTGCAGCGCCATTACATAGCCGAACTCCGAACCCCAACTTTCAGCAAATTATTCGGGTTCGGGTCCAAAAAATAAATAAATTCGGGTTCACTCAACCCTACCTAGGGTCTCTGCAAAAAATACAGATTTTAACTTAACCACTTAGGACCCGGACCAAAATGCAGGTAAAGGACCTTGCCCCTTTTTGCGATTCGGCATTGCGTCGTTTTGACTGACAATTGTGCGGTCGTGCGACGTGGCTCCCAAACAAAATTGGCGTCCTTTTTTCCCTACAAATAGAGCTTTCTTTTGGTGGTATTTGATCACCTCTGTGGTTTTTATTTTTTGCGCTATAAACAAAAATAGAGCGACAATTTTAAAAAAAATTCAATATTTTTTACTTTTTGCTATAATAAATATCCCCAAAAATATATAAAAAAAAATGTTTTTCCTCAGTTTAGGCCAATACGTATTCTTCTATCTATTTTTGGTAAAAAAAAATCGCAATAAGCGTTTATCGGTTAGTTTTCGCAAAATTTAGAGCGTTTACAAAATAAGGGATAGTTTTATTGCATTTTTATAAAAAAAATTGTTTTTACTACTAATAGCGGTGATCAGCGATTTTTTTCATGACTGCGACATTATGGCGGACACTTCGGACAATTTTGACACATTTTTGGGACAATTGTCATTTTCACAGCAAAAAATGCATTTAAATTGCATTGTTTACTGTGAAAATGACAGTTGCAGTTTGGGAGTTAACCACAAGGGGGCGCTGTAGGATTTGAGTGTTCCCTGTGTGTGTTTACAACTGTAGGTGGGTGTGGCTGTAGGTGTGACATCATCGATCACACCTGCCTATAACAGGGATGACGTGATCGATGCTGCGGCCACAGTGAAGCATGGGGAAGCCGTGTCTACACACGGCTCTCCCCGTTCTTCAGCTCCAGGGACGGATCGCCGCACTGCAGCGGCGATCGGGTCCACGAGTCCCGCGGTCCCGGTCCTGAAGCTTCGGACCGGGTCATGGGAGCGCGCCGCGGGCGCGCGCCCGTGACCCACGGCTGGGTACTAAAACCAACGTGTATATATGTTGATGTGCCCAGCCGTGCCATTCTGCTGACGTAAATGTACAGTAGACGGTCCTTAAGTGGTTAAGAAACAAGTGTCAAAAAAAGATTTAGACTTTAAGTTGTTAAACTTTCTGCATTTACACACAGAAGTTTATTCCTTTGATCTAATAAGGAAGCTGTTACAATGTTTCATGTTGTTAAAAACTTGGCAGACTGCCCTGATTTTTTTTTGAGTGAGCAGAGAAGTCTCTACATTTGTTACATGAAAGAATCTGCAAACCCTGCAATAGAGATTGTTAGAGGGGTTAAATCGAGATCACAATTTTTTAACGATTAATTGTGCAGCTTTACTACCTAGTCTACACTAGCCTGTGGCATAGGCAAATAAGTTCCGCCTTGGCCTATGGCATGGGTCAGAAGGGAATTTTTGCTGCTCTTTTAAGGTGTCATGTATCCCCCAAGTCTCTATCCCTCAATGTTTGACAGAAGTCTATCATTCAGTTGCTGCCAGTGGGTCAGTGAGTGGGTGCATTTACCGGGCTAATCAGAACCAGTAGTGCAGGGGCTAGAAGGGCAGGGCCAAATGTGTGCCAGCAGCTCCTAAAGGGCTCAGTACTACTAGGGTGACCACATTTCCAAACTACCATTCAGGGACATCCTTCCTTCCCAAAAATCAGCTTGTGCTGTAACGAATCACAGCACAATGATTGGACACAAGAGGCGGGATTTATGATTTCTCCAATCACAAGCAGTGGGTGGGATTGTGCTCCTCCAGACATTCCCGGCCAGGACAAGTACTGTCAGTGAGTAAAGCGGTGATGTTGCGGCTTTTTTGGGGGAATCAGATTGGCCCCGGGGGGTGGCTGTGTCAGTTTCATTCCGGGACACTGTATTGTCCTGGAATGAATGTACCCGGGACAGACCTGCAAAATGCGAGACTGTCCCGGACAATCCGGGACACGTGGTCACCCTAAGTACTACAGAACTACACAGAACTCCCCCCAAGTGTCTGGAAGGGCTGCCACTGAATGAATCTCAGGACTGGATGAACAGAAATCCAAACACAGCTACTTTATATGTGTTAATCTGTCAGGAGTTCAGATAAAATGGTTTGTGATTAACCACTGGCTTTCAGTGACATCATTTGTAACACATTGCACCTGATTTACTATGTGTGAATCATACATGGGAAATATCAAGTGAACACAGATTCACAACAAAGTACGTAACCCTACTTCTCACTTTAGTAAATCAGGCCTGTCAATTTGTGTGCGCCATAGAATGCATTTGTCAGAGAGAGACTTACAGTTTCTACTATCTCATTACTACTAGGCAAAGAAAATTGGTGTTGTCATTTAGCCATAAATAGGACTAGGGCAGCATCATAGGCTGGGAGAGAAAATTTAACCTGGGTTTAGTGGTTAAAAAGTGATGTAAACCTGAACTGAATTACATCAAGTTTCAGGCCATTTTTCAGCACTGTCACTTTGAATGGCAATTGCGCGGTCATGCTACGCTGTAACCATGTGGAATTGTTATAATTTTCTTCACAGAAATAGAGCTTTCTTTTGGTGATATTTAATCACTTCTGTTTTTTTTTTACACTAAAAAAGACCGAAAATGTAGAAAAAAATGTTTTTCTTAGTTTCTGTCAGTAAATTTGTAAATAAGTAATTTTTCTCCTTCACTGATGGGCGCTGATAAGGCGGCACTGATGGGCACTGATAGGCTGCACTGATGGGCACTGATGAGGTGGCACTTATGGGCTCTGATAAAGTGGCACTTATGGGCAGTGATTAGGTGGCACTGATGAGGAGGCACGAATATGCCGCACTTATGGGCACTGATAGGTGGCACTGATGGGTGGCTCTGATGGGCACTGATAGGCAGCACTGGTGGGCACATATAATTGGCACTGATGGGCACTGATAGGCGGCACTGGTGGGCCCAGATAGGTGGCACAGATGATAATGGCACTGATGAGCAGCAGTGATGGGCATTGATGGGCAGCATTAATGGGCATTGATGGGCAGCACTGATAGCCAGCACTGACTGGCATCAAAAATGGCCACTGATTACTGGCACTGTTGGGCACTTAATTGTAAACAGGGCACTGATGGTCAGTGCCCTGATTACATACCTAGATGTCCCCCTGTGAAGAGATGCCGCTGATCGGCTCTCCTCACACTCTGTTTTTGTTAGGCGAGGAGCGCCGATTACTGGCATCTCCGTGTTTACATGTGATCGGCTGTGATTGGACACAGCCGATCACATGGTTAAAGAGCCACGGCTGCGTTTTTTTACAGAGAACGGGGTTGTGCCGTATCCTAGCAACACAGTGCGGCCACGATCGCAGTGCTGTGCGCCCCCGCAGGCGTACGGTAGCGGTCGTTCTGGGAAGCGGTCATATGACTTCCACCCAGAACGAGAGCCACACCGCCCCACCGGCCACCGTCATTTGACGGTGGGCGGGCGGCAAGTGGTTAAATAAAATAATTGATACCAACTTTTTAATCCTATATTACCTCTCAGTGTTGCTAATCTCCTGAAGTCTCCTTGCAGTCACTTTCTGGCTACATGCACCTCACTGTTGACTGCATTGCATTCCTGAAGGCTGGGATGAAAACAGCAGACCATGTTAGTGTAATAACTCTTGAAAAGACCACTTGTGATCTAAAAAGTTGAGCAGGGCTCTTTTTCAGCAGTAATGTGGGGGAACACAGTTCCGGCACCTCTTACATTGAATGAATGTAATGGCAAAGGATGCTGTG
This sequence comes from Rana kukunoris, assembly GCA_029574335.1. Lineage (NCBI taxonomy): Eukaryota > Metazoa > Chordata > Amphibia > Anura > Ranidae > Rana > Rana kukunoris. The sequence goes on from CM056054.1 coordinate 37,629,581, forward strand.
GTCTGCTGGGGGATCTATTATTGCTGGCTGCTGGGGGATATCATATGGGTACCGTGTTGCATGACCGCGCAATTGTCATTCATAGTGTGACAGCACTGAAAGCTGGCCTGGGCAGGAAGGAGGTAAAAGTGTCTGGAATTGAAGCAGTTAAGCACGGGTCTGGTAATTTCCATCGGCTGGAGATCTGAAGGTTTAGCAGTTCTGTCTGCACTAAAGTCTCAGCCATACTAATGAGGAAGACAAACACTTAGTAAGAAGTTCCTGCAGGGTGCTGATGTTGCCCATGTTATTACAATATATTCTGCTTTGCGTATCATTATGCCGCCGCGTGCCTCCATTTATTTGTATTTATCTCAATCTTCCCTTATTACTTTTTATGCAAATTCAGGATGCACAGAGAACACAATCATAGCTGGGGCAGAATGAAAAAAAGTCTCCCGGGGAATCAGCTGCCTAATATTTATAGTACAGTGTGTCCATGCCGTAGCAATCACAGAATGCAGACACCGGGGATAGAAGGAGACCACCTAGTGATAGCGCATAGGGAATGAAATTAGTGCTGTTAATCAGTAAAGTCAGGAACAAATTATATTCCCAGAAATGAGGATGTGTTGTCTGTATATTTACTGATCAATGTAAGAGTTGTCATTCACTGTATCCTAAAAGCTGTATTAACATTTAGCATGATAACATTATTACTGTGGCCATAATGACATCACTGGGAACATATTTTAGCAATATTTCTCTTAAAAGATAATCCCACATTTTTTTTTTTTAGCAAAAAAAAAAAATAGCATATAACATGATCCACGCAAGCCATATTGTAATTGAATCAGTTCCAATCCAGGCCAATGCTGACATTTCTGTCTTACATGTAAAAATCTGCATTTTTTTTTTTGTCCACAGTCATCAGGTTTTCCCATTAATTGCCAAATTAACACCAGTTAAACTAATTCACTTGATAAATACCTCCCCCATTCAACCCTGGCTGCAACAAATCACCTCTGTGTTTCAGATGGTGCCTCACACACAGCCCCCTTTAACAAAGGGCAACTCCAGATCCCGCCCCCTATGTGAATTGGTAACGGGGTGCATTGTACCCCTACCATTTCACACAAAAAATTGTCAAAATGTTAAAAACGACAAGAGACAGTTTGGGACAAGTCCTTTATTAAAAAATAAAATAAAAAATAACTAAAAAAATGACAAATGAGCGATCCGAAAAAAAAAAAAACAGACACTAGGAACAATACCGCCTCCATAGGAGGTGCCCAGCCAAATGGCGCTATTTTGGTGTGACAGTTCTTTTATAGCTGAGGACGGGGCCACCCGTCACATGCACAGTTGACCCTGCCCTCTCTCTGACACAAGGAGAAAGCCCGGGGTTACCCATTGACATGTACAGGTGACCCCTCCCCCTCTGACGCATCACAGGAAACCAGGATGGCTCAGGGTTCCCCTTAATATCCATACCAGACCCTGCAGGGCCTGATATAGAATTTGGGGGGGATCCCCATGCTTTTTTTTTGGTTCGGGGTTCCCCTTAATATTCATACCAGACCCTAAAGGCCTAGTAATGGACCAAGGAGGTAACCCATGCTGTTTTTTTTTCAATTACTTTTATCTGTATTGCCGGGACCCGGCAATTGATTATAGCCGCAAGTGGTTTTAAATAACTTTTTTTCCTTTAGAAATGTAATTTTGTGCACTGACTTTTCTAAACACTGGAAACATGCGCTACCTTACAGGCATACTATAGACACCCCCCAGGTATGAATTTTAAAGGAATATTTCACTTTTATTGTTTCACTTTAAGCATTATTAAAATCACTGCTCCTGAAAAAGCGTCAGTTTTTAAAACTTTTTTTGCATTGATACATGTTCCCTGGGGAAAGACCCGGGTCCACAAACACATTTTATGACAATAACTTGCATATTAACCTCTAAAATTAGCACTTTTGATTTCTTCCATAGACTTTTAAAGGGTGTTATGCGGCTTTTCGGATTTGCCGCAAACACCCCAAATTGTTCGCCGAACAGGCAATGTTCGAGTCAAACTCATGTTCAACGCAAACAGATAGCCCATTCCAAGTGATGAACTTCTTTGTAACATGGCTAGGGCACATTCAGTACCATGAATGGCTGCTACCAACAGAAAAAATAAATACCTAACAAACTAAAGGGAAGACAAATGCTGGGTCGTAAAGACATATAAAGTTATCAAAATGGGTGGAGTTCAACACTTGAGGCCGCGTACACACAGAGAGACATGTCCGCTAAAACATGTCCGATGGACCGTTTCCAGCGGACACGTCTCCTCCGGATTTTCGTCCGACGGTGTGTGTACACACCATCGGATGAAAATCCCCTCGGCCAGGGAACGCGGGCACGTCACCAAACGAGGAAGTGAAATACTTCCACGCATGCGTCGAAATCCATTTGACGCATGCGCAGAGATTTATGTCCGCTGGTTAGTGTACTAACCAGCAGACATATCCGACGGACATGTCTCCGGCGGACAAATTTCAAAGCATGCTTTGAAATTTGTCCGCTGGGAAAACATGTCCGCTAGCCCGTACACACGATCGGATATGTCCGCTGAAACGGTCCTTCGGACCAGTTTCAGCAGATATTTTCGATCGTGTGTACGTGGCCTCAAAGTTCCAATTAAAAAAAAAAATCTGCACAGCAGAGGCAAAGTCCAGGTAATTGAAGTGAGAGATGATACCGCTCTAAAAACTGCTGATCCCTTGGCTTTGCTTCCATCCCACTAAACCAAAAAGGTGCTGGCTTTGCACAGGTGCATTGGATAGAAGAAGATCCTGGACTGCTGCCCTCCTTAAAACGATGTCTTTATTATACAAAAGAAATCCAAAAAACAACCAAAGCGATGCAGTCAAAATGAACAACAGAAAAAAAGGTGGCTGACATGTTTCACACGAGTACGAGTAAGCATCACATGATGTGAAATATGTCAGCCATCTTTTTCCTGTTGTTCACTTCATTTTGACTGCATCGCTTTGGTTGTTTTTTGGATTTCATTTGTATAATAAAGACATCATTTTAAGGAGTGCGGCAGTCCAGGATCTTCTTCTATCCAATGCACAGTAGAGGCAGTAAAGAATTTTCAGGAGAAGGGCAGTAAAGTCATGCTCTCGTTACAGGTTTCCCTTAAAGTTTTGTGAAATTTTGCCTAGCTACACCTAAATGATATCACCTTTGGTTAAAGACTTCATCCCTTTTCCCTGCCATCATCACTCTTTGAATGGGACACAGACAGAAGTATGAATAAACGGCTCTAATTCTTCCCAATCTATCCAAAGTAAAAAGAGAGAGAAAAAAAAAAAAAAAAAAGAATTAGACTTACACTTTAATAAAGGAATGAATTATTTATGGATCAACTAGTCCTAGAGGTGGCATGAATATTTAAGAAATATTCTATTATAAAAGTAAGAATGTGGGAATTTGCAGTGTTTTATTCTCTACTGTAAAAAAAATATGAAGGACAGCACTGATTACCAAAGGGACATTTTGTACAGATATATCCTAGTTAAAAGTGTTTTTTTTTTTTTTTTTTTTTATAAATACATTTAAAGGAAATAAAAAGTATGCACATAAAGAATAGCTGTACTTTTAAAACTGATTGATACTTTTAAAATAAAACTCAAGCAAAAACCTTTTTTTTTGGCTTAGATATACCAGACACTGGCGGAACTACCACCATTGAAGCCCTTGTGGCTGCTATGGCTTGGGGCCCTCTGTGAAGGCTCCCCCACTTGCCACTGTCACTTCTAAACACAGAAGCTGGCAGAGGAAGCCTTCCACTACTCACTTCTCTGCGGTTCTGAATGATGACATTGTGTAAATGCAGAGTGGGCATGTGTGGCGGACTTCCTCTGCTGGCTACTTTGTTTACAAGTGGTAGCAGCAAGTGGATTAGCTATCACAGCAAGTCTCACATTGATGGAGATCTGGATACGGTCAGCCTAAAAAGCAAGAGCCATTTTTGAGGCATTTTGCACTGTATCAGGCTGCGTACACACGATCGGTTTGGTCCGATGAAACTGGCCTTATGGCCAGTTTCATCGGTCCAAACCGAGCGTGGGTACGGCCCATCGGACCGTCGTCCGTCGGACCAAAGTTTTAAAACTTGCTTTAACCACTTTAGCCCCGGACCATATTGCTGTCCAATGACCAGAGCACTTTTTATGATTCGGCACTGCGTCGCTTTAACTGACAATTGCGCGGTCGTGCGACGTGGCTCCCAAACAAAATTGGCGTACTTTTTTTCCACAAATAGAGCTTTCTTTTGGTGGTATTTGATCATCTCTGCGGTTTTTATTTTTTGCGCTATAAAACAAAACAAAACAAAACAAAAATAAAGCGACAATTTTGAAAAAAATGCAATATTTTTTACTTTTTGCTATAATAAATATCCCCCAAAAATATATAAAAACAAATTTTTTTCCTCAGTTTAGGCCGATACGTATTCTTCTACATATTTTTTGTTAAAAAAAAAAATCGCAATAAGCGTTTATTGATTGGTTTGCGCAAAAGTTCTAGCGTTTACAAAATAGGGGGTCGTTTTATGGTATTTTTATTAATATTTTTTTTTACTAGTAATGGCGGCGATCAGCATTTTTTTTCAGTACTGCGACATTATGGCGGGCACTTCTGACACTTTTGACACATTTTTGGGGCCATTTGCATTTTTATAGCGATCAATGCTATAAAAATGCATTGTATTACTATAAAAATGCCATTGGCAGTGAAGGGGTTAACACTAGGGGGCAGGGAAGGGGTTAAGTGTGTTCCTGGGTGTGTTCTAACTGTATGAGGGGGTGGCCTCACTAGGTGAAATCACTGATCTTCTGTTCATACATTGTATGAACAGAAAATCAGCGTTTCCCCCGCCGACAGGAACGAGAGCTTTGTGTTTACACACATACCTCCCGTTCCCCGCTCTGTAACGAGCAATCGTACCCGCTGGGCCGCTTTAAAGCGGACGTATAGCTACGGGCTCTCGCCCAGGAGTGCCGCCGCCCCGCAGTAATATGACGGCGGGCGGTCGGCAAGCAGTTAAAATCTAACCGATGGACGCCGGACCAAACCGATGGTTAGTACGCAAAAGCATCAGACCAAAAACCCGCGCATGCTCAGAATCGAGTGGACGCATGCTTGGAAGCATTGAACTTCGTTTTTTCAGCACGTTGTTGTGTTCTACGTCACCGCGTTCTGACCCGATCGGATTTTGGACTGATGGTGTGTACGCACATCAGACCATCAGGCCACTTCAGCGGTGAACCAATGAAAACGGTCCGTCGGACCATTCTCATCGGGTTGGACCGATCGTGTGTACGCGGCCTCACTCTAATGTACAATCGCTATTCCACACCACCTGTTCCATGTGCCATGCTGTAAATTCTGTATTCTGTACCTTCTTATTCCGTATGCAGTACTGTACATTGCCTATTCTGCACTTTCTCATTCTGTACACCCCAGGTAGCAAGAATAACTTGCCACAAATTTGTGGCAGTGTTGATTTGTAAGTCTATGTAGTGCTGCCCTCTTGAGGGTCACAGGATAATATAGTACCCCTCTGGTTGCCCTGACCCTGTGAGTCCTCTGCCACCTAAGACACCCTGAAGTTTTTTCCATGTTAACCACTTCAGGTCCGCCCCATAGCAGTTTTACTGCTACAGAGCGGCACCTGTGCACCGGATCTCGTGTATACAGATATATACAGGATCCAGCTTTCCTGGGTAGGGCATGCGCATGTGCGCTGTCAGCAGCAAAAGCCCTTGCGCTTTGTCTGCAGAAAATCCGATCATGTGTACGAGGCTATAGACAAGATCATTTGCCTTATATCCTATTTCTTTACTTCATATAAAGTATTCACACCAAAAAAAAGTAAGACTTGTTGCATTCTTTTTGCATCACATTTGAATGCGTGATCACAAAATGCTGCCATGCATAGAGTTACATTTTTGTTAGGTTTAATAAAATGTAATAAAAAAACAAACACTGTGATGCGTTGTAGAGTGCACTGTAGAGTGAGCGCATAATGCACACCAGTGGGGGGCATTATGCACATCTAAATGTGTGCCCACAGGTGTGAATGGGCCCTAAAAGAAAAGCATCAGCTTTCTTGATTTGAAAAATATGCTGTCAGAGCTTTTCTGTTACCTGTCAGGTTTGGAGGTGGCAGTAGCACTAAGGGTATATGAGCTTGGTTGACGTGCTGTTCGCCTGGCAGTGCTTTGCATGTGAAGCACTCAGCTGTCTTGTATAAAATAACAGAGAGCTCCCTGACTGTACATAAAGGCAGAGCTTGGAGGAGGCAGCTCAGGATATATTACACACCTCTCAGCATTATGCCAACCAGCATAGACATCAAGAGGAGAACCAGCAAGGAGAACAGATGCCTTTATTACAAGCGTGGCAATTACTAGGAAATGCCGATGTTATGGACTGGAAATCAAATCAGTTAACTGTTTCCTTTTCGTATAAATATAAAAAGTGCTGTTTGTCCAAGAATTTAGCTTAGGGGGTTGTATAATACACCGGGTGATCAGACAGAGGTACTGAGCACCTGCTGAGAAGCTGACATCTCCAACATCAAAGTCTGCTAAAGGCACCTACAGAGAAAAAAGAGGCCGTTTGCTTGATCTGACCATTCGAGGCACCTTTATAGAAAGACGTGACTACAGAGCTGCTAACTAGGAAAATATTTTTAAAGGGTCATTGCTCCTTAAAGGGGAGGTTCACCCTCCAAACAAATTTCAGGCATGCCATTGAGCCCACCCACCCGACCGGCAGTATGCCGGTGTTTTTTTTTTTCTTTCTATACATTTTTACGGGCTCTCATCCTCTCCGGTGATCCCGCGGGACTTGGCGTTTACAATCACAGGCTGTGATTGACGTCTCTCAGCCCGGCGCATACAGCACGTCACGAGATGCCAAAGGAACCCGAACGTTGGTGCGCAGGCGCCGTATAGGGCCGCACCGACGTTCGGGTTCCTTCGGCATCTCATGACGCGCTGTATGCGCCGGGCTGAGGGACAGCAATCACAGCCTGTGATTGGAAACGCCCAGTCACGCGGGATCGCTGGAAGGGAAGAGAGCCTGTAAAAAGGTATGTATAGAAAAAAAACACCGGCATACTGCCGGTCGGGTGGGTGGGCTCCATGGCATGCCTGAAATTTGTTTGGAGGGTGAACCTGCACTTTAAAGTGTACCTGTGCCCAGACCATGCACACAAACAAAAGTATTTAGATCATTGGAACCAGCACTAAAAGCACTTGAAAACAAGCTGTGGTTAATCTTTGTATCTATAAGCACTGTGAAGAAAATCATTTTCAAATTTGACATTACAGGGCTTGGGTTTTCCATGAGTACAGCAGCTCTCTAATGTAAAATAACAAGCACTATTTTCTAGGACGCATGCATACGGTGCAAATCTCCTTTAGTGTAAAAAATCTCAGCATGTTTTTCCACACCCGGGAAGCCGCAGGTGGCATGTACAGCCGGCATTAGAAGCAAATGGCTGTATGTGCTTGTACCCAAGTTTCCTTTTTGCATGAGCATTTACCTATGCATGTGCATATGAACTATTCCCTGAGTGCAAAATATCCAGGACCCCATACCCTTTTTATGGCCTTTAAAAGGGAGTTCCACCCACAATTTCACTTTTTAAATATAAATACCCCTGTAATACACAAGCTTAATGTATTCTAGTAAAGTTAGTCTGTAAACTAAGGTCCGTTTTGTTAGGTTGTTACAGCATTTAGATTTATAATATGATATATAATATAATATATGTAGTTTATAATCTAGAGACCGTGGCCATCTTAACTACTTCCCGACCGCCCACCGTCATATTACTGCGGGACGGTGGCGCAGTCTCGCGGGAGCACGTAGCTCTACGTCCTATACTTTTCGGCCACTAGGGGGCGCGCGCGCGATTACAGAGCGGGGAACGGGAGGTATGTGTGTAAACACATACCTTTCGTTCCTGTCAGCGGGGGAAACGCTGATTTTCTGTTCATACAATGTATGAACAGAAGATCAGTGATTTCCCCTAGTGAGTCCACCCCCCCATACAGTTAGAACACAAATAGGAACACACTTAACCCCTTCCCTGCCCCCTAGTGTTAACCCCTTCACTGCCAATGGCATTTTTATAGTAATCCAATGCATTTTTATAGCATTGATCGCTATAAAAATGCCAATGGTCCCAAAAATGTGTCAAAAGTGTCCGATGTGTCCGCCATAATATCGCAGTACCGAAAAAAAACACTGATCGCCGCCATTACTAGTAAAAAAAAAATATTAATAAAAATGCCATAAAACTACGCCCTATTTTGTAAACGCTATAAATTTTGCGCTAACCAATCAATAAACGCTAATTACGATTCTTGTTTACGAAAAATATGTAGAAGAATACGTATCGGCCTAAACTGAGGAAAAAATAAAAAAATGTATATCTTTTTTGAGGATATTTATTATAGCAAAATGTAAAAAAATATTGAATTTTTTTCAAAATAGTCGCTCTATTTTTGTTTATAGCGCAAAAAATAAAAACCGCAGAGATGATCAAATACCACCAAAAGAAAGCTCTATTTGTGGGGAAAAAAAGGACGCCAATTTTGTTTGGAAGCCACATCGCACGACCGCGCAATTGTCAGTTAAAGCGACGCAGTGCCGAATCACAAAAAGTGCTCTGGTCTTTGGACAGCAATATGGTCCGGGGCTAAAGTGGTTAAAGTGGAGTTCCACCCATTGTTTTATGTTTGTCTGTGCTGCATGCCCTAATCTCATAGTGTTCAGAATAGACAATTTCTATTTATTTTGTTGCTTGTAAATACCTTTATTTTGTAGTCCTTCATTACTTCCTCCTCCTTATTAACCTAGGCTATTAAGTCACAATGCTATTTACAAGGGTTTCTGGGATAGGCATCATGTTTCCCAGTAGTCCTTGCAAACCTGACTGAATTTTGACTGAAACCTAGTACATTGCTTGTGCAGCACTAAGCATGTGCGAGATATGCACAGCTGAAATCCAGGAAGTCATACAGTCTGGCTTCATGATGCCCACACTTAAGATGGCCACGGTCTATTTCTAGATTATAATCTAAATGCTGTAACAACCTAACAAAACTGACCTTAGTTTACAGACTAACTTTACTAGAATACATTAAGCTTGTGTATTACAGGGGTATTTATATTTAAAAAGTGAAATTGTGGGTGGAACTCCCCTTTAAGTGTGGGCATCATGAAGCCAGACTGTATGACTTCCTGGATTTCAGCTTTGCATATCTCGCACATGCTCACTGCTGCACAAGCAATGTAATAGGTTTCAGTCAGGCTTGCAAGGACTACTGGAAAACATGATGCCTATCCCAGAAACCCTTGCAAATAGCCTTGTGACTTAATAGCCTAGGCTAATAAGGAGGAGGAAGTATTGAAGGACTACAAAATAAAGGTATTTACAAGCAACAAAATAAATAAAAACAGTTAATTCTGAACACTATGAGATTAGGGCATGCAGCACAGACAAACATAAAAAAAATGGGTGGAACTTCACTTTGAGGCGGCGTACACATGACAGAGGTTCTCGCTGGAAACCAGCGAGAAGCTCGCTGGGAGCTGCATTCCAGCAAGAACTTTGGCCGTGTGTACGCTCCTGGCTCGCCCCGCCCGTCGGGAATCCCGTCGAGCGAATAGAGAGCACGCTCTCTTTTTGCTCGACGGCCCGCCTGGATGAATGGCTGGTTGCCATTCCCGACGGGCGGGTCGCCGATTTCGACGGCCGGCAGAGAACCTCGACGGGCGGAACGATGTGTTCTGCCCGTCGAGGTTCTCTGTTGTGTGTACGGCGCCTCAGCCTTTAAAATGGGAACTTTTGATTTTCACTTCGGGTTTCATAGACTTTAATGGGGTTTGTCGTTCAGGTCAGAACTTTTACGATGTTCAAGAGTTTTGGTGCAAACTGAACCCAGGGGGTGATTTGCCGAATCTCTAGTAGTTAACACTTTTGCCTTGCAGCACTAAAGTTCTCAGTTTGAATCCCAACCAGGACACAGCCTGCATCGAGTTTGCATGTTCACCCTGTGCTTGTCTGGTTTCCTCCCACTATCTGAAGACATGGTGGTAGGTTAGTTGGCTCCTTTCTAAATTGAAATGAGAAATAGATTTTGGGACTTTATATGAAGCACAACACTCAGAATCACTTCTTTTTACAAACCATTATACCAATATATATTTTCATTGCAGATGCATGTATCTCACATCTTCTCCTGATGAGTGGACAATTCCATGAAATGCGTAGAGCCCTTTTATTAATGCTACATCACAGTAACCATGCGTTAATGCAAAATGATTATAGTTAATATCATAAATCATTTTATATTACTATTTTATCATAACCTTGTTTATGTCAATTCTGAGTACACTTATCTAACGTCCAATTTTATTATAATCACGTTGTAACACTGTTGTTTATACTATGAATGAATTGAATGTTATTTATTGAGTATTATATTCTTGCTGTTTTTATACTATATGTATACCCAGATGTGCTATTAAAATATGTTATACTATATATCAAAGCGATTCTGAGTGTTGTCCTTTATATAAAATCTCAAAATCAATTTCTCATTTCAATATGTCATTGGGGATGGAGACACATGCACTTGCACTCATTGTCTCACATAAAGTCACAATGTTCTCCTTTTTTTTATTCCCTTCTAAATTGGCTCTAGTATGTATGTGACATAGGGAACTTAGATTCCAAACTCCTTAAGGGCAGGGACTAATGTGAATATACAGTATGTGAAGCACTGCATATATTGTTGGCAGTATATAAAAAACAGTAATAAATATTTCTATGTCATTGCACGAAAAGCCAATAAGCTGATCATCGATTTTTTATAGTGATTAAACCAGTGTCTTGCTTTTTTAATCAGTTTATTAATAACTGTCTGTAAAACAATGGCTATTATCATTCTGCGATTCCAGTTGTAATCCTGCCTTTTCTGGCCAATGATTAACTACAGCAAACCTGTAAAACCCATCAATGTTCTGATACAGATCAGCCAGCTTGGAAGAGGTGAGGAAATCTATTGATTAAGACCGTGTGAATTATTAATGACATTCCCAATTACACCACTGGTATTTATAGCGTTCACTCCGCCACACAGGAACCCAACTTGCAAGCCGAGGTCTTTATGTCTGCTTATTAGAGCATGCAATCATGTAACAGCTCTTGCTGTATGTAATTCACATGTGCATGGCTTCCATATGGCCAGCATCTTGAAAGAATCCAGTAATTGACAGTTTGACACAGCTGCACTTTTAGATGACTATTCTTCTTGCCTTCTAAGGGCCCTTTCACACTAGCGGACGAACGGTCCGCTCATTACAAGTCCGTTTACGGACTTGTAATGCTTCCCTATGGGAGCGGATCCGTTAGCAGATGATGCATCCGCTAACGTCCGCTAGATCCGCATCCGTTTTTGCTGATGGAAGAATGTCCTATTTTTCTTCCGTCCGGCCAAACGGGTCGGATGCAAACGGACAGACGGTCCGTTTCCATCCGACTCCCCATAGGGGAGAGCGGAGGAGAGACGGGGCGGTCCCTGCACAGTGTGCGGGGACCGCCCCGTCCGCCGACAGCTGAGCGGAGACCCCCCCGCTGAGCTGACGGGCACACGGAGCGGACCGAAAAACGGTCCGCTCCGTGTGAAAGGACCCTAAGGGTTTTTCTATAGATTTTGCCATAAATAAGGGTAGATAAAAAGCTGCCCAAATGACCAAACCCCCAAAATAGTCTTCCTTTAATCACATATCCTTTTAAGTATTCATTTCCTATTTTTATATGCAGTAACATTTGACACAAAAAAATAATCTATTAAATAAAGGTCCACCCTGGAATTATGCTTTAAACATTAAATAGTCATATAACACCCAAATAATAAACATAAAAACAAATTAAAAGTAATAAATTGCTAGCAACCGCATAAATAATGTATGTTCAGGAATCTGCTGCCCTCTTCTGTCTGGATTTGTAAATGTCTGTACATATATTATACTTGCACTTCCTGTCCCTTGGTTGTTCTCTTTCTAACCTCAGAAGGAGGGAGTGGAGAGAGAGAACTTCTCAGCCACATGTCCTGTCCATGCTGCTAAACCCCAACCCAAAAGGGACTATTATGCAAGTATTCCTACATTCTAATCGTTTACCTGCAGCTGCTGAGTGTATATCTATTTCTTTGTAACAGACAGCGTATCTCTTCCCTGTCCTTTTTATTTTATCACATGCACAGATAGCTAGGTCTGTGCTATTGCATGTGTAGTGGTCACCTTGCTGTATATTAGTAGGTAAACCTGTTTATTGCAACAGAGTTTATATATAGCTCTTGTTATTTTAGGTAACCCTGTCCCTTCTGGTCTGGGATTCTATAGCTAGTTTTAGCTTAGCACTCAGTATAGGGTTGCCACCTGTACGGGATTGACCCGTACAGTACGGGAATAGGATCTTCTGTCCGGTTTTCAGACTGTCACAAACCCGGACAAAACCATTCTAGCAGAGGGGAGCTTCATTAACATAATTGTCACTGTGGAGACAGTCACAGCAGCAATATCATTTTACACACACACTGTGGTGATGTGTGTGTTATGTATCTGAAGCTTGGCTCCTTTCTGTCCCCCCCCCCCCATGCTCCTGCAGTATCTCTTATTTCAGAACCCCCCCTCTCCAAATTCACTAGTGGTATGTTCCCGAGAGAAGGGGGAGGCGCCGCGGAGCTGAGGAGGAGATCATGACTGTAGCTGCTGTGTAGTGTGTAGGGCTGCCCTGTCACTAGGAGGTAGGAGATGAGGCGACTTTTTTTTACTAAGGAAAGTTTTGTAGGTTGCAAAGTTCCAGGAAGATTTATTTGGCATCGAAGCATTCAGATAATCAGAATCAGCAAACCAGTGTCTGTGTGTGTGTGGGGGGAGGGGGGAGTCTGCAGCCGATGATCAGAGCCCAGCCAACTCACAGTATCTCCCAAGCAGCACTTGTCTATGTCTACAAACTTCCCCCCTCCCCATCCAGATTATGTGAAGTCATTTATAACCCTTTACTTAACCCTGTATGTATGTGATGATGAGTTCACACCTGATTGTCCAGCCTCAGACCCTGGAGAACACAGGGTTACATGAATGGTCATTAATTACCTTCACATCATCCCAGTATACAAGGTGCTGGCAGCTTAACAGATTGTTTTTATGGAGTTGTATTGTTGTATATTTTAGAGGATGACCAAAATTGCTTTTTTTTATTATAGACATTACTACCTGACCACTTCTCAGCCCCCCACTTCCCCCCACCTTACACCACCCAGACCACTTCTCAGCCCCCCACTTCCCCAGCTTACACCACCCAGACCACTTCTCAGCCCCCCACTTCCCCCCACCTTACACCACCCAGACAACTTCTCAGCCCCCCACTTCCCCAGCTTACACCACCCAGACCACTTCTCAGCCCCCCACTTCCCCAGCTTACACCACCCAGACCACTTCTCAGCCCCCCACTTCCCCAGCTTACACCACCCAGACCACTTCTCAGCCCCCCACTTCCCCAGCTTACACCACCCAGACCACTTCTCAGCCCCCCACTTCCCCCCACCTTACACCACCCAGACCACTTCTCAGCCCCCCACTTCCCCAGCTTACACCACCCAGACCACTTCTCAGCCCCCCACTTCCCCAGCTTACACCACCCAGACCACTTCTCAGCCCCCCACTTCCCCAGCTTACACCACCCAGACCACTTCTCAGCCCCCCACTTCCCCAGCTTACACCACCCAGACCACTTCTCAGCCCCCCACTTCCCCAGCTTACACCACCCAGACCACTTCTTAGCCCCCCACTTCCCCAGCTTACACCACCCCAGACCACTTCATACAGACATCTCTCCGCTGCTTCCTACCCCCCCCCTCCCCCCCCCCAGCTGAGGGGCATCATTCCATGGTCACTTTCCTTCCCTTATCTTCCCAACATCACTCCCTGGTCACCCCACAGACACTGCAAGTAATCCCTCCCCATACTGCCCCCCATCATACCCTCTGCACTCCTCTCCCATACATACTGCCCCCATCACACCCTCTGTACTCCTCTCCCATACATACTGCCCCCCATCATACCCTCTGCACTCCTCTCCCGTACATACTGCCCCCCATCATACCCTCTGCACTCCTCTCCCATACATACTGCCCCCCATCATACCCTCTGCACTCCTCTCCCATACATACTGCCCCCCATCATACCCTCTGCACTCCTCTCCCATACATACTGCCCCCCATCATACCCTCTGCACTCCTCTCCCATACATACTGCCCCCCATCATACCCTCTGCACTCCTCTCCCATACATACTGCCCCCCCATCATACCCTCTGCACTCCTCTCCCATACATACTGCCCCCCATCATACCCTCTGCACTCCTCTCCCATACATACTGCCCCACATCATACCCTCTGCACTCCTCTCCCATACATACTGCCCCACATCATACCCTCTGCACTCCTCTCCCATACATACTGCCCCCCATCATACCCTCTGCACTCCTCTCCCATACATACTGTCCCCCATCATACCCTCTGCACTCCTCTCCCATACATACTGCCCCACATCATACCCTCTGCACTCCTCTCCCATACATACTGCCCCACATCATACCCTCTGCACTCCTCTCCCATACATACTGCCCCACATCATACCCTCTGCACTCCTCTCCCATACATACTGCCCCACATCATACCCTCTGCACTCCTTTCCCATACATACTGCCCCCCATCATACCCTCTGCACTCCTCTCCCATACATACTGCCCCCCATCATACCCTCTGCACTCCTCTCCCATACATACTGCCCCTATCATACCCTCCAGAAATTGTATTTAATCACAAAGCTATATGCATAGTGTATACGACATAAAAAAATGCCGTTAATTGCATTGTACAGAGGTAATGAATTTAACATACTACAAAATATTTTTTTTTGCCATGCGCTGCTAAAGTGTTCGGGTTTGGCTTGAAGAAAAGGTGGCAACCCTAACTCAGTAACCAGCATAGGCTAAAGCCAAGGTTAAACCAAAAACACAGTATGTCTCAAGTGCTGGACCCTATGAAAACACACACTATCCACTGGCTAAGGGCCAATCCAATACATCTGTCAGGAATAGGACACACAGTCACCATGAGCACAAACAGAGACAATGACAGCACTATCTGGATAGATGAGGATGGCTATATTTCCTCCAATTGTATAAATCCAAGCCAAATGTAAAGGCTAAAAGATAAAAGTTTATTGATCAAAGTACAAGGTTATACACAATATAATCCATGCTGGGTTATACGATACCATGCTGGTGTTGGTGAATACCAATAGGCTAATGTCCACTGGGTCCAATGGGCTGGGAGGTGGGACGGTTGCATGTGGCAGTGCCACTGAAAGCTAGCCCCAAACACACAGGAGCCGTAGAGATGTGAGGAGGACTGAGTGCATTGACCAGTGAGGGGGGCTGGGTGAGAAGACATGTGAGGGTGGCTGAGTGCGTAGACGTGTGAGGTGGGCTAAGTGCGTAGACGTGTGAGGTGGGCTAAGTGCGTAGACGTGTGAGGTGGGCTAAGTGCGTAGACATGCGAGGGGGTCTGAGTGCATAGACGTGTGAGGAGGACTGAGTGCGTAGATGTTTGAGGGATACGGAGTATGTAAAGGTGTGAAGGGGACTGAGTGCATAGAGATGTGAGGGGGACTAAGTGTGTAGAGGTGTGAGGGGGGCTGAGTGTGTAGAGGTGTGACGAAGGGACTGCGTGCATAGAGATGTGAGGGGAACTGAGTGTGTAGAGGTGTGAGGGGGACTAAGTGTGTAGAGGTGTGAGGGGGGCTGAGTGTGTAGAGGTGTGACGAAAGGACTGAGTCCGTAGAGGTGTGAGGGGGGCTGAGTGCGTAGAGGTGTGACGAAGGGACTGAGTGCATAGAGATGTGAGGGGAACTGAGTGTGTAGAGGTGTGAGGGGGACTAAGTGTGTAGAGGTGTGAGGGGGGCTGAGTGTGTAGAGGTGTGACGAAGGGACTGAGTCCGTAGAGGTGTGAGGGGGGCTGAGTGCGTAGAGGTGTGACGAAGGGACTGAGTGCGTAGAGGTGTGAGGGGTCAGGGAAGGGGGGGGGGCAGATATAGGATCTGGCCCAGGTACCAAATGTTCTAGGTACGCCTCTGGGGCTTGGTAAACAGTGAAAGGAAAACAAATTACATAGTGCCTGTGGTCAATAGGTGGAGGAATAATGTCCCATTATTGGTATTAGTGGGAAGAAAAGTTCCTCATAATTTCTATTAGTGGGAGGAATAGTTCCCCTATCGTTGGTGTCAGTGAAAAAGAATAGTGTTCTATCATTAGTGTCAGTGAAAGGAATAGTATCCCATTACTGGTGTCAGTAAAAGGAGTAATGCACCATCTTTGGTGTCAGTGGGAGGGATAGTACCTCATTGTTAGGGTAAATGAAAGGAATAGTGCACTATTGTTGGTGTCAATGAAAGAAACAGTGCTCCATCACTGGTGCCAATGGGAGAAATAGTGTCCCATCATTGGTGCCATTGGGAGGAAAAGTGGCCATTCATTATCAATGTGAAGAAAAGTGTTCCAACATTTATATCAATGGAAAAAAGGATGCCCCATTTTTGGTGTCAGTGGAAAGAAAAGGGACCCGCTTTTGTTGTCGGTAAGCAGAAATATGCCCCACTGTTGGTGTCAATGGAAAGAATGGTGCCTCATTGTTGGTGTCAGTAGAAGGAATAATGCCTCAAAGCAATGACAGAAATAGAGCTCCAAGGGTCGAAAAAAGGCAGGCAAGGGACCGCATCCGGCCCATGGCCCGCAGTATGTAGACCACTGTTCTACTGTATATCAATAGAAAGTTCTTATACAGTATGTGGGAATTTGCCCAGGGAATTGACTAGCTGAGTATATACTGCATACAGGAGATGCCTTCCCTGAGATTATATGAAATATTCCTGTGCAACTTCAAAATGTTTACTTTAATTTTTTTGTTGCTAAACATAAATAAAAAAATAATATACAGTGCCTTGCGAAAGTATTTGGCCCCCTTGAACTTTGCGACCTTTTGCCACATTTTAGGCTTCAAACATAAAGATATAAAACTTTAGAACAAAATTTATTGGATATTTCAAACTTTTTTAACAAATAAAAAACTGAAAAATTGGGCGTGCAAAATTATTCAGCCCCCTTAATTTAATACTTTGTAGCGCCACCTTTTGCTGTGATTACAGCTGTAAGTCGCTTGGGGTATGTCTCTATCAGTTTTGCACATCGAGAGACTGAAATTTTTGCCCATTCCTCCTTGCAAAACAGCTCAAGCTCAGTGAGGTTGGATGGAGAGTGTTTGTGAACAGCAGTTTTCAGTTTTTTTCACAGATTCTCAATTGGATTCAGGTCTGTACTTTCACTGTGCCATTCTAACACCTGGATATGTTTATTTGTGAACCATTCGATTGTAGATTTTTCTTTATGTTTTGGATCATTGTCTTGTTGGAAGACAAATCTCCATCCCAGTCTCAGGTCTTTTGCAGACTCCATCAGGTTTTCTTCCAGAATGGTCCTGTATTTGGCTCCATCCATCTTCCCATCAATTTTAACCATCTTCCGTGTCCCTGCTGAAGAAAAGCAGGCCCAAACCATGATGCTGCCACCACCATGTTTCACAGTGGGGATGGTGTGTTCAGGGTGATGAGCTGTGTTGCTTTTACGCCAAACATAACATTTTGCATTGTTGCCCAAAAGTTCGATTTTAGTTTTATCTGACCAGAGCACCTTCTTCCACATATTTGGTGTGTCTCCCAGGTGGCTTGTGGCAAACTTTAAACAACACTTTTTATGGATATCTTCCATAAAGGCCAGATTTGTGCAGTATGCGTGGACTGATTGTTGTCCTATGGACAGTGTCTCCCACCTCAGCTGTAGGTCTCTGCAGTTCATCCAGAGTGATCATGGGCCTCTTGGCTGCATCTCTGATCAGTCTTCTCCTTGTATGAGCTGAAAGTTTAGAGGGACGGCCAGGTCTTCGTAGATTTGCAGTGGTCTGATACTCCTTCCATTTCAATATTATCGCTTGCACAGTGCTCCTTGGGATGTTTAAAGCGTGGGAAATCTTTTTGTATCCAAATCCGGCTTTAAACTTCTCCACAACAGTATCTCGGACCTGCCTGGTGTGTTCCTTGTTCTTCATGATGCTCTCTGCGCTTTAAACGGACCTCTGAGACTATCACAGTGCAGGTGCATTTATACGGAGACTTGATTACACACAGGTGGATTCTATTTATCATCATTAGTCATTTAGGTCAACATTGGATCATTCAGAGATCCTCACTGAACTTCTGGAGAGAGTTTGCTGCACTGAAAGTAAAGGGGCTGAATAATTTTGAACGCCCAATTTTTCAGTTTTTTATTTGTTTAAAAAGTTTGAAATATTCAATACATTTCGTTCCACTTCATGATTGTGTCCCACTTGTTGTTGATTCTTCACAAAAAATTACAGTTTTATATCTTTATGTTTGAAGCCTGAAATGTGGCAAAAGGTCGCAAAGTTCAAGGGGGCCGAATACTTTTGCAAGGCACTGTGTATGTATATATATATATATATATATATATATATATATATATATATATATATATATATATATATATATATATATATATAAACACTCTATATTGCATTTAGAGTATAACGTGTATAATACAAGCTCAATGTACTTAATTGCATTTGGATCTCCAATACTTCTTTCCTCTACCAATGGACGGGAGCCCTGTGTTACAAAAGGTCACATCATATTCTACTTAAGGCCAGCTCACAATGACATTTCAGCGATCTCTGTCAGATTGGAAGAAAAATATTCATTTACTAATGAAAGATGCTTTGGAAGGGGTTGAGAAGGCATTCTTCTCTCCGGTATTAATATTCAAGACCAATTATCTCAACTGAAATGTGTTTATCATCTTTACTGCACACCACGTTGGCTGCACCAACTGAGGCTATTACCTGCAATGCCTCTGTTTCCCATGTCTTCCAGATTGTCCTAAGTTATTGAGAATTATTGGTCACATTTTCTCAATACCATTTAGACAAATTGATACTTGCATCTCAAGGTTTTGCTACAAACACATCTTCTATAATGTGGGAACATCCAAGCTTAAAGCATATGTATCTTTATTGTCCTTAACAATCATGTTTCCATGCTCAGCTCCTGTGATTTAGTGAATGTACCACGCATTTTTCATTTTAATAAACTTGTTTTCCTTTGATACTCCCACAATGTCTTCAACCTCATTCAAAGTCCCAACCTCCCTTTTCGATATACAATATTGTACCCGGGATGGAGGCACATTTATGTGCTTCATTCAAAGTGCTGCATAGCCCCCTCTTTTTTCGTCAGCTATTTTTTAACAGAACAAGCTGTCCTGCAGATGTGTAGAGTAGTTAGAAGGTTGAGATAACCATTTAGCACTGACAAGAGTGCTTACAATGGTAAGATTTTATTCATTTATGCAAAACCTTTATTCCAAAAACAAAACTGTTGCTGTAACTGCTTAAAAAGCAGGCCAATCCTATGCAGGGTACACAGGGTGCATTGCACCCAGGCGCCTACAGAGGTGGGGGTGCCGAACATCTAACAGACTCTCTGACAGAAGCCCTCTCTGTGTTCATCAGAGAGGCCCCCCTCCAGTTCCCAATAAAGCACTCTGCTTCTCTTCCTGTATTTTGTTTATTGTTAAGAGATCATGTAAGTATCCCAGGGTAATAAAGACTTTGTGGGGGAGCATCTCTGTGGTTGAGTCATTGCCATAGAAACATTTGTAAACGAGAAGAGTTAGTAAAATGCAGACGCCCATGTGGGGGTGCCAGAAATATTTCTGCACCCAGGCGCTTGTGACCCTAGGATCAGCCCTGTTAAAAAGTATTTACATGAGTTTGGCTTCAATTTGTTAGTGTATCTAAATCTACACTTAAAATTCCCCTCCCCCAAAAGTCGCTCCCGCATATGTAAATCACACATGTGATTTCCATTATCGCCACTATCGTCAGAGCGAGAGCAATAATTCTAGCACTAGATCTCCTCTGTAACTCTAGCCTGGTAACCACTATTTGGTGTTTAATTTCAAAGCATGACATGTTAGGTATCTATTTAACATATTTAACATCATCTTTCACAACCAATACTGCTTGATCCAGGGTTATTCTCCGATCGCCTCCCAGGGATCAGGAAGGAATTTTTTTTCCCTGGCCTCCGCACATTGGCTCAGCACGGCCAGGGTTTTTTTTGCCTTCCTCTGGACCAAGCCGGGAGAGAAGGATTCAATGAATCCCCCCTCCATCGCCATTTAAACATCACAGCCCCCCCAACGACTGCAACTATGGCTCTTTTGCAATATTCTGCAGAAACCATTTGGGGTCTGAGGCGATTCGCCACAGTCTTACCAGCCGTCACCAAAAAGGCCTTAAAATTAGAGCAACTATTGAGAACCGATCAACGATCGACTATCAAGAGCTTTAGCCATTTACCCCAGCTCAAGCACATATCATGTGCTCTGATCAACGCAAGATCGGCAGTAAAACACCGATCAGAAATCCATGATTTCATTCTACAATATGATTTAGACTGCCTTTTTATTACAGAAAGCTGGCTTACAGCCGACTGTAACACCATTCTAGGAGAACTGGTGCCAGAAAACTACCGTATTATAACGGAAAACAGAATAGGGCAAAGAGGTGGAGGCCTGGCGGTGATCCACAGGATTCATCTTGCGATCACCAAACCAGTCCTTCAAAATCCTCTTCCATTTATGGAAACCCTTTCCCTGCAACTGCAAGCAAACTCCCAGGAGACCGTCCATATTCTTCTCTGCTATAGGCCACCTGGGCCAAAATCGCAGCTACTCACATCATTGACGGAGTTTATCTCCACTTATACCCTTAACAGCAAACACCTTTTGCTGCTCGGGGACTTCAATCTCTGGGCAAACTGCTCTCAGGATCCTGTTGCCGACGCCTGTATTGACCACCTGGAAGGATTAGGGCTACAGCAACTAGTATGTGGGCCCACACATGTTTCAGGTCACACGCTCGATCTTATTTTCAGACAAGATCTGGAAATAAAAATCTTGGAAAATGAACCATTGCCATGGACAGATCACCATGCAATTAAATTCATTATTTCCGAATTCCCCCCCTTAACAAAAACATCAAATCCAGTGACAACACACTGGACCAGATGTCAGAAGAAGCTCCATTCGGAACTCTTCAAAACCACGTTAGGGGGAAAAATAAACACAATTCAGCCGCACCAAACAGCGGAAGAAATACTAGAGGCCATAAACACAGCACTATTGCAGTCAGCTGACTTGATAGCGCCAAAACGAAAGACCCAGATCAGGAAAAATAACTCCGGCTGGTTCAACAACCAGCTGGCGTTACTGAAGCAAGAGCGTAGAAGGGCATAAGCAGCCTGGAAAAAAAGCTCTTCAGATGAGAACCTCTCGATCTACAAGGCAATAACCAGGAAATACTACAAGCAAATCTTCGAAGCCAAGAAAAACTATTTTTCTGAGGCTATCAATGGTGCCCTAAATCGTCCCCGCGAACTCTTCAAGCTGGTCACTCAGACCATGAATCCAAGATGTCTTGAAGCCCCCAACTTGGATACACAAGAATTTTGCGATGAGTTATCGGATTGCTTCATTAACAAAATTGAGGCAATCCGGCAAAGCATTCAGCAGAACAATTGCTCTCCCAGCCCCCCCCGTAGTCATTTACACAGCACCGGCAGCAATTCACCACAGTTTGGTGAGTTCACGCTGGAACCCATCTCCATTCAGACCACTAAAAATATCATCGGCACTCTGCGCAACAGCACTGCGCCAAATGATATTATCCCCACCAAACTGCTGAAGGAATGCGCCGACATCCTGGCACCTCCTGTCACGCAGCTTATTAACCAATCCTTCAGGGAGGGCAAAATGCCCTCCCAGCTGAAGGAGGGCTTCATTCAACCCATCTTAAAGAAAGCCACCCTGGATCCTAAGGATCCACTTAACTGGCGCCCCATAACAGGCCTAAATGTTCTCTCCAAGGTAATGGAGAAAGCAGTGGTACAGCAGCTGCAACAGCATCTAGATACCCACAACTTACTCGACCCACTGCAATCAGGATTCCGTCCCGGACACGGGACGGAAACAGCATTGCTCAAGATATGGGACGACGTTCTCGAGGCCGCAGACGAAGGAGATTCTTCTCTTCTGGTTCTGCTGGACCTAAGCGCAGCCTTTGATACAGTTGATCACAAGCTGTTATTGACTCGGCTGGCTAAAATAGCCAAAGTCGCAGAAAGCGATCTATCTTGGTTCTCCTCTTTTTTGGAAAACCGATCGCAAATAGTCAAGCTAGGACCATTCACTTCGGAACAACGCACATTATCGTGCGGGGTCCCTCAGGGATCTCCCCTGTCGCCGATGTTATTCAACATCTATCTGCGTCCTCTTTTTGAAATCATCAGCAGCCAAAAACTGCTATATCACTCTTACGCAGACGACACGCAACTGTACTTCCGCATTTGCAATAAAAAGGATCACCACCTCAATCTAGAGACATGCCTCTCTTTGATAGAGGACTGGATGACAAAGAGTTATCTCAAACTCAACGGAGCGAAAACAGAACTTCTTCTGTTTCACGCCAAGCGTAGCAATCAATCGATAACAACCTGGATCCCCCCGCCCATTCTGGGCAAAGTCATCACCCCTAGCGCCAAAGTCAAAAGTCTTGGGGTCATCTTTGACTCCTACATGACAATGGATGCACAAATAGGGGCAGTAGTCAGCGGATCTCACTATCTGCTGCGCCTACTACGTAGACTCACGCCTTTTATTCCCAAGAAAGACATAGCGGTCGTGGTGGGAGCGATTGTAAACTCCAGATTGGACTATGCAAATGCCCTTTACCTCGGACTCCCCAAGTACCAAATCGCTCGTCTTCAAGTCGTTCAAAATACGGCCGCCAGACTTGTGACTGGGAAAAAACCCTGGGAATCAATCTCACCCTCGTTGAGATCCCTTCACTGGCTACCAGTTAAAGACAGAATCACCTTTAAAGCACTCTGTCTAACGCATAGATGTATCCATGGGAATGCTCCCCATTATCTATGCGAAAAATTAAAAATTTACAATCCCAATCGTATTCTATGATCCAACAATCAAAATCGGCTTCAGATACCGAAAGCCAGATACAAGTCCAAAGGAGACAGGAGATTCGCTGTCCAAGGTCCCAGACTATGGAACGCCTTACCAGCCAGCATTCGACTGGAGGAGAACTACTTAGTCTTCAGGAGAAAGATTAAGGCTCATCTCTTTTGATCTCAAAGGAGACAGGAACAACAAGCGCCCAGAGGCGATTTACTTCGCATGTGCTGCGCTATACAAGTTCTTCATTCATTCATTCATTCATCTTTCACAATATACCAACAATTTCTGCTAACTTTACTGTCTTTTTTTTTTATTATTCATAAAAGTGTATTTTTTCCACAAAAATTGTGTTTGAAAGACCACTGCGCAAATTCCGTGTGACATAAAATATTGCAACGATCACCATATAGTTAAAAGAATGATTTGGATGAAAACTGACTGCCTTGATTAAAATTCAAGTTATATCATTTACTACAATGCTGCTAATCTGTATTGAGGGGTTAGGACAGGTGTACAAGGTATGTGTGCTTGGTTAGGGTTTTGCCTCTGCATTAGGGTTGCCACCTGTCCAGGTTTTGAATCATGTGTCTAGGTTTCAGCCTGAAACCTGGACACATTGTTAGGCCTCGTACACACGACCGAGAAACTCGTCGTAAATGAAACATCGTTTTCCTCGACGAGTTCCTTATCAGGCTTGTCGAGAATCTTGACAAGCTTTCATTGCGTACACACTGTCAAGACAAAATTTCGTCGTTCTCAAACACAGTGACGTACAACACGTACGACAACATTATAAAGGGGAAGTTTGATTCCACTGGCACAACCCTTGGGGCTGCTTTTGCTAATCTCATGATACTGCATGTTAAGTAAAAGTTTGGTAAGAGACGATTTGCGTTTTTTTAGTCTGTTACAGCATGACAAATGTGCTATCTCCATTACAAACGCTACTTTTACCAAAGGTGCACTCCCGTCTCATATTTTATTCTGAGCATGTGTGGGTTTCTAAGCATACACACAAATGTGTTTCTCGTCGTAAACCAGCCTGACGAGAAACACGACGAGGAAATTGAGACTCCCGATTTTCCTTTTTTTTTCTCATCGAGATTCACGAGATTCTCGATGAAAAACATACAAACTACCGTTTTCCTTGGCAAAAAAGCTCTGCCACCAAGTTTATTTATGGATTTTGTCGAGGAAAACGGTCATGTGTATGAGGCCTCAGACATTAGACATTATTCAGACCAGGCTGTGGCTTCCCAAGTAACTGAGATAGTCATACACAAATATGTTGCCGTCCGAGAGCTGCGGGCGGCTGTTTGGGAGCAGCTTTGGCATCACTGAAGGGTGGGGTGATGACATCAGCAAGAGCAACTTGACCACACCCACAGTTTGCCATGGCACGTTCTGCTTGGGGCTCCCAAATGTATCCCAGGTCTTTTATAATCCTATAGTGTTGTACTGCAAAAAAAAATTGCCCTGTGCCGCAAAAGAGTTCGGGTTTAGCTTGAAGAAAAGGTGGCAACCCTACTCTGCATACCAAATTTTTTTGTTGTTTGTTGGAAAATCACCAAAAAGGAAATGCAAGTTTATCTTCACAACTCAAAAAATGAAATGGCTCAACCATTTAATTTCCAGCAGATCTGCAGCCAGCTAAATTAACATGGAGATATATGCTTGTGGTTTTGTTTGGCTAATGTGATTCATACAGTAATGTAATTTTCCCACTCCCTGACTCCTGATTGGATAGTGAAGGAGCAGAAAAAAACCTGACAAAGTTATGGGACATCAGCATCCACCGGAAAAGGAAGTGCAGGGCTGTGGGCTTATGCCCACAGTTAAAATGGTGCCTAAACCGGATGGGGGAATATAAGTTCTTATTTCACACTATAAAGCAGCAGAGCGGCCGGCGGAGAAAGGACACGTCAGTTGCAGAAATTACGGCAATTTAAGTTTCAGATAGCCATTCATAAAAAAACGTATCTGGCGTGGGAGATCCGCTTTAATATATATGCTATTTTTGGTCTATACTGGAAATTGTGTGTTCCTAAAAAAAATTATGAAATGGTTGCAAAAAGAAAAAAGAAAAAACAATTACTGTTGTATTTTTTCAAGCTCATTTGTGTCACAAACCTGGACCATTGAACTGAGCATATGGCAGACCTAATAGAAAGTCTGCCAAAAAAAAATGAAATATAAAAATATTTTTTTCTATTCACTACAGTGAAAAAAAAGCTGAACACATTATAAAAGGCAATAAAAAAAATGAAATTAACCACTTGCTTACTCTGCACTTAAACCACCTTCCTGCCTAGGCCAATTTTTAGCATTCAGATTTCAATCTATAGCAGCATATTGTGTTACCGATGGTTTGTTTGGTAGCTGTGATCCAAAGTGAGATCATTTACAAGCTCCTCCAATGTATTTCTGGGCTGATCCCTCACTTTCTCATGATCATCTATAACCCATGAGGCAAAATCTTGCATGGAGCTCCAAACTGAGGGCAATTCATGGGCTATTTGTATTGCTTCCATTTACGAATTATTGCTCCAACAGTTGTCCCCTTCTCACCAAGCTTCTTGATGATGGTCTTGTACACCATTCCAGCCTTGTGCAAGTCTACAGTCTTGTCTTTAACGTCCTTTGATAGCTTTTTGGCCATGCACTCATCCCACCCACGCTTCTGGGTGATGCAGAGAACCATAAAGCCGCGTACACACGTGACGTAAAACACAACGACGTGCTGAAAAAAATGAAGTGCAATGCTTTCAAGCATGCGTCGACTTGATTCTGAGCATGTGTGGATTTTTAACCAATGGTCGTGCCTACTAACGATTGTTTTTGACCTATCGGTTAGGAATCCATCGGTTAAATTTAAAACAATACATAAAAAGAGGAAAGGGGGGGGGGGGAGAAGGGGAGAAAAAAAGAGGGAATTTGGACATAGACAGGTGGGACTTTATATGGAGCACACAGTCTTAAGGGAAAACCCAATATCAAATAGTCTGAAAATTAAATTGATTTATTTGGTACACTTGAGCAATGTTTGCATAAAGAATTACATACATAATTATAGTATAAAATAATAAAGTTGACCATGAATACATAAAAAAACACAAATTAATATTGTTTGTACACTTCCCATAAAATTCAAAGAACACTCTAGAGAAGCATAGTTAATATTTTGTACGCAGATGGGATTTACACCAACATGGCGGCGCTCCAAACAGAGCGCAACACACATGATTCAATGTTCCTATTAACTATGCATGTCCAGAGTGTTCTTTGAATTTTATGCTGAAAACCTGTCCGCTAGGTCATACACACGATCGGACATGTCCGCGGAAACTGGTCCGCAGACCAGTTTCCGCGGACATGTTCGATCGTGTGTACGCGGCCTCATCAAAAGTGCCAATAATGCCCATTCTTTATGCCCCATCCTCCATTAATCAAAGCTGGGCTATAGCTTACCAAAATGAAAAGTGATCTATGAATGGAACATGAGTAGATGAACTCCATTCATAGAGCACTTCTCAGTGTGGCTTTTACAAATGTAGGTTGAGAAGAAATGGTTGGGTATAGTTGCCACTTTTGGCAAGTAGCTGTGATAGGCCCAATTTAAGTACCTTCCCTAATCACAGTGGCTGCGTTTGATGAGTATAGTGGCTGTGTTTGATGGCACAGTGGCAGCGTTTGATGGGCATAGTGGCTGCGTTTGATGGGTACAGTGGCTGAGTTTGATGGGCACAGTGGCTGCGTTTGATGGGTACAGTGGCAGCATTTGATGGTACAGTGGCTGCATTTTTGCGCCCCCCCCCCAAAAAAAAATTTGAGCACCAGCCGCCACTGGGTTCGTCTATACTTTTATACTTTTAAAGAATGTTTTTTTTTTTCTTCCCACGTTATTTGGGATTCACGCTACTATTTATCACAGGGCCCAGTGCAAGTGTTTGCCCGCAGCAAAGCCTAAGTGTATTACATGCCGGAACAATTGGACAGTAATTGTTACAAAAAGGAGTAACACAGCTGTGCAGAAGTATATTAGCTGTATCTTTTATTGGTTTCATTACATTGTTTTGTTATAAAACCCCCCTAACCTTTATAGAATTGTCTGCAGGCATCCGGTGGCACAAATAAATAAGACAGTTGTATTAATGATCTATTTAATTGTTACCTGCAGAGATATAGCAGGAGAGTCATATGTAGGTGTATTAAATCATATATTCTAGCCAAATCTTTGGGTGTTTTCCATGCATATTAGTGCAATGATAAACAAAGGAGTTGTGTATATTGGCAATTTCAATCATGTCAGCAGTATCTTTGACATCCTTTCAGTAATATTAAACCCTCTAGGGTTTCTTAAATTAACGCACTGAGCACAAGAAAATAAATATTCAACAGTCAACTATTGTTTTTAAATTCTTCCCCAGTGTTTGCAGTTTAAAACTTTCAATGCTGCTTTCTCAGTGCTGCTCCCATGAACTTCTGGTCCTAACAAGCAAAAGGTGCAGCACAAACGAGTACTGTTAAACGTACCACTAGAGGGCAGATTAATACTAGGGCAGCAACCGCCAGAAACGCACGCCCCAACACTGTGGATGTGGCTCCAGCCTCTGTGGCTGCAACCATGTCAAACTCCTCCCAAACAGTACTAAACATGCACCAATTGGATGCAGGTCTAGGATCATCACAGGGGGATTTTAGTCCCAGTCAATCACCCTCACAACCAGTTGTGGACCCCAACAAGGGAATCAACCCAAACTTGGTGAATCCCTCCCTTTCGAAAACAACTTCGAAATAATCAATCTTTCCTCCACTCCTTTGACAATCGACCAAATTTCAGTTTTGAGGTTGGGACTGTCGTTCTGTCCCACTCAAAATGTTGACAACTTTGAATTGATTAAAGACATCAATTTGTTTGCTCGCAAACTAATGCTGAAAACCATGTTTGATAAACCCAAACCTGCGGTAAATTCAACTAATTTCTCCAATCAATTATGGGACAAGATGACAATTGAAGACGTTAAAGCAGTGGAGGAATTGATGGAGTTATGGGAGGAGGGCCATATTGATGACATCGATATGTCCGAAGCAGATCTTATTGATCGTGCATGTAGCCCCCTCCCTTTATCACAGATCGAGGCTGTCAATCCCTCCCACTCCATCACATCTAAACAAATCAATTATAAACCCAGATCACGGATGTTCCCAACTCTTCAGGGGAACCCCAGTGTCTGGGCGTTCACTAAACAGGTCACCCAAGCTATTTTGAAAACTAAGTGGCATAATCCATCTCAAGCCAACCTAACTCCAGTCCAAAAGAAAGCCCTCAGTGATCTTCAACGCAATTCCACCCTAATCGTCAAACCCTCGGACAAGGGGAGCAACCTGGTGGTGATGGACATTAATGATTATGAGTCGATGGTACTAACCATACTCAAAAATGTGGAATGGTACCGCAAGGTGTCACCCAACCATCTCAAACTCATTACCTCTTTGTATTATAGGCTCATTGGTGCAGCCTATTACAAGGGGGTCATTACAAAACAAACATGGGAATATTTAAACGTTGTGTCTCCCCGTACCCCCACTTTATATGCATTACCAAAGATTCATAAAGATGCGCACCATCCACCTGGCCGCCCCATTTTCTCGGGAAATGGCTGCTTACGGAACAGGCTAGTGCCATGATTGACGATTTTTTGCGTCCTCATGTTGAGGGGCTAGTGTCCTATCTTAAAGACACTGGGGATCTCTTGAAGACCCTGGATGGACTAAATGTCCCTCCGGGCTCATGGCTTGTGTCCCTTGATGTTGAGGCCCTCTACAACTCTATCCCCCATCATTTGGGGTTGAGGGTTGTAGAGGGCTTCATTTCAGAGAACAGTGAGGTGTCACCCACCTACAATCGCTTTATTTTGGATTTACATGGTTTTGTACTAACAAATAATATTTTTCTGTTTGGTGGCTCCCACTACCTCCAGGTACAGGGTGTTGCTATGGGGACCAAATGTGCCCCCTCTTATGCAAACCTGTACCTGGGGGTGTGGGAGCGTGACCTCTTCCACCAGGACTCCACTCAGCCTTATCTCGAACAGATCCCTCTTTGGAGGCGATTTATCGATGATATTTTTTTTGTTTGGACTGGCCATAGTGATGATCTTGAGGCATTTATATCCAGCCTGATGATCAGTCAATTCAATTTAAAGTTTACCTATTCCAGTAGTCAGACTCAATTGACTTTTCTGGATCTATCCATCAAAATTCATGATGATGGAACAATAGGGACAAGTCTCTTTCGAAAACCGTCAGCAGGAAACTCTTTACTCCATGCATCCAGCTCCCATCCCCAACCCCTCAAGGATAGTATCCCCTATGGACAATACTTGAGGCTGCGGAGGAACTGTAGCTCTGAAACTGATTTTATATCAGAATCTCAAATTCTCCGTAAAAGATTTACAGAACGTGGTTACAGTCAGAAATGCCTTAAAAGGGCATTTGCCAGAGCCAAGGTGCAAAACAGAAGTTCTCTTCTACATGATCCTAAACCTCCTAAAACCAATCCAGGCACTCGGCTTATTACACGTTTCTCCAGTAACCACAAGCAAATACGAGGTATCCTTGAAAAATATTGAGATCTCCTAATGGGGGATGATATGGTGGCCAAACATCTCACCAATCACCCACAAATCACCTTTAAACGTTCCAATTCCCTCAGGGACCGCTTGGTCCATAGTCATCATTCCCCTCAAAGAGTTCCATCACGGGGACAGATGGGGACTAGACCATGCCACAAGTGTCATTTTGCATGTTCATGCAGCATCAACCAGTGTGCTCCCCAATGGTAGTACATTCAAACCCAGATTTGCAGTAAACTGCCAATCTGTTGGAATTGTATACATCATGACATGCACATGTAACTCATTCTACATAGGGAAAACCAAAAGGCCCTTTTACCACCGTATCCGAGACCATGTGTCCCTAGTGCTAAAGAAAAAAATGGAGACACCAATTAGCCGGCATATGGGTCTCTTTCACCAATTCAATAGCCTTGAAATGCGCTTCTATGCTTTGGAACATATCCCCCCCGGGGATCGGGGAGGTGATTTTGACAAAGTATTGTTACAAAGGTATGCCAAATGGATATTTAGTTTATCAGCTCTCAAACCGCCTGGTTTGAATGATGGATTCAGTTTTAAGCCTTTCCTTTGATCAGCTAACCTCATTCCTGTATTACTTTTTCCTGTGTCTTTGTTGGTGTTCTTCTGTTATGGCTTGCTGGCATTGGCCGGCAACCCTCAATAATGTAAAGATGTGTTTTCCTTCTTGATGTAATGATATCTCTTTGCTAAATTTCAGTTATGTATAACAAATATTGCGTATACAGGTAATACCACGTCACCCTCGGTTAGGTTGAATCCAGATATATATTAGCACATATTACTAGTATTATTTCCAGGTATACATGACAAATTTATGTACGGACAATTGTCCTCCACCTGTTCATCTATTTTATGAACAGTTTCCATTCATTATTTTTCACAACCAATATTGATATTTAGTCATTATTCCTTTATATATTTTTTATATAAAAAAAATTCCTTTGCCAAGCCTGTAGGGGGCACCCCTCATCCATGTCTGGTTTCCACTATTGAATAGGCTGTACGGGCAGCATGGGCGCTCCAATATTGAACCAATGGTCACTTTAGGTTTCTTTAGGAGATCCCTTGTTTAAATGCCTTGATTACTTCACCTTTTTGTCTGGGCCGTTTTATCTCCATCTATTTAGTGGCTGAGCCACACTAGTTTGTGGGCTCTTGCCACTACCTAAGATGGCGCCTGTTCTTTCCCCAACTGTTTAGCCTTGCTTGTAATGCTCTTGCCGGCCACGCCCATCAAAGGCGGAGTAACGGGGTTGTCTCCCCGTCTCGCACGGCTTCAGCTTTTTGGAGACAGGGCTGCAAGGCTAAGGATCCCTTTAGGATCCTTGTGTCTTTTTACCAGTCCTAGTTTGTTCCCTTCTATTATCTCTCTGAAGGGTCAGGTTTCCATCGTTGCTGGGTTGTAGTGGCAACTTTCCAGCACCTAAGATGGCGCCCGGACACTCTGCGCCGACTGCGTCTGTGTGAGGTGTGTCATTTGCTGCTGGACACGCCTGTTTAGGCGGGCCGGAGCATATGGGCACGCCTTCCCCCTGACGCTCGCGGCGCGATTGGTTGTGGTTTTCCTGGCAGTCATTTCACTGCCTGCCCTCGTTGGCCACGTCAGACGCCGCCGATGGGTATTTAAAAGTCAAACTTTTTCTGTCAACACTCAGCGGGTATCTTTGAATCCATGCTGTCTCTCCCAGCATTTTCTTGTTTGGTTTGGATCCAGGCGCATAAGGTAAATTTATTTTTAGACTTTATGCTGGTCTGTTTAAGACCTATATGATAGATTTTTTTAACTTGTTTCAAGTTATATTAGTCACTGATATTTTATTAATTGATGTTTTTTGTAGTTTGGGCTATTGGGCTCTGGCCAATACAAACTACTGACAGTGAAGACTGTGAAGGTCTCAGTGGTTTTTGGGCTTCTTTCTTGCATCCAACCACATATAGTGCTGTGACCCCATCAGCGTACACCAACTAGGTATTTGATCAATCCCAGGGGAAACTATCCATGCATCTGGGGGGTTCTCCCACGTTGCATGCATCTGCTCCCTTATTTATTTTTCAATCACCTAGTCTATTGCATATAATTCTTTCTAATTAAATGTCCCCCTTTTTCTTACTGCAGTCTTATCATCTGTGGGCACTGGACTGAATCTGAGGGTTAATTCCCCCCCCCCCCTTCTCCACTTGGCGAATCAGTCAGTTTGGAATCATGTTTATCACCTTTCCTTCATTTTGATTTCAATTATAATTGGTTGCTATATGCCTGGATTTGAGCTGTCTTCTGAGGGTGAGTGGTGTTTGTCCTGTTTTATTGCTATTATGCAAACTCTATGCATGCTACATTGTTAGCACTATTTATTTTCCCCATATTTATTGTTTTGTTTGTTAAAAACGTTTATTGTTTAATGTATTTCTTCTGTGATATACAACCATGTACTTGGATTGGATTATCCAATCCAATTCTTCTTAATGAGCAATTGGTCTTATTGTTTAATTAATGTGTGTTTCTTTATCTATTTTGTAGTTTTTCCCTGTACTAAGCCCCTGATGAAGCCCGGCCCTGGGCGAAACATGTTGGGCAACTGTCGGGTATAGGGACTCCAGTGGCCTTCATTGTGAGCCACATCGGTTCGTCATAGGACCATCAATTGATTATGTCATTTTAATCATTTTTATTTCAATTTCTGTATGTTTAAATTAAATAAATGTTGTATATTTTCTTAATCTTTGTTTATTGATTTATCTGGACACCGTTTAAAGTCCCGGGGCTTGTTGCCCCATCTTCCCCCATTTTCCCACTTGTTGCACTTTATGGGATGTGGTGTCCTTGATTGATGTCTTCCTGCCTACATTCTATTCTGGTCCTAACAGGAAAGAGTTAACAGTGGACAGGGCAAGCTCCAGCTAGTCTGCTAGTTTAAAGAAGGAAGGGGGCAGGAGTAGGAAGGAGCAAGGGAGTGCTTTGCCATCCTAGGCTATAGGACTGTGTATTTTTCTTGATGCACATAGTATAGGGCAGTGATGGTGAACCTTGGCACCCCAGATGTTTTGGAACTACATTTCCCATAATGCTCTACTACACTGCAGAGTGCATGAGCATCACAGGAAATGTAGTTCCAAAACATCTGGGGTGCCAAGGTTCGCCATCACTGGTATAGAAAAACACAACTCTAGTCTGTGCATGCAAGTTCCATAGGTTGCTGCATGAGAAAGGCAGGGTTGGTGCTCAGGGCTGCTGTTAGAAATCACAGGCCCCCCCTCCCCCCGCCAAATACCAAATTATATTTTTGCCGAAAATACATTAAAATCAATATTATATGACATATTTACTGCCCCCACTCTCCACCCTAAAACATCCTCTTGTATGCCCGCAGGTGCCTATCAAAGCTCTGATAAAGTTAAAAAAATACACTGCTTAAATAGGCAAGGATCTCATTTATTATAAAGAAAGTAGAAATGCTAGCATAAAAACACTAAGGCCTCGTACACACGATCGGACATATCCGATGAAAACGGTCCGCGGACCATTTCCATCGGATATGTCCGATCGGGAGTTTGATCCGATGGAGTGTACACACCATCGGATCAAATTCCCCGCCGCCGGACGGCGCGGTGACGTGGCGGTGACGCGGTGGTGATGTTGACGCCGCCGCGTCACCGCCACGTCACCGCACCAGGAAGTAAAACACTTCCGCGCATGCGCCGAATCCATTCGGCGGCGTTGCGGCGGCGGTGGGGGACGACATGTCTGCTGGTAAGTGTACTAACCAGCAGACATGTCGGGCGGACAGATTCCCACCGGATGGATTTCAAAGCATGCTTTGAAATCTGTCGGGTGGAGAAATCTGTCCGCTAGCCCATACACACGAGCGGAGATGTCTGCTGAAACGGTCCATCCCCTCGATGGACCGTTTCAGCAGACATCTCCGCTCGTGTGTATGGGCTAGCGGATAGATTTGTCCACCCGACAGATTTCAAAGCAAGCTTTGAAATCTATCCGGTGGGAATCTGTCCGCCCGACATGTCTGTTGGTTAGTACACTTACCAGCAGACATGTCGTCCCGCACCGCCGCCGCGCCGCCGCCGAATGTATTCGGCGCATGCGCGGAAGTGTTTTACTTCCTGGTGCGGTGACGTGGCGGCGTCAACGTCACCGCCGCGTCACCGCGCCGTCCGGCGGCGGGGAATTTGATCCGATGGTGTGTTCCGCGGACCGTTTTCATCGGATAAGTCCGATGGTGTGTACGAGGCCTAAAAGTAGACTTCAGAGAAAATAAAACAAAAGAGCATATATGGTACTTTATATGCTGTATTCTGTTTCTTCAGCTTGACTCAATGGGCAAGAGCCAAGAGCAAAGAGAAAACACTTTAGGCTGATAAGTACTTTTTTTTTAACCAGAAAAGCAAGTTTATTGAGATGTGTACAAGTACAACAAGATATAGAATACAGTTTCCATTACGTCATAACATACAGTGCAGGTCAAATATACATATTCCTCCCTTACAGCAGTTATGTCTCCTAAGCCTACTTGTGGTGACAGCCCCAAATGACGTCCAAGGGGTTCCTAATCATACCTTTATTCTAACTCAGTTCCCCCCTCCCCATGGTCCAATACCAAATTATCAACCTCAAATTACTCAGTGCACGTCTCCCCATCCTCCAGCCAACGATCCCAAACATTAGCAAACTTCTGAGGGCGCCCCCTGTGTTTATAAATCATTTTCCTATAAGGCAGTACAGCGTTCATTTCTTTTTTCCAGTCTCTCAGTGTCGGGGCCACCGCCTGCATCCAGACCTTTGCTACCACTTTTCTAGCTAAAAATAGTGATTCACACATAAATATGGTCTGGTATTTATCAACCTCCACATCAGGCAGTAACCCCAATAAGCAAAGTTTCGGATCCATCCCCACCGGTGTTCCCATATTATCATGTAAGAAGTGTGTCACTTGCAGCCAGTATGCCTGTATATCCGAACACTGCCATAGCATATGGAAGAATGTTCCCTCCACCGCTGAACATCTAGGACACAATGGGCTCCTTGTGGGTTGAAACTTCGCCAGTCTTAAAGGTGTAAGATAAGCCTGGTGAAGTATGTACAGCTGTGTCAGCCTATCTGAGATCTTAGGGGATGCAGCCTTCACCCCCTCCATAACCTCTCCCCAGTCCTCTGTCTCAATCGGTCCCACGTCTCGCTCCCACTGAGTTCGCGCTGTCTGAACCACTCGGTTTATCTTGTGCTGTCTAATCACGTAGTATATATTGGATATAAGTTTGGTCGAATCAGCTCCAAAGATAACATCCAATACCGGCGGGGTACTAAGATCTGGTGTCACCTCAGCCATCTGTGTCCTAAGTGTGTGCCTAAGCTGCAAGTACCTGAATAGAAACTGCTGCGGTAGGGAGAACTCCCCCCGCAGCACCGAGAATGGCTTAATACCGTCCGTCTCCAATACCTGGGACAGGTATAACACTCCATAAGAGGCCCAGAGTCGGGCGTCCGGCACCGAGTCCAACTCGGGCAGGGCCCCGTTACTCCACAGTGGTGTGTGTGAATGCACGTGTGACCGGTTCTGTTTTTTAAGAGCTATATCCCATACTCTCTGATGGTGCAATAGCATTTTGGCCCCAAACTGCAACGTCGTGCACCCCCCCTCCCCTTCCTGAACACCGCTTGGCAGGGAGTGTGGAAGGCACTACCTGGTCTGTTACAGACCAACGAGCTATATCTCCGTGTCTCAGACTTATTATAATGGTATAGGTGCGATAGCTGTGCTGCCACATAATAATCCTGGAGATCCGGCAGGGAACAACCCCCCTCCAGTGTGGGATTTTTAAGTATGTTCCATGCTAGCTTATGTCTGCCCGAGCCCCAGACAAAGGAGTTCAATATTGCCTCCATCTGCTTGAAAATCTTCAGAGGGAGGTATAGGGGAGCGTGCCATACCATATACAGAATCTTGGGCAATAAAATCATCTTAACTAGATTGATTCTCCCCATTACTCCTAAAGGTAGTCTCGCCCAGGCCTGGGTTCTGGATTTAATAATCGCAAATAAAGGATCCACATTCAAAGACACATACTCCTGCAGGTCCCTGGTGACCAATACCCCTAGATACTTAACCACTGCCACTCTTTGTAGCGGCAGCTCCGGGGTCATCTCCTGTGGGGGGAACAGATCCAAGGGGAGAATTTTAGATTTGTCCCAGTTAACTGATCAGTACTTTTAAAGCACACTCAGACACCACCCACACAGCGCCCACTGTCCACCTATCTAGCCATCTGTATTCAATAAGAATCTTTAGGAGGTCGTCCTTCCTTAACACCAGGAAGTATATTCTTCTCTTCCCGTCCTCCAGGAAGTATGCTGTATTGTCCACTAGGGGGAGCATTCGTCCATGTATCATCACTATTTGACCTGGGTCATCATTCATTAACTTTGATCTTCTGGAACTCAGGACATTATAATTTGCACGCCCCCCCCCCCCCCCCAGGGGGTCTTAGCGGGTGCTTCTCTACTCCCATACCTGACATCAGGAGGCCAGTGAGAACATCCTGTTAGGATATGCATTCCAATTTATGACTCCTTGTCACAAACACCCTGCTGGTTAAACTGTCTGTACTGGCATTTCAAGATAACATTTTCTAATTTGGGGCAAATGGCTGTATTCACCAGGCGTTAAAACTCCAGAAATATGATATTAAACCATGTTACCTTCCAACAGTAAGGCAGTACAGCTGTCCTTCCTGCTCAGCAGGTGCCTGGGCCCCCCGTTTGAACTTATGGGACGCGGGCCCAGTACAGGAGGGCTGACTGTCCTGCCTTATCACATAAGTCCAGATTTTCTCAGGAAATTCACAGTATTCAGACCCTTGTCCCGGTCTGTCCGTGTCCCAGGAGTTTAATCAAAGGAAATTGGCTTTGTCCCAGTATTCTGTAGGCAACCCATCACCGGCCAACCACTGGCCGCAGCTTCCGGCTGTGAAAACATGACCACGGCAAACATCTCCCTCTGGCTAGCCAGTCTCTTCCCTGTGTACAGTGGAGAGGTGAGGGGCCTACGACCCGGGCAGTTAAACGGCTTCTCTCTTCAGGGTACAAGCAGAACAATTCGCTTGTACACTGAAACCAATTAGCTGCTCGCAGGGAAGAGAACTGCTAGCCGGAGGAAGATCCCGCGGGCATCACAGAGCTGTCGTCTGCCCCCCCCCCCCCTTAATTCTTAGTGAGCTGACAGCCAGAAGTGCAGGGGGAGATTCTGCAGGCACCACAGATGCAGGCGAGTGACCATGCCACTGTCTTGTCCCGGTGGAAGGGGTGGGGGATGCTGGGGAAAGACAGTGATTATTTCTAGTGGCTATACCAGCCTCTAGTGATAATCACAAGCAAAATCTAGCAGGCTGGTTGTACCCAAGTTGTTTGATCAACTTGGTACATTCAGCCTGCCACTACATTGTTTGAATCTCGGGCAGTTCATCAGGAAGAGGCCAAGATTGGAATCGTTTATGGCCAGTATTATCTTGCAGCAATAGATTGGTGAGTCGTGTACTGTCTATCCCTAAAAAAGACTCCTAAATACATTATTTCACCTGTAGCTAGACTAAGTCTAAATACTATACTTAAAAGACTTTATATTTTCTCAGATGTTATAGAAAGATGCTTCCTGAAGAAGCGGCAGTTGCCATGAAACATGTTGAGGAATATGTCACTGTTCACATCAAAATTGCCTCTACTTACCAGTGGAGCTTGCAATTGTTTTTAAATTTCTGTGTTGGTTACTCAATTGTGCTAACTTTGTCTCTGCTGTGACCTTTATTGTTGTATCTTTGTACTCTTTTTTTTTTTTTTCAAAAAGATTTTATTGGAGTTTTTCACAAAATATACAAAGAAATACCAAAAACTGGGGTACAGGTTCCATATACAATAAGCTCAATAGTAGCTAACAGGTTGCTAACAACGCAATTGTCCAGATAGAAATTCCGACATCACTATATGGAACTCTATAATAACACAAGCAATATGTAAGACTCGAACATGTAGTGGCTTCTCTCTTTGAATGTGTGTCTTGACTCACATTAACTCACTAGCACTCTCGGAGACCATCTGAGCTACCGGACGGGGGCCTATTCATAACAGTCCTGTATTACCCAATTCTGGCTTCTCAGGACGGTAGTCTGAAGGCCAGGGCCGACCCAGATGATCGGCACCAACCTCCAGACACCCGACCATAAAGGACTCAAACAAGAGAGAAGAGAAGAGAACATAAAAAGTAAGAGGGGAAAGAGGGATGGGTAAGTAAAAAAAAGAGAGAGCAATAAAGAGGGGATTGACAAGAGGGGGGGGGGGGTGGTATTGGTAACCCACCTGCTACCCCCACCGTCTACTGTTTGCTGTTTACGTGTACTCTTTTTTTCGAATCAATAATTAAACTTTTTTTATATACTATTGTTTCATTTTTGGGTACCGCAACAGTCCTACGATCATTGCTGATCAAAGTTACTGTTAGGAGTAGTCCTTGATTTACCTCCTTCCCCCATGTTTGCAGCAATAGATCTCTGTCTAAATTGCCTACTCTTCTTCTAACATCTTCTCATTTTTACTATTATCTAATAGTTTGCGAGTTTAGGCTAGCAGTTCCTTGTTATCCTATCACTTGTAAGTAATGTATTTGGTTTCTATAAAATGTGTCTGATGTTGCCACCTTGTTCTTTATCCTGAGGAAGCCCAATGACGAAATGCATTGGAGCAGGGCTGGTCAGTTCTGATGTCACATCTGGTTTTGCTGAATATTCTGTTAACCACAATGGAATGCATGCCGGCTCCTGTGACAGATGAGTGGAGCGGCTTCAGTTACCATAAGCTATAGAGCGTTGTATTTGTGCCGATATCTGAACTAGGCATCAACGAGTGACTTTTTATTTTTTCCTCTTGAAGTTTGGAACTGAATGTTATTGCATTATGTGTTTGTGCGTGGAGCACATTTTGAACTCTTTATAGTGAAGTAGATGCTGGTTTATATTGTTATGTGATTCTGTACTTAATATAATATACGGTAAGCACTTTGTATTAGCTGTAATTTTTATTTTATGTACTAAGAGCACTTTGTATTTTACAATAATATTTATTGTGTCATTTTTAGATAAGGGAAGAAATATTATAAGAACTAATGTTTTATATTAGAGCTGCCTTATTCATGAATTTTACATCAGGAAGTTACGCCGCGTACACACGATCGGAAAATCTGACAAGTAAACTGTGTTTTTTTTCTGATGGAATGTTGGCTCAAACTTGTGTTGCATACACACGGTCACACAAATTCTGTCAGACATTCCGACTGTCAAGAACGCGGTAACACTACGACGAGCCGAGAAAAATTAAGTTTAATGATTCCGAGCATGCGTCGAATTGATTGCGAGCATGCGTAGGATTTTTGCACGCCGGAATTGCATACAGAAGATCGGATTTTCACATAGGAATTTTTTCCGGCTGAAAATTTGAGAACCAGCTCTCAATCTTTTAGCAAAAGTCCGATGGAGCATACACACGGTCGGAATTTCCATTCAAAAGCTCACATCTGACTTTTCTTGTTGGAATTTCCGATTGTGTGTACGTGGCATAAGAGTTGATATCTCCATGTTAAAGCTGAACTCAAGGCATAACAATTAAATCTATTCCTTTAAAAACTACAAAGGATAACAATCCACCAAATGCCTTTGCAAACTCAGGTATCATCTTGTAAAAGTAGCAGGGACATCATCACTGTGCAGAGAGCAGAGCTGTGGGAGGGGCACAACAAATCCCACCCACTACAGGCTGCCTGCAGAAAACTGCAGAAAGTTAAAATTTGAATGCTGACATTATAGGCTATAGATATCAGCCCTAAAAAATAAAAACAAAGGCCCGGATTCACGATGGGTTTACTTTGGCGTATCTCAAGATACGCCGGCGTAAGTACAAATGTGTGCCGTCGTATACTTGTGCCGATTCACTAAGCGAGATATGTTGAAAACGTGAGCGCATTTGCTTTGTGAATAGTATGCTTGCCTCTCAACGTTTCGGTGGCGTAGCGTAAAGAAGATACGCTACGCCCGCACAAAGATACGCTGATCTACTTGAATCCGGGCCAAAATGTCCACATGAGCCACCCCTTGCCATTTTCCCCACACGCTCAAAGTGTGGCAAAGTTGGTATCATAAAGATAAAATAGTATTTTTTTGTGTGTTTTTCGTACCATTCCCTGTACACTATAGAGATGGTAGTCCATGAAAATCCCAAAGGGGTTAGCAGTCTCTTTGATTCTGCAGCCCTCTCATCTGGTACCAGCCCTCTCATCTGGTACCAGCCCTCTCATCTGGTTCCAGCCCTCTCATCTGGTTCCAAGGCCAAACCACTTACGTACATCCTCCATATTCTAATACCAAACCCCTTGACTAAGAATACATGCTTAATTTTTTGAGTTTTTAGACCTCATTTGGCTTGTGGGTAGGGCCTACTCGCCCTGAACGTGGTGGTCCTTTTTTCATATATGTGCTCACCAATGCCCGGGACCCAGCGGGATCGAGTTCATGGGAAAGTCAACATTAAGGCGAAACCCTGGCTTAGAGAACCATTAACCATACACTTTATGCAGCTGTGTAGCAACATACAGATTCCTTCTGTGTAACACTCTGTCCCATTTCACTGCACACTTTGTCTTCCAGAATGTAGCATTTTGAGGGGGACACAACCCTGAGCTTGTGCCCCCCTCCACTAGTAAAGCTTTCCTTTGCCATCTTACCCCCAGGGACAGAATGGGGTCCTGCCGTGCACTCCTTCTGCTTTCCCGTACGATGAGCCTAGGTCCATGAGATCGTCCTACCATGGGTTCAGTCCCAATTACTTTTATGAGAACCAAGCACTAGGGAGGGGGCAGGGCAGAGGACCTGGCTGCTGCACTTCTTCTGCCAACTCCTGCTGATTTAACCCCGTGTGATGGCCTTTTGTTCCTTGCTCTTCAACCCCATTGGTGCTTTACAGGCCCAATTCTTACCTTCAGACCAGGCATGAAACACTTGATAACTTTTACTGAAACTTTTTAGTACACAATCTTAAAGTGCAAAACACATATTTGTCCTAACTAATTAATCTTGGGCTGCTCAGCCATACTCTTTCAGGCAGTAGTCTATAATTGGAGTCCTTTGTGAGGTGGCTTCCTGTGCAGGAAGTCCACGAGTTGCTGTTGACTTCTCTAACGGACTTCTCACTTTTTTCCCATGCAGTCCCACTCTCTACTCTGAGCCTGGCCTTCCCCCTATTTATATGCAGCACAGGGCAGAATACAGAAAATCCTATGAAAATGCAGAACCTATATTAACCGCTTCCCCACCTGGGAAGCTCAGTAACTATATACAACAGCAGCACACGCTTAGTAGGCACCAGCAGTGTCTACATACTGGAGAAGAATACTGGGAGGTAAGTGTGCAATAATGTATGCTGCAGTGTGTGTCATCCATTGGTGCAAAGTGTGCAGTACACACGGGCCCCAAGGAGGGATGGGGCCCACTGTGCTCTGACCCACTCTGCACCCATGAGGCATGCCTCATGGGACCCAGCTTATAATCTTGCACTCAGGCCCATTGATTTTAAAAACAGCCCTGGTATGCTGTGTACATTTTGCAATAGCTCAAGGAACCTGCTGTGAATTTAGTTCACCTTTAATTTACTAACACTGTTCATCTTGTAAAGTCATTATAAAGTATTTCAGTGATGGGCCACACACATAGCATTGTTATGAAGAGCCTGGGTGGTTGACGTGCATGGAAAGGAATTCATAATACATTCAGCTTCTTTAAAGATATTTTTGCAGGCAACACATCTAAAATGATATATAGTAGCTGTGAAAAAGAAAGATAATTTTATCATACTGACTACTTATCTGGCTCCGCGGCAGTTTTATCCAAATCTTGTTTTTTTACTGTGGTGATTTTAGTAGTGGTATTTCATCATTCTGATTATATGTAGTTACAGGGAGTTGAATAATTACTCCTAAATAAATGTGGTAACGAATTCAAGAGGGCTTGATGATTTTACATAATAAGTAGCATTAGGGAATGCTTTCGATTTATTCCAGTTAACTTTAAAGCTTAAACAGATTCCGTCTTTCAATGATGTTTAGTAAAATATTTAATGAGCGTCTGCCAGATATACAAGCACATTATTTGAGTATAGAGAGCAGTGGCGGCTATTGCTCAACATTTTTGGAGGGGTGCAAACAAACTGAAAAAAACATCAATTTGGGCCACTGTGCCCATTAAACGCAGCTATTGTGCCCATCAATTGCTGCCACTGTGCCATCAAACGCAGCCACTGTGCCCACCAAATGCCGCCACTGTGCCCATCAAAAGATACCACTGTGCCTATCAATTGCTGCCACTGTGCCCATCAAATGCTGCATCAAATGTTGCCAGTGTGCATCCCCCACCTGCCTGGTGTCTCAGTGAGGCAGCGGGTCAATGCATGAATCTATCTATTGGTGATAGAGGGGTGGCAGGGGAGAGGGGGCGGCGCCCGCGCTCCCCTTATGGATGCGCCGCTACTGGTATTAGCAAGGCATGCTTCTAAAAAGTTCCCCCTTCAAAGCTGGCTATACGTAGAGTGAATTTTAAGTCATTGGTGGCCCTGTCAGTAAACCTCTGGCCTGACATCCTTCAATCTGGAAATCGAAGGAGCTGGGTGGAAAATTGTCAATCAGATGAAGCCATTGTTCGGGTAATCTGATAGCCGCAGGTGCCAGCAGTTAGAGTCCAATAGCTGGTTCTGCAGATCTGTCTATCCATGGTTTGTAGCATTGGTGGGGGTGTTGATTGATTTCTCTTGTCCTGTCTGTGGGGTTGAATGATTTAAATCTTACAGCCTATGGCCAACTTAAAAAAGAATCTCAGGTTGGATGGATATTTTTTACAAAGTTACATTGATCCAGCTTGAACAAATGTAACTATGCATATGCCATATCTGTGGGATCCCTGTGCCATGATTGCAAAGAGTTCTGTGATTGGCTGACTTCTTTGCCTGCCTCTCCAGCCTTAGCTGCCACCCCCCCCCCCCGCCCCCAAAATGCAGTGGATATAGACTTGCATTGGTCTTGTTTGGCTGTGGTAACACCTGGTGAATGTGACATGCTGTTTACTTTTTGACATGGCGGGCACGTGTACAGCCCTGAGTGGTTGCATTCCCTAGTTCAGACTGCAGCTCAACCGCCTGGTTTTACCTTCCCCTATCTGCACATGTGAACAAAGCCATGTAGAGCAGGGGTAATAT
This sequence comes from Rana kukunoris, assembly GCA_029574335.1. Taxonomy (NCBI): domain Eukaryota; kingdom Metazoa; phylum Chordata; class Amphibia; order Anura; family Ranidae; genus Rana; species Rana kukunoris. The sequence continues at coordinate 37,672,823 of CM056054.1, forward strand.
AGGCAGATGACACTTCCTCCATGTTCCCCTCCTAGTTTGGTGCCAAGTGTGGGTCACATGAGAGGTCTACCCCCATGGTACGTTCTTCTGGGCTACACTAGGCACCTTGGCTTGGGTCATTATCTTACACATGGAGTACCATTACTTGTGTAATGCTCATCAATGCATTGGGGCAGGGTGGAGGAAGATTGTAGGGATAACACAAACTTAAGGTGGACCTCTAACTCAAAGATGGTCATACACTGTGTACACTTAAACAGATGTAAACCCTTAATGCATCCTATGTTCCCCAGCCCCCCGAACTCTTGATTGGTTAGATTTATAGCAGCACAGCCATTGGCTCCCACTGCTGTCAATCAAATCCAATGACACGGCCGCCGGGGGGTGGGGCCGTGTCATACACTCTGCGGCTATGGATGCCGAATGTATGACACAGGAGCGTGCCCGCAAGGTAGCCCCCTTGGGATAGAGCTTCCCAGAGTGGGTTATCTATTGTGGGGAGGAGCTGTAAGAGCCGCCGAGGGACCCCAGAACAGGAGGATCGGGGCCACTCTGTGCAAAACGAACTGCACAGTGGAGGTAAGTATGACATGTTTGTTATTGAAAAAAAAACTGAACCTATAGGGCCAGATCCTCAGACATTTACGGCGGCGTATCTCCAGATACGCCGCCATAAATTCAAATCTGCGCCGGCGTATCTTTGTTTTGTATCCACAAAACAAGATAAGCCATTTTTTTGCTTAGATACAAAGGCTTACGCCGTCGTATTTAAGTTGCATATTTACGCTGGACGCTAGGGACGCTTACGCTGTTTGTCCGCGTAAAATATGCAAATGAGGTAGATCCGCCGCTCCACGAACGTACGTACAGCCAGCGCAGTGTTTTTACGTCGTTTGCGTAAGCGTATGTCCGGCGTAAAGTTACCCCTGCTATATAGAGGTGTACGTAATGTTAAGTATGGACGTCGGGCCAGCGTCGAATTTTCCGTCGTTCACGTCGTTTGCGTAAACCGTTCGCGAATAGGGTTTTACGTAAGTTACGTTCACGTAGTTTTCATTGACTATTTTCAACGTGATTTCACGCATGCGCACTGGGAAATCTCCACGGACAACGCATGCGCCGTTCAAAAAAACTTAAAATACGTGGGGTCAAGCTGATTTACATTTACATTCAAGCTTATTTGAATTGCGCGGCCTTACGCCGCAACAATTACACTACGCCGCCGTAAGTTACAGCGGGAATTGTTTGAGGATATGGATAGTGTAACTCATTTAAGCTACGCCAGCGGGAGATCTTTGTGGATCTGACCCATAGTATCACTTTAACTCTCTTGATGTTAATATACAACACTATGGTCACATGTTGCATTTAGGAGGGACATGCAGAGCCGATGCCCTCCCCATCTGTCCAGTGTATCTCCGCTACCTCACTCCCGGAGATGAAATGGGGTCCCACCATGCACCTAGAACGGACTCCATGCATGCAATCACTTAACTCTTCTTATGTACCTTTGCACAGGCTGAAGACCTTGGCAGTGTTGATATGGACCACTCATAGAGAGAGTGTCCACAACAATACAGGTACACATGACAGGCTGCTTGTGAAACCTGCATTACCCTTGGTGGTAACCACTTGCTTGTACTCCACACTGTGTTATCTCCTACGAAGCTGTCTTCATACCCCAATATTCTTTAACTGACCCAAGTTGTAGCCTATGTGTGTTGGTTACTTGCATTGCACCTCCTTAGTATCTTCAGACCAGGCAAAGACAAAGGCCCAGATTCACAGAGCAATTACGCCTGTCTAACTGGTGTTAGACAGGAGTAATTTCAAATTTTGCGCGCCGTATCACTAGTTTGAATCCTCAAACCATGATACGGCGGCTTCGGGCTTCGATCCGAGAGGCTTACGTCCTCGTAAGCCTTCGGATCTACACTGCGATATTTTTGCGGCCGCTGGGAGGAGTTTGCGTCGTTTTCATGCGTCGGGATATGCAAATTAGTTTTTACGGCGATCCACGAAGGTACGAGTGTCCCTCGCAATCGCCTACGTCATTTTTTGGCTACGTAATGTTAGAGGAGCTTTTTGCTGGTCTTAGACCTCGTACACACGATCGGACATATCCAATGAAAACGGTCCGCGGACCATTTCCATCAGATATGTCCGATCGGGAGTTTGATCCGATGGCGTGTACACACCATCGGATCAAATTCCCCGCCGCCGGACGGCGCGGTGAGGTGGCGGTGACGTTGACGCCGCCACGTCACCGCCACGTCACCGCACCAGGAAGTTAAACACTTCGGCGGCGGCGCGGCGGCGGTGGGGGACGACATGTCTGCTGGTAAGTGTACTAACCAGCAGACATGTTGGGAGGACAGATTCCCACCGGATAGATTTCAAAGCATGCTTTGAAATCTGTCGGGTGGAGAAATCTGTCCGCTAGCCCATACACACGAGCGGAGATGTCTGCTGAAACGGTCCATCGGACCGTTTTCAGCGGACATATCCCCTCGTGTGTACGAGGCCTAACAGTGCGTAACCCATGTAAAGTATGGCCGTCGTTCCCGCGTCGATTTGAAAATATTTTTTTTTTTTTAACGTAACTCGTTCGGGAATAGGAATGTACGTAAACGACGCTACTACGACGTAACGACGTGTTTTCGCGCAATGCACGGCGGGAAATTTGCGAACGGAGCATGCGCAGTTCGATCGCCGCGGGAACGCGCCTATTTTAAATGCTTCACGCCCCCTACTCGCGCAGATGGATTGCGACGGGAGAAATACACTACGCCGCCGTCGTTTACTGGACAAAATCTACCTGGATTCCACGTAGAGCCAGGTAAAAAACGGCAGCGTAGTGTATTTCTGATACTCTACGAGAATCTAATTCTCTGTGAATCTGCCCCAAAGTGTCAAAAGCTTTACTCAAATAACTTGAGTCAAACAAAGACAACAGTCTTTTCCCTAAACTAATTCCTAACTCAGGCTTTTGGCTGCACCAGTGTACCTGCACAGGTAAGTATCCATCTTTTGGCTACGTCCAAGGTGGCAGCGTCCAACGTTGGTATCTTTAGGGCGGATTGCAAGTCCTAGCAATTCCCCTACGCTGTGGGAGGCTCCTAAAGTCGGATGTTCATCAGCAGGAACTCCGGACTCAGCAGGGTACAACAGGCTGGCAGGGCAGCCTCCGGCAACGGCATCATCATATGTGTAGACAATAGCAACAGCTCATCTGGACCCCTGTCCCTTTTATACAGACACAGGACAGGTGAGTCGGACTGAAGATGACCGCCAAGAAAAACCTGGGAAACATAGTTATCTCTAACCTCCCTAGCTGGGGCAGCACTTAACTAAACTGCAATAGGCAACTTGCTTACGGCCTCAATGTCCACATTTTAACAAACACCTATTTTATGCATCAAAAGCTCTCTGTACCATCAGACAGAGGCACTGTGGACTTTTTTCCACCTGACTAACTATGTAAAGAAGACGGAGAGTAATCATTCCCAACTCATCTCTCTGGTAATAATAAAGAGATTCTTCACAAAATCATTCATCTGAATTATCGACGCAGGATCAGTATGTTGCAGATGTGTCTAATTATATTTAAGCGCCATAACTCAGTGTATGTTGTATTTACCTAAAATATCAATTTAACCAAGTCAAAGACTTTCAAATAAGATTATTACTCCTTTTCCCAAGTTCATTCTGAATATTTTGTCAGATTTTAAACAGTCTTGCAGGTCGATCGATGGCATTATGCATTTTAACCCCTTCCTGCCCAGGCCAATTTGCATGCAACACTGTACCTATATGACATTTTTATCATTTTTATCAAACAAATAGAGATTTCTTTTGATGGTATTTAATCACCACTGGCTTTTTATGTTTTGCTAAACAAAAACAAAAAATTAAAAAAAAATTCATAGTTTGTTATAACATTTTGCAAATAGGTAAATTTTCTCCTTCATTCATGTGTGCTGATGAGGTGGCACTGGTGGACACTGATCAGGGGGCATGGATAAGGCTGCACTGATAGGTGGCACTGATGGGAACTGGAAGGCGGCACTGATGGGCTCTGATGAATCAGGACAAATCAGGGATGAATTTTTGCTTGAATTCAGCCCTGAAATGGAGCCAAAGATGCACAGGACCTCTGTGCAAGCTGCTATGCAACCGCAACAAGATATGTAAACCGGATCCATAGAGCTGGTCACTATCTTCTGAAACCTGCATCCAATGCACACTAGTGTGAACCCGGCCTTACAGTTTTGAAATTAAACAATTCAACAAGGTGTGGTGTAGGCAAGTATGAGGCTATTGTCAAATTCTTATCAAAAATAAACAGGAAAATTAGGAACATAGAATTTCAATGGGAAAGAGAGTAGCAACAGTAAACTGGTTAAGGTTTAGTGATTGGGAACAGCGATCTCTCTCCTCCTCTAGTCAGTCCAGTCCCCATACAGTTAGAAACACTCCCAGGGAACACACTTAACCCCTTGATCGCCCCTAGTGTTAACCACTTCCCTGCCAGTGACATTTATACAGTAATCAGTGGGTATTTTTAGCTCTGATCGCTGTATAAATGTCAATGGTCCCAAAACAGTGTCAAAAGTGTCCGATCTGTCTGCCGCAATGTGGCAGATCACCACCATTAGTAGTAAAATAATAAAAATGGCATGAATATTTCCCCTATTTTGTAGACGCTATAACTTTTGCACAACCAATCAATATCCGCTTATTGCAATTTTTTTTACCAAAAATATGTAAAAGAATACAGAAGAATCAGCCTAAACTGATTAAGAATTTTTTATTTTTTTTTGCATATTTATTATAGCAAAAAGTAAAAAAAATCGTTTTTTTTTAATTGTCACAATTTTTTTTGTTTACAGCGCTAAAAATAAAACCGCAGCGGTGATCAAACACCACCAAAAGAAAGCTCTATTTGTAGGGAAAAAAGTATGTAATTTTTTTTTGGGTACAGTGTTGCACGACCGCACAATTGTCAGTTAAAATCGACGCAGTGCTGTATGACCCGGTCATTAAGGAGGAAAATATTCCGGTCTGTAAGTGGTTAATGGAGCTGTGGGTAGCAGCTAAATCCCAATATGTAATATAAAGAAGCCTTCGCGCTATGTGAGTAATAAATCAATATAAAACAGTGTTGCAGCGAAAACTAAAGTGATTACAGTGCACCAGTAGATAAATAAAAAATAAATATGATCTCGTGCAAAGCAAGAAATCTAAACATACACAAAGCAATATATAGTGTACCAAAATCAAATAAATAAGTCAATAAATCAGCAAAAAATGAGATAAGTGTCACGGAGTGATAAGTGAACTAAATAGTGCACATAAAAAGTCCAGTGATAAAATTTGTGACCAATCCTGTGTCAACCAGGACCCTACGGGTGTGAAATCAGTGGGTAACAGCCTCACAAGCCTCTCACCTCACTGCTAAAAAGCAACGGCATCCAACAGATTAAAAGGACACCTCCAGTTTCATCCGATGGTCAATATTACGCTGGTACAAATCTCTCTCTGATCTCCTATGTTCTCTGCAGGAGCATCTAAATATCAATAAGATAAAAGCAGTAAAACATATGGAAAAGTTGAAGATGAAGGCACGTGTGCATGCCGTAACGCGTAGGGAGTAAACGTACACCGGAATTGACGTGAGGATGCGATAGATGCTCATTGTTTTTTTCCATATGTTTTACTGCTTTTATCTTATTGATATTTAGATGCTCCTGTAGAGAACATAGGAGATCAGAGAGAGATTTGGTCACACATTTTATCACTGGACTTTTTATGTGCACTATTTAGTTCACTTATCACTCTGTGACACTTATCTAATTTTTGTTGATATATTGGCTTATTTATTTTATTTTGATACACTATATATTGTTTTGTGTATGTTTAGATTTCTTGCTTTGCGCGAGATCATATTTATTTGTAGCGGGGACAGTTTTTGCCTCTCCAAAGACATATTGATGTTTTACAATGTTATTCTATGGACTGGTGTTGTAAATAGGTGTTTGGCACCATCTAGTGGTGAAAATGTGGAATGGACTGCACCATCTTTTGGTTTTTCCAAGAAGCATGGGAGGAGTGATGTGAAGGACTTACCCATGAACACTCGGGGCTGCAAGGCATGCTGGGAAGGTGATAAAAGGTTTGGTGGTGGCCATTTTAGCTCTCTCTGGTTCCTGGGACATACGCCCTGGAGGAGCTCTCTCTCTCTCTCTCCCTCTTTCGGTGCGATCCACGGAATTCCGGCCTACTTTCTGCAGAAGCAAGCCATCGATCTCAAGAAGGGTGACGGAGGACTTACGATCGGCTCTGGAGGAGAATCAGACAACCGGATGATTGCTAGAGACCGGACTGAGACCGTGAGGAGTGAAGGCATCCATCCGCCTGGACCTCGTATGGAGTGAAGACATCCATCCGCCTGGACCTCGTGTGGTGAGAGGGCTCATGCCCAAAGTCTTGTACTGTTTGACACACATCTAGGCTGCCTTGGTAGTGTTGCTGGGACTGATAGTTCCACGCTGTCGCGGTGTGCCATAAAGCCACACGTGCAAAGGCCTCAAGCCTAAACCAACTGTTGGTGCCGGTCATTGGAGTTGTGCTCCCAGGAGAGAGTGTACAGGTACCTCTCACAGTTAGACTACAGTTTCAGTTTATTTCACACCACTCATTAACCAGAGAGCACTTGGATTGCAAATCTTTCTCTTAAATTGCTAGCAGAAGAAAAGAAGATCAGAGACTAGACTGTTCTCATTGCAAGGCCTTGCAGTACTGCTACCATTTACCAGACACTGTCTGAGGTGGGAACATTAAGTCCATTACACGCTGTGATCTTATTCTTGTTAGATGTTGTACGTTGCATAGCGTGTTTACTGATTTTTGTATTGTGTGCTGGAAGTGGGAAGGTGCGCAGTGTTGAGTTGTGGCCTGCGCACTAGTCCCACTTGGAGACGCCAAAGTCCTGCTGATAGGGGAGGACATTAGGGGATTGCTGCCTATAATTTCCTGTAATATTTGTTGCCCACCAAATGTGTTCTCGTGGTTAAGTACAGAATCTATTTCAGTAAAACTAACTGTTGTTTCAGCACAGCCTGTGTATGATTACTTTCCCCTTCAACACCAAAGCTTTATATCTGTATTGCACCACAGCTGTGTCAAGGGGAGTGAGACCAAAAATACTCGGGGGTGTCAAGGCAGAGTACAGGCCCAAATTTACAATCAGCCGCTCCTTCGGGGGTCAGCGCTACACGTGGGGGCTCGTCCGGGATCCCTGTCTCTCTGCAAGTGAAGCCCACCCCTTGGCACCAATATGGATCCTAGTACAGTGGCCCGATGGTGTGGGGCGGAAGGCGCTCGCTCAGAAGCGAGCGTAGCAATCGCACTCCCGGGAGAAGCCTGGGAGAACGAACAGGTCAACAAGATTGTAAAGGCATTGTCCCCAATTAGGAAGGCCTGGGTGGTCGCAACCAGATCAGATTGTGAGACCTCCCATACTTATGCTCTATTGGAATGGAGGAAGGGAATTTCGGAGAACTTTAGAGGCTCAAGTGTACAGCTAGCTGGGAGAACCAAGTTTTACCTGACGCACCCAGAAGGGCCTGAAGGGAGCCCTGTCAACTCTAGCTGTGTTAAGCCAACGATGCTGGGAGTTAGTTTTGGGTCAACCCCAACCAAAACCGGTTCAAGGCCCCCTCAGGGGGGGGAAAAGACTGTGTTTGACACAAGCAGGGGAGGTTCTCAGTCGGAACGACAACTATCTGACCTAAAACGGCAGTGCCGCACTATACAAGAAAGATTCAAGGAGGCCTCCGGCATGATCGCAGAACACATTGAAGGGTTAAGTGCCTCATGTAAGGACTCGACTGGTAGTAAGCAAAGGTCAAGACCTGCCTCATTTCTCCAGAGACGCACCCACAGCCACTTGCCAGAGGTGACGATTCGGAAGGACTTCAAAATCGAAGGACAGATAGGAGAAAAGGAACAGAAGGGGAATCTGTCCTACACGAATCTCTTGCACCAGATGGAACTGGTACTCCAAAGAGGCTATCTTGAATCAGAAATTGTAGAGGCTGTAGTCAACGCCATTAGCCCAGGCCTGAGTATCAGAGGCATGCTAGAAATGAAAAATGGACTGACTCTAACACAACTCAGGAGAATACTAAAGAGCTACTACAAGGAGGAAGGTGCCACTGAGTTGTATCATCAACTGATAAATATGGCACAGGACGGTCAGGAGACTCCTCAGAATTTCCTGTTCAGGGCCATTGAATTGAAAGACCGCCTGTTGTCCGCCTCCCAGGGGGAAGACTCAGATGAACACTTTGGGGCTGGACTAATTCAGAAGAAGTTTCTGAGGTCTGTGGCTACAGGCCTGAGGAGTGACTATGTTAAATTCCAGTTGAGGCAGTATTTGGATGATCCCTCGACTACAGATGAGGTACTCATTGAGGAGACCAATGAGGCAGCCAAGATGGAAATGGAAAGAGAGAAGAAACAAAGGAAGACTCAGTCCAGTACCACCGCAAGGATCAGATGGCACAAATCTGATGTTTCATCGAGCTCCCAGGAAGCTAGTGTCCTGACAGCGAACACTGATGAGATGCCCCAGTCTGAATTAGGAAAACTGTTTCGGGTGCAGAAAGAAATATTGAAAATGATGGCTTTGTTGACTGAGAAGCTGGAGGGACCACAGAGGGAGGAAGTCTCGACACAGAAGACCCCAGTGGATCATGCAGCCGCCCCGACTGAGAGACCGGCGAAGCTAAAGACCTGTTTCAACTGCGGGGGAGTTGGACACTACCGCCAAGTATGCCCAAGCCCGGCGAAGACTGAAACAAGGCACCAAGAACCGGCGGAAAACGTCAGAGGGCCCCAGTGAAGGAGTCAGCTGGGCACCCGGTCACAACAGTCAACTCCAAACAACCTCATGCATACCAGGTCCTTAGGGACGCATGTAGGCCGAATTCGAGCAAGCGCTCACCGAGGCGAGGTGTAAAAGTGCAAACCACCAAACAGGCTAATCTTGCCACTCCCCATGGATTCCCCCCTGAACTAGTGGGACCTTCTCCCATTGTCCCTATCCAAGTGGAAGGGATTTACACCAAAGCCCTGCTGGACACTGGAGCCCAAGTGACCTTACTCTACAGAGATTTCTACGAGAAACACCTCAGACACCTGCCACTTCAGAAGCTGGAGGAGCTGGAGATATGGGGTCTAGGGACTCAGAACTTCCCTTACGATGGCTATCTACCCATTAGGCTCACCTTCGACCCAAGTGTGGCAGGGAAGGCCGAAGCCTTCGATGCCTTGGCAGTGGTGTGTCCCCGCCCACCAGGGGCTGACAAAAGTTCCCTCATTATTGGGACCAACACCGACCTAGTCCGAAGACTCTTGACACCGCTTGTACAGGCACAGGGTTCTCCAGCTGTAAAGATACACCCAATGTTAACACAGGTGTATCAGAATCTATTGCATGAGCAGAAAGCCCCGGCGGAAGGAGTGGGGAAAATCTGGCGTTTGGACAGAAGTGAGAAGGTGGTACAACCTGGTGAAGTAGTCTGCTTGAAGGCTTCTGTCAAACTGACTTGGAGACAGCCGGGACCTTTCATCGTCCTTGAGACGGACGGAGAGAAAGAGGCCAAAGAGTTGGAAATAATCCCAGAACTGCTATCGACCAAGTCACTAAAGCGGAGCAGAGGAAAGGTCTCAGTCAGTGTCCGGAACACCACAACGTCACCGGTGAAGATGCCAGCTAAAGTGTTGCTAGGGAAGGTGAAGCAAGCAACTCCAGTTTCATCGTATGGAATAATGGGAGGACAAGGGGGAGAGATCCCCATGGAAGAGTTCTATCCGAAAGACACCCCCCTGTCACCCGAGTGGATGGAGAGGGCAAAAACCCAGCTGCTGAGATGGAGGACGGCGTTTTCAAAGAGTGATTTCGATGTGGGGCTTGCAAAGAGTGCTGAACACAAGATTCGGCTGGAGGAGGACAAACCCTTTCGAGAGAGGGTCAGGCGGATTCCATTGGGAGATCTGGAAGACCTGCGAGAACAGCTGGCTGAGTTGAAGAGGACAGGAATCATCCGAGAGTCCCGTAGTCCCTATGCTTCCCCAATAGTGGTAGTGAGGAAAAAGAATGGGTCGTTACGACTGTGCATCGACTATAGGACATTGAACCGGAGGACCATTCCCAACCAATACACCACACCCCGAATAGAAGATGCTCTACAGAGCCTGTCAGGAGCGAAGTGGTTCAGCGTGCTAGATTTGAAAAGTGGATACTATCAGATCCCTATGCACCCCGAAGATAGGGAGAAGACGGCTTTCATTACTCCTGTAGGATTCTTCGAATTCAATCGCATGCCACAAGGCTTGTCAGGGGCCCCGGCCACTTTCCAGAGGTTAATGGAGAAGACTGTAGGCGACATGAATCTGATTGAAGTGCTGGTATATCTGGATGACGTGATAGTGTTTGGCAGAACACTTGAGGAGCACGAGGAGCGCTTGGAGAAAGTCCTGAGAAGACTTCATGATGAAGGCCTGAAGCTTTCAATGGAGAAGTGCCAATTCTATCAGCCGTCAGTAAGCTACCTGGGCCACATCGTGTCTGCAGAAGGAGTGGCCACAGACCCACAGAAGCTGGAAGCTGTCACCTCTTGGCCCAGACCCACAAATGTGACCGAGCTTAGGTCATTTTTAGGATTCTGTTCGTACTACCGTAGATTCGTGGAAGGGTTTGCCAAGATAGCCCACCCGCTCACTGAGCTGTTGAAGAACGAAGAGGGAGCTGATCTGGACTCGGGCAAACCTGGGAAACCAAAAGAGGGTCCTAGGAAGAAGAAAGACTCAATTGAAGATCAGTGGACCCCACAGTGCGAAGAGACCTTTAGACCAGTGGTCTCCAAACTGCGGCCCTTTGATTGCTTTTATCTGGCCCTTGGGGAACTATTTGATTCACTGACACCAACAATAGTACACAGTGGTGCAGTGAGTAGCACTACCGCCTCGCAGCAAAAGGGTTGCTGGTTCGAATCCCGACACGACACCCTCTGCCTGGAGTTTGCATGTTCTCCCTGTGTCTGTGTGAGTTTCCTCTGGGTACTCCGGTTTCCTCCCACACTCCAAAGACATTAGGTAGGTAAATTGGATCTCGTCCAAAATTGGCCCAGTATATGTGTGTATGACTGTGTGTCCCTTGCGTGTCAACATCCTACGGGGTAAAAATGCCCGCGCCAGCCAAGCAGACACTGGCTGGAAAAAGCCCCCAGAGGCGATTCAGTTTGCATGCGTTGCGCTTTACAAGTCATTCATTCATAATGACACCAACAATTGGGCCCAATGACACCACAGATGGGGCGCAGTTCCACCCAATGACATCAATGGGGCCCAATGACAGGGCACAATTCCTACTAAAGATGGGGCACAATTCCTACCAAAGACACAAACAATAGGGCCCAATGACGGGGGCACAATTCCTACCAGACACCAACGATTGGGGCACAATTCCTCCCAAGTGATGGGGCACAGTTCCTCTCACCGATACCGAAGATGGGGCATCCAACTGATGCCGGGACCTTTTTCTACTCCCGATGGCCCCCCTAAAGCCTGATGAACAGTAAATTGGCCCTTTGCTTAGAAAGTTTGGAGACCCTTGCTTTAGACAGTTGAAGCGGAGCCTTACCACTGCCCCGGTCTTGGCCTATGCAGACCCTACCAGACCCTACGAACTGCATGTGGATGCCAGTCGAGATGGGCTAGGTGGAGTGCTTTATCAGGAGTACGACGGACATCTACGACCTATTGCTTATGTGAGCCGAAGTCTGACACCTGCCGAGAGGAATTACCCAACTCACAAGCTCGAGTTTCTGGCCTTGAAGTGGGCGGTTGTAGACAAGCTAAAAGACTATCTGTATGGTGCTGAATTTATGATCAAGACGGATAACAATCCCCTCACATACTTGCTCACTACAGCAAAACTAAACGCCACAGGGCATAGATGGTTGGCTGCACTCTCTGCATTTACTTTCAGCCTGAAATACTGACCAGGGATCAGGAATCGGGACGCTGATGCACTGTCCAGAAGGCCCCACTGCCCCCAGGACCCACCAGGAGGATGGACCCAGCTTACCCCTGAAGGTGTGAGAGCCCTTTGTGAGGGAGCGGAACAACCAGTGAAGGGTGGAGCCCGGGCTGAAGAAGTTGGAGTGTCCGCTGTGGGGGTGCCTAGGTGCTACTGTGATGTCACTCAGATGGTGGCGGAGGGTTTACCTAAGCTGTCTAGGAGGGACCTCCGGAGAGATCAGCAGGAAGATCCCCTTTGTGGTCTGGTATTGGAGGCCTTAGAGAGCCAACACCCTGATCTACTTCTCCAGAGCGCTCAGAAGGAAGCTCGCCTGTTATGCAAAGAGTGGGATCGGTTGCAGCTACAGCAAGGAGTGATATACAGAAGGGGCCCCTCTGAAGATCCTGAGGAGAAGTGGCAGTTGTTTTTGCCGGAGAAGCATAGGGAGAAAGTACTAATTGCCTTGCATGATCACCATGGTCATCTGGGATCAGAAAGGACTCTTCAATTGGTGAGGGACAGGTTCTATTGGCCATACATGAGATCTGAAGTGGAGAGTTACTGTCATTCCTGTCTCAGGTGCATACAGAGGAAGACCTTACCTCAGAGAGCCGCCCCAATGGGTCATTTAGAGAGCCAAGGACCTATGGACCTAATATGCATAGATTTCCTATGTGTGGAATCCGATCTCAGTGGACAAGGATACATCCTGGTGGTCACGGACCATTTCACCCGATACGCTCAGGCATTCCCTACCAGGGACCAACAGGCATCTACAGTGGCAAGGACTCTAGTGGAAAAATTCTTTGTTCATTACGGCTTACCTCAGCGGATCCACTCAGACCAGGGGAGAGATTCCGAGAGCACCCTCATTAGACAACTGCTGGATCTACTAGACATAAGGAAGTCCAGGACTACTCCCTATCACCCACAAGGGGACCCTCAACCGGAAAGGTTTAACAGAACCCTCCTTAATATGTTAGGAGCGTTGGCTGCTGAACAAAAACAACAGTGGAGTAAACACATCACAGCCATGGTACATGCCTACAATAGTACCGTAAGTGATGCTACAGGGTATTCACCCTATCGTCTGATGTTTGGACGAGAAGCCCGACTACCGGTGGATTTGGCTTCTGGAACCTCTCTGGACCACACCTCGGAAGCCTCTCACCGAGGGTATGTAGACAGATTGCGGAAAAGTTTGAAGGCTGCATATGAAAAGGCCCAAGTCACATCGGACGCAAGAGGAAGTAGAAATAAGAGGAATTTTGACCTCAAGGTACGGATTCAAGACCTACAACCCGGTGACCGAGTCTTGTTGAGGAACCTGGGTATACCAGGCAAACACAAACTGGCTGATCGCTGGAAGTCACAGCCATACATCATATGCAAACGTCTCCCAGGACTGCCGGTATATCAGATCAGACCAGAAGGGAGTACAGGACCATTAAAAATATGGCACCGGAATCACCTTCTGCCTTTAACAGAAGCAGTCAGAAAAGCTCCACAACGGGAACTATCGCCTATGGCTGCGCCTAGACCTGTAACTAGGTCCCAATCGGGATCCCTGGCCACAGGAGGTAGTGAGGAGGAGGAGTGGATGGAGATAAGCTGGTTGTGGCCACCTGAAGTGCCAGGAGTTGATGCACACTGTTCACCTCGCAGACAGGAAAAGGACACTGTAATTCTGAGACCAGAAGCCCCAGAATTTGTGCCACAAAATGAAAACTCTGAAGATCACCCACCCTTTGACACTGAAGTACAAGAGTGTGAAGTGAGAGAGGAGATAGTACCTACTCCCAAGAGACAAAGGGTTAGAAGAGAGATTCATGCACCCAAAAGACTGACTTATGATGTGCTGGGTGAAAGCTCTGACCAGGCTCAGTTTACTGCTAAAAGAAATCCTGAAATGCCTGGTCTCTCTACTGCCAATTCAGAAGGAGAAAACCCCAACTCACCCCTTGACACATCTGTACTAGACACCATGGTGTCACCTGTGAGTGCACAGAACAGCTCCCCATCATATGAGAATTGGTGGGAGGCTCCTCTGTCAGTGTTGTGCAGCCGCATAGAGGCAAAAATGTGTAACAGAGCCAAATATTTTGAATGTCTTTGGGGACCAAAGAATCAAAGCAGGGGGAGTATGTAGCGGGGACAGTTTTTGCCTCTCCAAAGACATATTGATGTTTTACAATGTTATTCTATGGACTGGTGTTGTAAATAGGTGTTTGGCACCATCTAGTGGTGAAAATGTGGAATGGACTGCACCATCTTTTGGTTTTTCCAAGAAGCATGGGAGGAGTGATGTGAAGGACTTACCCATGAACACTCGGGGCTGCAAGGCATGCTGGGAAGGTAATAAAAGGTTTGGTGGTGGCCATTTTAGCTCTCTCTGGTTCCTGGGACATACGCCCTGGAGGAGCTCTCTCTCTCTCTCTCCCTCTTTCGGTGCGATCCACGGAATTCCGGCCAAATTTCTGCAGAAGCAAGCCATCGATCTCAAGAAGGGTGACGGAGGACTTTCGATCGGCTCTGGAGGAGAATCAGACAACCGGATGATTGCTAGAGACCGGACTGAGACCGTGAGGAGTGAAGGCATCCATCCGCCTGGACCTCGTATGGAGTGAAGACATCCATCCGCCTGGACCTCATGTGGTGAGAGGGCTCATGCCCAAAGTCTTGTACTGTTTGACACACATCTAGGCTGCCTTGGTAGTGTTGCTGGGACTGATAGTTCCACGCTGTCGCGGTGTGCCATAAAGCCACACGTGCAAAGGCCTCAAGCCTAAACCAACTGTTGGTGCCGGTCATTGGAGTTGTGCTCCCAGGAGAGAGTGTACAGGTACCTCTCACAGTTAGACTACAGTTTCAGTTTATTTCACACCACTCATTAACCAGAGAGCACTTGGATTACAAATCTTTCTCTTAAATTGCTAGCAGAAGAAAAGAAGATCAGAGACTAGACTGTTCTCATTGCAAGGCCTTGCAGTACTGCTACCATTTACCAGACACTGTCTGAGGTGGGAACATTAAGTCCATTACACGCTGTGATCTTATTCTTGTTAGATGTTGTACGTTGCATAGCGTGTTTACTGATTTTTGTATGGTGTGCTGGAAGTGGGAAGGTGCGCAGTGTTGAGTTGTGGCCTGCGCACTAGTCCCACTTGGAGACGCCAAAGTCCTGCTGATAGGGGAGGACATTAGGGGATTGCTGCCTATAATTTCCTGTAATATTTGTTGCCCACCAAATGTGTTCTCGTGGTTAAGTACAGAATCTATTTCAGTAAAACTAACTGTTGTTTCAGTACAGCCTGTGTATGATTACTTTCCCTTTCAACACTAAAGCTTTATATCTGTATTGCACCACAGCTGTGTCAAGGGGAGTGAGACCAAAAATACTCGGGGGTGTCAAGGCAGAGTACAGGCCCAAATTTACAATCAGCCGCTCCTTCGGGGGTCAGCGCTACATATTTATTATACATCCCAATATGAGTTCTAATCCTTCCCCACTCCGTCCAAAAGTAGACATTTACTTCAAACTCATTGAAAGCACCATATGAGTCAGTTGTGAACATCTATAAAAAAAATTTTTTTTCTTGTACTCTAATCCTGATTAATGTCATATTTTCTCAGAGGAAAGGGTGCTTAGCAATAATAACTGACCACACAGGCATTTTTCCAGTGGTTCCCTGGAACCTCGGACCAAACAATTGCAGCTGTTTCTGTCCAAAGTGTATATTGCAGAACGGGAGAATTTCCACTTTCATTCTGCTGTGTGTGTGTGACCGTCCCTCTCCTTCTCGGATCACAGGATGCACAGATGGCTCAAACATCTCCCCATTTACGCACAGATGAGTTCTACATTAAAAGCAGGAAGGCGGTTCACAACATATTGAGTAAAGATTGCTCATACGCATTTACTTGCTGGACGCTTAACTACAGCAGAGCAATTATTAATGCACTGATGGCGTGTCGTAGAATTGTACGCTGTTTATGACACCTGGATCCCCTAAAGCAGATTGCTTAAGATTGCAAGTTCTTCAGCACTGGTGTCTATTTCTGCTTTGTGCCACTTTTTCTGCCCAGAACCTACTGTAAGTCTAGGGCGAAGCACTTTTCAATAAATACATTTAGCTATTGACCTTCAGCTCACTAGTGACTACATTGTGAATATCTCTGGCCTATTAACTTGGAAAATGTCCCGAGTGCATTCTTCTCAGGGAGTGATTTTTTTCTCTCTAAATGTTCAGGATGTTGGGTGCTAGTCACAGAAACTGACCTTTTTGGAAAAAATGTTCACTAGTGTCTGGAGAACATAAAGAGGGTGGAGGTAGGGTGGCCTTGTGTCCCGGATTGCCCGGGAAAGTCCCTCGCTTTGCGGGACTGTCCTGGGCACCTTCATTCAGGAACAATACATGCAGGGATCCGAGCTGTCACTGGAGATGAGGCTGAGGGGCTGCCCGCAGTGTGTCAACCCTGCCCCTTGTGTGTCAGCCTGGCCCCCTGTGTGTCAGCCCGACCCCCTGTGTGTCAGCCCGGCCCCCTGTGTGTCAGCCCGACCCCCTGTGTGTCAGCCTGGCCCCCTGTGTGTCAGCCCGGCCCCCTGTGTCAGCCCGACCCCTTTGTGTCAGCCTGACCCCCTGTGTGTCAGCCCAGCCCCCTGTGTGTCAGCCTGACCCTTTGTGTCAGCCCGACCCCCTGTGTGTCAGCCCGACCCCCTGTGTGTCAGCCCGGCCCCCTGTGTGCCAGCCCGGCCCCCTGTGTGTCAGCCCGCCCCTCTGTGTGTCAGCCCGACCCCTTTGTGTCAGCCCGGCCCACTGATGAAGACATTTGTTTGTTTTTAATTGGGGATATTTATTATAGTAAAAAGTAGAAAATATTGTTTTTTTTGGTTTATAGCGCAAAAAATTAAAACCGCAGAGGTGATCAAATTCCACCAAAAGAAAAAAAGGACGTCAATTTTGTTTTAGTTAAGCTTTGCACAACTGCGCAATTGTCAGTTAAAGCAATGCAGTGACATATCGCAAAAAATAGCCTGGCCATTAAGGGGGGAAATCTTCCGGGGCTGAATTGGTTAAAAGGGTTTAAAAAAAATGATACTCACCTATCTGGATGCAGTATCGATATGTTCTCCCCTAGGTTTGGCGACTCTCTGCTCTCAGGAGTGCTGGGCTGTGGAGGGGGCAGGAGCGGTTGACTCAGTCTACCAGCGACGGAGCTTAGAGTCTGAGCCAGCTGCTGGTCCAGGCATCTGGGTTGATTAGGAGAAATAGGACCGAACAAGCTTTCGTTATACTTCTCCTTTAACCATTTCCCGCCCGCAGTACGTCATATGATGTCCTTGACTTTTAGGGGGGATATCTGAATGATGCCTGCAGCTACAGGCATCATTCAGATATCATATTTTCTGCTGGCGATTCTGTGCACGATAAGAACAATCATAGCAGCAGTTCCACCACTTGATTGTTCTCACAGGCGATGGAAGGGACGTCCCCCCTTGCCACCACCTGGTGCTCTGGGCTCTCCTATGCCATCGGGGACCCGGTGAAAGAATCGGCCACCGCCGGATGACAACCATAGAGATTTTCCATCTTTATGACCTTCGGAGGCCCAGTCGCGGATGTAAACAAAGCCACGATCCTGGCTGTCAGCATTAGATTGGTAAAAAAAAAATCCAATCTCATGCTTTCCAGCCTGGAGGTCTTATTGACTCCGGATCTCTCCATAAAGAGGACCTGTCACAGTAGATTCATATTACAAGGGATTTTTACATTCCTTGTAATAGGAATAAAAGTGATAAAAAAGAAAAAAACTAAAAGATTTTTTTTTTTTAACGCCCTTTTCCCCGGTAGCTCGCGCTCAGAAGCGAACACACACGTAAGTCCAACCCACATATGTAAACGCCGTTTAAACCACACATGTGAGGTATTGCCACATGCATTAGAGCTTGAGCAACAATTCTAGCACTCTAAACTGGTAACCTGTAAAAAAATGCAAAGCGTCGCCTATGGAGATTTTTAAGTACTGAAGTTTGGCGTCATTCCATGAGTGTGCGCAATTTTAAAGTATGACATGTTGGGTATCCATCTACGTGCCGTAACTTCATCTTTCACATTATACAAAACAATTCAGCTAACCTAACTCTTTTTATTCTTTAATTCATGTTTTATTGCCCCAAAAAAATGCGTTTGAAAAATGATTGTGCAAATACCGTGCAAGATAAAAAGTTGCAATGACCACCATTTTATTCCCTAGAATGTCTGCTAAAAAACACATATAATGTTTGGGGGTTCTGAGTAATTTTCTAGCAAAAAAAATATGATTTTTACATGTAGGAGAGGAGTGCCAGAAATGGCCCGGTATGAAAGTGGTTAAATATGTTTTTTTTACTGATACAAGAGCAATTGTATAGTAAGTTCCCAGTAAAACTATTTGGATTTGTACGTTTATACACCTGACCTGAGACATTATGTTGCACCATTAAGGAGGATTTGATAAACTCTATCTGACTTGGCTTCCTGGGTGGAATGAGCAAAGCTCCAGAGTTTTGAGAGACGACTCGCACGCTAACCCAGGCAAGGTCACGCTGAAGGGTTTCCTGAGCTAATCACAGCATTATTGTGTTTCACAGTTCAGATGAATCGATAAATCCCCACCTCCTATATCCTGAGGCAAGACTCGTTCAGCCTGTATCAGTCCCGCTGTGTACAGCTGGAGATTATTTTCTATATAAAAAAAAAAAAATACGGACGTTAACAAACAACTCAACTTTCTATCCAAAGAGTCCACTCTACACTACTCTAGTTTGGCTTGGAATGAATGGTCAGGACAGGTCCTGTGGGTTGATTGCTCCTTGGAGAACAATGTTGGAAAATTCTGTACCTACAGGCGCTGTTGTGATTTATTTTGTGCTTTGCAGGACGTTCTGTACCGCCTTGAATGGTACTTAACTGCTGTGGTTAAAGGCTGGGAGGTAATTGGTCAAATGCGGGTCAATGGGACCAAACAAACATATAAGCCACAACACAACACATAATTACAATCAATATGATCTCCGGGATATTTTGAAAGTTCACCAAGATCTACACCTTATACAGCTTAGTATCTGTATAAATTCCTTGCAATGGCAACAAGTAAAAGCAATCATGAAATACTTCCAAGCAGTGGCAGCTTGTGGTCTTTGTTTGGGGGGGCAGCAAACAACCACCGCCCCTCCGCTCACTGTCTGCCAGTCGGTCCACTTTTCCCGTCTAGGTGGCAGTCATCAGGCAGCAGCCAGGCCCGGATTTCCCACAAGGCCACCAAGCCCATGCCTTGGGGCGGCAGGGTGCAGAGGGGCGGCAGAGGCATGGAGTCCCTCGGGGCTAGTTAAGGGCGGTAAGTTTCTTTCAGGAATCTGCTCGCTCGTTAGCAAGTGATCGCGGCAATGTCACTGCAATCACTTGTAAAATGTGTGCTGCCGCCCCCCCCCCCCCCACATACCTCTCTCTACTGGCTCTGTTTTCAGGACTCCGTCCTCCCCCCGGCCGCCGAGTTTGTCTACTGTGAGTGTCCCTGCCGCTGATGTACACAGTGAAAGGCGTGAGCTGTGCTCTTCCCATCTCAGCTGTGACAGTGCTAGGACTCCTGTTTTGGAGGTGACAGGGTCAATAAAGAGAACCTGTCACCTCCAATTGCTATCACACAGGGAATTGTTTTCTTCTGTGTGATAGCAATAAAGTTAAGTGAAAAAAAAATGATAAAAATAAATAAATAAGAAATAATAATTAAATTATTAAAATTAAAAAGTAATTAAAAAGAAAAGAATAAGAAAAATAATATTAAAGATAATAAGAAAATTATACAAAAATAAAAAAGTAAACGACAAGCTACAAAATAAAAAATAAAAGTGATAAAGTAAAAAAGAAACAAATAACATTTGAACTAACTGTGCCGCCCCTGCCATCCGGTTGCCATTCTTTGTTGATTTGGTTGGCGGGGAGGGGGTGCATTTCGGAACCTGGCCTTGGGGCGGCTGGGAGAGCAAATCCGGCCCTGGCAGCAGCGGACATCAAGAAGCGGTGGGGAACGGGGCATCGGCGGACATCAGGTAGCGGCTCTTGTGTCTTCTCCTCCCTACTCCTTGCTTCTGCCTTGCGTCTCCTCCCCTCCTCCTAGACATCCAACAGGATCGCCTGTCCTTTGAGCCAATCAGGTGACGGGTATCACACCTGCTTCCCGATTGGCTGGTAGGAGGATTCTCATTCGCTGTTGTAACATCTGGGTGGGCTCGTAGCCCAATGCACTGCCTCTAATCAGGTGCTTCAAAAAAATACCCCCGCCACTGTTATTCAGGCATCCTGAAAGGGACCTGGCACATGAGAAGGGTGTGGTGGCGGCGTTGATGGATAGAGCATTGCATTGCTGCATCGCTAGAAGGTGGAGGGGGTGGATAGAGGGGGTGGCACACGGGCGCCCCTAATTGATGGGCCGCCAGTGCTGCCAAGCAAACACTGTAGCTATGCCCAAAGCTTAACCACTTCAGCCCCAGATTTACCCCCTTAATGACCAGGCCATTTGTTTGCGATTCGGCACTGCGTTGCTTTAATTGACAATTGTGCAGTCATGTGACATCGTACCTAAACTAAATTTATGTCCTTTTTTCCCACAAATAGTGGTTTTATTTGATCACCTCTGTGGTTTTCATTATTTGCGCTATAAACAAGAAAAGACCAACAATTTTGAAAAAAATAAAAATATAAAAATAATATAGAAATAAAAATCTCTTCATCAGTTTAGGCCAACATGTATTCTGCTACATAAATCACAATAAGTGTAAATTGAGCAAATGTTATAGCGTCTACAAAATAGGGGATAGATTTATGGCATTTTTATTATTATATTTTTTTTACTAGTAATGGTGGGGACGGGACTGCGACATTGCGGCAAACAAATCGGACACTTTTGACACTTTATTGGGACCAGTGACATTCATACAGCAATCAGTGCTATAAATAGCCAAGGATTACTGTATAAATGACACTGGCAAGGAATGGGCTAACACTAGGGGGCGATCAAGGGTTAAATGTGTTCCCTGGGAGTTGTTTCTAACTGGTAAGGGAGGTGACTGATTGGGAGTAGAGAGAGATCGCTGTTCCTAATCACTAGGAACAGACAATCACACTGTACTCCCCTGACAGAACAGGGATCTGCTTTGTTTACACTGGCAGATCCTCTTTCTGCCTATCTGTGTGCAGCCTTCCTTGACACTTGGGTCGATTTACTAAAACTAGAATGCAAAATCTGCTGCAGCTGTTCTTGGTAGCCAATCAGCTTCTAACTTTAGTTTGTTCATTCAAACTTTGATTAAAAAAACTGGAAGCTGATTTTTTTTAAATAAGAGCTACACCAGATTTTGCACTCTCCAGTTTTTGAAAATCAACCCCTGTGCGACCAATCCACTGAAACTTCTTCTCTAAGGTACTTCATCTAATGGCCACACACTGACATCATCCAGTACAATGCAGGACCAGTGACTTACAGAGTTATGTTGCCTCCTCACTGCCTGTTTTAACTCTTAAAATACAGATGTTGAGCCATGTTTTACACCTCCCCCACTTTAGCTGCAGAGGTAACAGTCAGGGGGAATTATACCCCTTTTTGCTCCCCAAGTGAATGCAACCATAAGGCCTTGTACACACAAGGGAATATTTCTGCTGAACATGGTCAGCCGAAAAATCCGCTCGTGTGTAGGGGCAAACGGACCGTTTTGGCCGGATTCCTCCGGCGGAAAAATTTCAAAGCATGCTTTGGAATTTTTCCGCCTGATAGCTGCCCGTCAGATATGTCCGCTGGTTAGTACGGCAAACCAGCGGACATATCTGCCCGCACATGCGTCGTATCCTGTGAATGGATCCGACGCATGCGCGCGGAAGTGTTTACTTCCTGGTGCGGTCACGTGGCGGTCACGTGGCGGCGTCAACGTCACCGCCGCGTCACCGCGCTGTCCGCTGTCCGCCGGCGGGGAATTTTATCCGATGATGTGTTCAGAGGGGTCCCTTACCTCTTTCTGGAGTCTCCTACTGGTGCTGTCTGCTCTTCCTCTTCTCCAAATACACCCTTAGCATTCCCCCCGAATCTCTTCTGACTATGGCTCCAGCTGCTGTCTGCCTGAGCGAGTAGCGCTGCTGCAGGCGAGACAGTACTGGATCAGTGGAGGAGTCAGGTATGTGTTAAGGGAGTGTTGGGAAGGAATAAGTAGTGGGACATTTTCAATACCTGGCACTTTCACCCCCCCCCCTTCTGCCCAGGCCAATTTTCAGCTATCAGTGCTGTCGCACTTTGAATGACAATTGTGCGGTCATGCAACACTGTACCCAAATTACATTTTTATCATTTTGTTTACACAACTAGCGCTTATTTTTGGTGGTATTTAGTCATCACTTGGCTTTTAATTTTTTTGCTAAATAAATGAAAAGCTACGGAATATTTTCGTCATTTCTGTTATAAAATTTAGCAAATAAAAAATAGTTCTTTATAAATTCAGGCCAAAACGTATTCTGCTGCATTTCTTTGGTGAAAATAACCCAAATCAGTATATATTATTTAGTCTGTAGGAAAGTCCACAAACTATGGTATACAGTGCTGTGAAAAGTAATTGCCCCCTAAACCTAATATCTGGTTGTGCCACCCTTGGTGGCAACAACTGCAATCAAGCGTTTGCGATTACTGCCAATGAGTCTTTCACATTGCTGGGGAGCAATTTTGACCCACTCTTCTTTGCAGAATTGTTTTAATTCAGCCACATTGGAGGGTTTTCCAGCATGAACTCAATTGAATTTATAATAATCATTTAAAAACTGCATCTTGGATTTACTCAGGTTATTTTTGTGTAATATTAAAATGTGTTTGATGATCTGAACCATTTAAGTGTGAGAAATATGCAAAAACAAAAGAAAAAATACTTTTTCACAGCACTGTATATCTGAAAATTGATCAACCCTGATGTACTGATGGCCTATCTTATTACTCGAGGCCCAAAAAGTCAGGACAGTACAAATATCCTCCAAATTGCTTTTTAAAATGTAGACAGTCCAATGTATTTAGTAAGAGGCATGGCAAGGTTTTTGAAGTTGTAATTTTTTTGTCATATGTTTGTGGAAAGGAAGAAATTAAAGATAAACCAGTGCAGTACAGCATCATTAGATAACTGATCAGGGTTATCAGGGACACTGACTAGTGACAGTATTTTTTTTATGTATTTATTTTATTTTATATACCGTATTTTTCGCTCCATAAGACGCACCTGACCATAAGACACACCTAGGTTTTAGAGGAGGAAAACAAGAAAAAAAATATATTCTGAAACCAAATGGGGTATCAAAATATTTGTGTCCATGAAATGCAGCCTGACCTGTGCCAAATAATTGCAGCCTTACCAGTCCCATAAAATGCAGCCTGACTTGTGCCCTTTAAATGCAGCCAAGTGTGTGCCCATTAAATGCAGCCAGACTTGTGCCCATTAAATGCAGCCAGACTTGTGCCCATTAAATCCAGCGTGACTTGTGCCCATTAAATGCAGCCTGAATTGCAGCCTTACCTGTGTCTATTAAATGCAGCCTGTTCTGTGCCTGGCAACTGGCGAGGACATCATCACAGTGGCCTGTCCACCTGGGACACCTGCTCTGACATAAGATCGCCCGGCACTTGAGGGAGACGGCCGCTCTGTATTGTGAGATGGCGACAACGGGTGGGGGAGGCTGTTATTATTCGCTCCATAAGACGCACAGGCATTTCTCCCCATTTTTTGGGGGGGAAATGTGCATCTTATGGCGCAAAAAATACGATATATATATATATATATATATATATATATATATATATATATACCGTATTTATCGGCGTATATCGCACACTTTTTTGCCCTGAAAATCAGGGCAAAATCGTGGGTGCGTGATATAGGCCGATACCCGCTTTCCCGTGCCGAGTTTTGAATACTGCGCCGACATATACCCAGCGCAGTACACTCGGGTATATTCGGCCAGTCTCTGCTTCTTCCGCGGTCACGTCCTGGACGTACAGGACGTGAGCGCGACAGTTGCCGAGCCTGCTCGAGTGTACTGCGCTGGGTATATGCTGGCGCAGTATTCAAAACTCGGCGCGGGAAACGAGCGGGGAGGACGCGAGGACGCCGGACCCGCCGAAGAGGACACCAGACCCGCCGAAGAGGACACCGGACCCGCCGAAGAGGACACCGGACCCGCCGCAGAAGGACACCCGAAGCCGCAGAAGGACACCCGATGCCGCAGAAGGACGCCGGACCCGCCGAAGAGGACACCCGAAGCCGCAGAAGGACGCCGGACCCGACGAGGCCGCCGATGGACGCCGCGCAAGACACCAAAACTGTAAGTACAAAAATAACTTTTTTTCCACAGGATTGGGGGTCACTTTAGGTGTGAGTTATACGCGGGAGCGTGTTATACCGCGATAAATATGGTATATATATATATATATATATATATATATATATATATATACAGTATTTATCAGCGTATAACACGCACTCTAACTTTAAGAGTGAAGTTTCAGGAAAGAAACTTTCCATAGCCCCCTGCGTATAACACGCAGGCACAGTTTACCCTCTATTTTCAGGGTACAAAAATTAGTGTTATACGCCAATAAATACTGTATATATAATAAAATAAACAATTAAAAATTTGAAAACAAAATGTTTATATATATATATATATATATATATACATTTTTTTTTACCATAGTAACCTTGTACCACTCTGGGGAAGTGATCAGGATTATTCTTTTTTTTTTACAGACTATGTTTGCATACAGCAATGAACTTTGTTGCTATAAGCAAGCATTGTACTGAATGAAATTGATTCATTCAGTTTGTTTTGTTGTGATTAGCTATGATTGGTTACAGCTGATTACATGGCACAGATGGGCTGTGATGGGCTTACAACTGTCATGTGACCTGCTGTGGTTACAACGGTCACATGGTACTTACAGTGATCATTTATCAGCTGTTTCCAGTGGACGCAGCTGGTGACAGATCGTGTCGCAGAGCGGCCCCATGGGTGCGCACGTGGTGTGATCCAGGAGGACGTCATATGACATCCACCCAGATCAATGAGAGTCCCGCTCAATTGACTATAGGCTGGGCGGGAAGTGGTTAATTCAAGGAATGCGTTAAGGTTAAAAATGTTTAGACTTTAGAACCACTTTAAGTTTTTATATTTGCCGGGAGTCGATATATTACATTTTTTGTATTGTCAGGAGCATCCTAAAAAAAGATTGAAACATTGTTATGAAGTGGACTGTGACAAGAAATGGATTGGGAACCACTAGACTAGACATGTTTCCATATTACACTCTTTCATGCACAAGTAATTTTTGTAATTTGCCCACTTGTGCTACAGAAAGAGGAACACATTGGCATCTACAGATTGAGACTTCTTTTGGAAGGGTTGGCACTGTGTGAAGACGTCTCTATTTGTAAAGTTCTACTATTTGGTACACTTGCATGGTGACATGCATTCCAAAGGTTTGAATTTCTGACACTTTCATCAAGGCTCTCATGCAAACAGTAATTTAACCTCTACAGCTAAAAAACAAAGAAATACAATTCAACCCTATACCATTTCACCATCTACCTGAATACACCAAATATTATTAAAAAATGTTGTTCTGTATAGTAACATGACAAGAACAAAATAATCTTTTGATCTGTTGGGTTGGAGCAATTTGCTGACCTGTCTTACAAGAGACATCTTGGAATAGACAGGTTCAAACGTTTTGGCCACATAATGGAGGACATAAATAAATGTAGAGGACTAAAGCCCCTTTCACACGTGCGGACCGTATGTCCGCTTTTTCATCCATCCGTTTGCGGATGAAAAAGGGACATACATTGGTCCCTATGTGAATGCGGGATGAACATCCGCTGACACCCGTAATTGCCCCCCTCCGCAAACATCCGATTTTGCAGACGGAAGAAGATCCTATTTTTTCTTTCGTCTGCAGAGCGGATCGGATGAACACGGACATACGGTCCATGTTCATCCACTCCCCCCATAGGGGAAAGCGGAGAAAAGACTGGGCAGTCCCTGCACAGTGTAGGGAGACCGCCCTGTCATCCGATGGCTCAGCGGGGATTTGCGGAGTGATCCCCGCTGAGCTTACAAACATACGGAGGCAGATCATTACTGATCCGCCCCGTGTTAAAGGGGCCTAAGTGCTCGTACACAAGAGTATCTCGCCGTAAAAGAAACATAGTTTCGACGAGAATCTTGACAAGCTTTCTTTGCATACACACTGTCAAGACAAAATCTTGTCGTCCTCAAACGCGGTGACGTACAACACGTACAATGGCACTATAAAGGGAAAGTTTGTTCCACTGGCGGCACCCTTGGGGCTGCTCTTGCTAATCTCGTGTTTCCGTGTGTTAGTAAAAGTTTGGTGAGAGACGATTTGCGCTTTTCAGTCTGTTACAGCGTGACGAATGTGCTATCTCCATTACCAACGCTACTTTTACCGAAGGTGCGCTCCCATCTCATACTTTATTCTGAGCATGCGCGGGTTTCTAAGCATTACACACGAACGTGTTTCTCGACGAAAACCAGCCTGACGAGAATCACGACGAGGAAATTGAGACTCCCGACGAGCAAAAATAGAACATGTTCTCTTTTTTTCTCGTCGAGATCAACAACAGTTTTCTTGACAAAAAACATACACACGACCGTTTTTCTTGATGGATTTTGCCAAGGAAAACGGTCGTGTGTACGAGGCCTGAGGCTGGAAAATTCCGATGGAGGCTAAGAGTAAAAGACAGTTCTATGAAAGCCATTAACCTAGACCTTGTGAGGTTAGAGGAGCACATGTTTGCAGTCAATACTGTGGTATTAAAGTTTATGAACTAAAAAAGCGCCAGACTTTAACCACTTGACCTCTGGATGATTTTACCCCCTTCATGACCAGGGAATTTTTTGCTATTCAGCACTGCACTACTTTAACTGGCAATTGCTCGGTCATGCAATACCGTGCCCAAATAAAATGTATGTAATTTATTTTCACACAAATAGAGATTTATTTTGGTGGTATTTGCTCACAATCTGTTTTTTTTTTTTTTTTTAGACATAAATTAAAAAAGACAGAACATTTAAAAAAAAATCTGCTATAAAACATATCCAATTAAAAATAAAAAATCTAATTTGTTAATGAATTGAGGCCAAAATTCATTATCTTTGGTAAAAAAAAAGGTGTAAATGATTTGGTTTGTGTGAAAGTTATAGCATTTGTTATAGATACTGGAATGTTTTTTTTTTTTCATACTAGTAATGGCGGTGATCAGCGACTTAGTGGGACTGCGATAGTATGGCAGCCAGTCTGACACTATCTGATGCTGGCTGGGTGTACACTAACTGACACTGAGATCAATAGTGACACTAATGCAGTGATAATACTATACACTGTCACTGTACTAATGACACTGGCTGGGAAAGGGTTAACATCAGGGGCGATCAGGGGAATGTGTGCCTAACAGAGCTTTCTTCCCTGAATAATTAAAATACTGATAAATACACCATCACAGGTATACACCTATTACCCAACAAGTGACAGTGCCAGAATGTATTCAGTTAAGTGTAGCGTCCATTTTATTCAACAGTTTCACCTATAAGGCTTCTTCGGGACTGGACGCGGAAGACACTTTAGTAGGTTTTATAAGAAAATTCCAACTTAAGGTGTAAAAAGAAAAGAAAAGAAATTAACATATATACTTGACGTGGCAGTTTTGGTGGTATGCAGAGCACACCCTTCATCTTAGTGAAATAATCCATCTTTAAGCTAAAAGTTTCACTCACCATTCATCCCCTTACATTCATTCAATAAGGCACCATTGACTAGCAGCTTGTTCTCATCACGGCATCCTCACTAGACTGCCTGGCGACGCCCACACGGAGTCTTTTTAGAAGAACAAAAGTCTTCACAGACCACAGCTGATTGGAGGAGATCACAGCATGTGACCATAGGAAGTGATATCACAGCATGTGGGCTTGACACAGCAAATGCCCAGATATGGATGAGACAATATAGGATAACCCTTCCAAAAGGGATACATACAAGTACGTTCCTGAATCGGCGTATCTAGGTCATTTGCATAATCAACGCGAAAAACTACGGAAGCGCCCCTAGCGGCCAGCGTAAATATACACACAAGATACGACGGCGTAAGAGACTTACGTCGGGCGTATCTTGGAAAAATTCAGGCGTAACTGCCTTTCTGAATCGACATAAAGATGCGACGGTGCAGATTTGAAATGACTCCGGCGTATCTGGAGATATGCCGCCGTAAAAGCTTTCTGAATCCCGGCCTTTATGTTTATTTTTTAGTTATTGAGTGCACTATACAGGTTGGTTGCTGCTGTTCAACACTATCTTTTTATTTAAATTTATAGCAGTGCTTTTGTAATTATTTAGATCAGTCCATAGGCTGATTGAAAAAAATAAATACTTATCCCTGGCCAGCCTAAATTCATCTTTAATGGCCATTTTCCTAATAATCCCCTAAGTATCCTGTCCAATGAAATGCGAGAATGGCCAATCCATTGACACACCTAAACACGTTTGTAAAAGCAAGGCTTTAGGCCTCGTACACACGACCAAGAAACTCGTCGTAAAAGAAACGTAATTTTCCTCGACGAGTTCCTTGTAAGGGCTCTTTCACACGGAGCGGTCCGCTTTTCGGTCCGCTCCGTGTGTCCGTCTGCTCAGCGGGGGGGTCTCCGCTGAGCTGTCGGGCGGACAGGGCGGTCCCCGCACACTGTGCAGGGACCGTCCTGTCTCTCCTCCACTATCCCCTATGGGGAATCGGATGGAAACGGACGGAAGAAAAATAGGACATTCTTCCGTCCGAAAAAACGGATGCGGATCTGGCGGACGTTAGCGGATGCATCATCCGCTAACGGATCCGCTCCCATAGGGAAGCATTGAGGTCCGTTAACGGACGTCCAAAAAACGGACGAACGGAATGGACGTGTGAAAGAGCCCTTAGGCTTGTCGAGAATCTTGACAAGCTTTCTTTGCGTACACACTGTCAAGACAAAATCTCGTCGTTCTCAAACACTTACGACGGCACTATAAAGGGGAAGTTTGATTCCACTGGCACAACCCTTGGGGTTGTTTTTGCTAATCTCATGTTACTGCGTGTTAAGTCAAAGTTTGGTAAGAGACGATTCGCGCTTTTCAGTGTGTTACAGCGTGACGAATATGCTATCTCCATTACGAATGCTACTTTTACCGAAGGCACGCTCCCATCTCATACTTTATTCTGAGCATGCGCGGGTTTCTAAGCATACACGCGACTGTGTTTCTTGTTGTAAACCAGCCTGACGAGAAACACGACGAGGAAATTGAGACTCCCGACCAGGAAATTGAGACTCCCGACAACAAAAAAGAGAACTTGCTTTTTTCTCGTCGAGAACCACGACAGTTTTCTCGACGAAAAACATACACGCAACCGTTTTCCTCGGCAAAAAAGCTCTGCCACCAAATTTCTTGATGGATTCTGTAGAGGAAACCGGGTCGTGTGTACAAGGCCTTAGGCACGTTTTTTAGGTCAATTTTCTCCTTCTGGGAATAAAGTCATTCAGAACAGCCGTGTGTGCTTAAGGTCTAAGGCTTGACGGGCAGGATAACTGTCAGGAAACTGGCAATTTCTGGTACAATCAGTTCTATTGGTAAAAATCAGAAAGAATAACACAGCAAAGGAATTCCAGCGCAAGAACCAGGTCAATTGGCAGCCCCATACCACCCTTGAGACTTTTACTTACAGGTTTATTTAGATGTGGACTGCACTGATTTTAACATTACACTTACTCTAGACCAGGGATCTCCAAACTACGGCCCTCCAGCTGCTGTGGAACTACACTTCCCATGAGGCATTGTAAAACTCTGACATTCGTAGACATGACTAGGCATGATGGGAATTGTAGTTCCTGAACACCTGGAGGGCCGTAGTTTGGAGACTCGTGCTCTAGACCACCAAACCGTAGCACAGATGAGGTATTTAAAATTTGTCTGAACAAGATTAACTGCAGCTGATTTGTATACTGTAACTTGGAGAAAGATGCCATGTTGACCTTCAAAGCCATTAAATGTTGGGGTCTTGGCAAGAACATTGTCAATGCGCTCCTTGAATGTTCCTTGTACATATTGCTATTCCACAAGGCTCCTCCTGTTGACAAATGGTTTTGTCTGTTGCCTTTTAACGTACATGAAAGAGATTGGATCCAATTGATTATTTTGTCCACATTTCTATTTCATTATGTTTGCAGCGTTCTACAAAGTCAACGCTTGACTGAAAATAGCAAAGATATCGGCCCCAGTGCTTTTCTACATGATTCTCAGATATGAATCCTGTACTGGTGACTTTTTCTAGCCAACCTTTAAAGAGACTCTGTCACTGTGCACACTCAGGGTCACCCCCTGAGCCACTTATACTTACCTTACCTCCTGCCCTCCTCTATCTCTCTGTTCATGACCCTCCCTTAGGTGAAAATGTCCAGGCTTGGTTGCTCGGGCCTGACCACTACATCATGGGAGGAAAGCACATGGTCCCCCCACCCACAATAGCGACAATTAAATCACCCTTAATTTATATTTTGGTAATATTTATCTCCAAATAAAAAAAATATATTTTTCACCACACGCAATCTTTTTAATGTATGTGTACCTTAAAAGTCCAGGTTCTCTTTGGGGTTCTTCTTTATTATGTATTTAGAATGTTGGTACACCCTGATATGGGTTGGACAGTGGAGTTCCTGGTACTTTGAGGTTGATTTACTAAAGGTAAATAGACTGTGCACTGTGCAAAGAGCAGTTGCTCCAGAGCTTAGTAAATTAACAGAAGCTCTGCTGACTTCCATAGTCCAATCATGTGTAAGCAAATTTTACTCAATTTTTATTTTCCTTGCACGTGATTAGGTACTCTTTGCAAAGTGAAGCTTTGCCTCATTCACTAAGCTCTGGGGCAACTGCACTTGCAGAAGGCAACTACAGTGGGTGCCGGCGATATTGTATTTCCAGCGTGATGGAATCGCGCTGGAAATCGGCACTGTGAGCAATGCTGTATCCTGGCCTAGGCCAAAAAGGCCCAGGCCTAAGGGGTGAGCAGTGGCCATCTTGCCATAGCTTATCTCTATGCGAGGACACTGCCAACACCGGATGGTTCCCAGGCTCACCGAATCCGCCACAGGGATCACTGAAAGAAAATTGCCGGTCTTATGGCATCTAGCTGCAAGTATTTAACATCAAAGTAATGACGTAAATTCCCAGTTAGGTTGTCGGCTTTATTACTTTTCCTGCTAGTAACATTTTCTGTATAGAGGAGAGTTGTCAGAAGGAGCTTAGGCTGAAGCCATATTCTCACCTTTGTGTATAGTGGTTGGGTTCCAGTGTGCAGTGTTTCCGCCTACTAGGGATGAGCTCCGCGTTCGATTCAAACGTATGTTCGACCCGAACATTGTCTGTTTGTACGTTCGTGCCTAATTCGAGTGACGCGTAACGGCCCATAATTCACTGCGGCATTGCGCGCTAATGATTGGCCAAACATGCACACGTAGAGCTATAATTGGCCAAAGCCAGGCTTTGGCCAATTATGGCTCAGGGCTTTAGCACACGCCCCACATTATATAAGGCCGCCTGCTGGGCGGCCTCGTGTAGTGTGTTCCAGCGCTGAACTGAGATCAGTCAGAGAAACAGAGAGATAGTCTTTTTATATAGCTAGATAGAGCAGGCAGGCAGGCTAGTCAGTTTAGCTTAATTTACAGTGTGTAGAGGATATATATACATCCCTAGGAGTTGTACATATATTTATACACTGTATAGCTTAGATAGATCAGTTCTTCCTAATTTACTGGCAGGCAGGTGATTGTGCTATTTAACCACTTCAGGCCCGCGCTACCATCGAATGACGGCAACAGCGCGGGTCTGAATAGCCAACATGCCGTCTTTTGACAGCATCTCCTTTGGGCGTTCCCAGCGCGCGCTGTAGAGCGCGCTGCGGGGAAACCCTGTGTTGTCCGTGTCCCTTGGACACAGCCAATCACAGATCGCGGCGAACGGCCAATCAGAGTGGACGTTTGCGATGCGATCTGTGGGTGAATGAGAGATGATCTCATAGACCATCTCTCATTGCCGTTTTACACAGAGACAGCGTCCTGTCTCTGGAGAGGAGGAGCCCGATCTGTGTTCCTTCCTACATAGGGACACAGATTGGTCACCCCCCCAGTCACCCCCCTCCCCCCACAGTTAGAACACACCTAGGATACACATTTAACCCCTTCCTCACCCCCTAGTGTTAACCCCTTCAATGGCAGTCACATTTATACTGTAATTAGTGCATATTTATAGCACTGATCGCAGTATAAATGTGAATGGCGCCAAAAATGTGTCAAAAGTGTCTGATGTGTCCGCCATAACGTCGCAGTACCAATAAAAATCGCAGATCGCCGCCATTTCTAGTAAAAAAAAATAATAAAAAATAATAATTCTCTCCCCTATTTTGTAAGCGCTATAACTTTTGCGCAAACCAGTCGCTTATTGCGATTTTTTTTTTATTTTTTTTTTACCAAAAATATGTAGAAGAATACGTATCGCCCTAAACAGGTATATACACCCAGCAGGTACAATATTTAAAGGAATTT